>CAWUFW010006313.1:0-600000 GCA_963921515.1 Calotriton arnoldi | reverse complement strand
TCTACGGACTGTGAGCTATGTGTGAGGTTTTATTTTGTTTTCCTTTTCGAAACTGTGTATCTCAGGTGCATTTACTGTATAGGTAACATGATGACGTCCTACAATTGCTGTGACATGCCACATTTGATTACTGCTGGTTTTCCCTGTTTTACAAAACCAATACAATTGATTATCAAAAAAATTAAGTACCCTTTGCGATAAATTGTATTCTTCCTCATGCTAAACGTGTTTGAATTGCCACTCTTGCTAACCAGAGTTTGCTAAGCAATGATGACGGAGTGCTGCTGAATAAAACTCACATTGATCTAAGCTTTTGACTATGGGTTCTTGCAGAGCAAGTGACATCAAAGACTGGGACCAGAGACACTCATATGGTTATCACCAAAGGCAAACAATGTTGATGGTGCAGCAGCAGTGAGAGCAATCTGATGGTAATGGGACTTGGGATCTATTAACGCCGACCTACAAAGTGTAGTGGAAGTGAATGCTGTGCCAGGGCGACCTTTAGCAGTATCATAGAGAGCAATCAATTTCTACAAAGTAATACAGTTTATTCCGTTGTAGTCTGTCCTGACCGTCCTTCCTCCATTTCCATCTATCGCAATTCAGAGGTGATAACTATAAGGAAATATGTGTGATATAAGGAACATAAAAGCACTAGGAAATTGATACAATTTCTAACAGTGGAGGAACTATGTAAACTAACTTTATGTTGCTGGTATCTTTTTATACTTGGTGAATACTTAAAAACATCTATGACTTACATGCTCGTTTAGGACCAAGCGGTGTTACCAAATGTTAAAAAAAACGGTGCAACAAACACAATTTACGCAGAGGTCTCCAGTGTTTCTACACTTGGGGAACACTTGCATACTAAATAAAGAGCAAGAATATGCGCACATGGTAATTTCTTAATTTTGTGCATGGGTTCTCATAGGCAGTTGCCACCAGTTACAATAGGGTATTGTTGGCTTGTGCTGACCCTAGAGAAATGTATTGTACACCCGACTGCTTATTTCAATTGGTGCTAAAACTGGGGCAAATGCCATTTACATCCATTTTCATAGGCTCAGATGGGGCTCCTTAATATTGTGGTAATAACCTCACCGTGGGTACATCGCTGAAAAAAAAATCAAGTTGTTCATTGTAATGTATCAGCAAACTCCTGTGCTTCCTCCACAGAGCACTGGTTGATGACAAATTCAAGGAAAGACTAGACCAAGAAGACACAATTTGCAGTTACGATTTTCTTCTGTGCTGGTGAGTGTCTTAGTTGAAAATGGATAACATGTTCCAATTGTAATACGTTTTGCCTAAGCAGATGATATCCAAATCTGTCACCAAATCTGAGTTTACTGAGGAAAGCGACCAGAATTTAATTTGTTTTTCAGTATGCGTCACTCGTGAATTAATGAACAAGCAAAAGCTGGGGGTGGGGGTGGCAGACCCATTGCCACCATATATTGACTTTATGTGATCTAATTGACACCTAAAGCTGTCATACCAGGCTTAAAAATTAAGTTTGAAAAAAATAATTAATCCATGTGTGAGAAACATTTTAACAGAGCTACAAATCACAGAAAAAAATTGTTTGAGGCCTGACAGGAAGTGCTTTATGACTTACATTGGACAGGCATGCTCCACTAACAGTCAGCTTGTTCTTTTATGTTTCTCTCTTGGTATATTGAGAACCTACTACTGTGGTGAGATCCAATAGTTATTGTCTTTTTAGTTCTTTCTTAATATGTGAGGATTTATTTCCTATATTTTAGTCTCTGCTTATTATTTCAATTGAAATTTCACTTGCTGGGTAACTCTTTACATAATTTTTTGCTCAACGGCAAGGTCATATAGGCCCTAATGTACGAAATCTCTGTTCACAAAAAGCAGTCGCAAGTTGTGCACTGACTTTTTTGAGAAAGGAAAGGAATTTTGTGAACCGACCTATGTACTAACTGGTCAGTTCATAACATTTTGAATTGTAATGGGTTGCAATCTGACCTACCTCATCAATATTTAGGAGGTAGGTAGTAAATTGTGACTCACTACGATTCAATGCAATCACAGGGATGGTGATCTTTTGGGGTCAGCAGACTACCATGTCTGTAATCTCATTTTAAATGATGTCAACTTCACTTCCCTTTTGCAAATTGGTTACCTACTTTGAGATGTAAGTAACATTTCAATGTTTTTCACCCAGAGTTTTGCTGCAAAACATTGGTAACACACCCCTTCCAAGTAGCAATTTGTCAAGGGTTTCGAATCCCATTTTGTAATTTGGTAACTGGTTCGCAGTTGGAAATTAATTTATTACATAACAAAAAGCCATTTTGAGGTTGCAGATCCTGTCTTTTTGTAAGTCACAGGCTTAGCGATAGCAATATGACTTTGTATATCAAGCCCTTAGTCTCTTTTTAAGATATCCTGAACAGTTGCATTTGCCATACTCAACCCCAATTGCTTCTGATGTAGGCATTTTGTGGCTCAGATCTTCTTATTAACATTTTATCGAACACATACTCTCACCTATGTCTGGAGGCCGATGAGGCGGATTAAGGAGGGAGGATACTTAAGGAGGGGAGAGGGATGAGACGGAGAAGGGTTGTGGAGAGATGAGTCACAACGTGGATGGGGGATATGAGGGTGTGTGATGGGGTCCCAGGTATGCATCATAGCATCGTGTAGAGTCACCCAGGTAAGCGGAAGAGTAATTATTTTTACTCTAAGAATCGACATGCTTATTCGGCCTGCAAACTTTCTGAACTCAGACATGTCTGTGCAAGGATTCTCTTATGTTGATGGGTTAAGGTCCATTAAGATGGTGGTGGCCTCATACCATTGGTTCCGCTTTAGCCCTGAATTTCACTCAGTCTTGGCTGTGAGTGGAGAGCAGGGGAATTGTTGCAGGGGTATGTCGTCGGCGTCAGTACTGGTTCTTTCAGCCTCTGCAAGGGGGTGACAGGCCCATGGGCCTTACAGTAAGGGGATTTGTTGTAGAGGTGGTCCATGTCCATGGCCACAGTTTTGCTGCCCTATAACAATGGGCCCTAAAGAAAGCAAGCAATGTGAATCTAAAGAAAAATAGAGATTTTTAAAACTTCAAGGTCACTGCCCCTCAGAGATTCCTCTGAGATGTGACTCAGAATCCTTTGAAAAGCCCTTGTGGCAAGAGGTAAAACTGAATTCTCTGATAGCTTAGCTGGGTGATCCTCAGCAACCTGGGATGAATAATAAATAAATGAATGATGGACTTTTAGAACGCGTGGCTACTCCAAGGAGTGTCCCGGCGTTAGCAGACATAGCTCAGGCACGCAACCCCGCAGCAGAAAATGTATTTCCCACAGAAAAAAACAGGTTTTAAGGTTTTTTTGGTTTCTGAGCTCAAACGATCAAGCGCAGTACCCAAGGGAGCCCATTCCAAGCCTTAGCAGCCAGGAAAGAGAAAGCTTTGCCGCCCCTTCGGACATGCTCGAAGCATGGGATAACCAAGAGTGAAGCAGATGGTGACTGCAAAGAAGAGGGACATGTCTAAGAATGGCTCTAGAGTATATTCTCTTCATGATTTGAGTTACATTACCTTTATGAGGAAACAAGAGCTGTGGCCATCAAGAAGGAGATGATGTCCCACAGTCGTAATAGTTCCAATGCCACCTTATGGTTGCCAGGCAGGTTAAGAGCATGCTGTATAGGGGGCCATTTGCTTTCTCAATCCATGGCTATGTGGGTGTTATTATTAATTTGAGGAAAAGAATGCTTAACTGTTTGTGGATTACTATCTTAATCACATTTTCTTGATTTTAAGTCACTCTATGATAACAATGGGCCATGTTAGAATTTTATTGCACTATTTAATTCAAGTATGAATCAATATTTGATTTAGGGATTGCCTTGGTTTTTCAGCTAGCTATAGTCCAACCGATTCCATTACAAGTTGAAGTACTGATCAGTACCCGTTCTTTTTCTTTCTGCACTTCTCCAGTTTCCACCCTTAAAAGTTTTTCTGGGTGCTTTCCAGAGGTTATTGCAGACATGTTCGATAATTCCAGTTGCTATGTTTCATATCAAGCTTTGAGGTGAAGCTAGTCTTGTCTTTGCTTTAGTTGGTAGACAGTGTATTTAAGATTCTCCTCATGTTTACATTGGCTTGCCTAATAAAAAGATTTCAACTTAAAAGGTTTTATTCATTTTAGCATGTAATGTGAGTGTGTTCCTGCAACCTCTGTTATGGCTCCATGCAGAGTTTGAATACGTTAAACAATAGCTGTCTTTAACGAGGCTGTTTTCCAACAAGTGGTCAAAAGTGACCTAATAGACAACAAGAGCAAAGCTCGAGTAGAAAAAACTTCATGTTATTAACAACTACTACTCTGACCTCATGCTGTGTCTATGCTTATCTTCAGGAATTGGATCCTTACCTATAGGGTAGCGGACTACAGCCCTATGTATTGGATTGCCAATAGAGACGGTGGGCCCTTCACATGCACAATCATGCATACACATTCATGCGAGACAACATATACTTGCATCTCCTGTGAGATGCTCATATTGTAGGAGCCCCTTGTGGGTATATAGATAGGCCTCATGGAGGAAATAAGGACACAGTCATCAAGGTCTCCAGCCCATGTACCCACTGGTGCTGTGTTCCTCCAAATTCAGAAAGCTGTGGACCGCACATGAGGTCAGAGACAGACGGATGAAACATGACAACCAGGGAGATGGAGGACCAGTAAGCATCCTCAACATCCCTACTTCCACTGTTTTTAACATTTCCATAGATCCCATCTAATAAAGATACTTTGTGTCATCGGAAGGGAAGTTTATTCCCTTGTGGATCCCAACACTACAAAGATGAGGCATTTCCACAATACCTCCTTACAATAACTGTTAACACTTGGGTTCCCAACCATGCCACCAAATATGTTGTACGGATGCGGTGCAGCCCGATGATGAAACATGTTGCTGAGGTTGTTGAGTGAGGGTTTGCCTCCATTTCTTTAAAGAATCCACACCTCCTCGTTGAGAATTTTTAAACCGTGAAAAGGTTAGGTAAATATTCTTCTGTCTCAGTAGTCCATTTTGATTTTGCGATTATCCATGTGAAGGAGGATGGAATCCTTGGACTGCCCACTCCTCTCGTTCCCTAATTGATTATAACATAAGATAGTTAATGGCCAGATTACTGTACTTTTTACATTTCCAGCTCCACTAAATCCTCTAAACACAAAATTAGACACGTGTTTCTAAATCAATAGCTCCTAAATTTAAGTACACCATTAAAAAACACTGCTGTCCCATTGAGGTCTGCTTTGGAAAAGAGGATAGCAGAGAGACAAAAGGACAAGCAAACGTACAAATCCACAACCTGAGACCGCTGAAGGTACTCAAATCCTAACTGTCCTTTTTCCTCGGAAAGGACACCCTGGGTGTACCACCCTCTGGTTCACAAACTCCCACCCACCTTCCTTGAAAATACCACTGACAATATTCTGCTCCACTTGGATAGTGATTCATCCAGACTCCAAAGAAAGCTTTGAGTGAGTTAGCCCTAGAGAAAATGTTTCTCATTCTAAGATGTTCCACCTTGTGTTTCACTGGGAGCCCATGAGCACCACCAGAACGTGGGCCACCAATTCCTTTTTGATTTCCATCAGAATACTTTTCTTTTATGCCCACAGTTTAAGGATTTAAGTATGGAAAGAACGGAAACCTGTGTTTGCCCCTCACAGATTTTCTTTGACTTCAGGGTCCCTCCAATCGGCAGAGTGTAGAGCTGCCATTTCACTAGACACTATGGTTCTTGTGGGCAATGTATGGATAATCAATCATAAAGAAGCATAATAACATTTAGTTACTGTAAATAAGATGTCATAAGAAAAGCATACTCTAGAAACCAGATACTGTTTGCACACGATAACTTTGTATTTAAAAAGGCTTGCATTTAAAATGAACCCCTATCTGCCTCTCCAAAAGATAATACAGAGGCTATTATATGGATATTGTTTTAAGGTTGTTTTTATGTATTAAGAAGTCTTGTTGTATATTGCAATCGGTCACTAATGTTATGTGGTTTCTATTTTTTCTCTTGGGACACAGAGCACAGTTGCTATGTTTTTTTGAATATGAAGTTATCTTGTGCAAACAGTATCTGGTTTCTAGAGTATACTTTTCTTGTTACATTGTCTGCAACCATTATTTCCCTGTATATATTGTATGCCCTGGTTCATTGTGAGTAGGGTGGCCCTTGTTTCTTTGATACAATTTCACTAGACACAACATCTTAATTTACAGACATTTGAGGCTGATAAGCCTTCTTTAGCACGTTGTGCTCCTGCACAAAGTACATTTCCATTACCTCCGGTAGCAACTTCTTCATTGTCACAGAAAGGGATCAGATTAGATCACAGAGCACCCTGATTTGGGCACCACTGATTAAACTTTGCATAAGATCCATTCTGAATGCCTGTTCCAAAATAGCACTAACTGCACAGTACTTACCGGAAGAAATCTTGGCGACTGAAGCCACGTACCCTGCTGCCCTCTTTTTCCAGCCTCTGCTCAGCTCTATGCACTCCGCCTGCTATGCCCTTCAGATTTTTCTGCAAAGCTTTCATGATAGCTTGGTTTTTCCCAGTCTTCCTGGCAAATCTTTGCATAAGGACATTAATGGAACTTAGCTTGAATCCACTCAGTTCTGATAACAGAGCCCAACAGACAGCCCTACATTTTCAGGAGGATTAGTTGCTGGACATTTTGATCTGTTTTGTCTCCTGATCCTAGCTCCTTGAAAAAGTCGCCTTTTCCTTTTCTGACGTTGCAGCCTGCTGCAAAACAAATGGCCAGCAATCTGAGCTTGCACTTTAGAACTCAAAAGTCACTCAGAACTCAAGGTGCTGTGCTCTGATACTCCGGATGTGGGGCAGACCACAGATAGGGCTGGGAATCCCGTCAAGAGACAGATGACCCATTTCAGATCCACAACACAAGGCAAGGATTGCCTTTGAAAGACAAAACTTGCTTCTACCAGCTCAATACTCACTTAGACTCCCTCCTGATGGCTGCCATGAAACACATGCTGAGGCCCGGGTTCAGATGCGGCCTATAACCGTAACCGATTCTCCATGCTGTCCTCTCTATATCGCCATTTGGGTGCTCCTCCACCATGATTGCCACCTTTCCATGACTGGATGTGCCATGGTGGCATTTGTATTTCATCACCTCATCAGCATTCTCCTGCCAGGGGATGTTTGCATGTCAGCATTCACAAAAGCCCTGACTTTGGAACATAGTATTTCACTGCTCTCCATGTATGAAGAGTAAGAACAATTTGGTGTTAAATTTGGTATTTTGATACATTCCGAAAGAAGTAATGCACAGCAATGGTGATAATCTGTAAATATAAGTAGTCATCCATTCTGTCTAATTGAAGTTTAGTCCGGAATGGTGAAGGTCTTAGGAGCGTTCCAGGAAATGCTATGCATTAATTCAAGGTTTTGATGAGAATACCATGGCCACCCTTGTGAATAGCTGAACAAGGGTTCTGATAGAATCCCCAAACAAGCACCTTCAGTATGAAGAACGCCCTGCAGTACTGTCTGTGTTGTGGTTTTCATGCCGCAACAAGGGGTAAGTCATGGTTGGTACTCTCTCAGTATTTTCTAGAAATGTAAATACCCATTCCAAGGCTAAAAGACAATTTACTTACATTGTGTTTCAGATCATTTTGGCACTTTGGGTATGTGTGCCTCAGCTCCTCCTTCTTTATTGGACACTACTTAGCATTCAATTCTAGGTATGTGAAACCCTACAGTGTTTCTAGAAATATTGATCAACATGACTGATTAAGTAATCTGTTTTTGTTTAACAACCTTAAAGAGGTTTAGCAGTCCTGGTATGTGCTTGCATTGTACTACTTTCTTTCATCCTCACCAAGGGTTCCGGACAAGGTCACTTGAGGGCAATGTACTAATGGAGAAAACACTCATTGGTGACTAAGTAACCAGTATGTCCAAATACAGAGAAGGAGAAAAACAATCAGTGACCCCATCTGTATTATGAATACTACACTTTAGTTTTGTAATTATTTGGCTTTTGCTAATGCTTTCTCTTTTCCTTGTTAGGTAATCTTTTTGTTCTGTCATCATGGCAACAGATACCATGGAAATAGATGATGCTCTGTACAGGTAAACTTTAACTCTTGATGCGCGTCTTGATCCCTTCATTGAGAAATTAATATTCTATGGTTGTGCAACTTTGCTACTTGCTATATTTCATTGGAGTGCGGAAATTAAAATGTGACGGGGATATTCTTCTTTAAATGCATAGTCGACACAAAAGATGATTTACTGGTCAAATTCTCTCTTCTTGATGTTCCACTGATCTCCTGCAGAGCATTTGCTAAATGTGGAACTTGATTTCAAAATTCTGAGATTTGTTATCAATAGATTTAAACACAACCAATGGTCAGAAAACCCCATCTTCTTTTTACAGAATTCTTCACCATTGGGTAACATCCCTCACCCCTTTATCTTGTTGGACAGGTGTGGGGTTCAGTGTAGCTTACTAAACCTGGTCTGGCATGACCTTAGACTTAAAAATATTAAGGGGAGTTTGTCAGCAATTTCTAGGTATGAAAAGTAATTTGTTGAAGTAGTCGTAGTCCTTCTCCCAGTGTTTAAGGGTTTTGTGAAGAGCGTTGAGAGGTTCTATTAGCAAACATTAATTGCTTTTCATTGTGCACATAGATTTAGGTGTTCTTATTAGCCTACTATTTTTTCTGTCTGTTTTGTATTTAGTGAAACATTTGTATATCAAAATAAAGGGGAGAGAGAGGATATACTGGGTTCGTCCTCCAAAACAGAATTAAAATACCATAAGAGCAGCAGTACTGAGGAAAGTAACCCTCAACTGGATAAAACAAAGTTTTCTTGTAAAACCCTCATGCTTCATCATCGGGTCTATCCCGTTCCGCTATGAAGCGGGGTGTGCTGCGACCTACAGAATACGTGGGAGCACCTTCAAGACTATACAATGATAAAGAAGATGGTGTAAAAAATAGGAGTGGGGGGGGGGGATGGTTTGTGTGTTGGAGTGAGTCTTAAAGAGCCTGCTCTGTGGCGGAACGGGATGGACCCGATGATGAAGCATGCCACCAAGGGGTAACCCTGGTGGGTGAGGGTTTTACAAAAACGTAGTTTTCTTCAGTTGAGGGTTACTTTCCTCAGTACTGCTGGGTTTCTGTTACGGTATTTTGTTGAAACATTTGGCCATCAAGATTTTTTTTTTTTGATGCATTTAAAAGACGTTGTCAATGATGCTCTAGGTTTTGCTCTGGTCTCCTTATACTGTTATCAGGCACGACAAGTTGTTTCCACTATTGACTAAAGTTATGTATATTGTTTTTGTTCTTTTTCACACTGAAATAAGAAAGTGGCTGTTTTTGCTGTGCTGCAATTTTTCGTAATATACTTTTTATTGTTTTTTAGATTACAACATTAAAATATTTGTATTTATCTAAGAAATAGCGTTAGTGTGTGCAGCAAGGACAGGAGATACAAAGATAGATATGCATAAGGATATGTGAAGTCTATAAGTAAACTCTGAAAGCGGTCTTCTGCCTATACTCACCCCCTATGTTAACTCATAGGCCGGTGCCCCAGCGTACATTGAACTGCCACTCTTCTCCTATTGTACTGTGTTTTTAAGGTATTTTTTTAAATAAGGCTGTGCCCGAAACTTCATGCCTATATGGCAAAAACTTTATCCAATGTTTTTATCAGGATTATTCTCAATGTCCATTTGTAAATCTATAATGTTTCTACTTACTCCCGTTGTTCAGCACAATTCTATAGAACTTTTTCTTTCAGTGGTTTTGACCGATCTTTAGACTTGCTGTCCATCAAAAGGTTATGCAGGTGTTGTTGAGTCTGAAGATGAGCTTCAATGCTAGCCAAACAGGTGGAGTTGCTACGCAATAAGTATCTGTAACAATGAATCAATGTTAGTCCAGCATATGAAGCACTACCTGTCCTCCCAGCTAGCCTTGGCTTTATAGTTAAAATAAAATCTCTTTGTTGACTGGTATTGTTTGGTTTAGAACCCATATGGTAGCGACTGATAATATGAGGTTTTGAGCAAATATGAATAATCTATAGCCAAAGCCTTCTATAAAGAAAGAAAACAGACAAGCAGGCTTCTTTCCCCAGCATCCTTCTTTACAGGAAATGTTGTCACTGCATTTCTCTGCATCCATCTCAACAGGAAGTGATGTCATTGGTTTCCCACGAAAATCATGTTTAAAAGAAGGAGCAAGATAAGTGGACATTGTTCCCCAACATAGATGTACACAGGAAGAGACATCACTGCTGTTCTCAGGATCCATCTCCAGGAAGTGAAATGACTGCATTTCCCAGCACCCATCTCTATCCCCCTCCTTAAATCAGTACCTCAGGGCATCCTACCATTCTGGTGTTTCCAGCACAGGGTGAACACAGACAAGACAGCGCACCACTTCAACCTGCAAGATAAGATCTAATCATGTGTCTCACATAGCATACCCACAACACATAGACCTAACATCATACATGACCAACCAACCGCCACACACCCTCAATTTATCAAACACAAGCTCCACCTCATGCCCATCAGTGCAGGCCCAGCAGTACTCCATGCTCCAGACATCACAGACGTCCTCACTTGTTGCGACCTTGATGCAATCTTCATCACAGAAACATCCCACACCCTCCCAACCTCACATATCTAAACACTTTTTTTTCCATGGGCTAAAGTATCCAGCAAATCGACCGTGTTCATAAGGGAGAAGGCCTCCTGGTCAGAATGTAGGCAAGCAAGCAACACTCAGTTTCCATGGAGCTCCTCAAATGCCACTTCCCAATCTGTGCAGGAAAGTCTGTCACCTTCCACTTCAAAGAGATCATAGACAGGTTCTTGGAGTTCCTCACCACCTAATCCATCCAACATGCCCACACCTTCCTCTGTAAAATCAATCCTTCTTACAACTCCAGCATGAAAAAAAGCAAGAGCCACCTTCCTCAACTTCCTCAACACACTCAACATGATACAGCATGTCACCCATTGAGTATACTCCAAAAGCGATGTCCTGGACCTTGGTGACATCTCCAACCATCCTTTACAAGCCTCCCCTAGCCGTAGACTGAGGGACCACCTTGCCATCCTCTTCACCCTGCTCAGTGTCCATTAAAACACGTCACAGTCAACCCAAAAGAAAATAACAAACCATCAGATTCTTCAAAGTCTTCTCCATAGACAACCTAAAGATAAAAATCTTCACTGGCACTGCCACTTTCTCCTCTGACGTCAACACTCTTCTAAACAACTTTGATACATTTTTGAAAAACCATGTGACCACCCATGCACTAAAACTCAAAAGTGCATGCTGAAGTCTTTAGTACTCTGGTACTCCAAACACCTCGCTGACTACAAATCCTCTATCTGCAGACAGCAAAGAAAATGGAAGAACCCTTGACGATCTAACCCCACTGAAGTGCCCCTGTGCAACATGCAGAAAACTCACCACATCAGCTAAAGCCAAGTACTAGAACAACACCTCAATGAAAGTGCCAGTGGAAGCAGAGCAATCTTCATAACAGCAAAGCACTGTTTGAACCCTTTCTGACCATTCTATCCCATACTCCATAGACTAGTACAGTGCCATTGACTACTTCTACAATGAAAAATTACATGAGATACTACAGAACATCAGCAACACCAAACTTGCTTCTCTCCGACACCTACTCCATGCTGCAATCCACAACTCATTTTTTAAACTCCTGTCTCTCAAAGGCCTCACTGACATCCTCAGCTCCCTCATAGTCACAACCTTTAGTTATGTCTTACCCTCATTCCTCATCAAAGCCCTCTCTTGAGAAGCTCTCACCACCACTCACTGTTGTCAACCACACCTCTTTCTAGCCGTCTTCCCTGATGCTCTTAAGACAGGCCAGATCCTTCCACTTTTGACATAACTCACACTAGATACTGGTGACCTTGCCAACTTCCAGCCTATCACTAATCTGCCCTTCATCAGCAAACTTATCGAAACAACCTCAGGATCACATCAAAGTCAATCATCTCTTGATCAACTATCAGTGAGACTTCTGATCACGTTGCAGCATGGAGACAGCTACCTTTCAAATCATAGTTGACTCCCGCATAGCCAACAATTAAAAATGAACCCTGCTTGACTGGTCTTCTCAGCTGCCCTTGACACCATTGGCTATTCCACCCTCCTCTATGCCCTCAAATCTCAGTCATGATTCACTATAAACATCGTTCACTGATTCTCTTCCTACCTATTGTACTTTCACTAGTTTGTTCATGTAGGCTCCTCCAGTTCCCAGAAGATCCTGATCATCTGTGAAGTTCCCCAGGGTTCCATCTAGTCCCTCATCCTCTTCAATCTCTACATGGAGCCCCTAGGGCTCTGCTCACAGATGACATCATCAAAATTCACCAATACACCAATGATACAATTGTATTTGAAAGCCTCCTCTGCTTCAGATGCCGAACACCCCAGTCACTGCCTTCACCCTATCCAGACCAGTTGTTCAGCCCCTGCCCGAGTCTTTCTGACCAAAACAGAATGCCTGCTATTCGCCAAGAACAACAAGCAGCAAGACCTAAGCTGGGCGAACGACATGAACTTGGAGAGGTTCAAACCCAACTTTCATACAATGCCAAGTCACTCTGAATCACTGTGGACACCGATCTCACCATCAAGAAACATGTTACCAACAAATGCAAGATAGCCTAGTACCAAATCTCTCTGCGTTAGAAAGTTAAGCGATTCCTCCCAGAGGGCGACTTCAGAAGTGCTGTTCTAGCCCTCCTACTCTCGCATCTGGATTGTGGAAATTCCCTGCTTTATTGCCTCCCAGACATCTACCATACTCACTGTAGCATGCCTCACTAAGTTCCTGAAGAAGTATTACCACATCATCTGCACCCTGATGGCGCATAACTGTCTCACTTGTTAACCCACACCATCTTCATCATCTACAAAGCCATCATGACCATCCCCCTGTCTACCTGACTGCCAAATTAGCAGCCAGAACACCATCAACGGGAGATGAAGAATTGAAATAATTTGTTTTAAAAACCACAATGCAACAGGCCTTCTCCATCTATGCACCTAGTGTCTGGAACAAAAATTCCATAATCCATCAAGACTCTCCCAACCCTAGTCCAATTTATGAAAGAACTGAACACTGACCTCTAAAAAGGACACTACACCATGATGCAATAACGATCCACAAACAAGCTAACCCTTCTTTCACATTTTGACTGTGTTGTTATTTTTTAACCTGAACAGCACTCTGCTGTCTTTTGGCTAGGGTTGCACATACGTATAACAAATTAAATATTATTTTGACCTTTTAAATCTTACTAAATCTCAGAAAAATTGTTACACAATATTAAGGAAAGTATTTCCTTTTCTGTAACTGTGGAATCTTGTGAATTTCTAGTCCAGCATTTTGGTTTCTGTTTGTCATTATTATTTGTACTGATCTTTTACCCACAAGAAATATGTTTGGCAACCAATTTTCTATGATGTTGTGCAAGTGTGGTGTTCATGCTAACCTTCAAAGGCTCATTGAACAAATCCATTATTCCTAGGTGTCTTTGGTAGGTATTCATTGTAGGGACATACATTACTTAAACTATAGCATCTCTCACTATTAGATATTAGGCACTCAGCCATGTGGACTACAAGGCAAACTCATAGGTGATGTACCTAATGTATACACATGGGTATTCATACTGTGTCTGACTACTTTCTTCTATTGTGTTACTGCAGGGTTTTAAGCTGCACCCCATCAGGCCACCATGAAGGAAATAGATTTATTATTTTTCCAGGCACTCGTGGGTGATGTAAATGTATACTGCTGTCTATATGTGGTATTTAACATTTATGTCACAGGTACACTTTTGCACTAACTTACTCTTGCCCTAGTTAAAAGTTAAATAACCCAATCAGGTGTAGTCCATTTCCCCAACTACCAGACGAAATCAAATAAAAAAATAATCGGTCTACACTCAAAA
The DNA here is from genome assembly GCA_963921515.1 of Calotriton arnoldi. Taxonomy (NCBI): domain Eukaryota; kingdom Metazoa; phylum Chordata; class Amphibia; order Caudata; family Salamandridae; genus Calotriton; species Calotriton arnoldi. Next base: position 585,921 of record CAWUFW010006313.1, on the reverse strand, counting down.
GGATGCACTTTATCACAACTAAGAAAACATGTTTACTTCTGATGGATATGTCTGCCTGTGGATTCCTCACCCTGTGAATTATCCCAATGTGCAGCATTCCACTGAAACTTTTCTCCTCTGTTCTCCCACATCTATGAGGACGTCACAATGGAACGGCTCCACACCCGACTCCACGTGATGTTATTCGAGCCATAAGATGACCTCGTTGGCGTGGCATTTTTCCACATCATCGACGCGTAAAGTTCTTTTCCCAGGCTGTTCATTTCTGGGAGTTTCTTTGTTACTGTTGCCGCGACTTTGTAGCCTTTAAAGATGACTACTCCAAGAAAGTCTGGATTTAAGCCGTGCAGAGAATGTGGGGGCCAGATGTCCATCACTGACCGTCATGAAGATTGTTTGTGGTGCCTGTCCTCTGATCACGACGTCAGGACATGTACTTCGTGTAAGCAGATGAATCCAAAGGCTCTGAAGGAAAAGGATGCCAAGTTGTTCATGGCCAAAGCCAAGAAGCAGAAGAGGGGGCGCAGGAGGTCTTGGGCCCGATTGAAGTCGCCAACGCCTCATAGGACGCGACTCTGAAGTCAGTGTCTCTGAGTCCTAGGCGTCATCGCAGGGATGAGATCTCTCTGACTCCTTCACCAGGGGTGACTTCGGCCTCGTCTCTGGCACCGAGAGCTGTGACTCCTCCGGCTCCGAAGAATGTTATGCCTCCTCCGACGCCGATTTTTTAAATGCTGGGTTCAGCATGTTTGCGAGGGCTGCGAAACGTACTGGTGCACCTGCTGGCCCCATGGGTCCGATAGCTTATTCTCGAGGAGGATTTCCCCCAGGCACCGTTCATGCCCTTTATGTCTGTGGCTCCAGGGAGTTCGCCTCTTCCGACACCGAGGTTATCAATACCGTTGCAGTCTCTAGAGGGTCGAGTTCCATTGGATGGTTCTTCTCAGGCGCCGTCTGGATCAAACCAGCGCTGGTTCGACCTCGGCCGACTTCGACAACTGTTCCTTTGGATCCTTCTTCGACGCCGGTTCCGAAGTCACCTGCGCCGCGTCTGGTGCCGCTGACACTGATTCCGATGATGAGATCTCAGAGAGAGGCTCAAAGGCTGTTGTAGGAAGAGGAATATCAGGATGAGCATGGAGGGGCAGAAGAAGGAGAGATGGTGGATCCTGACCCTGATTTTGAGGGTTTGCAAGAGGCTTGTGGCCTGGACACCTTCCCTGAGTGGGAGTTGACGTCACCTATGGGCCTGCCGCCTCCTGAGGTGACCACATACCATGCTGTAATTCGAAAGGCTGCGGACCTTTTGGATTTGCCTCTTCCCACAGCAGAGCTGAAATCCAGCATTCTTTCAGAGGTTCTTCATTCGTCGACTTCTGCGTCAGAATCATTGCTGCCCTTCAAAGAGGCATTAACAGAGCCCATTTTGGATGTTTGGCAGAAATCAATTTCTACCCCTGCAGTTTCCAGGATGGTGGCTAGAAGATACAAGGTGGCCCCGGGGGATCCGGCGTTTCTGTCCTTCCATCCTTCACCGGAAAGCTTGGTGGTCCAGGCTTCTTGCTCTTCTAAGCTGTCGGCAGGGTCTTTTCCATCTACGCCTGCCGATAGGGAGTCAAAACGTATGGAGCAGTCGGCCAAGAAAGTTTTCTCATCGGGGAGTATGGCCCTGAAATCCACGAATGCCACATGTCTCTTGGATTGTTACATCCATGCCCTCATGGAATCAGCCAGATAGGTAGTACCGAAGTTGCCCACGGAGGTCCAAGGGCATTTTTCGGAACAGTTGTCAGATGCTCAGTCTGCTGCCCGCCAGGTAATCCAATCTGGACTGGACACGGTGGACTCTGTGGCCGGAGCAATGGGGTCATCTGTGGCGACGAGAAGGTATGCCTGGTTGCGAGGTTCTGACTTCTCGCCTTATGTTCAAGCTATGTTGCTGGACCCACCTTTTGATGGGTCCCGCTTGTTTGGGGCTAAAGCGCATTCTGCGTTGCAGCTCTTTAAGGATAGCAAGGTTACGATAAGGTCTTTATGGCTTCAGATTCAGCCCAGAAACTTCGGACAGTTCTGCAGGTTTCGTGGCTTTGCAAAAAACGTGTCCTTTCGTGGCAGACAACAAGCACAGCAGCAGTAGCAGGCAAATCCCTTGTACAGGTGCTACAGGGAAAGGGCAGAGGTCGTCTGCGGGGTTCTGCCCACCAACAAGTCTCCTCCTCCTCGGCCTCTCCAACCGTTGTTGCAGGGAAGCAGCTCTAGCGCCACCATCTTAGAGCATGCTTGTCCCGTGGGAGGACGGGTGGCCCACTTTCTACCTCATTGGAGGTCTGTCACTACAGACCTTTGGGTTTTTGACATTGTAGAAAATGAGTGTGCCCTACCCTTCCAGGAGGTTACCCCCCCCCCCCCCAGGCAGGGCCTTTGCTCGGAAGAGCATCTTCTGCTTCTCCGGCAGGAGATTCTGTCATTGCTGCAAAAGGGTGCAATTGAGATAGCTCCAGGGCACCAAAGCAGGAAAGAGGTCAGGGGTGCTACTCTCTGTAATTACTGATTCCCAAAAAGGACGGTCATTTACGGCCGATCCTCAACCTTAGGATTTTGAATTTTTACCTCCAACAGGAGAAGTTCAAAATGTTGACCCCAGCTCAGGTTCTTCTCGCTCTGGAGAAGGAAGACTGGATGGTGTCGATCGATGTGCAGGATGCGTATTTTCACATTCCCAACCTGCAGTTGCATTGGAAGTATCTCCAGTTTACGGTGGGGTCTCAACATTATCAGTTTGCGGCCCTTCCGATCAATCTTACTTCTGCGCCTCAGATTTTCACAAAGGTGATGGCTGTGGTGGCAGCACATCTCAGAAGGTCGGGGGTTCCTGTGTTTCCCTATCTGGACGACTGGCTGCTCAAAGCAAAGCCGCCAGAGATAGTGCTGCATCATTTGCAGGTAACAACGCAGCTGTTGTTCAGGTTGGGGTTTTCGATAAATGCACCCAAAATTCACCTGGTGCCCTCTCAGCGCAACCTGTTCATAGGGGCAGCATTGGGCACTACTGTAATTCGTGCCTTCCCGCCTACACAGAGGATTCAAGACATCCAGGCTATGATTCCACTACTTCCAAATGGTGCGGCTGTTCCAGTCCTGAAGGTCTTGCGCCTGCTCGGTTGGGTTGCTTTCTGCATATTGTTGGTCAACCATGCACGCTGGCATATGAGGGTCCTCCCGTGGTGCCTCCGCAGGCAGTGGTTTCAACACAACAGAGATCTCGAGGAATTGGTCAAAATCTCCAGGGATACTGCAGCGGATTTGCAATGGTAGGGTGTTCCAAGCAACCTGTCTCAAGGAAAGTTGTTTCACCCTCCTTCGCTGGATGGCCACAGTGATAACGGATGCTTCTACCCTTGGGTGGGGAGCTCATCCGGGGTATCTGGAGGTTAAGGGTCTTTGGTCTCCAGAAGAAAGATTGTGTCACATCAGTCTTTTGGAATTGCGGGCAATTCGTTTGGCTCTCAAGGCCTGCCTTCCTTCCTTTCGCGGTCAGTCGGTTCAGGTCTTAATAGACAACACAACCCCGATGTGGTACATCAACAAACGGAGGAGTAGGGTTGTATCTTTTCTCCAGAGAGGCTCTACATCTCTGGTCCTGGGCTCAGGACCATCAGATTTGCTTAATTGCGAATCATCTGGCTGGAGAGCTGAATGTGCGTGCGGACAGTCTCAGTCTGCAATATTCGGCCGATCACGAGTGGCGTCTCCATCCGGAGGTGGTTCTTCACATTTTTAGGATGTGGGTGTTTCCTCAGTTGGACCTGTTTGCTACTCACGAAAAACGTGCACTGCCCCTCATTCTGCAGTCTCCAGTATCAGACGCAGGGAGCGTTGGGGGAAGTGTTTCAGTTAGATTGGGGCTCACAACGCGTTTCCCCCCATTCCCTTGATTCCTCGAGTTCTGAGGAAAATTCACAAAGACCTGCCCCAAGTCATATTGATCGACCCCGATTGGCTGCGAAGGGTGTGGTACACAGACATCCTCTACCTCTCATTGCACCCTCCGCTCCGTCTCCCTCTCGGGGCAGACCTCCTCTCGCAATCGCAGGGGTAGGTTCTACACCCCCACCTCCAGAGCCTGCACCTTCATGCCTGGAGATTGAACGGAGCAACCTGAGTTCTTTCTCTCCCCCCCCTGATGTGGTGTACATTATTTTATCGGCCAGAAGACACTCCACCAAATCTGTCTATTCTGATAGATGCGCTTGATTTGTGAAATGGTGTGGAGAGAGATCAATTGATCCCTTGAAAGCCCATTTATCTTATGTTCTGAGTTTTTCTCACTCCTTGACGCAACAGGGTTGTGCAGTAGCAACTGTTAAGGGCTACTTATCTGCCTTGTTGGCTTTTGTCTGTTTACCAGATCAACCCTTGTTGTTTAAATCTCCCATAGTTATGAGATTCATTAAGGGTCTCACTAATAGGTTTCCTCTCACTCCTTTTATTATGCCTCAGTGGAATTTGAATTTGGTAATCACATTTTTGATGGGTTCACCCTTTGAACCTCTGCATCGTTATCCCTTAAGGTTTCTAGTTTTTAAAACGATATTTTTAGTGGCAATCACATCTGCTAGGAGGGTGAGCGAGTTGCAAGCTCTTAGTTCCAAGCCTCATTTTACATCTTTTCATGCTGATAAGATGGTTCTTAGGACCAGAGCTGCTTTCCTGCCTAAGGTGGTCCACTCCTTTCCACTTGGGGCAGTCCTTCACCTTACCTACTTTCTACCCTCCACCTCACCTTTCTAAGGAGGAGAAAAGACTTCATTGCCTGTATCCCAAGAGGGCGGTGATCTTCTACTTGGACAGAACCAAGGACTTCAGGCTGGATGATCAGCTCTTCGTAGGATATGTGTGCAAGATGAATGGCAAAGCTGTCCACAAAAGAACGCTGTCCAGGTGGATAATCCTGTGCATTAAGATCTGTTACGCCTTGGCCAAGAAGGAGCCTCCTGTAGGTATTCGTGCTCATTCTACAAAAGCTAAATCTTCTTCTTCTGGTTTGGCTAGAGGTGTCCCTGTGGTTGCCATCTACAAAGTGGCAACTTGGGCACACCCAACACACTTTTGCAAAGAACTTTTGTTTGGATTTGAAAGTGAGGAGGGACGACCAATTTGCTCATTGTGTGTTACAGGAGTTTCTGGTACAGGCAGGCCGGCACCCTCCTCCGAGTGTGGGACTGCTTGGGGATTCAATTAAAAAAGTGAGGAATCCACAGGCAGATGTATCCATCAGAAGAACAAGTTACTTACCTTCGGTAATACTTTTTCTAGTGGATACAGTATCTGCCTTTGGATTCCTAACTGACACACCTGCCTCCCTGTTGCCTGTCTGCTTATACCGAAAAGTAATCAATGTGTATTTTATGTTATTTATTGCTGGAATCATGAGATAGTTGGCATTGGGAAATGTCTATGATGAAGAATTTCCAGGTTTGATTTTGTTTGTATACTGTGTATACTTATGGAAATGTTGTCGGTTCATCCATTCATCTCGAAGGCATGGAAAAAAATGGGTGGAACTGACGTCAGCACGCCGTCAAGGTCTTCTTATGGCTCCGATGACGTCACTCGGAGTCGCGTGCAGAGCCGTACCATTATGACGTCCTCGTCGACGTGGGAGAGCTGAGGAGAAAAGTTTCAGTGGAATGCTGCGCATTGGGATAATTCAAAAGCTGAGGAATCCACAGGCAGATACTGTATCCACCAGAAAAAGCGTTACTGAAGGTAAGTAACTTGTTCTTCTCCGATTACCCAGGCCGACCACAGCAGCAGGGAAAGTAAAAGGCTTCTTCAAGGAGCCTCTGTGTATCAGCACCAAAAAAGATACTGAAGAGCCAGGATGGGGAACTGCTGCGTGGCGCAACTCTTGCGTGCCGCAACTCTTGCTCCAGAGTGGGCCTAAGTCTGGGAAGGCCACAGGACTGTCTTGCTGCTCGACCTCTGGAGAGAAAGAAGAGCTACCTACCTATGACAAGGAGCTGCAATTACCTGATATGCAGAAGAGATCCATGGCCCACTCACTGGAAGTGGGGCTGCCTAAAAGCCACAAGTCAGTCAGTGACCAACAAGATGACATCTAGGATAACAAAAGCTGCTCCATTTCGTTCAAGCTTTGCGAAGGGTGAGACTGCACCATCCCTGACCCTTCCTATACTCATGGGCACCTGTACTTATCTCCTCTGACAATCTTTGATACCCCTGACTTAAGGAAGTAGCTCTTACTCTGAACGTGTTGAAATCAACCTTTTGATTGCTGTTGAAGCAGTGATATAGGTAGTAAATCCTCCTGTCATGATCCCCTTTATCTAAGCAAGTGGCCGCTGGTCAATCCGGTACCCTTGGGTGTCCCGCCACCAGAAAACCTTGACCATTATCAGTCATTGTTGGGATTTGAGTGCCTAGCACCCAAGCTGGCACACTTATCAGCCACTGTCTTTACCTTTGTAGTGTGGTAGGGAAACTGGACTCTGTACACCAATGACCTAACATCAGTGACCAGACACTGGGCTTCCCCCTACAAACCCCAAGGGTACCCTGGAAGCATGTTAAGAAAAACCTGTCTACAAATGTGGGATGCTGTTTGGGGGATAGATTATTAGGTCGGAAAGGAGTTTGCATTTCTTAAATGCTTAAAGAAAGGTTACCCTGAGTCTCTGCAACTGACTCCCAGGGTCAGAAGTATCAATTTCAAATACTGTATTCTTCTGCATGCCACTTAGTCCATTGGGTAAGTTTGGGCTGTAAAGTTATTCAGGTCCCACCAAAGCTTCCCTCATTGTTTAACATAAGCTACAGGGCTCAGTGTTAATTGGATTCCTAGTGCCTTGCAAATAGTAACTATAAACACTTGTGGGTTGGTGCTCAAACCCAGAAAGCACTTGGCACATATCCTAATGTTTGAGGTGGACTGTTTTACTTGTGTGTCTTTCTGTTTTCTGAAGTAAAGAACTGCCAGGACAATCCAGTTATTCACTTTTGGTGAATGTGTTGCATTGAGTCTTAGATTCTAACTACACACCACCTTCTGGAGTTGACCGTAACTTCTTGAATCCACTACCTTGAGAGTGTCAAGAGCTATTGTCCAGTAATTTGTAATTTAGCTTCAGTACAATTGTATTGAGGCCAAATGACATCAGTAATAAATGACAATACCACTAACGGTTACTGCCCATTAACTCCTGACTGCCCTGACACCCCAAGAAAAGGCTTCATATAGCAGGTTCTGTTTAAAGTATTTCTGACTTTTTCCAATTCACACATTGCATTGATTTTTAAAGCATATCTAATTATAATTGTTATATCCCATTGAGATCCATCCAACTTAATTTCTGTATTGATAGATTGATCCTAGTGCTGGACAATATTTCCACATGGACCCCAAGAACCTGTCCTCCCAGTAACATAAATGTACCGCTCTCGGAAATGTATCCGTAATTTCAACTTTTGCAGGAAACCCGGTGTCCTTCTGTATCTAGGGGTGCTGCCTCTACACTCTTTCAGGTGTCTTGTGCTCCGAATAAGTTTCATTCTATATTTCCTCAATCTTTAACAAATTCCCAATAGACACCACTTCTGAGTATTACTGTTCACCTCTGAAATTGTCCCAAAGATCATTCTTCAGGACTCCTTGATTTTGCAGCAGGTCCTGGCAAAGTGAATAAAAAGGTCTACTATTTGCAACTCTAGTTCCATATATTATCCTTCCCATCTTGTGTTGTCTGTCACTGAAAGATCTATGCAGGTACTTATCTGAATCAATGTCAGTCAAGGACTCTAATCACCACTTCTGTGGGGAACCACAAAGTGTCCTTCAATCTAGGTCATCCGAAACCCCTAGGCCCTTTCCTGTCTTGCCACAGTTTTGCTGAGGGGTTCATAGTGGACACAGCAATTGCCTTATACATGAAAGTATTTGAGTTTGTCTTATATATGAGATTTAGGCACATTTGTCTCTAGAGTTGAACATTCTGGCTCTGCAGAATTTCCTGACTGTTGTGCAAGTCTTCCCTTTTTACTTGGAAGACTGTCTCGATGTCCGCAGACACCTTTAGGTTGATCCCACCCCTAATGTCATGTGCTCGAGTTAGGACCGGTAGGACTTAGTACCATTCTTGCATCTACACAAATCTTTTTCCTAAAGTTTCCTTCTTTTTGCCACATTAATGTTTGACACACATATTGCTTTCATGACGCTTGGATTGGTTTAGCAGAAATACCAAACCTGCTGAGACAGAACACTTCGTATCACACTGCCTTGGCATTTGGTGCAAGGCCTCTTACGTGCGTAATGCAAATGTATTTCATTATTACATTCATATGGCGACAAAGCTGTTTGTAGAACACAAACAGTGGTTGCCCAATTACAATCTGACTCGAGACGAGGATGGCATTTTCTATATAAAGCCTTTTTTTTCCTAACGTAATCAGAGGAGACACTTCTGCTGATCTTGAGGGGTCCCTGCATGCTGAAGCTTTCACCTAGGAGCTGACTGACATCTCTGTGGCACCAGGTAAAGGGGCTAGATCATCCAGACTGGGGTTTTCTTAGCAGAACCCACATTCACACCCTATACACGCAAGGTAGGGTTAGCTTTGTAGGAGTACGCTCAATTGTTATATACCTTTATATGTATGCATATATAACTTGTTTTAACAAGACGGTGGAACTCTTTATTTTATTCTCTGTGTTGACACTTATAACTTTTATCTGCTTCTGTCTATTAATCATCGCATCCCATATATTCTATTCAAGAATCGCTCTGCTTCACTCTATATTGAAAATGTCCTGTTGTGTATTCTTTGTATATTTCTCTGAGCAAAAGAAAGCACGAGTGACTTAGCGAAAGTTTGAAATCTGTCACCACGATTCCTGAGGGAACAGAGTTGTCATGTTCAGTGGTTGCCAAAACTGTTCTCTCCCTGTTCAGGTTTAGGGGGGGGGGGGCTGGCAGGCACTGTGAGCTAGCTGGTACAAGGGCCAACATACTATACGGAGGCGCATGGAATCAGTCTGGCCCCATCCTAAGTTTATGTTGTCCACAAACGCGTAGTACCTACTGATTGGTGGAAACTACACAACACTATCTCCTCTCCCTCCGCCCTAAATCCTTCCCCTCTCGCTCTTCAAACCCTTTCACCTTTTCTAACCGTAGTCATATATAGAGTAATCCCAATTGTGGCCTTGCCTTTCCATTTCATTTAAGCTGTTGCTTCTTTCCATGCCAGAGCAAATGATCTCATTGTCAGGGGCATTATTAGCCCACTTTTCCTCCTCCATACAGGTTTTGTTGTTGTTATTGCAGTCCCATTATGAGTTTCTTCAGCTAAATGCTCTCAGTAATTGGCTTCCAGTTGTGAGCTGAACAGTTGTATTTCTTTTTTCTCATCATGAATTTTCAGTCCATCTTCTCACAGTGATTTATTCTATGATGCAATTGCCAGCCTTTGAGTTCTGTTCTGTCAGAATAATGTTTTGACCTCCCCTCATTTGCTTTTTTATACTCACTTGTGGTGTATTCAAAGTGTGTAGGAGGCACTGAAATATTGCTATGTATATAATATCCATTCTGCTAAGTAGTTTCAGTGATAGGCAAAAACACTAAAGCGCATGTGCTGCAGGTAGCAGAAGCACTGATTCCCAGTTAAGTTTGATAAACTTCTCTTTTGATTTAGAATATTCAACTATTTATACATCTGTCTCTCTCGTTGCAATATACATTCAAGGAGGGGGGAGGGGTTGCATCCTTTCCTCACTGTTCTGGGAATAATTCTGCAGTTTATCACCAAGCCACTGTGTATTCCATATTCATTTAAAATCAGTTGCCCACCTTCCTGACATTTGGGGTGTTGCAATATGTATCAACACGCCATCAACAGAAGAGAATTTGCTATCATGGCCTAACCAAGGCTGTTCAGTGTCAGTCAGTTTTAAGTCTGCCCTCATCTTCAGATTCAACTTCAGCTGACTTGGAAATGTTTAATTTCCACACAATTGCTTCGTACACTCTACTTAAACTCTGACCGATACCAAGATGGAATAGCATAGATCATTTGACATCAGATACCACCTGCATGGTCGTTTAGAAGCCATGTTTTCAAAATGAACTTACTAAATAACTTGTGAATAAGTTGGGCTAATCTGAGCTGTCCTCTGTGGAAAGCTCTAAGAAGTGCAAGAACATAAACTAACTGGGTTCCAAGCTCTATTTTCCACACTATGCAATAAATTGTCTTTGTTTATATCTCAATGCAGTCGCCAGAGGTATGTTCTCGGAGACACCGCAATGCAGATGATGGCCCAATCTAAAGTGTTCCTGAATGGCATGGGAGGACTTGGAGTAGAAATTGGTATGTTTTTAATAAGCCTCTTTTGTCAGTTTTTGGGTGAGGGATGTTTGTGTATGAAGGCATCTTTGTAGCTATTTCAGTAATCTATTTAAAAGTCTATTTCAAATGACTGGGTCTCAATCAGGGACCAATATTAAATGCTGGAAGGTTTTTTTGAATACTTAAATAAGGGGTAATTGATTCATTTACCTGCATAATTGCAGTAACGTGCATTACTCCCTCCCCCACCCATCCTACCGCTACAAAGTTAATTGTTTTCAGAACATCACATTCTTGCTTCCCTTCTGAATAAAACTAATCTCTATCACAACTAAGCCATATGTCTACATCACCTAAGAGGGGATTTATTAGACTTTGGGAAGGTTTATGAATTTAGTTAAAGGAGCAAATAGGATCAGTGTTGTTCATAATTATCAAAACATTATTCGCTACTAAAGAAGCTATTTAATCTTGAATTTCTTTTAAACATGGTCATTCTATGCAAACATATTGTCTGGTCTGTGAAAGTTTTATTTGATACTAAAGAGAGAACACATTCTGAACATTTAATGCTTCAAACCCTGAGTAATGTGAAGTTAAAAGCAACAAATAATTAAAAAAAATTTAATCTTTATTTTTTAAATAAGCATTGGTTGTCAGTTTAATCTTCTGCAGGTTGGTCAACTAATATTTAAGATTGTTTAGTTATAAGATCATTTGTATTATATTGCATGAACAGTAAATATTGTTCAAATTTAAAAACAGGAATTATGTCAGAGCTGGACAGCCAGTTGTGGTGTCTTCATAAACTTGATATAATGTTGGCCATTACTCAGACATTGTAAACCAGTAATGTTAAAAAAAAATGCATTGTATTTAATAATAAAGTAACGCTAATATCTTGGAACATGGCTGTGCTGGATAATTCAGAAATATTTTTTTGAGGTCACAAAATGCACCTATCATCTGTCTCAAGGTAACTTGGACCTCTGCTGTCTTGGCTGTGGTATCCTATTATGTTTTTCATTGCCGGGCATCTCTTTCAAATTGTGGTCACGCAAAAGGTGGCATTGCTATTCTCTTGTCAATTGATTGTGACTGGATTACTATTTTCATTCCATGTCATTGTAGCTATCTTCTATACCGGAGGATTGATTTTGCATTAAGTAAGGAATTACAAGGCCACTCCCTACTTCTGTTTAATATTTATATTCCCCCAGGTCAGCAGTATAATTATATCCTTACTAATGTATTTGAGTTTATAAACTTAACAATTGACAGAGAAAAGACTTCTTGGATTATTATCTCCAGGATTTAAATGTCAAGGTTTCCAACAAAGAAATGCAAGATATTGGAAATACTGAATTGGAAGAAAGTTAGAATATTCTGGAGTCCTGGTTTCCAGGTGACTGCAGAGCAAATAAACACGGATATCCTTTAATATGGGTATTGAAGCCTTTAGGTGCTATAATTATGAATGGAAGAAAGGCTTCCGATAATCCATCTGAGGCTACTTGTTTTGGCCTGACTGGTTCCTCTAACGTCAATTATATAATAATAACCTGTTTGGTATTCAATCGTGTTTCAGAAATAGAGATTGTAAATGCGCCCTACCCTCATCATGCCTTCTTTTGGACAGTAATTGCTCTGCCTACTAAAAACACATCTGATTGGTTGCTGGAAACAGGTGATGGATAAACAGGCATTTATGCGAAAAGTGCAAGACTACACACAAATCCTCAAAATATTATGTTTTTTTAATAATTTAGTTACCTCTTTTGGCATTGTATCATTTAACATCAGTCCTGAAGACCTAATTTCCTTGTATGAATCAATTACATCTGGCTTGGTGCAATTTGATACTCCAACAAGTCTCCGCAGAGATTTGAAGGATTCCAACTGTTAAAATAGATAAATAAACTGATAAGCAGACAGTTTCTCATATTCTCCTCAGATCTTATACAAATAATAAAATCCTTCAGGAAGAAACATAACCGGATACGGGCAGCTAGGGTAAAAAGACAGTAGGAGCTGAACTGGCATCACCTTCACCATGCTTCACAAAATATTAACACCAGATCCTTTTGGCTTATTGAATCTTTAAATTGCAGCTTCAAAAGTAAATCTGATTGCTGTACAAGATTGGATAGACTACAGTATAAATCTTTACAAGGAGAATAAGGGTATTCAGTCTTAAGAGTTTAGTTCCCTAACCTGCTTCCAGATTACTCCCCTAAATCACTATCAAATATTTGGCTATGTAAGAAAAGCGAGGTTGTCTGTGATCCAGCGCAACCCCTAAATTCTGAAACCAGGGACCAAGGAAAATCTCATCACACATAAATTGCTTTATCAAACAACGGGCCCATCACACATTACCCATAAATGATCCCTGGGGACAGGCGCTGGATTTGGGGGGTTTATTTTGTCAGTTTTATCAAGTACAACACTACGCTTCACATTAATAACATTTGTATATACTTCTAACTATTCGTAATCTCAACTTTCTTCTTCTTTTGGTCGATGGACCATTAGTTGAAGAGTTGATGGTGACTATTATTAACTAAACAGTTTAATACTTAACTAAATAACCACAAAGTCACTTCTTCAGTTAATGATTTTATATTATTAAATGCTCTTAAATTGATCATCAGTGCATACACAAGATTGCATATTAGAGAACAAATTATCAAGCAATGTAATCAAAATGAATCATTTGCATCGACATCAAAGCATGCATAGGAATGGGGAAGAGAAGGTACAGCAAAAATACTTGCAGAAAATATACTTGCAAATTAAAGCAATCAAGGAGGGTAATACCCACCAAAGAATCAGGAAAACCACTTCCTTGGCCAAGGTTGTGGCAAGAAGTCCCCAGTGATAGGCTCAGAGGACAAAGTTAACAGGACAGATGCGGCTAAACTTGTCCTACACTAACTACTTAATTTATCTCCCAATTAATCTACCTCCTCGGTCGCAATCTCCTCCCAAGCACTCCCGCAACGTTCTCGTACCTAAAGGTTCTCTGACTTTGTGCTGGTCTGCGCTCTCTGTCTTGGATCTTCTCCGTGCGTTCTGATCGGCTCTTCTCTTCTGATCTGTCGCATCAGACTGCACTGCTATACCGAACCGCACTGCTTCGCCATTCTGCCTTCTGCCGTCTCTCTTGTGTCTCTCTCTCGCCACACCCCAATTGGGATATCAATTATACCCTTCTCTCCAATACACTATCTTACAATGTTGCAGTATCAGTAAAACTCAGTCTGTGATTGGTTGAGATAAATCATACTAGGGTCGTCTCATCCATTTCTCCCCACAAATCCATCCTATACCGGTTCTAACAAAGGAAGGATTTAAGACCAATTCATTTCATATACCACTAGCATTCATATTTATACATTCGGTTACAATGTTCATATTGATATCCGTCTTCACATTCGAATTGCACGTAGTGATGGCTGTTCCCACAGTCGCTGTCGCTTCTTGGCACATAAGCAATAGGACACAGGTCAACATGGCCTTCACACGAATGACATCATCCGGTACACTCTACAGTCTGCGAGCAGGCAACCCATCCTGGCGCATGCGCATTTTACACCGACCAGGCCAACCACATGCTGGTTTCAACGAGAGGCCATTTTCATGCAGGCCCAATTCCGTACTAAAGTAAACAAACACAAAAGAGTATTAATTCATGAAAATAAACCCATTATGTTTACCTCCCCTTGTGTTAATTATTACCTAGCGAAAGCAATTCATTTAAAGCAACCTTTTCGTTATTTTGTGCACAACATGCAAAATGTGCAATGTACAACACAGCATAAACGTGCAGTAGTACGGTTTTTCAAAGCGCAAACAATTAATACATACTCGTGCCAACATGGTTTAGTATATTATGTAAAATGCATTTGCCCCTTATGTAAATGTGTGCATTCAAAGTTGATTAATTTATGCAGTCAATACATTATTATGGGGTTATTTAATTTCATGAGGATGTATTTTACAAACCTCACTCCACCATCTGCCACCATGACTCCAGATGAGATTCTGCTTGCTGTGTTCAAACAGAATGTGGAAGTATGGGTTAGCTAAAATTCTGAGGCCACTATTTGGGCACTGTTATGTCACTGGACTGATTCTGAAATCATGGAATGGGAGTGTTATTGTGCTCCTACATAACAAGGGAAACAAAACGGCATCAGCGAACTATTGGCAAAATACCCTACTTGATGCTTGTAGGGAAGATGTTTGCCAGCGGAAGTCTGAAATATTTGGAATTATAGGCTGAGGAGGTGAATATAATTCCAACGGAGCAGTCAGGCTTTAAAGCCAATCGTTAAGTAAATTATTGCGGTGCTACAGTCTGTTTTAGATAAAAGTGTTCTGAATAAACATCAGGTGGTATAAACTGCATGTATTGACTTTTCAACTGTGTTTGACCTACTGGACAGACCCCCTTTTTGGCTCAAACTGGCACCCCTGGAATGCCTAATCTGCTCAGATTAATTGTCGCACTCTAGTTAACATTGTGTAAAGTTTTATTAGGAGGCACTAAAGGTCTCTCCCTAGCTATACCAACATATAATGGGTTGAAAGAGGGTTGCCTGTTCGCTCCTTTGTGGTTCTCGATTTGTAGATCTGATTTTCCCCAACAGTTCTTGCAGGTGAATAATTTTCCTCCCAGACTGAGGTCTTGTCCATTGCGCACTCTTGTGTATGCAGATCACATAATTTTTATTTGATCTGACCTCTCTGGGTTTGCAAAGATATTTGCGGGAACTAAATATTTATACTGACAGACACTTTCTAAAAATAACTATCACAAAAACGAAGGTTGTAGCTTTTCGGTGTAATAATAGAGGAATATTCATCATGAAAAAATAGAGGTCGTTAATAATGACCTCAACTTGGGCAGAATCTTTTCCTGCAATCTCTCCCACAAGTTGCACTTTACAAACTTAGGGAAAAAGTCTGGGCCCATCCCATCCCATTCTGGGGCTCTATAAAACTTCTATAATTGTTTGGGGAAAAGGCATCTTAATCGTTTACTACATATTTATAAATTAAAGATTACTCTTACTTTTACACTGGAATATACCCCAATCTCTTGCTGGTCCTTTTTAGATTTATATGAAGGTAGATTTTATGTAAACTCTGGAGTTTGTGCCCAGCGATACCAGTTCATATCCTAAGATCAGAGCATGGTTTATCTAGTGTTTTTGTGAAAGCTCTTGCAAATATAATTTGCTAGGGCTATAAGCTCCTTCATGCACCATCCAAGTCAGTAAAGGCTCATCTTCTCGCGAATTTAGATTCAGGACTGGAAAATACATTTATTTTCAAAGAAAGTGTTATTTTGCACTGGAGAGTTGTAATAGGGAGCTTTTTAAAGGCATGTACTCCAGGACAGTTACATAATTTTCTTAAAGTTCAAATTGAGAAATTAAGTTGTTACCACAATATAACTTACTGTGGTAATTTGAAACCATATCGAAGTTTTATTGCTATGAATATTTTTGGACATGTACAGCGATACCTTTTAAATCAAATTTCCCATAAGGTGAAATGCATGCTTTTGCTTTCACGGATAGGAAACTTCCCCTCAATATCCTAAAAGCAAGATGGAGAGGTCAGTCCCCGGATTCGAGGAATTTTAATATCTTAATCCACCAAGAATTGACGCATCTTATTTCACATCCTCCCTCTGCACAGATCTATCATATGGTATTTAAATTCTTTAGGAATTTGCTTCCGTACTACCATATTTTGAAAAGATTAATTGTCTTACCTTAATGGTCGTCGTTTGATTGCCAGTATGTGGTTGCGTGCAATATAGTTTTCTTAATGTTATTGCTGTATAATATTGCTGACCTCTGCAGCGGTCTAAATCAATTTCAATAAACAAGAAACAAATGCAAGTGTATTTAAAAGCTACAATCAGATTTAGTTGTAGTAATGATGTTGCTGTGGACGTGGACAGATCTGGTGAATGTTGCATTTTTCTGTTTTTTTGCCATGCATTTATTTGAAATTTCGAGTTTCCCTCAGCCTTATTACAGCTGTGAAGAGCTTTAAATCTACATAATATACAATACATAAACGGATCAATATGCATGCAATTGTCTCTGCAAGGTATACCTTGAATACTTGTGGTTTACTCTTGAAATGCTCATTCAATTAAAAACTCTGGGTATTCAAAACAGTTAAAAACTGGAATTTGAGCCAAAAATAATAATATACTAAAACACTAGAATATGATACTGCGTAACTCAGGACACTTCTGCCTCTATAGCAATATATGTACAGATTTAGTTCTCCCATTTTGGACATGTGTATATTAATTTCTTACCTACACAGTCCCAAAGAGAATACTATGTCACCCTATAATGTCCACAGGGATATGTGACCTTGTCACATCACCTAACTCTTAGTAACCAAGGACAGCTAATGTTGCAGAGTTAAAAAGTAAATTCTAATTGAGTTATCATTTGTATGTGTGCTGATAGTCTGTTGGTTGATTGAATGAATAAATAATGGTGCTTTTCATTTTAAAGGAGCCACTGTCTTCTTTTCAGCTTCAACACTCTCTCCTTCACATATTCTGATATCAAAAAATGAGTCTACCACTCGCTTCCTGTTGACAAAGACCGGGCCACACCATGCCTCACCCAACTGAAAGTAAACAACTGTTTTGACAAAGGAGGGTAAACTTGACAGTGGCTTTTATCCTCATTAAATTAATTTTAAAAAAGTTACTCCATAGGGATTAACGCAGAGAGCACAGTCACCTTTGTGTTTAACACCAGGTTTGCACGATTTCAGAAAGAATGCAGAACCATCTAATTTGACTTACCCATCCTGAGATCTTCACTGACAATTATTAACACTGAATAGCTTCTCCTATGTATGGGACCCCAGGACACTGTGCAAGTAAACATTAGGGTGATCCTTGAAGAGAATAATAGTTTCACTCTTGCACGCTCTCAGAGTGTTACCACTTGCCTATCTAAACATACATTTTTGAACACAAACAAACCGTTCAGTCGACATTGTTGAGGCAGTAGCTCCAAAACGTTTCTAATGCTCATAATTTTCTAACTGAAAAAGTTAAATAAGTAGACCAGCTACTCTTTTTGTATAGAGAAAAACAGAGTCTCTTATCCTCTGCATGGATTGGGTGTTTATAGAACTGTCTCTTTCGACAGTTGACTGGGTGTCCCTTCCGCTGCTCTAAGCATGTAGGTTCTGTGAGATTTCAACTCTGAACTTTAAAAAAATATATTTTTATTTGAATGTTGAAAATATCAGCATGTTACATACTGTACACACATATTTAAATCTTACATATAAATTGGATCATTAGCTGTACATATTTTAAAGTTTATATTCAATTAACCTCGCCGTTATGAGTGTATCAACCATATAACAATAACAGAAACTAGCATTTACAATGCAATAGGTCTCACATTTGCGAAAGTTAGAGCTATTGGTATTGTAAATGACAATGTTTTTTTATCTATGTGTTTTTGTTTGTAGTGTAGTGGATGTATGTGGTTTGAAGTGGGAATATGTGGGTTGAATTGAGTTGTTAGTTTAAATACGTTTGGGAGGTAACTGAAGCACCCGACTGCGACACCGTCACCCGATGCAAGAAAGTGCCAAAACGGTTACTGTCAGAATGAACTATACCTGATTTTGAGGGTACTGTGGTACCTTGGAAAGAAGAGTCAATGATACCGGATTATAAATACAATCACAATTAAGTACATGGTGAACTTAAGACAACTGCACCCCCCTCCCCCTTGTAGGGATGTGCCTGTGGCTGTGAACATTGACATTATCATTGCGCATTGGGTTTTATGAGTGATGTCGAAAATTTACAATAGTTAAAAGAATCAAACACTTCATTGCCAAGAGAAAGCCGCTGAACACATTACATTCTGCCACCAACAGCTGTTCCGTGACGTCGTGGCCATCAGGGGCACCGATTTATGACTCAGCTTGCAGGATTGGAATTTACACATTCTCATACTCTGGCATAATGATGGCAAGCTTGAGAAGCAGATTGGGTGCTTGAATGAAGGTATGAACCTAGTGAATCCAGGACAATGTCGCTTGATGAAATCCACCATGAGATTAGCTCATAAGGGCAGGCCAAGTTTAAAGAAACTAAAATCATAAACCAGAGATTGAATAGCTAGACAGTTAGTACACACTGGGTAAGCCAAACGTGCTCTGCAACGACTGTAACGTTTTCCATCCTCCTTTTATCCACTGTCCTGGATTCAACAGAAGTCAGTGGTCTGGCGAATGAAAAACCCATTTTTTATCATCAAATTAACCATTTCTAGAATTTAAAATGCTGACAGGTAATGGAAGTCGAGGCTAGAGACTCCTTATACACTCTCACTTGGAGAGTCCAAACCTCATATCTTATGCGCTGTATTAAAAAATAAAAGACAGTTTTCTGTGGCGACTCTCCAAAACACTCATCAACACAAAAATTGTTGTTGAGGATAGAGAAGGTCTGTTAAGACACATATGAGCCAGAGAAGATTGGGGGTGCGGGGGGAGGCTAGCATACAGAAAGCAAGGTACATGAGTGTAGGGAGGACAGTAGAGTAGAAGCAGAAATGGTACAAGAGAATAGTAAAGAAGTGAGTACAGAACACGTGTAGGAAGGAAAGAGTAAGCTAGGCTAGGTGAAAGAGGAAGGTAGGCGTGGTACACAGTGAAAGCCTATGGAGGGTGGAAGACATTGAGGGTTGTGGCATTAGCCATACAGAGAAGGGTAGGTGGAAATACTTGCATCAAATGGGATGAAAGAATGTGATGGCTGGTAGATACAGAGGAAAGAAGCAGGTATTTTAGGTTTCATATTTTGGATATACTAATATGCTATACTACTAGCATCATCTGTCAACAGTAGAGTTGTGCCCAAATAAATGCTCACGATTTTACTATGCTTTACTTTTTACAAGTCACTCTGTGTGCACGGAGGAATACTGCCTTCATTTTCTTTTTTGTTCTGGACAAAACATGCAAATTGAACCACTCACATACATTATGATTTTAGGCATCTGTGTGCAACAGCAGAAGACTTGCATGCATGACTAATCGACAGATCTACCCACTAGTGCATTTCAAAAATCACAATGCTTGGCTGAACTTAGCACCATTCCAGATACAGGGAAGAACCCTGCAGTGAAAGTGTGATTTTGTTGCAGACCGTGGGCAGATGTAAGCATAACTCTAATAGAAGAACAAATGCAACATGTAATCTCACTCGTACTGTCCTCTAATTCTGCACTCGTCCTGATGCACTGACTTGTGCACCTCACTACACACACTACTAGTTTATCGAACCCACATGTCACAATTGAAAGATGATCATAGAGAAAGCAAGTGACCCAACATGCCACATCATGGCTCGACTCAAACTGCATGTGAACAGCTCCTACTACAAAGAGTACCAGCACATCTGCCATAGCCGCAGAAGTTGTCATTGCGGCCTGCATTTCGTCCTATGAACATTCGATCGACTAGTCAAGCTTTGTCCGCGTGGTTTCAGGGCACAGACGATCTGCTATTTGTCGTTTAGTAAAAGTCAAAGACACAATTATGTTTTACATTACAGCAGTGTATTTAGTGCCAAAGCCGCCCATGCCTCATCTTGTTGTACTAGATGTCAAGCTTGGGGTTTGGCACCGGAATGGCCGCTGCAGTGGACAAGCTGCCGACTGGGTGAGGCAGATGGGAGAGCCTGGAGGAAAGTCCCATGAGGCCTGCGCGGAGCGTGGTTGGACCAACAGAGACGAGTTTCTGTTTTGTGCGAAAGGCTGCACCCTGTTCGGAAATTAAACACTAGGAGGAGGGTGGGGCTGTGAGCGCAGAGTCAACATAGGGAGGGGAGGGGGATGAATATGAAAGCAACATGGGGTTGGGTGGGGGATGAATATGAAAGCAATACGGAGAGGGCCGATGGGATGTGAAAGGAACATGGAGAAAGTAGGAGAAGGGAAGGCAATGGGGACAAGCACACATGGCACTGTTGGAGGCATCGCTCGGTCTCCAACCGGGAGGAAACTTTGTCGTCTGATGAAGGGAAACGCTGTGTTTGTGCTCGGAGGGTGGGGGAGAGCTCATAAAAGCAGTGACAGGCAGAAAGTAACAAAAAACAATGCACGCCTTAGCAAAGAGGGCGTGGGCAATCGGAGGGGGGGGGGGTAGAAGAAGTAGTACCTGCATCGCAGCAGATGGCCACTATTCAAAGGGAATTTATCTGTAGTTGAGCGGTGCTCCTCAGTTACAAACGGAAGTAATGTATCGGGTGCGTGAACCAATTAGGAGGCAGGAAAGAAGAGTGACGCTGGAGTCCACCTATGGTAATCAGCAGGCGGGATTACAGTCCTTTTAGTGAATACAGCATGTCTTCCACACAGCGCATGCTCGCTGCCAGGATCGACCTAAAAACGTATGTGCCCTAGCTCTACAACTAGTGTGTTGGATCATATCCACATTTGGTCAAGTTCTGTAGCATATTTGTCTGCTTTCAAAAACCCTTCCAAATTATTCGGCAGGTGTGACCATCCCTCTATGCAATTACTATCGCTCATTAACTACCAGTTTGCAAACATGCAAAGGGTCCCAATCAATGTGAATTTAATGTGTGCCCATCAGTGTCTTGAGTGTAGGTTCCAAAAAAGATTCAAGTATCTCCATCCAGTGTGCCACCAGCGTTTTTTCCCAGAGACACCACTGCCTCTTGTCATGGAGTGCGGCTCCTTCTGTTATTGCTCATTTCTCTACTGTACTTTTCCAACAGTTGTGTGGTGGTCCTTAAGGAGATCACCAGTGCATCGCTGCGTCCTTTCATGCTAGATCGAGGGCCAAATCTAAAAATCTGTTGCCCACTTTCTTCTCCAGCCGACACACATTCGTATCCAACAAGAATATTTCACTGTAAGAAGTGCTCTTCTGTTTAATGTTTGCTCTAAATCACCCTAAACCCTCTTCCAGTATGGAACCAGCACTGGACAGCTCAACACCATATGGAGAAAACCAGAGCTACCAAAGCACATCTGGGGCAACACGTATCATCCATCTTCAGTATTATATTAAGTCTGTGGAGAGTGAAATATGTCTTGCGGAGGTAGTTAAACTGCGTGTATGTATAACATGTTCTTCTGGAGACCTTATGCACATGTTCCATTACCTGGTCCCACTGCTTCCCTGAAAACTGTTGTGCAGTAATTTCATCCTGTCTATGATGTAAGGGCAGCAGCCTATCTGTCCTCATTCCCAGGAACGTCGAATACAAACAGATCAACCTCCTGTCTCCACTGAATGTTAACAGCACCTGCAACAACTCATTCGTCTTGGGTTCCTGGTTATCACCACCGCACAGGTGCTATGTTTACCGAACCAGTGCACCATACATCAGGAATTGTGCATTGGGCAATGCATCCCCCTCAATCATAGCGTGTAGATTCAAGAGCTCTCTCCAGAAGAGTAGTCTGCTACCATCTCAATTTCTGCTGCTCGCTATTCCTGCAGCTGTCTCATTGTGAAACCCTGTTGTGGAATAGTGGAATAGTTGGAGCACACACTGGATAGTTTTGTATCTTTTTGATTGCTGCTTTCCAGCTGCAGAGTGAAATAGTAAGCAGCTTGAGTTGTTGCATCAGTCTAAATCTCACACCCAGCATCATCGATTGCACCGTCCCTCCTTGGGTCCCCAGGATCCCATATCCCTTCCAAATTTGCTGTAGCCAGCCATCTTGTGACCAACTGAAGTTGGGACACTAAGTAATACATTTCGTCATCCGGGATTCCGAGGCCTCCTTTTCTTGTTGATCATCTTAAGGTAGTTAAGAATACTTGCTGCCGCACCCTACATCCCATATCAGCTCCCTGACTACTGTATTAAGAGACCTAAACCATGCATGAGGTATCCATATCTGGAGATTTGTGATATAATACAGTACCCTCAGTAGGATTACCATCTCGAAGACAGCAATCCTGGGCAATAATGGTACTTTGAAAACTTGCCAGTAGGTCCAGTTCCCTTTCAAGGCCTGTGGAGCACTCCCCAAATTCCCTCTTTGATATCTTGATCACTGTGGTAAATTTTAACTCCCAAGTATTTAATGACTTGAGGCTCCAATGTAAATCCCAGTTGCGCTATCACTATTGAAGTCTGCTGTCTGGCAGATAATAGTGGGAATGAAGAGGTTTGCCCCCAATTAGTGCGCAGCCCTGATATTTCCCCTAATTTATCCAAAGTCTTTACTCTCCAAGGGACTCCTGGATCCATGTCCCTCAAGTATAAAAGCACATCATCAGCATATAATGATATTAAGTGCTCCCTGTGCTTAAGTGGAATGCCCCTTCTCCTTCCCTCAGCTGTCTCAACAAAAGCAAAAGGAACCCTTTTCTAGTCCCTTGAAACACTGGGAATGCCCTAGAAATACAAATAGCAGTGCCACCCATCTGTCCCAAGCAGCTCCCAAGTTCATACACCTCATAACTTCTCTCAGGTACTCCCATTGTAGCGTATCAAATGCTTTACGGATATTAATCAACAACACTGTCGCTCCATGGTGGCATTCCAGTGGGGCTTCATCAAGCATCCTATATAGTCATCTCATATTAAAGGATGTATTACTTTGGACTATAAATCCATTCTGGTTCACTATGGACCAGGTTCTGGAGAAGGGGCTATATCCGATAAGCCAGTATCCTGCTGAGAATCTTGTAATCCAGATTTAACAGGGACAGTGGTCCACATGAGGCCATCTCTCAGACGTCCACTTGAGGTTTAGGAATAGAGACAATCTAAGCCTCTCTAGTTGAGGCAGACAAACAGCCACATTCCCTTGCTGCTGCGTATTGTTCTGCTCATTTCGGAGCCAGTTGAGCTATATATGTTTGGTAAAATACCACCGGTAACCTGTCTGGCCCCGGCATTTTACCTTTTGCAAGCTCCTTAATAGCTTCCTTAATTTCAGGCTCTATTATCAGTCCCTCAAACTTTCACTGTCTTCCCTGGTTGCCTGCACAAGCTGTGCTGTCTAAAAAATGTCCCACTTCTTCGGTAGGAGCCGTGGCCTGTTACCTATACAAATCCTGATAATATTGTGTGAGTACCTCATGCTTTTCATACTGGGTATACACAATTTCTTCCTGTTTGTTTCTAATCCACATTATTGGGAAACTCATCCCTTCTGCCTGTATTAACCAATCCAGTAATCTACTCACTCTACCCCCTCAGCATGAGTGAAATTCAGATGTTCTCAGTAGTTTATGGATCTCCATCACTGCATCACCATCGTGTGGTGTTGTCTTTCTTCCACTAGCATAGGATGAATTAATCTATTGTTCTGTTTCACTCCGCAGTTCTCGAATTCGGACTTCCAATGTAGTCAGCTCTCTCTCTAGTGTGTTCTTAACTCCAACTGCCTGGCTTGTACAGTGACCTCGCCATCACCTTAAAAGCCTCATATTTGGAATGAAAATGACCAGTTGTGTGGGCATTGATACGATAATATTCTCCAATCGTATCCCCCAAGGGTTCTTGGAAAGTGGGTTCCTGCAAATGAGATGTCAGGAGCCTCTAAATAGGGACTGGCGTTGTTTGTCGCCCCCTTGCAATTAAGCATTGGGCTATGTTCTGACAGGGTGCCACCCAGATATTCTATATGCACAATGTTGCCCGTCTTCTGCACAGAACAGATATCACCTTGTCTAATCGGACATGCAGGCTATGCACTGGAGAGTAAAAAATGATACTCTCTTCGTGCCAGATAATGTCTCCCAATCCCAAGTTTCTCTCGGAAATCCGAAGCAAGTTTATTCAGCGAAGAATCTGCTAATGGGTCTACCAACCTCTCTCAGGGCCCTTTTATCCTCCATAAAAGATGCTTTCTAATGTGTAGACTGAAAAAATCACTACAGTGGCATTTGCAACCTGAAAGCGACCCACTGTCCGGAACCGCTGCAAGATTAAATCTCTATCCCGGTAATGGAATAGGCACACTACCACCAGTTGTGGCTGTGCTCAGGGAGATGAGTTCTTACTGGTACCCTGTGCGCACTTTCCATCACAAAGAATTTGGAAAGCCGTTGCTTAGCCTTCTCCTTAGCTAACCACTCCTCTAAATACTTCTCAGTATCATTCCCTTTGGTGTTCTCTGGCAAATATTATTTCTGCAGCCCTCCCTTTGGTATCTTCCACTCTTCTGTCCAGTAGCTCCACTTTTCAAAAAAAGTTGTCTCATTTGATCTTGCAATGACACTACGTTTGGGTGCAAATCACCTATGACTTCTTCATTGCCCTTGATTTTTGTGGCGGCCTTCCTGCAGTATTCCTAAGTCAGTGTCCACTTTGTCTAATTTATTTTTGAGCACCTCACTTTATCAGTTGAATGCTTCCAGTATTTGGTCCAGCGTGATGGAGGAACAATCAGCCTGTGGTTGTGGAGCCTTTGTATTGGGTAACTCAGTGGAATCCTACACGAGGCGGTGTGCTATCAGGGTCAGACCTTCCCACACCAGCCGCCTCACAAACCGCTCTGGTGCAACCCATGATGCTTACGTGCCAATTATTTAGCAGTCCTCCTAATTTTTCTAAGGCCCAGCTCAGTCTTTGGCCAGCTCTACTGTTCAGCCGCCATACTGCCAGTACATCACACCTCCATCATCTTAAGTTCAAGGGGGAGGCGGGGTGAGGACATTTAATCTCTTTAGTCCTCCTTCACAGGTACCTGCCCCCGCAGCATGTGAGCTTCATTGTTTCTCACCTTCTCTCCTGCACCCCCAGCACTCTGTTCCAGTCTCTCATCAGCTCATGTCTTGTCTGCAGATAGCTGCGCACTCCGACGTTCAACCATTCAAATTGTTTGGTGCCATGCTATAAAGGCCCTTGCTGACCTCCAGTTAATCAGCAGTCCCTCATGTCTTTGTTACAACCTGTAATGCCCTTGTATTTGCTGTGCTGCAGTTCCACAATATTATGCACTTGTCAGAGCCCCCCTTTATCTGCGTTCACAGCTGCCACCTACAGACCTACGCTCTTCGCCTCTCACACTGAGACTATGGTGCTGTCCTAGACGATCATAGGATACGTAGCATCTTCGTCTGATCATTCTCCCTGTCCGGCCCATCAGGGAGCCAGTGTGCAGGCTAGTACCCCCATCAGTCTGGGGAACCTTCCCCCCTTCTCTGTTAATGTGGTGCCACACCCGCGTCAGTCTCTCCCCAGAGGTCCACTTGCTGCTCTCGTCCCTGGGCCCTTCTCCGTTCTGTCATGGTGGTTGCATTTACCGGCACGCCCTTGGCTTATGTTCCATCCCTGAGCGTCTCGCTAAAGCAGCCTGCCTCTCTCTGGGTTGCTGTGCCTTGATGTGTGGGTCCCCTCGATGCTTCACCTCCAGTTCTGCGCACAGCTTGCTGATCCAACTCTTCTGTCTCTGTGCTGTCAGCTAGCAGAATCCGCTGCACATCTTTCTCTTGCACTTAGTTTTGTGAGTATTCCTCAATTGTTTTCATCACAACCATGTCATGATTTCATTATTTGTGAACTCCCTCTCTTTGCAAAAATTTAATTCAGAAAAAATCAGCAGCATCTGTGTATTTTAGTCGTTCTTTAATTTCATTGAATAATTTATTATGAAGATAAATGTCTCTGGTAATGCAAAAAATGGTGCTGTCTAATCTTAAACACTTGATGGCACTTGATGTTTAGATATATGCTTTTGGAGGGTTTACCATCAAGCTAGCACATATGTTATATGTTATAAAAAATTTATACAGCGCACGTACACCCAGAGGTTTCATGGCGCTAACTCTAGAACTTGCCGGAACCAAATGGAGAGTGTTATTCGTGCGCCTGCACGAACAGCCAAGTTTTAAGCATTTTCCTAAAACTCAGAAGGTCAGTACATGACCGAATCTCCGAAGGGAAGGAATTCCACAGTCGTGGGGCCAGGGATGCAAACCTGCATCCTCCCTGTCGTTTTAGCTTGAAGGCAGGGGTGGTCAGTAACTGGAGATGTGCTGAGCGGAGGTTGCGAGAGGGAGTGTACCTAGATAGGAGGTTGTTAATGAATTTGGGGCTCCGACCGTGAAGGGACTTAAAAATTAGACATCCCGTCTTAAAAGCAGTGCGTTGTGGGATAGGGAGCCAATGTAGTTTTTCCAAGAGCGGTCTGGCCGATTGCCATCTGGGTTGCTGGTGGATCAGTCTCGCTGCTTGGTTCTGAACCATCTGTAGCCGCTTGATTAGGAAGAGTGGCATGCCTAGGTAGATTGAGTTGGCATAGTCTAAGTGTGATAGCACCAAGGCTATCACAACCTGTATCAGTGCTGCGTGAGTGAGCAGACGGCTGATTTTCCTGATCTTTCGAAGCTGAAAGAAACAGGACGAGACCACCGCCCCGACATGAGATCTTAAGGATAGGTCATTATTGATAGTGACTCCAAGGCTCTTGACATAGGTAGAGGGCACGGGGGGATCCAAGTTCCAAAGGCCAGTAGTGTGGGCCCCAGAAGATCTGGCTGCTCCCTGTCAGAACTAGTTCAGTCTTGCCTGGATTGAGTTTTAGATGGTTTAGATCCATCCAGCTTCAAAAAATAAGAGAGTTACCCAGGTAAGACCAAAAAGGGACCGGGTCAGTTCACTAGTGAAAAACAAAATTCCCTTCTGTGTCGTAATCTATTTCTAATGCGGAGATCTATATTAATTTGCACTGATCCAACACTAATAGGATCTTAGTTCTTATTTAATATCACACAACGTAATTCATTTTGCCCACTATTTCTTTATTTATCACTTTATCGATCAGAGCATGACATTTAAAAACCATCCAGTTAAAACCATGTTATAAAAACATCAATAAAAATCATTAAAACATATAGACATATAGTTGCAAAGACAACTAATGTCTAAGCCAATATTAACTTGATATTATCTTGTATTACATCCAGGCTTATCTATTTCAATAAATTCCTGCCTATATCCATTCTACATCAAGGGTATCATCATACTTTACAATTTCAAAAACCTATCAGGTACTATACTCTCCTCCAATCTACACTCCAGTTCAGAGTGTGCAGAGCTGTCATGTGCAAATTACAAATATTCTATAAAACAAAGCTTTATTATTGTCCAAATGTCGACGCGTTTCGATGAATCTGAAAGTTCTTAAACGCCTTCCTCAGGACTCAGATTAAAAACATGGACTTTCTTTTCTCAAAACCAGATCAAGTATTTACAAAAATAAGTAATAATTACAATTAAATTCAAAATATACGTGTGTGAAACTATTACATATGTTATATTGGTTCAGTGCCTCCTAAATATATTACACATGCGACCTACTTTTTAAGCATGTTACAAACTATAGGACCGAAAAATTGATGGTTCCTATATCCATTATTAACCAGAGTCTACTATAGTTTATAATTATGGTTAGTAGGATCTCTTACCCTCAGAATACTTTATAGGGCGTTCTCGATAACACGGATGAACTTGTATCACTACTCCATCTTCTCTCCTCAAATTATCTTTAATTAATGAAGACCATCCACCTACAATTTTTTTAATTTTTTTATTCACATTAAATACTCTTTTTGGACCATATCAAATAGGTAGCAATTATATCCTTTATACTTACTCAGTGAGCACTTAAATGATTGCCCGTGCCCTGAATAATCAGCAAATTCTGTGGAATTTCTTGTTCCTGTGTGTAAAATTATTACGTCTTATTAATCATATAGTCCTTGTAGTTAAAAATTTGGGGTAATATTACAAAACACTTACCCCTACTCACATTTCTTATTACCGCTCCCTTGTATCAATTTCCAAGGTATTATTTAGCGGATCAGGACGATGTTTATCCAAAGAGCTCCTTAAAATAGTACGAACACCTTTCATCAATTAGGTTGGTTTCGTATTCCTAATTAAAATAAAATAAAAATGTTTTTTTTTAAATAAATTATTTTTGTGTATAGGGAGTGCTAGATATTACCCTATAACGTTCTTTAATAAATTCATTTAATATCCCTTGGACTATTTTGTAATTAGGGGCCCAAAGAATTCATACTTCTAGCTATTTACTCCCGATTACTAAGGTTCAACTTCTTTTATAAAACCGCTCATGATTTAATAAAGCGGACAAATCTTCTGTTTCAGTGCTAATGTGTAACGGACATAAGTCCCAGGTTATATACTTTTACTCAACCTCAGCCCTTCATTAGAGAAACCGGGAGGTGTGCATACACTATTCACTACCTCACAGGTTTTCACCGCCCTATGACGTCCTGTACTGTCTGTATAGCTGTTTCATCAATATAGTTAATTCCCTCAGTCTTACTAAATAAACAAGAAACAAAAAGAAGAAAACGCAATGTATTGCAACCTCTAAGCAATGCAAACGCCTATAAACATTTTTATTTAGCACTAATTGAGGCGTATACTGTTACACACACATAATGTCTCTGGCTCTTTAGCTATTTATATATAACGAGTTTCCAAAATCTGGACAACGAGCACCTCAATCTGACTCAGTTGTATACTGTTACACATAAATCTTATCTCGAGCTCTTAAGCTATCCATATATAACGAGTTTCAAAACCTGAACAGCGGGTACCTCAATATACCTCAATTAGAAACCGCAAACTACCTGCAGTTTCACATATGGAGTGACAAGCTATTTTTAAAAAGACGGTGACCGTTCAGTCAGACTCTCACCTTGATTTTTGGAGCAGCATTCCGTCTCACCGGGGTTTCTGGTATAATTGTTTATCAACCGAACGCAGTTTTCCCTCTATACGTAACTGCGACGTCGCCCCTTATGATTACGTAAATGGCAGCCATTTTGGTAGTCTTACTCTTTAATCATTACAACAGTATAGTGATGCCCCCATTACGGTGTATTGCATTCTCTATGCGATATAGCTGCCCATAAAAATATTTGTAAACACCCAAAATGGCATACCCTGTTCCGCATACATCAATTTCATGCTTTTTAGCTTTCTTTATGGAAATTACAAAGTCTTATACAGCGAGCACCTCAGTTTGACTCGATTGTACACCGCAGTATATTTGCCGTTTTCCCTATATAATGACTAGCTCTTTGTTGAGGACATTTATTGTTCAGTCAATCTTTCACTTTAATTATTAGAGCAGCATTCCTTCTCGCCAGGGGTTCTAGTAAGATAATAACTAGACCTACCGTAGTTATAACTCTATTTATACATAACTGCGCCGTCTCCACTTATGACTACGTAAGCCGCAACCATTTTAGTAGTCTTTCTCATTATGGTAGCGTGTACGGATTGGGTGCTAAATGTTTCTAATTAATTATTTAGTTAAAAAAACAATCTTCCATAGTTAATGAACTATTATTTATGCCATGTTAATCGCCACTCGTAATCTAAGTATCACATGACACGATTAAACATATCGATACTCTAGTTTGAACCTTCTCTATTTCTAGTGTTATACCTTAGGGGAAAATACGTGCCATAAATAGAACGCATGCTATTTCATTAAAACTCGCCAAAGTATATTAACTCACTGTATACCCCAATCCAATATGTATACTTAAACAAATCTATTTAAAAACAATTAGACCCTCTCATCGATACTATGCATTTCTTACGTAATAACAGCCAAACCTATGATCTACCTTTTGTACCCTCTTGCCTATTTAATTCAATTACTGAGTCAGTTACACGGAAATCCTCAGACTTCATTAAAGATACCCTAAGTCAGTACAATATCACCCAAATAACAGTTCTAGTTGTTAATCAGAAAAGTTATATTTACAACAAGGACCCTAGATCCAGGGTCACTAGTTTTGTTCAGGTAATGTGTGTTCATCATCTGATTAATCTTTCCCACTCCTCTCTATTATTCAGGCCCTTATGGTAGGTTTTGAATTTAGACATAAAAAACTGTTCTCTTTGTTTCCTCCTTTTTCAATATCGCCTCCACGTGTGGATATCTTAACTTTTTCCAAAATAAACCATCTCATGTCACCTTCACTATGGTTATTTTCAACCCAATGGTCTACAAGTGGGGCATTTTTCTTCCTGTTTCTCAAGGCCGATCTATGTTCAGTTAGTCTCATTCTCATTTCACGGCTTGTTTCACCTACATAACCTTTCTGACAGGGACAAATGATTAGATATATGACATTTCTTGTTCTACAATTAACCATGTCATTCATCCAGTGTGTGATACCATTAAGTACCACCTTCTGTTATTTTACTATTGATTTACAGTGTGTGCATGTGCTACATGGAAAATTACCCTTTAGTTTTGAGCCATCTGTTATGCTCCTCTGATTTTTATTATTGGGTTCTCTGTATGTCCTTACCAAATGATTACGGATTGTTTTATTTCTCCTGTATGCATAGATCGGTTTCCGAAGAGAAGTTGTCCCAATCTTGTTTAAAAGATACCAATTATTATTTATCAAATTTTTCAATTTATTACTCACACTATTATAGTTTGTGACCATTACTATTCCTTGTTCCGAGTCCTTTGTGTTGTCCTTTCCTTCAAAGAGACTCTCACGGTTATAATATTTTGCTCTCTTATAGGACTCCCTCACCAATCTTTTTGGATAGCCTCTGGGTGAATGACATGGTTAATTGTAGAACAAGAAATGTCATATATCTAATCATTTGTCCCTGTCAGAAAGGTTATGTAGGTGAAACAAGCCGTGAAATGAGAATGAGTGGAGGCGATATTGAAAAAAGGAGGAAACAAAGAGAACAGTTTTTTGTCTAAATTCAAAACCTACCATCAGGGCCTGAATAATAGAGAGGAGTGGGAAAGATTAATCAGATGATGAACACACATTACCTGAACAAAACTAATGACCCTGGATCTAGGGGCCTTGTTGTAAATATAACTTTTCTGATTAACAACTAGAACAGTTATTTGGGTGATATTGTACTGACTTAGGGTATCTTTAATGAAGTCTGAGGATTTCCGTGTAACTGACTCAGTAATTGAATTAAATAGGCAAGAGGGTACAAAAGGTAGATCATAGGTTTGGCTGTTATTACGTAAGAAATGCATAGTATCGATGAGAGGGTCTAATTGTTTTTAAATAGATTTGTTTAAGTATACATATTGGATTGGGGTATACAGTGAGTTAATATACTTTGGCGAGTTTTAATGAAATAGCATGCGTTCTATTTATGGCACGTATTTTCCCCTAAGGTATAACACTAGAAATAGAGAAGGTTCAAACTAGAGTATCGATATGTTTAATCGTGTCATGCGATACTTAGATTACGAGTGGCGATTAACATGGCATAAATAATAGTTCATTAACTATGGAAGATTGTTTTTTTTAACTAAAAATTAATTAGAAACATTTAGCACCCAATCCGTACACGCTACCATAATGAGAAAGACTACTAAAATGGTTGCGGCTTACGTAGTCATAAGTGGAGACGGCGCAGTTATGTATAAATAGAGTTATAACTGCGGTAGGTCTAGTTATTATCTTACTAGAACCCCTGGCGAGAAGGAATGCTGCTCTAATAATTAAAGTGAAAGATTGACTGAACAATAAATGTCCTCAACAAACAGCTAGTCATTATATAGGGAAAACGGCAAATATACCGCGGTGTACAATCGAGTCAAACTGAGGTGCTCGCTGTATAAGACTTTGTAATTTCCATAAAGAAAGCTAAAAAGCGTGAAATTGATGTATGCGGAACAGGGTATGCCATTTTGGGTGTTTACAAATATTTTTATGGGCAGCTATATCGCATAGAGAATGCAATACACCGTAATGGGGGCATCACTATACTGTTGTAATGATTAAAGAGTAAGACTACCAAAATGGCTGCCATTTACGTAATCATAAGGGGCGACGTCGCAGTTACGTATAAATAGAGGGAAAACTGCGTTCGGTTGATAAACAATTATACCAGAAACCCCGGTGAGACGGAATGCTGCTCCAAAAATCAAGGTGAGAGTCTGACTGAACGGTCACCGTCTTTTTAAAAATAGCTTGTCACTCCATATGTGAAACTGCAGGTAGTTTGCGGTTTCTAATTGAGGTATATTGAGGTACCCGCTGTTCAGGTTTTGAAACTCGTTATATATGGATAGCTTAAGAGCTCGAGATAAGATTTATGTGTAACAGTATACAACTGAGTCAGATTGAGGTGCTCGTTGTCCAGATTTTGGAAACTCGTTATATATAAATAGCTAAAGAGCCAGAGACATTATGTGTGTGTAACAGTATACGCCTCAATTAGTGCTAAATAAAAATGTTTATAGGCGTTTGCATTGCTTAGAGGTTGCAATACATTGCGTTTTCTTCTTTTTTGTTTCTTGTTTATTTAGTAAGACTGAGGGAATTAACTATATTGATGAAACAGCTATACAGACAGTACAGGATGTCATAGGGCGGTGAAAACCTGTGAGGTAGTGAATAGTGTATGCACACCTCCCGGTCTCTCTAATGAAGGGCTGAGGTTGAGTAAAAGTATATAACCTGGGACTTATGTCCGTTACACATTAGCACTGAAACAGAAGATTAGTCCGCTTTATTAAATCATGAGCGGTTTTATAAAAGAAGTTGAACCTTGGTAATCGGGAGTAAATAGCTAGAAGTATGAATTCTTTGGGCCCCTAATTACAAAATAGTCCAAGGGATATTAAATGAATTTATTAAAGAACGTTATAGGGTAATATCTAGCATTCCCTATACACAAAAAGAATTTCTTTTTAAAAAATTTTTTTATTTTATTTTAATTAGGAATACGAAACCAACCTAATTGATGAAAGGTGTTCGTACTATTTTAAGGAGCTCTTTGGATAAACATCGTCCTGATCCGCTAAATAATACCTTGGAAATTGATACAAGGGAGCGGTAATAAGAAATGTGAGTAGGGGTAAGTGTTTTGTAATATTACCCCACATTTTTAACTACAAGGACTATATGATTAATAAGACGTAATAATTTTACACACAGGAACAAGAAATTCCACAGAATTTGCTGATTATTCAGGGCACGGGCAATCATTTAAGTGCTCACTGAGTAAGTATAAAGGATATAATTGCCACCTATTTGATATGGTCCAAAAAGAGTATTTAATGTGAATAATAAAATAAAAAAAATTGTAGGTGGATGGTCCTCATTAATTAAAGATAATTTGAGGAGAGAAGATGGAGTAGTGATACAAGTTCATCCGTGTTATCGAGAACGCCCTATAAAGTATTCTGAGGGTAAGAGATCCTACTAACCATAATTATAAACTATAGTAGACTCTGGTTAATAATGGATATAGGAACCATCAATTTTTCGGTCCTATAGTTTGTAACATGCTTAAAAAGTAGGTCGCATGTGTAATATATTTAGGAGGCACTGAACCAATATAACATATGTAATAGTTTCACACACGTATATTTTGAATTTAATTGTAATTATTACTTATTTTTGTAGATACTTGATCTGGTTTTGAGAAAAGAAAGTCCATGTTTTTAATCTGAGTCCTGAGGAAGGTGTTTAAGAACTTTCAGATTCATCGAAACGCGTCGACATTTGGACAATAATAAAGCTTTGTTTTTATAGAATATTTGTAATTTGCACATGACAGCTCTGCACACTCTGAACTGGAGTGTAGATTGGAGGAGAGTATAGTACCTGATAGGTTTTTGAAATTGTAAAGTATGATGATACCCTTGATGTAGAATGGATATAGGCACGAATTTATTGAAATAGATAAGCCTGGATGTAATACAAGATAATATCAAGTTAATATTGGCTTAGACATTAGTTGTCTTTGCAACTATAGGTCTATATGTTTTAATGATTTTTATTGATGTTTTTATAACATGGTTTTAACTGGATGGTTTTTAAATGTCATGCTCTGATCGATAAAGTGATAAATAAAGAAAATAGTGGGCAAAATGAATTACGTTGTGTGATATTAAATAAGAACTAAGATCCTATTACTGTTGGATCAGTGCAAACTAATATAGATCTCCGCATTAGAAATAGATTACGACACAGAAGGGAATTTTGTTTTTCATTAGATCCATCCAGCGGCAGATGTGGAGCATGGTGGCCTGGAATTCGAGGACTGAGTTAGGTGAGTTATCTATGGTGAACATTAGCTGTAGATCATCTGCATAATTGAAGGTAGTCACATTCCTTTCCTTCAGGGAGTGAATCAAAGGTAGGAGGTAAAGATTAAACAGATGGGGGGATAGTGAGGATCCCTGTGGGACTCCACATGTTGATGTTAGCTTAGTGGCTGTGAAAGGGGCCAAGCGTACTGCTTGGGTGCGGCCTTCGAGGAAGGAGCTAATCCAGCTAAAGGCTGAGCCCTGGATGCCCGCCTGCCTGACACGGTCCCTCAGAATGCCATGATCGACCGTGTCAAAGGCGGCAGATAGATCTAATAGCACCAGGGCCTGTGGGATGCCTCTGTCAGCTTTATCTCGTAAAGCGTCCAGGACTGCCAAAATTACTGTCTCCGTGGAATGGGCGGGACGGAATCCTGCTTGGTGTGGATCTAAGTAGTCAGACAGTTCCATGAAGTTGGACAAGCACTTTGCCACGTGGCCAGGTAAGTGAGCAGGGAAATGGGCCGGTAATTTGACAGGTTTTGGGGATCTGCTCCCGGTTTTTTTAGGAGAGGGACCACGATTGCGTGTTTGAATGCTTTATGGACACGGCCCTGCGAGAGAGACTCATTCAGGAGGGTCATAGCAGGACTCGGCAGGACGGAAAATGTGTCTTTTAAGATATAGGGTGGGCAGCAATCCATGGGGGAGCCGGATTTTACTCTGGACAACAAGTCCAGAAAGGTTTCAGTGTTGATGGCCGGGAAGTGATCCAAGGTAGAGGGGTTCCTCATCGTGACAAGGGGTGTCTCATTGGGGATGGGTATTGGGATGGTGGCTTTAATGTTAGAGATTTTTTCCAAAAAGTAGTTGTTTAAAGAATCGCAGAGTGCTTGGGTAGGTGTGGGTTTAGGTAGAACTCTATCTGCGTTAGATAGTTCGTTTACAATAGAGAAGATTTCCTTTGACCTATTGTCAGAATTTAAATTTCTTGAGGAGAAATAGGCGGCCTTAGCTGAAGTAATGGCTTTTTTATATTCTTTCCGTGCTTCCGAATAGTGGCATTTTCCTTCTAGGGAGTAGTTCAGTCTCCATTTCCTTTCTTTTTGACGAAGGGCAAGTTTTTGTTCTTTCAATTCGTCAGAGAACCATTTCTGTGCATCAGAGCGGCGAGCTCGTTTTAGTTTTTTAAGCGGGGCATGCATATCACTAGCCGCTAATAGCCAGGCTGAGATATTTGCTTCCAGGAGATCAACATCAGGGTCCGAAGTTGGAGTTGAACTGGCCAAAGAGTCCTGAAATTCCTGTTTATTAAGGGCACTCCATTTCCTAATCATACCCCCCTCGGCCGTGGGGGTCTTGCTACTGATAGGCAGTGTTACCGTGAATTTTATTAGGTGGTGGTCAGACCATATACAAGGTAGGATCATGGGTGCGGACACAGTGAGATTAGTGGTCCAAACTTGGTCCACTAAGGTCAAGAACTTTGACTTTAAGGAATGCTTCATTGTGTATTTCAACAACCTCTGTCCTTGGCATACCATATGAATGAGACGCATCTAACTGACTTACTAGAAAGCAGCAGGTGGATGAAGACATGTTTATTGTTTGTTACTAGTAGAATCCCACCATTAAGGAGGTCTTCACCTTCACTCTGGAAAAACTCCTAAGGTAAATGAGCACTACTATGCACTTTGCATCAGTACACCGGTATGGGTTTTCCTACTGTAGACATTCCACAATACTACATCAGAGTGATGATGGAGGTCACATCCTGCAACCCCTCCCACAAAAACACAATGTGGGATATGTTGTTCTGTGTAGTGAGGAGGAGGAGGATTTATACCATCTGAGGATATTCTCGTGCAGAGGCATTATTCGGAACCTTTCATTTGATGTTATCCAATCCAATTCTTAGGCCATTTTCCAAACACTGGTCTCCACCAAGATTGGAGATGCCACTGGTCCCAAATATTAATGAAACAGCAAGGGAAATCTTATAAAGATTGGTTACTGGGAAGGCTACCATCAACTACTTGCGTAAGAAGTACAAGCCACCAGAACACAACCCTGCATTAATTAGATTGCGCCCAACATCTAATTCGGTCATTGTCTGGGCTAGTATGTTGTATGCTTACTGTTATTCCCTACAGGTGTTCCAGGGTAACCAGTTTTACTGCACTCCAATTTTATATTTCTCCTTTGAGTACTCTAGGCAGAGATATGACTCCAAATCTTTTTCTAGCTCCTCCGTGCTAGGCAGTAGGTTTTTTTAATTGTTTGTTCCCAAAGTCCAAGTTCCAACATCCCCTCTTTTTTCTTCGCAAGAGATTTGTAGAAGGGTTACATATGTTTTTGTATAGGATTAATCCTAAGAGGGCTAAAGCACTAGCTGCTAGGTGTTCAGGACCCTAAAATACTCCCGAGTCCCAGAACCTTTCCACTCAAACAACAAGGCTTCCACCCAGTAAAATCACTATTGCGGTTCAGGTCATTTCCAGTCCCATTAGCCAGGGCCAACTAAGGTCAATATTTCCCTTGTATCCAGGCTTTCACAAGCTTCTGAAGTGAAAAGTCGCAGGTCAGATCTGCTTCTATTCGTCAAGGTGGTTTTGTTCCTTTCAGGTCAGAAAGAGCCCTTCACAGGCCACTGTTGCCTCATTGACTAGCAGTGACCCGGGAAGAGGGATTTTGGTATTGCCCACCAGGGCACGCCGAAGCCTACTCTAACATAAAGAATGGTCTGACAGCCTCCCTCGCACATTCTGGGGAGGGAGTTCTGGGAAAGAATATGTGCAGGCCGACATGTCCACCCACGTAAACAAGGGCCTCCAATTTTTGCAACTCACACCAGATGGTTCCAGATGGACCATACCATTTACTCAGTACAAGTAAACAACACAGACAACGTCTACACACAGTGTTTCATCACATGAACTACACACAAAGGTAATGCATCACAGTTATGGGGACTGGCCAAACTTGTAACCAGGGTTAGCACATGGGAAAATTCCTGCACCCTTGGACTTCAGATTTATTGCCTCCACCTCCAGTTACCATATCTCTTGGCCTGTGGGAGCAGTAGCCACTCTCACTTAGACTGAAGTGACTGATGCCCAAGTACCACCAGTCCACAGTTCTGATGACTGACATTTGAGTTAAAAAGATAGGGCACCTCAGTGGACCTCCTTGCTTGTCCTCCTTACTGGGAGAAAAGTAGGTACAAAAAATCGAAGTACGACTGCATAGATTTCTATTTCATGTTGAGTACGTTCTTTCCAGCAGCACCGTTGGTCAGATAGAAAGAGAAACAACATAGCCCCTTGGCTTCAATACCTTTGTAGTGGTTTAGATTGTTAGACAATACTTCTTTATTGACTGTCTCAAAGGCAGTAAACAAATCCAGGAAAATCAACAGACAAGAGTTGCCAGAGTTAACCAATAACAGTATATTTTCCACTTATTGCGCAAGGCAGTTTCTGTATTGAAACGTGCCTGAAGCCTAAATGTTTTCAGTGATGAACTGCTTCCCATAAGTAGCCACATAGCTCTCTGACCTTTGTGAAGAATGGAAGGTCCATAACACAGCAAAAGGTACTGAGCTGGCTGGGATAAACTAGGCTTTGGTTTAAAAGGGGCAGAACTTGGCCTGTTTTGAGGCTCTTGGGCACATTGCCCTGGGTTATTGAGGAGGCTACTATATTTGTCCACTGGGGAGCAATGTGGAGTTTTATGTTGGTCACGGCTGCTCCTGGAATAGGATTTGTGGTGTATTTGGAAGATTTAGCACCATTAGTGCTACAAGTAATGTCAGCCTGTGAAATCTCATCAAAGATAAGCCTTCAACAAGGGGAAGCAAATTTGTATGGGTTTAGATTGTATCTAGAAAACTCCGACTATGTTGGACTTCGTGTTTAAAGGTTGTAGATAGACATCGCAGTCCTGGCAGTTTAATGCGATTGCTGTTGTTTATTCTTTTGTTTTTGCACTTCACTTTTTAAGTAAACATTTATTAATTTTGACGCTGATTCCTCTTTGGGGGGTTGGCAAAACAGTACTAATTCCCATTTTTTCTTGTACTCAAGAAATATTGATTATTTAGATTGTGATGTGGATTTCATGTGTAGTGTCCAATGTAAGCACAAAACAGTGAACCATTGTATGTTAAACTAAGACTTTCAAAGAATCTTTATGCATACATGATTTTAGACACATCAGTCATAAGAATACTACAAGGAATGCATGAGCCAGAGGAAACATTCAATATCACTTGGATCTATATAATGTCTTCATGTTCTCTCTTCATAGGGGAGCCCCCCACCCTTAAGGCTCTCTCCTCTTGATAATATTTATGCTTCCCATGTTCTATTGCAGTGACAAGGTGAATAATTCCAACTTCTATGATTAAAAAGAGCCTAGACGATACTTCTCATTTGATCTCCCCAGTGGTTGTTCTCCTTCGCAATACTTTAAAATGTTAAATGTTTGCTGACTCTAACCAGAATCTAATAGGTATTTTTTGTTTAACTCTCACTATCTCTCAGGTAGGGGCAGGAATGGGTGGGCAGCCTGGGCTGGCTAAAAAAAAGAAAGTAAGTAAACAAAACTGGTTAATCCGATAGAGACTTATAGCCGCAGATTCCGTACCTTAGAATTATCCCAAGGCGTCAGACTGGATCCGGAAACTTTGTGAGCAGTACCCCTGCATTCCAGTAGGTGGCGTCATTTGGCTCTGCATGGCATCGTCCGTGCCGGAAGTGCCGTGCGTGGCGCCTGTGATGTCCGTTCTTTTCTTTCCACCCCAGTCAGTGCAGATCCGGAGAGAGCTACCCCCAGTCAATTTTTGACAGAGCTTTTTTGACTTTTGTTTAGTCTTTTCTGAGAGATCTTCTCCTTGTGTTGCAGGGATGTCGACTAGGAAGGCCGGCTTCAAACCCTACCGTGCCTTTCATCCACAGATGTCAGTGACAGACCAGCACCTTGTTTGCCGCTGGTGCCTGGAGCGCGACCACGAGGCTAAGACCTGCTCCGATTGTTGTGCCATGCACCACAAGGCCTATAGGGGAGCGATCCCTCAAGCTCCTTGCCACTCGACATGCGACGCCGCAAAGGTCCAGGGGTGTGGAACTTGATAAAATATCTACTTGTCCATGAGGCAGGTTGCTTCATAAATCTACTTGTCCTGTCACAAAATCCACTTGCCCCTTTGGTGCCATGTAGTGCAGCGACAAATTATGGCAGCAATCTCATTATATAAGACCTCTGATATAGCCTCTCTGATTATGCCAGGGCTCATACCATAGTAGTGTTTGAATACTTGCAATCCCTTTATGTTGCCACGTTTTGGCAGATCTACGTACTGGGGCTGAAGGTACTGGTAAGGATTAGTTCCAGGGTTAGAATACCCTTTTGAGTCTGTGCAAACCCACTAACTTGCATGTTTTAAGGGTTTTCAACAACCCATACTGAGAAATGTTGGAAATTTACTCCTGACAATCAATGGCAGACGTAAACCTTCCAGAGTTGGGGAAAAAAGTGTTTGGAGGGAAAGTGAACTTGCAAACACTCAGATTTTCGCATGAGCAAATCTACACATGCAGATTTGCTCATGCTAAAATGCAGTTCACAAGTATTTCCAAGGAGCACTATTTCTTGTCCTGCTTCTGTAAATTCTTGGGAATTCACGAAAGCCGTATAGCTGCACTTAATGCAAGGACATATACCATGGGTGCACTTTTGAGACTTTCTTTAATAATTGGGCCCCTATATTTGGTCTGGCGTTGACCGTGACCTTTTGTGTTTATTAAAATTCAGTCTCTCTCTCTCTCTGTATCGGCTGGCTTCACTGTGAGTTCTGCTCTTTCACAAGGAGCATATCGGCACACAAAGTAGTTTTGTTCAGTGCCAGTAACTACTGTGGCAGTGTGTGCTTTTTGAGCCCAAAGAACAATTTTTTCTTTTGCCAGTGTTTTTTATAATGGTGAGGGCCCGGCAGCTCCCACACCAATAAGGTTTTACAAAAACTGTGCCAATACAAGTCACTCAATGACCAAACTAAAAAGCTGACCACAAATTTCAGACCTACTGGCTTTGCCAATGCTTGTTTATTTTTGTTTCCCATATTCTTATTGAAACTGGTTACACTGATTTTCCATTATGAATATTTTTGGAAAATACTAGCATGCATCAAGACATGTTACTAAATGATGCTGCAAAGAAATGGTACCTGAAATTTTACAGTGGTTTAGCAAAATGTTTTTTTTTCTGCTTTCATTTTTTTATGAACATTTTATTTGGAAAGCAAAGAATCATCAATCTTGCTTTCAAGCTTTGCAAATATTTGCATTAAATCAGAGAGCATTCTGGGAGCATTATACATAGCCTCATGTTGCACATTTTCTATACTGGAACCACTGTCAGTAGTGCAGTCGGAGCTTACAACATTTACTTAGAGCGCTCACCCTAACAATAAAGGCTTTCAATTAATCAACCATAAATACAAGTTTGAACAGCATTAACAGATGGGCAAAAATATTACCTTAACTGCAGACATGGAATGTGGTACTGCAAACTGGCAGACAAAGGGTTTGTGCTGCAGGGGGTTGGGCCTACTTGTCCCAAGGACAAAATACACATGAAAACTTGTTGCACTTGACCCCAAACAATATGTCCTGGACATCGGGCTACAGGAATTCCACATTCCTGAGAGGTCTCAGTCCCGGTCAAGAGGAAAGTCCCGGTATCGGTCGCGGACCCCAAGATCCTCTTTGCACGTTAAGTCATCGTGCCATTCAGATAAGTCTCACAAGCAAAAGAAGAGCAAGAAGTCTTTTACTTCGCCCCGTCCATCTTGGTCTTCAGACGAGACAAGGGAACGTCGGCATTCGAGGCCAGGTTCCTCGGTTGAGTGTAAGTCGGCTCCGTGCCTCCCCGAGGGATCCGGGATCTGAAGCAAACCCAGCTCATTTCGCGAGTTTTTATGAGGTCATGAGCCTCATATTTGAGCGTCCAGTCCCCGTCAGCGTGCCTCCGGGCCCCGTGGGTTCTCTGCCGGTGGGTCCGCTCCGGCACCAGTCGGGCCCCTTGGATCCACAGATGGATCCGGACCGGTGCCGTTCATACCATCTCGACCTACACCGGCACCGCCAGCACTCTCTGTTCGGATCCCCAACCTGACACTGTTCCAGCGCAAATGGAGCCATGCCCTCCAGGCCATAGCCTGAGCCCTATTCCTATGGGCTAGGACTTGGGGAGGATTGGGAGGGGTCGCTGGACCCTGAAGAATACCAGCTGATCTATCCCAACATCGACTGGTGTGAGGA
This sequence comes from Calotriton arnoldi, assembly GCA_963921515.1. Taxonomy (NCBI): domain Eukaryota; kingdom Metazoa; phylum Chordata; class Amphibia; order Caudata; family Salamandridae; genus Calotriton; species Calotriton arnoldi. The sequence continues at coordinate 544,121 of CAWUFW010006313.1, read as the reverse complement.
CTTTGCGGATGTCAATGGACTGGGCACTTCCCCCAGATACTGGCATGCTTTCTCCTCCTACAGTGGCTACGGAGGAGGGAGTGCCATTTGCAATGGTGGTGTGAAAGGTGGCCGAGGTCATGGACTTTAGCCTGCCCTCAGTGGCAGTCAAGACAAATGTCTTGACGGATGTGCTTCAGCCCAGAGTGACCCCTTCAGAACCGCTTCTCCCGTTTAATGAAGCCATTACAGATGTCCTGCATGGGACTTGGTTCAAGTCCAGCACAGGGGCTCCTGTGAACAGGACAATTGCCCACCCCCACCGCCCCGGGGATCCCAACTTCCTCACCCAACACCCTACCTCAGAGAGCTTGGTGGTCCAAGCCTCTACTTCCCGTGTAAATCCTGGTGCATTCCCTACCACCCCACCGGATTGGGAATCCAAAAGGCTGGACACCTTAGGCAAGAAAATGTTTTCTCCACCAGCCTGGCACTGCGGTCCGTGAACACTGCGTGCCTTTTGGGCTGTTACTCCCATGCTCAGTGGGGTTAGGTTGCACTGGTGCTGCCCATGGTTCCAGGGGAGGCCCGGGCCATGCTTTCCCAAGCTGTTGCTGACGGGAGAGATGCAGCTAAGTTTGCAATCAGATGTGGACTGGTTATCACCAACTCACTAGGCAGAACGGTTTATTCGATGGTGGCCTTATGGCACCACGCTTGGCTTAGAACTGGCTTTTCAGGGCATGTCCAAGCATTCCTCATGGACATTCCCTTGATGACTCTTGTCTCTTCGGACGGCCTCGGGAGCGTTTCAAGGACAACAGAGCTGCAGCCAAGTCCTTGGGCCTTTCCATGGCCCCTCGCCAGCCCCTGTCTGCCTTTCTCTCCTTTTGTGGCAATGGAAGGGGGCTTTCCAGCCGCATCTTTACACACCGAGCCACCATGGCACTCAAGCTTCCCAGCCTCTGCATGGCTGAGGATGCAGTATCCACAGACCTCGTGGGTCGGGCAGCCAGAGGTCGAGCCAGTCCATCACCCCCCGGCTGCAGCAGCCTCCAAATCCCTTTAGTTTGCCCTCTTACCATAGTGTGCACCCAGTGGGAGGCAGGATACTCCATCACCTGCCCCACTGGAGGTCTGTAACATCATACCGTTGGGTTCTTCAAATCGTCCAAAGTGGCTACCCCCCACCACCCATGCCACCTGCTTGCCACAGGCTGACAGAGGATCATCTTACCTTGTTCCGCCAGGAAGTGATGGCTTTCTTGGCCAAGGGAGCCATAAAGAAGGTGCAAATGCCAGAAGTAGGTCATGGTTGCTATTCCCGCTACTTTCTGATTCCCAAGAAGGATAGAGCCCTTCATCCTATCTTAGACCTGCACCCTCTCAATTTCTTCCTCAAGAAGAAATTCAAAATGCTCACATTCGCTCAAGTCCTGTCTGCCCTGGACCTGGGAGACTGGATGGTAGCGTTGGACTTGCAAGATGCATATTTCCATATTCTCGTCCTGCCTGCTAACAGCCGTTACCTGCGGTTCAAGGTGGTCCGTGAGCACTTTCAGTTTGCAGTGCTCCCTTTTGGCCTTACCAGCACCCCTTGGGTGTTCACCAAGGTGATGTTGGTGGTTGCAGCTCATCTACGGAGATCACGCGTGCAAGTCTTCCCCTTCTAGCCAACTGGCTGTTGAAGGCGGGCTCGCCCCAGGCTGTCGTCTCCCACCTCCAGACTATGGCAGACCTCATGCATTTGCTGGGCTTCACTATCAATGTGTGGAAGTCACACCTGACTCCCTCTCAGATGCTTCCTTTAATCGGATCTGTTCTGGACACGCTGCAGTTTCTATCCTCCCGAACGGCGAGCCTAGGATATTCATGCTATTATACCGATGTTTCAGCCTCTATCCTGGATTTCGGTGAGAATGACTCTGAGGCTGCTCAGACTCATCGCCTCGTGCATCCTGCTTGTGACACATGCCCACTGGCATATGTGGGCTCTGCAGTGGGACCTGGAGTTTCAGTGGGCGCAGCATCAGGCAAATCTCTCTGACATGGTCCAGATCTCGGAGGGAACTGCAAAAGATCTGCAGTGGTGGTTAACAAACCACTATTGGGTCAGCGGCAGACCCCTCGCCCTTCCCCAACCAGATCTCACAGTGGTGACAGATGCGTCACTCCTGGGATTGGGTGGCCAGCTGGGAGAGGTGGAGATCAGAGGCCTCTAGTCTCCAGCTGAATCCGGACTCCACATCAACCTTATGGGGCTCCAGGTGTTCCAGCCGGCATTGAACACCTTTCTACCCTCCATCAAGGGAAGGCTAGCACAGGTGTTCAACACCACCACCATGTGGTACTACAAAAACCAGGGTGGGGTGGGGTGGGGTCGTGCACCCTTTGTCAAAAGGCCCTGCATCTCTGGACATGACTGGAACCTCAGTACATATCCCTGGTGGTTGAACTCCTGGCCGGCTCTCTGAACGCCAGGGTGGATGAACTCAGTCCAAGATGCCTAACGGATCACAAATGGCGTCTCTACCTGGAGGTGGTGCAAGGTCTATTTCAGCAGTGGGGAGAGCCTTGGTTAGATCTGTTTGCGCTGCTGAGAACGCTCAATGTCAGCACTTCTGCGCTTTGGATTTTCCAAGGCGGCTCTCGCTTGGAGACGCTTTTTGTCTTGAGTGGGTCTCAGGCCTCCTGTACGCCTTTCTGCCCATACCACTCCTACCCAGCGTTCTTGAGCAGATAAGAAACGACGCGTCCCAAGTCATCCTTGTGGCTCCGGACTAGGCTCGGAGGGTTTGGTATCCTGAGCTATTGAGCATGGCCATTGGTTCTCCCATCAGGCTGCCCCTTCAGGAGTATCTTTTGTCGTAGCAGCAGTGGAGGGATCTCCACCCGACCCTGTCAACTCTGCCTTCATGCTTGGAGATTAAGCAACAACAGTTGCAAGCTTTCGATCTTCCGCCCGAAGTCTGCAATGTTAGTTTGGCAGCCAGGCATCCCTCCACCAAAACGGTATACACCTGCCGTTGGGGCAAGTTTGTGGCATGGTGGCTGAGAAGCAGGTTGATCCTATTTCTGCTCCCCTCTCTCAGGTCCTACTTTTTATCCTTCCCCTTGTCCAGCAGGGCTTTGCTCTGGACACCTTAAAGGGCTACCTTTCTGCTATTTCAGCCTTTCTGTGGTTGCCTGACCAGCCATCCCGCTTCAAATCGCCTATTGTACCAAAGGTTCTTGAAAGGTTTGCAACATATGTTTCCCTTCTTCACCTTTCTTCATGCCTCAGTGCACCTTAACCTAGTCCTGACGTTCTTGATGTGTACTCCCTTTGAGCCCTTGCACAACTGTCCTCTCCGGCTGCATACCCAGTTTTGTCTTTCAGAGTTGTTCCTGTTTTTTCTCTTGTCGTATATAATGCACGAATCATGAGAATATAAATTTAATAATCTAAATTAAGAATTGTCAGAAAACATTCTAACATTAAACACACTATGCCTCTAGTCTGGCGTCACTGTTTGTTTGTACCTTCTGTCGCTTTGTGGGTCTAAAATAAATATGTTTGTTCCCTTTAGCTAAGAATATTGTACTTGCTGGAATAAAGGTGAGTCTAGTTTGTTTATTTTCCTGAAATTATTATTGGTTTGTATTTATTGGTGCTGTTCTTAATCTGAATTTTGCCCCTATATGATTATTAAATTACAGATAATTATTTGTTTGCCAGTGTTACATGATCACCGGAATTACACCTGAATAGAAAGGACCGTCATGGGTGATTGATGCCGTAATATTTAAATTACTGTACAAATGTATACCTACTTAGTCCAGTGTTAGCTTCAGTGTTTAATACAATATTTCAATTTTTGTGCAAGTACCGGAAATATAATTTTGTTTTTTGTGGAACATACCTGTTTCTTTGTTATGTACTACATGATCTGCTTATTGGGGTAATTTCTGCCCCACACTTGCTTTTCTTGTAACTAAAACTCTGGGCTTCTATTTCAGACGTTGTATTCTGTTCCTGTACCACTTGTCTCTGTGACCATACTCCTGTAACCCATCTCTACTTTGCGCAGGTGGACTTCAGCTTTTCTGCATAATCTTTGTTGTTGAATTGGTATCCAGTCAAAAGAGCAGAATCCTTTGATTTTGTGCAGGTTTCCTCACCAGGCTTCAACTTGTTTCGAATGATTGGGGAAATATATCAAGGATTTCCTAAGGCCTATCTGTGGAGCCTGGGATTCCCTAGAATAGATCTTTTTGCCACAGAAAACAATGCTCAAGGCCTAAAGTTTACATGCCTAGGGGGCATGAGCTTGAGGTCCTCTTTTTGATGCTTTCCCAAGCTCTGGACCTGCTGGTCCAACAGGGGAAACAGCTGATTTCTGTAACCATATCTTGTCAGTCAGTTTTTCTGGCAGTATGAAGTTATGCAGGCAACATTTTGAGGGGAACCTCCTTCCACACTCTAATGTGGACCCTACCCAGCAAAGAGATTTGCATCTGTAGTTGCCCTTGCTCATTCATAAATCATTTGAGCCGATGGTCCTGTGTTACATAGTTTTGCTGGCTTGGAAGACAGTGCATGTGCTACCAATCACATTTGCCAGAAAGATTGAAGAATACCAGGTTATCTGTTCTGAAGAGCCTCATGTAATCTCCAACATGGACAAGGTTGGAATGACAGAATGTACCTTCTGAAGAACAAAACCTTTAAATCAAGACTTTGTTCTACTGGTCTTTGTGCTTAGAAACCATGCTTCTAAGGCTGAAGAGATTTTGCAGAGTAAGGAGGTTTCCAGAAAGCTCTTAAGGTTTACCTTGAAGTTACATAGCTCCTTAGACTCGCTTCGCACCTGGTTTTTGAGTCTGACAACACTGTTGAGGGGTGGGGAGTTTGTTGCATTTCCAAATTTTATGACATCCAAGGAGTTAAGGATACTCAGAGGTTTCTTGCTCATGCCACCAAAGCAAAATTAACATTGTAGGCCTTCCAAAGGTATGACACTATCTCAGGTATCTTATTTGTAGGGGAGCAGTCTGGACAACTGCATGATGTTTATTTATTAGATGTGGCTTTTAACATGAAGTTATGCCCAAATCATTTGTTTAAAACTTCTTTGGCTGCATACTGGATTGTCGGTTGTATGTTACATCATCATGGCTAGTACTTTGGATGATATATATATATATATATATATATTCACTGAAAAAACCATACTTTTCAGGCCTGTTATAGTTAGGGTTTAGCATTTAAAAAACCTTTGAAATTCACTGAAAAAACCATAGGTTTTAGGGAAAGTTATAGTTAGTTGGACATTGCACTCGTACAAAACCCGTGAAATTCCCCCGTTATAGTTAGTTCAGCTAACTATAACTCGCGCCCCGCAATGCACTGCTGATGACGTCACATATTACATCACTCATGACATGGTCAGTGACATCACTCATGACATCACTGATGACATCTCAAATGACATCACTGATGACATCACTGATGACATCATCCAGTGACTGTGTGTTTCTGTAAAGTTTAACTATGTTTAATATATATAGGGAAAGGCGTATTGAAGAATGAGTGGGTGTATAAGCGTCTGAATGGATGATTTAGTAGGTGCGTGACTGAGTCTATAAGTGAGTGAGTAAACGTATCTTACTGGATGCATGGGTGAGTGACTAAACTGTGTGAATGTCTGTATCCGTCTGTCTGTTGTTGTGTAAGCAGCTGCATGGGTTTCTGACTAGCTAAATGAGTGTCTATATGGGTTATGGATTGGTTCTCTGAGTATCTGTATGGGTGCCTCAGTGTTTGTGTGGGTGGGGTGTGTGTGACTCTGTGCATAGATGTGTGAGTGGGTGATTCACTGGGTGCATGGTTTCAAGAGTGCGTCTGTGATGGACTGTATGGGTGGGTGAGTGTGTGTATGGGTGTGTTAGTGATTGAATGTATATCTCAGTGGTACATGTGTGAGTAACTACATATGTGAAAGGCAGTATATATGTGTGTTGGAGTATATAAATGGCTATAAGTGAGAGTGTGTGATTGTGAGAGTGGCTATATGGATGAGTGTGTGCTTGCATCAGTGATTGCATAGGAGCGTAAGAATGTGCTAGTATTTTTATGAGTAAGTGAGCTGGTGTGTATAACTGTATAGGTGAGTAAATTGGAGTGTGATTAATTATTTGCATGACTGACTAGGTGTGTGAGTACCTCTATGGATGAGTTGCATTGTGTGAGTGTTTATATAGGTGTATGAGTGCATATGATAGTCCTGTACTGAGTGACTGTAAGTATGAGTGACTGTACGGGTGAGTGAGTAGTTGTGTGTGTGTAGACCTAAGAATCAGTGAGTGGGTATGTACTTATTGGTATTGGAGTGTGTATGGTTTTGAGAATGGCAGTCTGTAATTTAGAGTGGGTGTATCAAAAGTTATATTAGGGTGTGAGAAGATGCATTAAATTCTCACATGGATGATGTCATCAGTGATGTCATTTGAGATGTCATCAGTGATGTCATCAGTGATGTCACTGACCATGTCATGAGTGATGTAATATGTGACGTCATCAGCAGTGCATTATGGGGCGCGAGTTATAGTTAGCTGAACTAACTATAACGGGGGAATTTCACGGGTTTTGTACGAGTGCAATGTCCATCTAACTATAACTTTCCATAAAACCTATGGTTTTTTCAGTGAATTTCAAAGGTTTTTTAAATGCTAAACCCTAACTATAACAGGCCTGAAACCTATGGTTTTTTCAGTGAATTTCAAAGGTTTTTAAAATGCTAATTCCTAACTATAACAAGCCTGAAACCTATGGTTTTTTCAGTGAATTTCAAAGGTTTTTTAAATGCTAATTCCTAACTATAACATGCCTGAAACCTATGGTTTTTTTCAGTGAATTTCAAAGGTTTTGTAAATGACAATTTTTAAATGTATTAATTGTTATATTTATTTTTTTGATACTGATTTACTACATTTTTTTAAACTATTTATTTTTAGATATTTTATTTTTTAAATTACATTATACATTACATTACAAAATATACTTTCTCAGAATGAATTACTTTAGTTTAAATACTTTGCAAATAGGCAATAGACTTTTAAGTACAGTAGTTACAGTTGTTGCAATGGGCAACACAATTTCAAACACAATGCAACATTGAGCTCAATGTGAATTTCTAGCTAAATGCAATTAGTTACTTTATGGATTACTTTTCTAACCACAGGACTGGATCCTAGATTCAGTCCTGGGACATCTCCTGTAAACAGTTGAGTAAAAGCGTTTTGGTTACAGTAGTGATTTTTAAGGAATATTATTGTATTTTAAAAGTTGACACTTAGAAACTTTTTCACATAGAATCACCAATGTTATCCTATGGGAGGAAATTCACTTAGCAGGTAAGTAGTGTTATCGTTACTTTTTCTTACTCAGTGGTGGATCCTGGATCCAGCACTGGTGCATCTCCTGTAAACAGTTGAAAGAATGCGTTTAAGTCATACAGGCGATTTTTAAGGAATATTTGTAGTTTGTGAAAATCAACACTTTGAAACTTTTCTGCTGAAAACCAGACAATGGATTCCTATGGAAGGAAATATAAGTTACTGATAAGTACGGTTAAAATTACTTTTCAGGATCAGTACTGGGCTGAAAGATGCAGCACTGAGGTCTCTCCTGATAACAGGTGAGTAAATCGGAATTCGTAGTTCGGCTGATTTTAGAGGAATATTTGTATGTTTCAAAAATCGACACTTAGAAACTTTTTCAGCAAAAAGCAGGCAATGATATCCTAGGGAAGGAAATTCAAGTTACTGGTAAGTACGGTTAAAATTACTTTTCAGGATCAGTACTGGGCTGAAAGATGCAGCACTGAGGTCTCTCCTGATAACAGGTGAGTAAATCGGAATTCGTATTTCGGCTGATTTTAGAGGAATATTATAAAGTTCCAAAACTCCACACTTAGAAGAATTTCCAAGTGAAACCAGTCAATGTTAGCCTATGGAAGGAAATTCAAGTTACTGGTAAGTACGGTTAAAATAACTTTTCAGGATCAGTACTGGGCTGAAAGATGCAGCACTGAGGTCTCTCCTGATAACAGGTGAGTAAATAGGAATTCGTAGTTCGGCTGATTTTAGAGGAATATTTGCACAATGGTGAAGGGAGGGGGCGGGGCCTGAGGTGACATCTGTGCAAACGCGCCCCGTGGCGCGTTTTAAGTTGGGGGATTAAGTCCCCTTGAATTATGAGGGTCCCTGGGGTCCAACTAGCCCACCCTGTACCTCCAGTATGCGCCAGGGAGCTGCGTTGCAGAGAGGTGTTCAGAGGCCACGCCCCGCTTTTGCACCTCTCTGCAAATGAGCTCTGTGGCACTTTCTGGACGTACCTGTTGGGCTAGTTGGCCCCCAGGGACCCTCAGGATTGAAGGGGATTTAATTCCCCATCTTAAAACGCGCCATGGGGCCTGTTTGTACACATGTCACCTGAAGCCCCGCCCCCTCCCTTCACCACTGTGCAAACGCGCCCCGTGGCGCGTTTTAAGTTGGGGGATTAAGTCCCCTTGAATCCTGAGGGTCCCTGGAGTCCAACTAGCCCACCATGTACTTCAAAAGCGCCACAGAGCTGCGTTGCAGAGAGGTGTAAAAAGGGGCGTGGCCTCTGTACACCTCTCTGCAACGCAGCCCCTGGCGCATACTGGAGGTTCCTGGTGGGCTAGTTGGCCCCCAGGGACCCCCAGTATTCAAGGGGAATTACTTCCCCTTCTTAAAACGCGCCAGGGGGCGCGTTTGCAGAGTACTGCAGGGAGGGGGCCAACATTATTTTTTAATGGGAGGGGCGCTGCGTGGCCCCCCTTCCCTTGGCCACTTTTGGCCCCGGGGACCCCATCCCCCGGGGCCTGAGCATTTAATTAAAAAAAAAAACGGGAAGGGGGCCGCGTGGCCCCCTTCCCTGGGCCTGTATTGGCCCCGGGGACCCCATCCCCCGGGGCATGCCCTCGGTTTTTATTTTTAATTTGGAGGGTGGCTGCGTGGCCCCCTCCTCAGGCCATTTAAGGCCCCGGGGACCCCATCCTCCGGGGTCGGCCTTGCCCTTTTTTTTTTTATATTTTTATTTGGGGAGGGGGGCAGCGTGGCCCCCCCTCCCTGGCCACTTATGGCCCCGGGGACCCCATCCCTCGGGGCCTGGCCTCTGGTTGGGGACTGTGGGGGGGTCCCCAATCCCCCCACAGTCCCGCCGGCTCCCCGTGTTCTACCGAGGGACAAAATGGCTGCCAACACTTGCTGATTTGGAGTGTTGGCAGCCACTTGACAGCCAATTAGCTTGCAGCTCGTGATCGGGAGGGTACGCGGACCCTACTCGGCCATAGATATATATGTGACTTTACTTTTGATTTTCTCAGGAACTACTGAACGGATTTACACCATTTAATCAAAAGGCACGACACTGAACCAAGGGTTAGCTTCTTTGCCAAATTTGGTGTAATTCCGTTCAGCAGTTCGGGCTGTAGCTGCGACTAAAGGTTCCTATGGAAAATGAATGGGGAAAACGCGTTTTGGGACCCCCTTTTTCTCGGCCCCCGCTTGACGTATCACCCCGAGACTTTCAGGATAGGAGCGGACCGGAGCGCCCCAACAAGTTGGAAACTTTCACGAAGATTCGTCAACCGGCGCCAACGTTATTTCAAATAGAATGTCGTGGATTTCCTACTGATAATAGGTCCTAACTATAACTATCTACTGGCGACCGCCAGTAGATAATATATATATTGAGATATATATATATCTATATCTTTCTATCTATCTATCTATCTATCTATCTATCTATCTATCTATCTATCTATCTTGCTGGAGGTCATCAGTAGGTAGCTATAGTTAGGACCTAGTTTCTATTAAAATCATGATTTTCAGTTGCCTATATCTTTGGCGCCAATTGATGAATCTTCATAAACTTTTTCACAAAGATTTGCCTGGTTCTTCACATAGGGTATGGAAAGTTTTGGGGTGTTTCGTGTAGCGAGGGCTAAGAAAAAGGGGGGATTCCATAACATGTTTTCCCCATATTAATTCCCTTGGACCTTTAGACCCAACTACAGCCTTAACCGCTGGATGGAATGACACCAAATTTGGCAGGAAGCTTGATCTTGGTACGCAGATCCTGCTTTTTGTGATTTGGTGTAAATCTGTTCAGTAGTTTGGGAGATATTAACCTGATAACAAATTTGTTTATCTGGGGACGCAGATTACCCACAGATCCAACAGTACCCTTGCTGTAATCTGATTGGCTGCCAACACTTCAAGCCAGGAAGTGCTAGCAGCCATCTTGGGACTCTGCTTGAGCCGAGTCCCAGAATTCTTTTTTTTTAAAAGAAAGAAAAGCAGATAGGGTAGAAATACCCTGACCCCCTAGGCCTCTTGGGGGTGGGGGTCCCACAGGCTTCCTGCAGGGCCAAAAAAGCATTTTTATAAAAAGAACTCTCAAAAATAAAAAATAAACAAGCACTGGCTCCTGTGCTTCATTGGTAATCAGCCCCTGTGTGGGCCAGGCTCCAGGGGCATTTTGTGAATAAAGGAGCGGGGGCACATGGGCCCTCCTCCTGGGGCTTATTAATGCCCAAGGGACCACAACCTCCCTGGGGCTTTTTAGGTTTAATTATAAATATATATATATATATATATGGACTGAGAGCTGTGGAGTACTTTCTTAGTACAAGATCTATGATGTATGCACAACATACACGAATGTTGTTAGATATGTTGCTTTTTAGCCTAGAAAACAATCTATTCCTTTTTAATGGCCAGTTTTACCAACAGATTCAGGGAGTTGCAATGGGGGCCAGCTTCTCCCCCAGTTATGCCTGTTTATTTATGGGCTGGTGGGAGGAACTGGTCCTCATGCGTAAGTATGAACATATATATACCACTAATATTGTCTCCTGGTTACGTTTTATTGATGATCTGTTTATTGTGTGGCGAGGAAGTGAGGAAAGTGCCAAAAAATTTATAGATGAAATTAATCAGAATGATTTTAACCTTAAATTCACTTTTACCATTAATAGGCACTCACTGACTTTCTTAGATGTTCAAATTTCAGTAGAAAATAATGTTTTAACCACTACCCTTTTTAGAAAGCCCACGGCAGGTAATACACTTTTACATGCATCAAGTGCCCATCCTCCACATTTAATCAGGAGCATTCCCTACGGTGAGATGCTCCGCATCCGACGCATTTGTAGTGATCCAGAGGATGCGAAGATTAGGCAAATTGAAAGTCGTAATAGATTTTTAGCCAGGGGTTACAGTACATCAACAGTGGATGCCGCCATGTTTAAATCTCAAGCGAGGGCTCGGGGGGATCTCCTTGCCTATAACTCCAAATTATCCCAGGGAGTGGTTGTACAGAGTACACAACCTGTAAGACTGATTTTGACATACTCCAAACAGGAGAAACAACTGAGGAGTATCATAAGACGCAATTGGCACTTTATCCAAGATGACCCAGTGATAGGTGACCAGATGCCCTCAAATCCCTCGATTACTTTCAGAAGATCTATAAGTATGGGTAATATGTTGGTCAAAAATAGTCAGGAGAGCTGCCGTAAGGATATGTGGTTGACAATAAGAAAGTTTTTTTTAAAATGTCTATCATGTAAGGCCTGCCAGTTTGGTACCAATGTGAAAACTTTTACAACTGCTTTTTCCAAAACAGTAAGGGAAATCAAGCAACATTTAACATGCAAGACTGAATATTCTGTTTATGTCTTGGAATGTGACTGTCATCTGAAATACATAGGAAGTACCAAACTGGCAGTCCACAAACGCATTTTGCAACACATTAGGGCGATAATTAACAAAGATCAAAATTACCCAGTTGCAAGGCATTTTCTGTCTGTACATGATAGCAACCCACAGCATCTTAAGTATTTTGCCATCGAAGCCATCCCCATTTTAAAAAGAGGGGGTGACAGGGAAGCGAAATTGAGAAGCCTGGAGACCAGTTATATATTAGAGTTCGATTCTAAACACCCGGGCGGGCTCAACGCTACAGAAGATCTCCATACTTTCCTATAATTGTTAAAGTCTTCTTTGAGCATTATCAGTACAATTGTCAACCTACAATATTATGAATTTAATGGTATAAAATAATTTTTATGCAAACTTTATACAATTTTGAATCCTGAGTCAGCCTTGATTTTAATGATTGGTTATTTTACATAGGGTACTTTTATCATTGTGTTTTATTTCTGGTCATTTTTAACAAGGTTTTTTCAGTGTCTATTTATTTATTATGATTAGTATAATGATTCATACAACTGTTCTCTCTGTACTATTTGACTCCTCATATAATCTGGTGATTTCAACTGAGTATAATTGAATTGATTATTGTATAGCTAATTTTGCACATCTGATTAACTTGAATTCTAGTTCTCTCTACATTTGTATTTTAATCGGCATTATGCATTTTAATCACAGGTACTGTAGCACATTGGCACTTTTACTCTATCAAGTTATTACAGACTAAATAGGGGTCCACTGTAGCGCAAAACAGGCATTATGCAATGAGTGAAAATGCAAGGCAGTGGACTACTTTGTTTTAGAAAGAGCAATATGAGAGCTCATCTGATAAACTAATATATGAGTAATTTGTGTAATAATGAGATTGGTATCTTTGATATTTTGTACATAACATAATTTCTGGCACATGTTTTTGAATATATGTTGATTCATTTTTATTTCCACGTTAGGGGAGCACCAAAACATTTTTTCTGTATTTTTTTTATAAATTTAACATAATTCATGAACTTTACATTATTACTCAAACATGGCATTCAAGCATGTATACTGTTATATATGAAGGCAGGGGACTATTTACGCAAATATTTATATTGTTAAAATTGTGGTTAAACTACAGGTTTTAATTAAATAGGATGCCATTTCATTAATTAAATAACATCATAAGCATTCATGCAAGTAGTAATGAGCAGTCGCAAGTATTTTGTTTATGTTCATGATTTTATGTGGCACTAGCACTTTAAAAAGCGGGACACTTTTGTGAGAGCTGTCATGTGATCAAGGCCGCTTGCACGGCCGAAACGCGTATTGGCAGAAGACTCATGCAATAAATAATTTATGCACTATCGGAGGTCTGCACTCATCTTTGTTTGGAAGTGGAACGATTTTATGAGGTGCAGTGATATATATATATATATATATATATATATATATATATTCGCCGAAACGCTTCTTGTTTGTGTCCTGTGCCAATAAATTTGTTCCAGAAGTCTCCCGTGAGTGCTGTACTCTTTGTACAAACGTAACCGGTGTATTTATATATATATATATCCTCACACACTGCTTCAAATCTTTCACCAGTCCTGGAATCGGAAAGCAGGCACGGACCACGTTTCTGTGCAAAAGTTGTTTATTTTCAGTCGGCCATGACGCGTTTCGGTCCCTCCTGGACCTTGATCACATGACAGCGCTCTTTGGTATTTTCTCCCTTTTTAAAGTGACAGTGCCTAGTGCAAGGTTCCGGTGATCTCCCCATAGACATAGAAGACATACTATAGTTTTTAAATCTTGTACATTCACGTTTTTTTCCTCTCCCCCCAATTTTATCTTATTGCAACTCTTTACAATATTATATTGTAATATCTCCATTTGCCTTCGATCATGGGTACAAATAAATATGACAATAAATAAACACATAATAAGTACCATAGCAGCTGATTTTCATACATTTGTAATGTGAGATATTAAATAGAGGATAAAATTCCTACTTTAATCAATTAATATTTAAAATTATTTGGGTCAATCCTGTATTAAAAACGGAATGTAAAACATAGTAAAAAACACCATAAAAACCATTTTATAGCATATTTGCATAAATGCAGTTTTTTGGTTGTGAAACTTATTTCAACTTGGTTTATCTATGATGTTGTTCGTCATGTCCTGTGCTATTCACAAAATCTCCTTAAAAATGAAAATATGTGTAAAGGCTTGTGCAAGATGTGTTCCACTTCCTTAACATTGCGGATATGGACCTTAAAAGTGACCTTCTAATAGTAAACATTACACCACTAAATGTGCAAATAGCAATTGTTAAAAAACCATTATTTTTATGGTTAAGGTCAGGTGGCAGCCTCTCACTGTTATGGTTTATACTTTCCGTTGGTATAATGCATCCTCCCTTTATCCCTTGTAATAGATCGCAGCTCCGTTAGCTAATTGTATGAGTCTTCATATGTACAAACCCCTGTTAAAATCAGTATCTAAAATGATTTAAAACTGCTGTTGTTTAAGAGTCTTAAAACCAACCGTGCTTACTTATAAAAGGGAATTCCTATATACATGTGTAAAGGTCTTCTGTGGTGTTAAGGCCTCCCGGGGATTTACTGTCGAGATTTAAAATATATCTCGTTTCTAGTTTTCGCAGTGCACCTTCTCTATCACCTCCTCTTCTATTCTTTGGTACAGAGTCTATGAGGTAATATGAGAGATGTTTCAGGTCATTGTTGTAGGTTTCCTGAAAATGTCTGGCTACGGGGTAGGTTGGATCTCGGTTTGTTATCGCCCTAAGGTGTTGTAAAATTCTTTTGTTTGCAGGGAGTTTAGTACTCCCTACATATCTTAGGTTGCATGAGCATTCCAAGATGTATATGGCGTAGTCTGTTTTGCAGTATATATACATACATGCTGTAAAGGTTCTCATGTGTATTGTGTGCAGCATTCTGCTCTCTTAATGTACCAGTAGTATGCACTTCAGCCTGCTCAACATCACCCATCCTCCTCCACGATCCCCCACCGAACCTGACCCGGTCATTAGACAGCCACGGTTTTGCCCTTGACTGAAGACCTTGCTTTGGATGCACTGGGCAGGCTGCTGAGGGTCTCCATTAGCATTTCCCTGTCAGCTCCCTGACTCTCCCTAATGCTTCAGTCGTAGTCAAGCCTTCTGCTGCCCGGGCTGTAATCCTGGCTCATCTGCACATGAGTTAAGCGTGTTTTCTCAGTGACGGCCTGGCACTGGAGAGTGGGATTTCATGCAGATTACCGCCGCCGTGGCGGGCCACCCCGAGGAATAATGCCCTGTCTGGGGTGGGCCTCAGATGGACACGAGGTGATGGCAGCGCTGGCCACAGGCCCGACCGGCAGTAACAGAACTGTAGCAGTAAATAGTGTGCGCCATGAAGAGCCCGAAGCTACTATTAGAAGGCAACACATTCTTCCAGAAGTCACTGGATAATTGTGAATTATTCACACGTGTACGCCCTTGCCCGACAACTAAATACCTCATCTGCATGCTCTCACAAAGGCCCTCTTCTCCAACATGGTCTATCCTAAGTATGATACGTAGGGCAACAATAGGGGATCTTGGCCCCCAAAGACCCTCAGCAGCCAAGGGGACTTCATCCCCCACCCAGTAGTACACCAGGAGGCATGTTTGCAGAGTGGTTGAGAAAGGGTAGCAGGGCCTCTAACAAGGTCTCAGCAATCACGCTGTGGGGCACTGTAGGAGGCTGACTTAATATATGGTGCTCACTTATGTAAGTGTAGCACCCTGCACTAATCCAGACAACCCTTATGGTGATTTTAGTGGTCTTAGACAACCTTAGAAAGCTCTCTAAGTGGTAGCTGTGGAGAGTAGCCTTCAGGCTTAGTCCAGAAGAAGTGAAAAACAGCTTGTTTTACCAGCACCTAATCTTATGGTATGGGTTAAGTGGAAAAGAACCACACAGTGTAGTTATAAAAAATATGTATTTATTAATAACACTCACTAACACAATACAATATCTCCTACCCGGAGATATATGCACAATACACAAAATACTTTGTCAATAGAATAAGCGAGAAGCACAAATACACAGTGGTCCCCAGGGGGAGACCAAACTATATACTAAAATAGTGGAATGTGAACCACGACTAAAGTCAAGAGTGGACCCAGAAGACGTAGAAGAGTCTGGGACCCAAGGAACCACCCAAGGTGAGTATCTAGGAACCCCACGGAGGTCGTGTGCACAGTAGGAACATGACCGCGTACTAAATTGAAGTCAATAGGTAAGTGGCGGTTGCAATTTTAAAGAAGAAGGACCCTTCCCAGCGTATCCTGAAGAAACCCCTTGGAGGACGGAAGGTTGGAGAGCCACCCCACTCGTGGATACTCCAGGAACCAGAATACCTACACCTGGGAAGCTGTGTGCATAGGTGCGAAGTGGTGTTAGAAACCGCCGTAGGCCACAATGGAGGACTTCAGGAAGGTGCTTCTGCTGAAGAAGTTGAGAAGAGTCCGGTGGAACCCAAAGGTGTATTCAAGTCGAGTGGTACCTGCAAGCAGAGGGGACAGAGTCTATGCCACTCAGGAGTGACCAGGAGGCATGGAAGACGAATGCCCACCAATGTTGTGGTTGCAGGAGAGTTGATGGTGCCTTTGAAGTTGCAGCTGTACTGACCAGGCGATGCAGAGGAAGACCAGGAGCCGTGCACGAGCTGTCCCACGTCAGATGTCGAGAGCCAAGAGGTCAGTGTCCAGCAGGGGCACCAGCAAGCCTTGGCAGCGGCAAACAACGTAGTCGTCGAAAAAGGGGCAGTGTCGTGTCCAGCAAGGTCCAAGTGACTCACAAGGAGTAGGTAAGTCAGAGCAGGCCCCGAACAAGCAGGGGAGCCCACTGGAGCCAAAGAAGACCCTCACGAGGACCCACAGGCCGGAGGCACAGGAGTCGTAAGAGGACCTCGAGCAGCTCACAAAAGGATGAAGGCCCGCGGTGCAAAGGATGCGGTTCAAGCGAGGATCTTGGTTGTAGAAGATACTTCAGGCTGGAGCTTCTTGGAACCCGAAGATCTCTGATGAAGAGAGTCAACAAACCTTGGCAATGGCAAGTCAATGCGGTGCACAGGGGTGCTGCTACAGCGGTTCTGACGAGGGATACTGGCCTCCAACTTGCTAGGAAGACAGTGCAGGCCTCAAGGGAGTTGCAGAGCCACCACCTGTTTTGCTGAGCCTTTCGGAGTCCTTAGGAGCTCGGGAACAGGAGACCGGGCCGGCTGGGTTGCAGTGCCTGCGGATGCAGGGAAGTGACTCCTTTGCTTCACGGGAGTTTCCTTCAGGTGTCTTGGATGTCCACAGGCCTTGTGAGGAACCTGTATGGAGCACAGGCACAGATGTTGCAGCAGACTTGCAGGATGACGAGACCAGGAGCAGCAGGAGTCTTCCCAGTTGCAGTCTCAGTTCCCAAAAGCGAAGTCCAGCGATGTCCAGAGTGCCAGATGGTCGAAGTTGAAGTGGTATTTAATCTGAATCTTGTCCCACGACGAATCTAGGGACCCACCCACAGGTAAACCCTTAAGTACCCTAGGGAAAGGGTTGGGATGATTCAGGGGTCCCTTCCACAGGAGGGGCTGGACAGTGGGGAGGATACTCCCATGTCCTTTGTCCAGTTTTGCGCCAGAGCAGGAGCCAACGGTTCACTGAACTGGTTTGAGCTGGAGTATGCAAGGAGGGCACCAAATGTGCCCTTCAAGCAGTCTCAGTGGTGCTAGCAAGCGCCCCCACCCTGTCTCAATACACCAAGTCCTGTCTGGGAGGTGGTCACGCCTCCCTGTGACAGGAAACCTATTGTCCTGCCTTCCCCTGCTCGAGCTTGGCTCAGCAGCAGGAGGGCAGAATCGTGTCTCTGGTTGGAAGCAGCCATAGTTTGCTGTCCGGGTCTAGAAGACTGGTGCTGGGAGCACTGAGGCCAAACATGACCGGGTTCGTTACAGCCAGTTTAGAGATGGCCATCGTGTAATGATGCATGGCCACTCTATGTATCGAAATGGCTAATACATTTACAACCCAGGAGAATGGACTCCGAAGGTTGTAGGGGTGTCCTGCTCATGCAGGGTCACCCTCACACTTGGAACCGAGCACCCTGCCTTCTGGATTGAAAGGCCTGCCTTAGGGGTGACTTATAGGTTTTAAGGGCAGTGACCTCAGATATAAGGAAACATATCTGTCGTAAGTGGTGCTAGCACCAGCTTACACAGGCTGCAATGGCAGGCCTGTAGTCACAATTTGAGTCGTCTCTCGTGAGTGGCATAATACATGCTTCAGCCCATGGGAGACCCCTGATGTACCTATGCCCTGAGAATCTTAGTACCATATACTAGGGACTTACAAGGGTACACCAGTAGCCAATCTGGAGTATACCTAAGTACTCACCATGTCCAATTTAGGAAAGAAGCACAGAGACTGGGGTCGTGATTAGCAGGATCCCAGTCAGGCTAGTCAGTAACATAATGACACCTGCAAAAAGTGGGGGTGGCCATGAAAGCAGATCATACTTTCCTACAGGGACTTACTGATGGCAACAGTAGGGGTTCTTGGACCCCAAGGACCCTCAGCAGCCAAGGGGACTTCATCCCCCAACCAGTAGTGCGCCAGAAGGCTCAATTGCAGAGTGGTTGAAAAAGGGGGCGGGGCCTTTGCGGAGGTCTCAGCAATCCCGCTGTGGGTGACTTATTGGTGGCAACAAAAGGGGTTCTTGGATCCCAAGGACCCTCAGCAGCCAAGGGGACTTCAACCCGCAACCAGTAGTGCGCAAGGAGGCGCGTTTGCAGAGTGGTTGAGAAAGGGTCGGGTCCTCTGAGGCGGTCTCAAGCAATCCCGCTGTGGGGGATTTACTGGTGGCAGCAATGGGGGTTCTTGGCCCCCAAGGACCCTCCGCAGCCAAGGGGACTTCATCCCTTAACCAGTAGTGTGCCAGGAGGCACGTTTGCTGAGTGATTGAGAAAGGGGGCGGGTCTCCGAGGAGGCCTCGGCAATCCCACTGTGGGGGTTTTACTGGTGGCAACAAAAGGGTTTCTTGGACCCCAAGGACCCTCAGCAGCCAAGGGGGCTTCATCCCCCAACCAGTAGTGTGCCAGGAGGTGTAGTTGCAGAGTGGTTGAGAAAGGGGACGAGGCCTCCCACGAGGTCTCAACAATCCCGCTGTGGGGGACTTACTGGTGGCAACAATAGGGGTTCTTGGCCCCAGAGGACCCTCGGGAGCCAAAGTGACTTCATCCTCCAACCAGTATTGCGCCAGGAGGCGCGTTTGCAGAGTGGTTGATAAAGGGGTCGGGCCTCCGACAAGGTCTTAGCAGTCCCGCTGTGGGGGACTTACTGGTGGCAATAGAGGTTTTTGCACCCAAGGGACCTCCGCAGTCAAGGGGACTTCATTCCCCAACCAGTAGTGCAACAGGAGGCGTCTTTGCAGAGTGGTTGAGAAAATGGTGGGTCCTCCGATGAGGTCCCAGCAGTCCCGCTGTGGGGGACTTCTGTTGGTAACAAGAGAAGTTCTTGGCCTAACTACTCTCAGCATGCAAGGGGACTTTATTGGTGGTGGCAGAGCAATACTCCGCCTATTCACGGAGCTCCGTGCAATGTGGTGGAGTTTTTCAGTAACTGAGCGGAATTCCGTAGAGTGAAACTCTGCATGCTCTGCCCAGGTTTAATAGAAAGAGTAAAAATATAGGTCAGCAACGAGCAGAAAGAGGCAAAATAAAGGTCATAAGTGAGCAGAACAAAACGCAGAAAACGAGAAGAACCCACTCAGGCACTCATGCACCCACTCACATACCTATGAGTCACTCACTTACGCACTCACTCACACACCCAATGAGACAATCATGCACTCACTCACACGCTGGCTCTCAAAGGTTACAGATTACAGTTAGGAAATAACATTAAAAAACCCCATAGAAATTCACTGAAAAAAACAAAGGTTACAGGGACGTTATAGTTAGGAAATAGAATTTTAAAAAACGTAGAAATTCCCTCAAAAAACCAAACATTACAGGGACGTGTATTTTTTATTTTTTTTTGCCACTTAATAAAATTTTTAATCTGTTGTAAGAAAGTCATGACATGATGAAATTGGTCACATAGTCGCTCAGTGGTCACTGTCTGCCTTTTAACACAATAATACTGTAAATAGAAACAATCAATTAATTTTAATGTACTAAACAAAAAAGGTGGAGTATCGCCCGTTCACATCAATTTTAACCTTTTTGGTAGAATGTTTAAAGCAATGGAGGTAATTATAAGTTTTAACATGTTTATATGTCCGTGTGTTTTAACGGCACAATGCATTTGATGTTTTGGAACATTGTCCTGGTTTTAACTAACTAAACAATAACATTTTCAATTCAATTCAACAGAACAAAGTGTAATTATATTGTACTAAGTCCCTGCTCCTTGGAGGAAAAAGGAGAGACAAAGAGGCAGGACTGGCCACTAGTAAGAAAGGATTTTTAAAGGACATTGAAACAAACAAATGAGAAGCAAGGATGGCATTTGGCCCACAGAGATATATGTATACTAACGTATACAAGAGGTCGTACGCTTATGCTCGACCTAAAAAAGTACAGTAGCCGGGGCAGAATAAGCATTTTGGCTATCGCCACCTTGCCCATCGGAGACAATGCCAGGGGCCTCCAGAAACTCATGGATTGTCTCATCGATGTAAGTCCCCTACCTAGGTTTCCATCTCTTTTTTTAATTTTTTTAAATTTATTAGTATTTTCAAACAATGTCATAAACATTACAAACAACATGCCAGTTGCTAATCAGTACATCTAGTTTTAAACATCCGCGTATTCCTATTATTACAGATAGTAGTACAAACGTGCATCTTTCTCTACATAGTGTGTGGTAAGGATTGTTAACCATCCTAATACAAGGCATTTTAGAACAACAGGGTAATAGCTTAAGGTCCAACTCGTCTCATCCATCCTTTCTTATTAATACAATTTGTCACGTTACATTTGACCGCAGCACACATTATATAACAAGTCCCTTTCCTCATACATCAATTTTCTTTAGACCCCACTGCACTGATCAACGTAGTCTCTGCTGTCTCCGGGTCTCCTCCACCCACCTCCTGTTGCTCCCGAGCCCATAACACAAATGGCTCCCATATATCTTTAGGCCTGGACGCTGATGGCATTAGTTCCCAAAAAGTGGTTAGTTGCGAATGTCCGAATGTTACGCCTCGCAGACATTCTTTTATGTTGGGAGTCCCTTTCCTCCCCCAATGTATGGCCACGCAGCGTTTAGCGAACAGAAGCAGCATAGCATGGAGTTTCCGAGTTTTAACTGGCGTATCTTTCACATATCCCAACAGCCCTTGTAAGGGGTCCGGGACATCTGGTGTGCCTATTATCTTGTGTATTGTTGTGAATATGTTGGACCAGAATGCCGAAAGCAGTGGACAGCTCCATGCCATGTGCAAAAATGAGGCTGAGCCACATCTCCAGCAGCCATCATCATCCTTCAGTCCCATACGATGTAAGTTGACAGGGGTCCTGTAAAACCTGTGAAGGTATTTAAAGTGTATTAAACGAAGCTTGTAGTTGGGCGACAGGGCCGTGAGTTGGCTACAACAATAGGCCCACTGTTCTTCCGAGAGTGGAGTTTGCAGCTCCTCATTCCATGCATGGAGCGCCCGTGGCTGTGTCAGTGGGGCTGAGTTTTGCGTGTGATTGTAGATGCGTGTGATTAATCTGCGCGGCGAGTCCGACTTAATCACATTTTCTAATGCAAGCAGAGTGGGTGGGGGGCTCGGGAAAGTGTTGTGCAAAGACCTACTTGTAGCCCTAAGCTTGTAATACAAAAAAAGTTCAAAGAATGGTATAGCCTTATCTCCCACAGCTACCAGTGGGGGTCTAAACATCTCTTCTGGATATAGGTCTGCAAATGTACGGATACCCATTTTTAGTGCTAGTGTTCTACTAGTGCCCTCTTCCATCGTTGGTAACATTGGGTTGTGTGCCAAAGGTATTGATGGGGCATAGAGGATGGAGAGATGGGCTCTTTTCTTTAGCCCGTCCCACGCCCACCTCAAAGTGTTGACCGTATCTATGTCATCTCAGGGTCGTTTGCAAGTTTGGTACAATGCTACCTGCAGAGGAATAGGTGCTGCAGCATCTGTTTCCACCACTGTGGGGGGTAAAAAGGGGGTCGGATGCACCCAGTAGTGCAGGAATTGTGCCTGTGCACTAAATGCATACAATTGCATATCCGGCGCTCCCAGACCACCCTGGTGTAGTGGAAGGGTAAGGAGTTCCCATGAAATTCGTGCCTGCCCAACTGCCCAGACCAGTGACACAAGCAGGGATCTAAGAGTTTAAAAAAAGGCTTGAGTGAGGGGAAATGGTATGTTGACGAATAGGTAAAGTAGTTTTGACAACACCACCATCTTGGCTAAAGCCATTCTCCCCGCTAAGGACAGAGGGAGTCTGGCCCACGCAGTGACTTTTCCTTCCAGCCACGTTATAGCTCGCCCATAATTCATTTCCCATATATCCTGTATGTTCCTGCTGAGCCATATCCCCAGATATTTCACCGGTTCGTCAGCCCACTTGAGAGGAAATTCGGTGGGAGTAGGGGTAGTGGCGTCCGTCAGGGGGAAAATGACTGATTTAGTCCAGTTAATGGAGATTCCGGAAAGGCCCCCAAATTTGATAAACTCGTGCAATAGTGGAGCGAGGTTAGTTGCAGGGTCCATGACATACAATGTGACGTCGTCAGCATAGAGTGATATTAGAAGGCTTCTCGTACTAAACCCAATCCCCCTAGCGGTGTGATGCTGTCTAATGCGAGCAGCAAGAGGTTCCATGGCTATCGCGAAAAGTAGTGGGGACAGAGGACAACCCTGCCTCGTTCCCCGCGAAATGGCAAATGGCTGTGACAACATTCCATTTACCCTTATCCGAGCGGATGGCTTCGCGTATAGCAGACGTATGAGGTTAAGAAACAGAGGCCTGAACCCCATTCGTTCCAAAATTCGAAACAAGTACGGCCATTCAAGCGTGTCAAACGCTTTAGTAGCGTCAAGGAAGACTGCGGCTGCTTGCACATTAGGATGTAGGTAATGTACCACTGTGAAAAAGGTTCTGAGGTTGTGTGATGTAGACCGCCCGGGGTTAAAGTCCGATTGATCCGGGCGTGCAATTAGCGGAAGTAAGGGTTGTAACCGATTTGCGACCAATTTTGCCAAGATCTTCACATCAACGTTTATAAGCGACAAAGGTCTGTATGAATCCAACTCATTTTCAGGCTTCCCAGGTTTCAACAATGTTATTATTATTGCTTCACGCATTGTAGGTGGTAAGGTGCCCGAGGTCTGAGCCTCTTAATATAATACAATCAAGTGTGTTGCTAATTCCTCCACGTAAGTCTTATAAAACGCAGTGGTTAAACCATCCGACCCCGGAGCCTTATTCAGTGGCAGGCGTTTGATGACCTGGGCTACATCCTCCACCGTAAAGGGGACGTCTAGGTACTCCCTATGCCTCTGACCTAGCCAGAGTAGTTCTAATGATTCTAGAAAAGGCTATAGGCCTTCCTGAGTGGAATTCTGATGGGTAGTGTATAATTCAGAGTAGAAATGGAAAAAGGCATCCAAGATTTCTTTCGGGCCTCTAATCACTGTGTTGTGTGTGCTGTTAAGTTCAGTTACATAAGCATTGGATCGAGGTGCACGTAGCATTGATGCCAGAGTCCTCCCCGGCCTGTCCCCCTCCCCGTATCGTCTGGCCTATGCATGTTTCCCTAAAAATGTTACCTCTCGCTGTGCCTCTTCCTCAAACGCCAACAGTTTCTCTTTCAACTGGGCCATTGTCTTACAGTCACCCGTAGCATAGAACTGCGTCTCCAGCTCTCTGATTTGTTTCTCTAACATTTCAAGCGTGCCTCGTATTGACTTTAGGACCCCAGCCTGACGGGCTATGCAATTACCCCTGATTACCGTCTTAAATGCCTCCCACAGCGAGGCTTGGGTGTTAACCGAGCCCTCATTAAGGGTAAAATAGTCAGTTATATCACTTCTAATCTCCTCTCTGAATGCGTCATCAAGGAGGGCCTCCGGTGGCAGTCGCCAAGTAAACATAGATGGGGGTGTGTTCGGCAGCGTCAGTCCCAAGAGGCAGGGTGCATGATCCGACAAGGATCTAGGGAGATGTTTTATCTCATTGGCCCATGTGGCCACATCCCGAGACACAAGCCAAAAATCCAACCTGGACCATGCCCTGTGATGCTCAGAAATACACGTCTCTTCCCTGATCAGTGGGTGATTGTGTCTCCAAATGTCAATTAAGTCACCATCTAAGATAATAGCATTCAGCGCAGCACTGGCTGCGGGGTGTAGTGATCTAGCTACCCCCTTCCTGTCCAGTTCATCATCCAGTATGGCATTGAAGTCACCTCCCCAGATAATGGTTTCGCAATTTGTCGCCCTCACTCTAGCCCATAAGTCTTGGAAAAAACTTGGAGAGTCAACATTCGGACCATATACTGCAATGAGTACAACCTGCAACCTGCCCAAAGTGCCAAGTATTATAATGAATCTGCCTTCTGGATTGACTTGTATTTCACTGTCCTTCCAGTCTAATCCTCTTCTGACCAACACAGCCACCCCCCTTTAGTAATTTGAATAAATGGATGAGTACACAGATCCCCATCTACTGTGCTTTAGCCTGGGAGATGGTGCAACGTTTAAGTGTGTCTCCTGTAACACGCATATATCTATCTGATGGCGTATGAGATATGAGTGGACTAATCTTGACTTTCTACAGTCGTTCAACCCACGAATGTTCCACGTTAAAAAATTTAACCTAGTCGTATGGTGGTCAGCCCAGCATTATATAGAGTTGCAGTAGGAACAGAGCACGTTACAGTGGGCCATAAGTCACGGTGGAAGTATTTTAGTCTGCATAGCATAATACTGGCTTCAAACATAACAACAACCCTCCCCTCCAACCCACCTCCCACTCCAACCCCCCTATCAGGTTGTAGAAATCCCGTCCCGAACAACTTAAAGGGAAATTCCTTCGTTGGGAGCTCTCCCATGAGGGCGCAGTAATGCCGGCTAACACCCCTGTAATGAACAGGGTGGCCAAGAAAACTGCGGAGAGTTATGCTTATCTAACTACTAATATAGATGATGACCAACACGCCGTGGCAACCAGGCCTGGAGCAGAGAATGTCCACTGAAACCTAATACAACAAGGTACTGTAGTGCCCCAATCCAGCCCATTATATAACAAAGTATACAGATCAAATGTTAGTACGATACCCATGTCAGTCATTATCGCTCAGACGATCAGCAGGCGAGTCCGTAGAGCTAGAGCCCTGTTTGCTCCTCTTCCCCCCAATGTGCTTGGCAAACTTTAAGGCAGACTTCGCGTCTGTGAAGAAGTGGGCTGTGCCATCATGCATCACTTTAAGCTTGGTGGGGTATAGCAGGGAGTAGGGGATCTGGGCTTGAAGCAGGACACGCTTTGCGGGAAGGAACTCCCGCCTGCACAGCCGGCGTAAAGTCTGAATAAAAGGAGATGGTGTTTCCCTTGTGTGAAATAGTCCCTTTTTCCCTGGCCAGCCGCAGGATGAGATCGCAATCTTGGTAATTCAGGATTTTAGCTAGGATGGGACTGGGTGTGGCTCCAACTGGGGGTCTGGGACCCAGGGAGCGATGCGCTCTTTCAACCGCGAACACTGCAGATAAATGGGGATCAAAGAGCTTGTTGAGCAGGTCTGAGATATAAGTCTCCATCTTGGAGATGGCTGTCGTTTCCGGTATTCCGGTAATGCGCAAATTGTTTAGACGGGACCTTGCTTCCAAGTCCTTGTTCTTTGCTCGGATGATGCCCAACACTTTGTCCATGTGTAATAACTGTTCCTTCGTTTCGATTTGGAATTCGTGGAAGTCCGAGCTGCGATTTTCTAGCACGTCCAAACGGGTCTCATGTGATCCCACTTGTTTTTTGACGGCGTCCAGTTGAGTAGTAAGCGCATCCAGTTTAGAATCAATATTACGCAGGCTCAACCTAATTTCCAGCATTAGGGACCTTAGGTCCTCTCCTCGATCCTCCGTCTGTGACTCGGGTGGTCTCTCCGAGCTGGCTTCCAGATCCGATTCCGTGAGCCTCGTGGTTCTTCTGTTGTCGAAGTTCAGCTTCGGCTTTTTTGCATCCTGCTTGCCCATACTCCCAACTCAGGCAGTGTACGCCGTATATACGAATCTCCCCGCCGTATCTAGTGTTGGCGCACCGTGCAACACAGTTCAGTATCTGCACTTTATGTGTATGTCACTCCTCCACATGCACCCCACCTGGGATGAGATCTGGCCGCTTACGGATGTTCGCCGGGTCCTCAATGATGCATGTGTTGTTACAATGCCCACTTCACTGCCAGCTCGTGCCCACCGAGTCTCTGGATTAACCGCTATATCCAACGGCCGTCCTTTGTTTGTGCCTATCTCATGCACCACAGAAACAGGTGAGCCGGACCGTCGTACCGGCGGCAGCGGGCCAACTCGGGCTGACTCCGGCTACTGCACCAATATGCACTCCAGCCAAGCACTTCCCACCTGTGCCCACTTCCGATATTCAGGCCTCGTGTCTGACAGGGTGCACTAAATGGCTATTCCTCGCCACAGGGCGTTGCCCAATGGTTATAGTTTAGTGCCAGTGTTGCCTGGTGTTCAGATGCCTCCCCCACCAAATCTAGACAGCACATCCAGTTCCAGTGCACAAGCTCGTTTTTGTATTTGGGTTTCTGTTCGGTTTTTATAGGCAGGGGGCTGCCCTCGGCCAAGGGACAATCGCCGGGCCCTTAATGTTCGTGTCCCACCACTTGTACACACTTAGGAGGGCCAAGCCAACGCCCGCTGCGGTGAATATGAGGTCTCTCCCAGCCTCCAGGCACTCCTACTCCGTGCACACCGTCTTCACAGACCCTCCGTCTACCAGAGGCCTACTTGCCTGACCCCAATATAGCGCCCGGGCCTCGAGCTCAGGAACGTCTTGACCAGCGGGGGGCTGCCCGTGTCCGTAAAGCCGCTGGCGGGGACACCACACGCGCACTAATCCTCGCTTGGCCTCAGCTCCACTCGCTGGACTTCATACAGCTCCGCAGCGTCGCCGCCTATGCTCCACGTTCACTCCAAATTCGCGCCACACGCAGCTGCCGTAGTTTGCTGGTTAATCTGCGGGCACTCTTCCCCGTGTCTTCTGGCGCTCAACAGCCCGGCGGCACCTCCCTTCCGGGGCCCCCACGCCCCACAGCTGTACCTTATACGCCAAGGGTATGTCCTGCCGGTCCTCTCAAACACTGCGGCCCACACCGCCTGCGGAGCCTCGGGCGCGATTTTCACGCCCTGCCGATCTGCTCTCCAGGGGCTTAGAGAGGCCCCGCCTCACTCTCCTCCGCCAGGGCAGTCTGCTCGTCGTTGAGTCGGATCCGTGCTCGGCATGCAGATCGCCTGGATCGCTGATTGCCAGCCAGCGTCTGGGGATATTTTCCGCACTGCAGTGCCTCTCCGAGAGCATGGATAAATGCAGAATTTATTCTTGGCCGGCGGAGCTCGCTTAGCTAGCGGCCATTCCGCAGCTCGGCAGACCACGCCCCCCACAGGGACGTGTAGTTAGGCTCAGATTTCACTCGTACAAAACCAAAGTAATTCAGCAGTGATAATTACCTGAGCTAACTATAACAACTGCTCCGGCAGCGAGTGGGTAGGTCTACCGACAACTCTGCGGTTCAGCACACATCACTGGGATTTCTATGCGTCTTACCTGCCGGGAGTCGATGGTGTGAGTCACCAACTCGAATTGGGTTGGGCACCACAACTACAGGTACTGCATGTAGTGCTAGAGGCACTCTTGTTGTGACACCCTATGATGACCTTTGACTACCATTATTTTAATTGACTTTGGTGTGTAATTTCATCCTAGCCTGAATGTACGACGTCCTGCATATGCCTTGTTTCTCTTAAAGGTTTCTTTCTTGTAATCTTGCAGTCTTTCAGTGGGAGCTGTCACGGAGTAGAACAGCCTTGCCAAGAACAGAACGTGTGGGATGTGCATTTGAAAGCATGAGAGAGAGAAAGGTGTGGAATGTTCTTTTTGGTCTCGAAGTGCAGTGCTATAAGCAGTGGTGCACAAATGTGCATTGTGTTGTACATTGGCAGTATTATTAGGTTCTTACTATTGGCTTTGACCTGCCCTCATGTAATCCTGAATTCTGACTCTGCCTGGCTTGAGCTTTATCTGCGTGCACAGCCACGCTTGCAAGTTGTTTGGGTTAATCACGTTCAAGGATTGATTTTGTGAGAGATTGTTTAATGTACCCTGGAAGGCTTTCGTGAGCTTCGTCAAGATAAAGGCTGGAACATGCGAGAATGTAGAGGTAACGTGGGAACTCCTTCCTGCCATGGAATGCTTGCTTGGAAGCTGGCCAGTCCTAGTAAGATTCCTTTGGCGCGGGGAGGAAGACTCTCGAACCTTCTAGTGTGTGTTTTGAGATTATAAAGCTGAGGGTTGTTGACTTAGAAACCGGGATTTTGGAATCCGAATGGGTCCGGACGCGTCTACTTCGATACAGCGGAACCCTGGTTGCTGAGGCTCTTACCCCGGCTGTTTAATCCCCCCGGTCAGTAGTGGGCTAAGATGCAGTGTTTGCACCAGGTGAAGTGTTGAGTTTTGATTATTGCCATTGTGATGCGTGGTTCCAGTGGCTGTGGTCATTTGAGGTGTTTTCTTTGTGATTCAGTGTATATATCTTTATGATCTCTTGCATGACGTCCCATATTATATTTTCTTGAGTGTTATCTCATATTATTTGCTGCTTGTTTATTCATTAGTATTATTCATGCATTTTACTGTTGCATTTACCAAGTGTGTTATTATTGCTTGCATATCTGAAAGAGACACGTTAGTGACAGATTCCTTACCTTAGAATATCCCCAGGCGTCAGGCTGGATCCGGAAAGTTTTAGCGTAGCAGTACCCTTGCGCGTCGGTAGGCGGCGTCGTGCGGCTCCGCGTCCGTCGTCGGCGTAGTGATCGCCGGGATGACGTCGCGGGCAGTACTTAGACGCCGCCCCTGCGCGCTGACGTCAGTTCTTCTTTTTCCGCGCCAGTAAGCGCAGATCCGGAAAGAGCAGTGCCCTAGTCAATTTTTGATTACATTTTTGGTGATTTTTTCACTGTTTCTTTTCGAGTCTTCTCGACTCCTAGGTGTCGGTAGGGATGCCCGGCTTCAAGCCATGCGACGTCTGTGGTCGAATGATGTCGATCACAGACCCGCACTTAGAGTGTCTCTACTGTCTCGGCCGAGACCACGACACAAAGTCGTGCCCTGACTGCCGGGCCTTACACCCGAAGGCTTTGCGAGAGCGGTCTCGAAAGCTCCTCGAGGTCCGGCAGTCGGCTCCGCGCCGCACCAAGCCCCGGTCCCGTGAGAGGTTGAAGGGCCGGTCGCGGAGCCCCCGCCGGTCGTCGGAGTCCAAGTCTTCGCACTCCTCGGGTAAGTCGAAGCACAAAAAGTCTAAGAAGCATCATCGCTCTAAGACTTCGCCTCGCCGGTCTCGCGACTCGGCTGAGGCCCCTGTCGGCACCGTCCCCGCGGCCCCGGACGTGCCTGTGGAGCCGCCCCGGCATTACCCGTCCTTTCCGGGTTCGGGGGCGACTCCGGGCCAAATACAGGAATTCCTGTCGGCCATGGCCCGCCTCTTCGGGCCTCAAGGTCCCTCCGGTGCGCCTTCGGGCCCCGCGGGCCCTGATGGGGTTGCTCCGGCGTCGCCGACGACTCCGGTCCTGGCGTCGCCCGTCCCGCCAGCCTTGATCCCGGCCTCGGCTCCGGCCCCGGCCTCGATCCCGGCTCCGGTGGTACCGCAACCCCGATCGACGCCGGTTGACCTAACCACGCCTCCGCCGGTGCCGATGTCCCCGGTGCCGTTCCTGACGCCGCCCGGGGCTCCGGGCGGCGTCGTTTCCCGGTTCTCTCCGGTTCCGGACATGGAGCCGGACCGACGTCGCTCGACGCCGGCCCCGGCGCCGATGAGACCTTGGGTCCCAGATGTCCCTCCTCCTCCATATTTTGAGCCAGAGGAGGACCAGGAGAGCTGGGAGGGGTCGGAAGACCCTCTCACACAGCAGTGTGAGTATGATCAGGACTGGGCAGAGGAACTTGGGGATGCCAGTGGTCTAGACATTTCCCCTGACACTGGCATGCTGTCTCCTCCCGTGGCTACGGAGGAGGGAGCAAATTTCGCAACGGTGTTGCGTAGAGCAGCTGGAGCCTTGCACCTCCAATTGCCTACTGTGGCTGTCAGGACTAACCTCCTGACGGAAGTGCTTCAGCCGGCAGCTACCTCCTCGGAGCCATTGCTGCCGTTTAATGATGCACTGTCTGACGTTCTTTTGGGCACCTGGTCCAAGCCCACCACAGGGGCTCCTGTGGATAGGAACGTGGCCCGAAGCCATCGCCCTGCTCCGGGCGACCCCTTGTTTCTCTCTCAACATCCCACCCCCGAGAGCTTGGTTGTCCAAGCCTCTGCCTCCCAAACCGCCTTCCCTACCGCCCCTCCGGATAGGGAATCCAAACGCCTGGATCAATTTGGGAAGAAGGCCTTTTCTTCCTCCAGTGCTGGCTTGCGGTCCGTGAACACCGCTTGCCTATTGGGCCGATATTCCCACTCTCTGTGGGATTCGGTGGCGGCCGTTTTGCCCCAGTGTTCTGAGGAGGTCCAGACACTGCTTACCCGCACCATTGCGGAAGGTAGGGATGCGGCAAAGTTCACCATACGTTGTGGCCTTGATACCGCCGACTCGCTGGGCAGATCGCTTGCAACGACGGTGGCGATGCGTCGCCCGCCTGGCTGAGAACAACTGGTTTCTCGGGTGATGTCCAGAATACACTCATGGACATGCCCTTTGATGGAGTCGGTCTTTTTGGTTCCAAAGCAGACCATGCATGGAGCGTTTTAAGGACTCACGGGCTACTGCCAAGTCCCTGGGCCTTTCTGTTGTGCGCCCTCCGCTAACCTCTGCTTTTCGCCCCTTTCGTGGCCACGGAAGGGGCGCCCAGTCACGTCCGCTGCCCAGCCACCGGCCCGCGCAGCAAGCATCTTCGCGTGGCCGAGGACGTGGCTTCCACCGTGGCGGGTCGGGCAACCAGCGTGCGGGTCAGGCCACCAACTCCGCCCCGTCCGCGGCCTCCAAGCCCTCCTAGTCCTTCCTTTCAGGTGCACAGCACGCCAGTAGGGGGCAGGGTCCACCATCACCTTCACCACTGGCGTGCCATCACCTCGGACAGGTGGGTCTTGGACATTGTCCGAAGGGGCTACTCCCTCCCCTTCGAAACCACCCCCCCAGCCATGCCACCTCAATTCCACCGCATGTCAGGGGATCACTTGGTGCTTCTGCAGAAGGAAGTCACGGCCCTCTTGGCCAAGAGGGCCATCGAGCATGTTCCGACCCCAGAAGTAGGACGTGGTTGCTACTCCCACTACTTTCTGGTGCCCAAAAAGGACAAGGAGGACATGCGTCCTATCTTGGACCTCCGGAACGTCAATCGCTTCCTCCGGAAGGAGAAGTCCAAGATGCTCACCCTAGCTCAGGTCTTGACTGCCCTCGACCCTGGAGACTGGTTGGTAGCGTTGGACTTGCAGGACGCTTATTTTCACATCCCCGTCCTGCCGGCCCACCGGCGTTACCTGCGGTTCACGGTAGGCCTCGAGCATTTTCAATTTACCGTGCTCCCCTTTGGCCTTACAAGTGCCACTCGGGTGTTCACGAAAGTGATGGCGGTGGTCACAGCTCATCTGCGCCGGGCAGGGGTTCCAGTCTTCCCCTACCTCGACGACTGGTTGCTGAAGTCGGGCTCGTCCCAGGCAGTCGTCTCCCACCTCCAGACTACGGCCGAACTCCTGCACTCGCTGGGGTTCTCCATCAATGTGCCGAAGTCGCATCTGATTCCTTCTCCACAGCTCCTTTTCATCGGAGCAGTTCTGGACACGACGCAGTTTCGGGCCTATCCTCCCGAACGGCGAGTCCGGGATATTCAGGCTCTGATTCCGATCTTTCAGCTTTTATCCTGGGTTTCGGTACGGATGACCCTGAGGCTGCTGGGCCTCATGGCCTCCTGCATCCTGCTGGTCGATCATGCCAGATGGCATATGCGGGCTCTGCAGTGGGACCTGAAGTTCCAGTGGGCGCAGCACCAGGGCAACCTGTCCGATCACGTCCAGATCTCGGAGGGGACTGCAAAACAGTTGCAGTGGTGGCTCTCGAACCAGCAATGGGTCATGGGCAGATCCCTCTCCCTTCCCCAGCCAGAGCACACAGTTGTGACGGACGCGTCCCTTCTGGGATGGGGCGGTCACATGGGAGAGGCGGAGATCAGAGGCCTCTGGTCTCCGGCGGAGTCCCGGCTCCATATCAACCTTCTGGAGCTCCGGGCGATCCGACTTGCACTCAAGGCATTCCTTCCCTCTGTCAAAGGGAAGGTAGTGCAGGTGTTCACAGACAACACCACCGCCATGTGGTACTGCAACAAACAAGGCGGGGTGGGGTCGTGGACCCTCTGTCAGGAGGCTCTGCGCCTCTGGACATGGCTGGAACATCAGGGCATGTTCCTGATGGTTCAACACCTGGCAGGTTCCCTGAACGCCAGGGCGGACGAACTCAGCCGCAGGTGCATGATGGATCACGAATGGCGTCTTCACTCGGAAGTGGCGCAAGGACTCTTTCTGCAGTGGGGAGAGCCTTGGTTAGATCTATTCGCCACCGAAGAGAACGCGCAATGTCATCAGTTCTGCGCGTTGGAATTTCCAAGGGGGCACTCGCTCGGCGACGCTTTTCGTCGCGAGTGGAGTTGCGGTCTGTTGTACGCCTTTCCGCCTATACCACTTCTACCCAGAGTGTTGAAGAAGATTCGGCGCGACCGGGCCCAAGTCATGCTTGTGGCTCCGGACTGGGCTCGAAGAGTTTGGTATCCCGAGCTACTCAGTATGAGCGTCGATCCCCGATCCGTCTGCCTCTTCGGGAGGATCTTCTGTCGCAGCAGCAGGGGACGGTCCTCCACCCGAACCTGTCCAGCCTCCACCTGCTTGCGTGGAGATTGAGCGGCGGCAGTTGATTCCTTTCGACTTGCCTCCCGAAGTTTGTGATGTGATTCTGGCAGCCAGGCGTCCCTCCACTAAGGTGGTATACGCCTGCAGGTGGAACAAGTTTGTGGCATGGTGCACAGCAAAGGCTGTGGATCCCCTCTCTGCCCCTCTTTCTGAGGTTCTTCTGTTCCTTCTTTCCCTGGCCCAACAGGGTTCTGCCCTGGGTACCATCAAGGGCTGTCTTTGTGCCATCTCGGCCTTCCTCAGGCTTCCTGATCAGCCCTCCCTTTTCAAGTACCCTGTTGTTAACAAGTTCCTAAAAGGCATTACACACCTCTTCCCTCCTGTTCCTTTTGTGATACCTCAGTGGGACTTGAACTTGGTTCTTACCTTTCTCATGTGCGCTCCCTTTGAGCCTCTCTATAACTGTCCTCTTCGTCTTCTGACTCTGAAGACAGCCTTTCTGGTGGCCATCACCTCCGCTCGGCGGGTGAGTGAGC
Organism: Calotriton arnoldi; assembly: GCA_963921515.1. NCBI lineage: Eukaryota > Metazoa > Chordata > Amphibia > Caudata > Salamandridae > Calotriton > Calotriton arnoldi. The sequence goes on along the minus strand of CAWUFW010006313.1, from coordinate 510,743 downwards.
TCCAGGCTCTATCATGCAAACCTCCCTTTCTGTCTGTCCATCCAGACAAGGTTGTTCTTAGGACGCGTCCGTCCTTCTTGCCAAAGGTGGTTACTGCCTTCCACATTGGGCAGACCATCACTTTGCCCACCTTCTTTCCGCCTCCGCATCCTTCCAGAGAGGAAGAGAGGCTCCACCGTCTGGACCCAAAACGTGCGCTTTCCTTTTATATCTACCGCACACAACACTTCCGGGTGGATGACCAGCTCTTTGTTGGCTACGTGGGCCCCAAAAAAGGTCGGGCGGTGCACAAGAGAACCATCTCCCGCTGGGTCACCTTGTGTATCAAAGCCTGCTATTCTTTGGCTAAGAAGGAGCCTCCTGTTGGGCTGCGTGCCCATTCCACCAGGGCAACGGCTGCTACCACGGCTTTAGGCCGCGGTGTTCCGCTGCAGGATATCTGTCAGGCAGCTACGTGGGCCTCGCTGCACACGTTTACCAAGCATTACTGCCTTGACAGCCAAGTCCGGAGGGACGGCTTCTTTGGCCGTTCTGTTCTCCGAAACTTCCTTGTCTGATCTTTGTTCGCAGACCCACCACCGGGGTTGGTATTGCTGGGGTATCTATTCTAAGGTAAGGAATCTGTCACTAACGTGTCTCTTTCAGATGCACAAGTTACTAACTTGTGTAACGATATATCTGTAAGAGACAGTAGTTAGTGACAGATTCCTTACCGCCCCACCCATCCTCCCCATTCTGCGAACTGATTTCTAGGGTTAAGGACATCCCTTTCAGGGCCCTAGTATTTTTCAGACACCTATGTCAGCTTCTTGCATGGCTCTGCGTTCCTGGCGCGGAAAGTCGTGTACAGAACTGACGTCAGCGCGCAGGGGAGGCGTCTTAAGTACTGCCCGCGACGTCATCCCGGCGATCACTACGCCGACGACGGACGCGGAGCCGCACGACGCCGCCTACCGACGCGCAAGGGTACTGCTACGCAAAAACTTTCATATATATATCTATCTATGTGTATTTGAATGTTGTGCATTTGTCGTCTGGGAAAGCCTTTCTGTTAGAGAGCATTGTATAAATAAACCCCAAGCCTTATTCTAAAAAGAGTCTTTGCATTTTGTAAAATAAAACCCTTTTCTAAAGGTGTTGTTGTGTTTACGTCTCCTGCTTCGCCGTGTGTTTGAGCCACCATGTGGGAGATTCTGTATTTTCTGAAAGGCGAAGCAAGACACTGCATCAGAGGTGTTTTATGTGGTTTATCAGGGACAATAGACCGTACAACCACTAAGTGTAGATAGCCTTCCTTTTTGGTCCTGACGAATTGCCGCTAGATTGTATGACACCTAGGCAAGAAACATGTTGACCACATGATTGAGCGCGGTATCCGGACACATTATATCAGGAGTGCGCCACATTATTTTTAACCAGGTTGGAAGCCATATTAATCAAACCTTTTCTTGTTTGGACTTCCATTTCCTGTTTTAACCCTCCACGGTCCACTGACCCTCACTCCTTACATCTACACCTTTAGGCCCCTCACACCCACGGCACCAAACGGCATGGAATAAAAGATCTCCGCCAAAGAGCCCCTCATAGGGAGCCCATCAGGTATTGCAGCGCCGACCTGACGAGGAGCACGCCCTATGATGAAGCATGACACCCAGCTGGGTGTGTGAGGGCCCTAATTCCAAAAGGAGGAATTCCCCTTCCCTCCTACTATCAAGTAAGGACATATGACCACCTAGTTGACCTGTCTCCCCTTTCGCAGTTAGGAACTCCATACCTTCTTTGGGTTGACTTCATTTGGGCATGTATGCTGGACCTCTGAAAAGCCCTTAGTCCCCCCTTCTTTGATCAAACAGCTTATGACCTCACATATTACATCACCAGTGAATTTCATTGTTTTTTAAATTGTACTTCATTTCCAGCCCCCATTGTGCAAGGTCTTTTATTAACCACTTAGGTGCTATGGACGTGCTCAAGACTTCCTTAGCAGCAGTGCTCCAGCGCGTCCTCGCACTTGCAGCAGGGAATCCCTCTGGTGCTGGATTTCCTTTCATTAATTTTAGCCTGGGGAGCTGGGGGAAGAGCTTCCCCAGCAACCGAGACTGTGTTTTTCTTTGAAATGACGATTGGCGTGCATGACGCACTGACGTAATTTCAGAGAAAATTATAGTGAAATGAGCTGGTCTGTTAATTTCACTTTCACTGCATTGGTGCTCGGGTGCAAATCTCAGCTTTGCGAGCACTGATTCAGACTGGAGAGGTATCATTGGAAAGGGAATAATCGCCCCTTTCCAAATATACCTTTCTCCAGTGGATCCCTGCTTGGGGATCGCCGCAAGGGGGTGACACCCAAGCAGGGATCCACCCACTAGACACCAGGGACTATTTTTGAGGGGGGAGCTGCCCTCACACAGTGGGCATGTGCTCCCCCTTCCCCCAGGCCCTAAAGTCTTTCTGCCCAGAAAGCCCCCTAAACACCAGGAATTTATTTTTTATGTTAACAAATGGGTGGGGGCTGCCGTCCTAGGCATCGGGCTTAGCCACCACCCCCCCCCCCCAATAAGTCCCAACAGTCTTACAAAAGCACATTAGACCACCAGGAAGTTTATTTGAAGGGGGAGCGCCCCCTCATGGTAAAAGGCTAATGATCCCCTTCCACCCCCCAGTCCCAAAAGTCTTTCTGCCCCTCCCGGGCAGATTGGAGGTTGTCACCCCCAATCTGCCCCAGGCTGGGTGGGGGGGCTAAGCCCACTACACACCAGGGATTGTTTTTATTGTGCCAAAATGGGTGGGGGCAGTCCTCCAAGTCCTGGCCCCCCAAATTAACGCAGCAGTCTTTCTCCCCGGTCAGGGGCAGATAGGAGGTGTTTTCCTCCGATCCCACTAGACCACCTGGGGGTTTATTTGGAGGGGGACCACCATCTCCTGGCAAAAGGCTAATGTTCACCTCCTCCCTCAGGCTCAAATGTCTCCCCCTTCCTTCCACCACCCCTCCCCACCCCCCCGGCGCAGATTGAAGGTCGTTACCTCCATTCTGACCGGGGGGGGGGGCAGAAAGCCCACTAAACACCAGGGATTGTTTTTATTGTGCATAAATGGTTGAAACAGCCCTCCCAGGCATTGCCCCTCCCAAATAACCCCAGCAGTCTTTCTGCTCCCTGTCGGGGCAGATAGGAGGTGTTTGTCCCCAATCTGACTCCCACCGGGGGGCAGAAAGCCCAGTAGACCACCAGAGAGAGGATTTGTAGGGGGGAGAGGCCCCCTCTCAAATGGGCTAGCGCTCCCTCCCCCAAGCCTTCCATCACCCCAAGGCCAGAATGGGGATTGGGGTTTGTTCCCTCCAATCTGCCTCCGTGGTCAGGAAGCCCACTAGACATCAAAGATTTATTTTGCTGCAGAAATGGGTGGGTGAGGCCCACCCAGTCATCCGGCCTAGCCCCCACCCCTCAAATGACTGCAACTATCTGGCCCCTTTGGCGCACAAAGTTTCCATGGAAGGACCTAAACAAGGTGTGTAACCTGTGTCGGTCTCCAAATCATTATGACACCTCCTGCAAAGCTTGCCTTGCCTTTCACAGTAAGAAAACAGTATGGCATCATCAAAATAGATGCCTCACGTCCACATCCATGGCCCACAGACAAAGCAACGGCACTCCAGGTATCTTTGAGGAGTAAGGCATTGAAGGAGACCCCCAGCTGGGAACAGGCGCCGCAGAGGCTCAGTTCTATTCTTATGAGAACTATCGCCTCCTTGGGACAAGGGTCGAAGACGGCTGTCATGATTACAACCATCCTCCCTACTCTGCTGCCCCGGCATCGAACAGAGACTGATTGCCACCCTCGAGGGAGTCCGCATCAAACCCTAAAGCCAAACACCAGGCTTCCAGTCCATCAATACCAGAAGTCCATGGTCGGCACCAACAGCACGCTTTGGACCCGACACCGAGTCAGCCACTGGCGCTGAAGCAAATCTTGAAGCTGTGCCATTCGGCACCAGTATTGAAAACCTCGTCGGAGGCAAGCGGCTGGCGTTGTCTTCATAAACCTGGCTAGACCCGCAGCATTTGGCGCCGTCGCCCACAATTGGTTCAGACCCGAGACCCTCGGCAGCAAGAGCAGTCAAATCATCCTCCGAGCCGAAACACTTAGCGCACCGGACTTCATCTTCCATTGACTCCGAAGACTAGGAGCAGCCCCTAGCGACTGCTGGAGGAACTGGATCCTCAACAGTAGCGGATTCACATTCACCCACAGATGGGTCGAATCCTCGCTCGGCTTCCACCAAACCCAAAGACTCTGCTCCTCTAAAGCGCAAGCTTACCTACAAGGAAGCCATCAACGTCCCACCTCCTCCGGCACTGAAGACTTGAAAGAAACATCACAAGGCAACCAGTCCACCTCCTTTGGCTCGTCCTTTACCTCGGTTACCTGCTTCTCCTTTAACATAATTGCCACCTCCCCCTCCCTCACCTTTGCCATCTTTTGACCCTCTGCCACCACAGGGGTTACCACACTCTGATTTTGGGGAACACGGTCCAGGCTTTCCTCAGGCCCCTTACATCCATCCCTTTGAGCCCCATCCACAGGATCACCCTTTGCATGACTATCACATTGAGCCCCGGAGGGGAGGGGGGATACTGAACCTGACCTCGACCCTGCCCATCTCTCTCCACCTGATGACGCCACCTCATACCACAAGGTGCTCCACAGGACACCCACCTACCATAAGGTATAGATGCACAAGGTCCCAGAGGATGATGACTTCCTCATGGAAACGCTCTCCTACACCCAGCGCTCCATGCAGTACCTCCCTATGCTCAAGGGCATGCTCAAGCCCACTCCTTATAACTTCAAGGAGTCAGTCAGACCAAGGGTTATTACACCTAGGATGTGGATAAGAAGTACATGGCATCCCCTACGGACCCTCCGTACATCAGGGGCCATTTACCACCATACTCCTTAGTGGTTCACACCTCCCATATTTGTGTAAATGCCCAGGGCAGAGGGGATGCACCTCCAACAGACACAGAGAGCAAGAAGATCAACACGGCCGGCAAGTGCGTTGCGCCCAGTCCCCCTTCCATTGGCCAGTTTGGTTGGCTTGCTCTCTCGCCATGTCTGGGCCCACTGGAATGAAAGGAAGGAGCTTCTTCAGCACCTTCCTGACTAATACCGCAAACGAGGTCAGGACCTCGTGGCAGACGGCAAGTTTAGCTCTATTACTACCATCCGTTGTGCCCTCGAGGCTGGCGACACCGCAGCTCCTGGGATCAATTCCAGTGTCCTGATCTGCAAGCACGCATGGCTGTTTATCTCTGGCTTCATGTCAGAAGTTCAGCATTCGCTCAACCTTACATTCAAAGGAGAGCACCTCTTCGGTCCACATGTTGACCAAATGCTGGAGAAAATCAAGAAGTACACGGACACTGCAAAGGCCATGTGGGCTTTGCAGACACCATCTGCCCGTAGTTCCTTCTTGTGGTCCTAATACCATGGAAGATCCAAGACCACCTCTCCAGAGGCTACCACCTCCTTGCAGAGGCAGCAACCTCAGCAGACCTCTCCCCAGACATACTTTTGAAGAGGTTACCTGCGTAACAACTCCAAGGGTAAGGCTGCAGCCCCTGTTTGCAGTGACACCCTTACCCTCGTCCTCCGATCACACTGCACCTGTCGGGTGGCTCCTCCAGGGGTTTCTTCCACATTGGGAGGGAGTCACATCAAACCAGTGGGTCCTCAACATCATACACCATGGTTGCTGTCTGTAACTCACTGTCACTCCTCCAAACATCCCAGTCTGCAGACACTCCCTCACCCCTCAACAAAAGTGCTTCTTTTGGGACGAGGTTGTTGTACTTCTCCCAAAGGGAGCCATAGAACCTGTGTCAATACACCAGCAAGACACAGAGGTATTTTTCCTCAACCTCCTCATTCCCAAGAAGGACGGGTCCCTCAGGACTGTACTCGACCTAGGGCCCCTTGACAAAGTACATCCTGGCCGAACACTTCTACATGCTGACACTCCAGGATGTCATCCCACTGTTGCAACAAGGCGACTTTGTGACCGCCCTCAACCTGAAGGACACCTATTTTCACATCCTGATTCATCCTGCTCACTGCCAGTTTCCCGGTTCCTAGTAAGTGGTCAACATTACAAATTCAAGGTGCTGCCTTTTATGGTCGCCACCGCCCCAAGGGCAAGTACCAAATGCCTTGTTGTAGTAGCCACACATATCAGGTGCCTTGGCGACTGGCTGATCGAGAGCACTACCCACCAGCACAACCCCCCAGGAGTGTTGGTGCATACCTAGACCACCATAAACCTCCTTCACAGTCTAGGGTTCACTATCAATGCCAGAAAATCCGACCTTCAGCCACTCCAAATCTAACCATTCTTAGGGCCGACCCTCAACTCCATGGTAGGGAAAGCCTTCCCCAGTCTAGCAAGGGTTCAAGCCTTTCAAGCGTTGCTGCCTCTTTTTCAGCCAGATTGACAGGTAACTGTTCGGACAGTCACACGCCTCTTTGGCATGATGCCCTCTTGCATTGCTGTAGTCCCTCATGCCCAGTTACACTTGTATCCCTTGCAGGTGTGCCTTGCAGCACTGTGGTCACAAGGGGAGGGTCACTGGGTGGATCAAGTGTTCATCTGGGGCAGTACTCCTTGCTCTCTACAGTGGTGGAACTCCAATAACCTGTTGTAGGGCCGGCCCTTTCTTAACCCAGTTCCACAGGTGACCATCACAACAGATACATTCCTCTCCAGATGGTGGGTGCACTTGCAAGATCTTACTGTCCAAGGTCTGTGGACTCCACATCAATCACCTCGAATTGTTAGCCATCCAGCTAGCCCTCAAAGCCTTCCTCTGTCACATTTGCAACAAGGTGGTGTGCGTTCGCAACAACAATATGACTGCCATATGCTAGCTTCAGAAACAAGGCAGAACACACACCCCACAGTTGTCGGTGATCACTCTAACCATCTGGAGGTGGGCGCTCCACCACAGAGTCCATCTACCAGCTCAGTACCTTCTGGGAGCTGATAATGACTTTGCAGACCCACTCAGGATTACGCAGTAACAAGTCCACGAGTGGGAACTCCATCCGCAAGTCCTGCTCCCGTACGTCTGCTGTGGTGGCTTTCCTAACATAGATCTTTTCGCTGCTGCTGAAAACGCAAAATGCCCAAGCTTTGCCTCCAGGCACCCACACCCGCAGTCACTGGGCAATGCTCTATGGATCAACAGGTCAGGGATAGTTGCCTATGCTTTTGATCCTCTCCCACTCTTTCTGTGCATAGTGCGGAGGTATCAGTAGATGTCCTTGACCCTCATCTTGGTGATTCACTCTTGGGCCCGGCAACCCTGGTTCACCAGTCTCCTCGACCTGAGGTCCTAGAATCTGGTTATCTTAACCTCTCTGAAGTGCATGGTTATCCTCAAGGAGGTACACAGGCCTACTGCTCGAGCCTCCTATGCTGCCTAATGGAAGAGGTTCATGCAGTATTGCCTTCCAAGGCACATTGCCCTCTAGCTGGGGCCATTCAAGACATTGTCTGCTATCTCCTCCAACTACAGACCTTAGGCCTTGCGTATATTTCCATCAGGCTTCACTTAGCTGCTGTGGCCACTTACCTCCAGAACAGGGAAAACACCTCTCTGTTCAGGATCCCCATCATTAAGGCCTTCGTGGAGGGACTCAAGAGAGTAATCCATCCTAGAGTCCTACTGGCTGCAGTGTGGAAGCTTAATGTTGTCCATGCAAGACTTATGGACCTTCCATTCGAGCCCCTACACTCTTGTTCCTTAAAATTCCTTTCCTGGAAGGTAGATTTCCTGGTAGCCATCATCTCCCTCAGACTTGTCGGGGAGCTTCTGGCACTATCTCTGGAAGAAGCTTTCTTCCAAGTATCTAGGGATAGGTTGGTCCTTCGCACCAACCCCAAGTTCCCCCCTAAAGTGGTCTCCTTTTTCCACCTTAACCAGACCATAGAACTTCCAGTTTTCTTCCCTTCCCCTGACATAGTACCTGAAAGGGCTCTCCATACCCTCAATGTTAAAAGAACCCTAAAGTACCAAGTAGAAAGGACAAAACCTTTCTGTAAAATGCAAGAGCTCTTTGTCACCTTCTCCAAGCCACACAAGTGCAGTGCTCTCTCCGGTATAGCATGGTAGTTGGTCAAATGTATCCAGACCTGTTACATAAAGTCCAAGATGCGTTTGCCAGTTCTTCTCAGGCCCCATTCTACATGTAAGAAGGGGCCTCTATAACCTTTTTAGGGAATATCCCAATAGCTGACAGCTGCAAATCAGCTACATGGTCCACTTCGCACACTTTCACTGAACACTACTCTGTGGGCATCCTATCATGCCAACAAGCCAACGTTGGCCACGTAGTACTTCGTACTCCTCTGCAACATCCTCCGGCTAGCCACCAGTTAGGGACAACTGCTTCATAGTTTGTGCTCAGCATGGGTATCTACAGGTACACAGTCCACAAACGGAAAATGTTACTTACCCGGTAAGCATCAGTTAGTGGTAGTGCTGTAGATTCACATGGGCCCACCGTCCTCCCCGGAAGCAGCCTACAGCTGTTGCAGATGCCTTTTTTCCTATCTTTACTTTATTATTCTACGGACATTGTCTTTTCTACCCCTACGCTCCATTCCTTCCTCACCCAACGTGCAGAAAACAATCTAACCATGGAGGTGATGCCCATGCTCATATCCACTCAGAGGAGGAGTCACTATACCTAGTTACGCGAAAGACTTCTTAGAAGAAAAGCAAGTTGCACACGTCCAAGCCCAACACTAGATGGCAGAAGTATGCACAGCATGTGAATCTACAGCACTACATGCCAAAAGCAGATGCTTATGGGGTAAGTAACGTTTATATATATATATATATATATATATATTTCTTTTTTGGGAGTTAACCCCTCTTTTTAAACTATTTGGGGATATAAATATATTTTTCCTTGGTGGAAGGATATATATATATCTCCACCAAGGAAAAATGTGGCACACTCTGGAGTTCTATTTTCAATACTTTATTATTCCACCACCATGCTGAGAAACGCGTTTCAGCCTACACGGCTTTTGTCAGTTTCTTCGCCAGTTTTTTCACCTATTTAACATTTCACTTGTTGTCACTTCCGGTATGGTATATCCGGGTAGAAAGCTAAAACAGACTTTACTTGCATAACATGCAAATGGGGCAGCCATTTTGAAAAATTATCATTATCCAACGTTTCCAAGAAACACATTTCAATTTTCCATGTTTTTAATTACTTGATTCGTTATCTCATATTGCACTCGATATTTTGATCTACCAAATACATTGACTATAGTTTCCACATTTCTTTTCACTATGGTCCGTTTCTCCCTATTCTATACCTATACTTATGTGATTACAACATCCCTAAAGTGCCCTGTTCATAATTCATAAACAAAACTGAAAAATGAACACTAATTAAGAATAAAAAATAATAATAAAAATAATATTAATACAATTCTCCATATGCTTGTTTTCATGTCTAGGACTTAACTAATGTTTACGTTGTGGACTTCAATTATTACAGATCTACCCAAATTTAAATTTCATTCATTCATGAGGCTTCTAGAAACCAGTGTGAGCGATCTATAGAAAATCTTTAAAAAATCTGTTAAAAATCAGTAAGCATGGTACGCAAAATATTCTAACCTATATGTTTCCATAGCTCTTCCTCACTGTTCAACCCAAAGGGTGTTCTAGTTCTCATTTTAATAATATATTTTGACTCTAAGTTTCTGAGAGTTCTCACCCTATCCCCCCCTCTTTCCGTTGCCTGTACATGATCCACACAGAAGACCGATACCTGACTACTATCACTGTTATATTGTAATGCAAAGTGACGTGCAACTGGATAGGATTCCTCTCTGTTTGTGATCGCTCTGGTATGTTCTAAAATTGTCTTTTTCGCTGGATGGACAGTACTTCCCTCATATTTCAGCCCACAGGGGCAAACCAGGCAATAGACTACAAAGGTTGTATTGCAATTTAGCAGCTCCGTAATCATTTTTGGACTGCTCCTATCCGGGACACTATATGTTTTAAGTTTCATGCTCTTTCTACATGCCTTGCATTTAGTTCAGGTAAAAAACCCAATTACCTTAGGTTTCTCCAATGGCTATGGACTAACAGATCTGTTAGAGAGGTACTTTTTTTTAAAGAGACATTAGGTTTCGATGGTAAAATAGGACCTAACACTGAATCTGACTGTAAAATATTCCAATTCTTTTGTATTATATTACAGATTTCCTTCGAGTCTGCCGAAAAGCCAAGTATCAATCTAGTTACAGCTGTTTCACCCTCTTTTCGTGCCTTTTGCACTAATAAATCTCGTCTTTGTTGCATTTTGACCTTCTCGGAGGCATCTTTATTCACTCCTTTTGTATACCCTCTTTTTTCAAATCTTCGTTCTGCCTCTACCTTCGCCTGTTCATAACTTTCTGTTGTTGTATAATTGCGTTTCATGCGGAGGAATTCTCCGTATGGGATGCTATTCACCAGACTACGTGGGTGTTGACCTGTAGCGTGCAGCACAGAATTGCCCGCTGTGGATTTCCGATATAGTTTAGTTAACAACTGGACATTTTCAATATATACTAATAGGTCCAAGAAGGCTACTTCCAAACCGTTAATACAGCTTGTAAACTTTAAATTCAAATGATTCTGGTTAAGCCCTGTTATGTAATCTTCTGCTTCTTTCTTTGAACCCCGCCATACAATGAAATTGTCGTCAACATATCTTGCCCATAGGGCAAGTTTACTAACCCATCTGTCATTCTGTTCTGCCCAGGCCACGTGCTTCTCCCACCAGCCTACAAAAAGATTTGCATTACTGGGGGCGAAGCACGTGCCCATCGCAGTTCCTTGCTTTTGCACATACAGTTGGCCTGAAAATAAAAATATATTATTATTTAGACAGAACTGTATCAATTGTCAAATCATGATATATTGTTCTTGAAACTTCAAAGGTTCTTCTTTTAGAATTGACTCGACTGCCAATAACCCATGCGCTATTGATGTATATAGGGTAGCTATATCGAATGTAATGAGCAAACAATTATCTTCCCATGTAATGTTCTGTACAATCCTTATGAAGTCTGTGGTGTCCTTCACATAGGAACTCAAACTCCTAACAAAAGGAGAAAGAATGGAAACCACAAAGACCGATGCATTTTCCAACAAACTTCCTTTGGAAGATACAATCGGACACCCTGGTGGTCTTAGGTTGTCCTTATGTATTTTAGGTAGATGATAAAAAGTCGGAAGAACCGAATATTCTACTTTCAGAAATTGATATTCCTCATAATCCAGAGTTACTTTATCCTTCCATTTATCCATCAAAACATAAAATGCTTGTACACTTTCATTGTATTTCCTTCTCTTGATTCTTGCATAACAGGTCTGATCACTTAATTGTTTCAATGCCTCTTCTTGATATTGTATCTTGTTTTGCAAGACAATAATACTTTAGATAGACTGTATTGTTTCCAATTTTTGCCTCGTCCTCTTCGTTGTCTGAGCCTGTCTACATTTTTGATGACAACTTCATGAAAGCTGTCTATCATGTCGAAAGACGTTTTCGGGATATATCTTGATTTCACTTTAAAATGGCTTCTGTCACTTCTCTGTTTGATATCTGCCTGCTCCAAAAGTAATAATGTTCTTTCTGATTCATCATTAGTTGTTATGGGTGGCAATCCTTGCAGTTCGTGCAGAGTATCCAACACTGCTAGATCATTTCCTGTAAGAATATCTGTAGGTTGCTGTTCTCAATTTTTCTTTGGAATCGTTCACATGAATTTTCTTCAGCTTCAATTTTCTTATAAACTGATACAGATCTATTCTAGTCTGTATAGTCCCAACCCACTGTCAGACAAAAAGTCAATCCTTTCTGTAACACCTTTACTTCATTTGAGTGCATGAACCGCCGCATGAAAAATTATTCCTGTGCCTTAGGCTGAGTTATTCAAACTAGAGGACGCTTAGTTATACAAACGGGCTCCGGCAGGTTGAATTTTGAGGATTGCGGCAAGCGAGGGGTATTAGCACGCTGTATGAAGCAGCAGGACAAATCCTTATCAACTATTTTGGATGTCAGGAAAATAAGTATGTCATTGGTATTCTGACTGCCTATGAACAGATTCATGTCGATGAAGGTATAAAACCAACAAATGAGAACGTTAATGTAAGAATACAAAGGCTGTTATTGGAAATGTAATGGAACAACAACACGCCAGCATGGCGACCATAACAACAAACATCCTAAGGGAAAGAGCTGAGTCCTGCATTGCTGTGTACTATGTGAAACCACCAATGAGAGCATAATTGGGACATTTTAAAAGACATGAACTTGGCGTGCAGTGGCTATTTTAATTGACAAGCATTGATAAAGGCATCATCGCTGAAACGCGCTTGCTGGAATTAAAAGATTAAACTGCACACCCCGTGAGTGCCCCGCATTGTTTTTGAGCAATATATATATATATATATATATATATATATATATATATATATATATATATATATATATATATATATATATATATATATATATATATATATATATATGGATATATATACTTGATTTAGCACATATAAATATATTTAATAATACATATACCTCACTGTATTGCAATGCCCCCTGCCATGTAGCAACTCATGATGTTGTGCCTTTGTAGTAGCAGGGCTATACTGTGTTCTTCACCTCATGTCCAAGATGAGTTTCCCAACCTGTTCTGAAGGAACGCCAACTGGACAAGAGATTGAAGAAATGTACTCTTAATATCATTTCAGTACTCTTGGGCCCTGAGTATGAGTGGGTCGATAAATTCCGACCAGTGCGTAAACCCCTGTTTACGTACGGGTCGGAATTACAAGTTTGACGGTATTTACTGCATTCGATAATTATCAGATGCATTAAATAACACAATTTTTCTTAAATTTTGGCAGGTCAAACTCGCTGACATTTAACGGGGTAAAAGCATGCAGTATTGTGAGAAAGTGCCCTCTTTCTGCATGGTAGCCCCCAACTTTTTGCTGAGCTGCTGATGTGCTTTGACTGAGTGTGCCCTGGGCTCCTGCCAATCAGGTACCCAGGGCCTATGTTCTTTCCCTAAAACTGCATTGAAAACAAAACCCAATTGGCATCTCTGGCCACAGTTCAGCCCCTGGTAAATGGTACCACAGGTACCCAGGGCACTGTGACCAGGGAAGGACTCTAAGGGCTGCAGCACTTATTGTGCCACCCTTAGAGGTCCTGTACCTTTACACTCACACACTGCCTTTGCAGGCTGCGTGTCTTTGTGCAGAACAAAGTGAAGAGTCGACATGGCACACATCCCACTGCCCTAGCATAGATCAGTCACCCCTCTAGCTGGGTGCCCTATAACAGTGGTGAGGGTACATGAGCCCTGTACCCCTACAGTGTCTAAGTCCATTCTTAGACATTGTAAGTGCAGTGCTGCCATTAAGAGTATATGGTGCTGGGAGCTTGACATTACGAACTCCACAGCACCATAATGGCTACACTGAAAACTGAGAAGTTTGGTACCAAACTTCTCAGCACATTAAACCCACACTGATGGCAGTGTGGGATTTAATGAAAAATGCACACAGAGGGCATCTTAGAGATGCCCCCTGAAAAACGACCTACCACTAGTGTCCAGGCTGAGTGGCTGCTTTCAGCTGCCACCACCAGACATGTTTCTGGACCCCTGGGTCGAGAGCCTGCTTCTCTCGGGGGCCTGAAACAATGTACATCCTGGGACGAGGTGCCAAGCCTCCTCCCCCAGGATGGGCAGGGTCCACGAAGGGGAAGCTTCAAAGGATTGCCGCCTTTGTGAGCTTCCCCAGGCCACTTGCTGCTTTCAGCAACTGGTCCCCACTGGTTCTGACCCCCACTTTGGGCAGGAGAACCGGCGGGAAAAACAAGTGAGGAAGAGAGGTGTGCTCAGCTCTGCCAACTCCACCCCTCAGGTGGGGGAGGCGAGGTGAAGCACAACTCTCAGTCCCCGTCATCTTGCAGATGGGGAGACCCAGCCAACCAGGGAAAGGCTTATGCCCCCCTCCCACTGGAGGGTGGCATAATAGGGGGTGTACCCACCCCAGGGAAGGGACCCATTGGTCCCAACCTTTTACCTACCTGTAACACCCCTAAATCTAGTATTTAGGAGCATCCCTGAACCTCGCTTCCTCAGACAAGAAACCAGAAGAAGAAAAGAAGAAGCACCGAACAGCTTTGCCGAAGCTAACAAGAGGAGGACGCCCACTGACTTGGCCCCAGCCCTACCGGCCTGTCCCCATCTCGAACCTGCTCCAGCGAAATCCCGGTGTGTCCTGCAGCCAGCAACCTCGAAAAACCCAGAGGACCTGCCTTCCATCCCAAAGACTCTGTCTCCCGTGGACACCGGATTTGTTGAACAACAGACTCCAGCTCTGCAAGGATCCGCGAGTTTGCACCACTCTGCACCCGATGCCCATGGCCCGAGTTCGAGTGGTCCAACACCAAGAGGAGGTCTCCCCGGCGATCCTGACCCGAGATCCGGCGACCTTGACCTGCCTCAAGCCTTCAGCCGACGCCTGCAGCCTCAAACTGGAAGGTCCCACCAACCACGACCAGGAGCTGGTAAGAAGATCCGACCCTAAAAGGCACCCCTGCACCCGACGCCCCACGGCCTTGGGTGGCCAACCGACGGTGCCTAACCAACCCCCAACATCCCAACTCTCCTAGTGGTGGTCGCACCCAGAAGACCTTCGTCCCCGAGCCTGCAGTGTGTTTGCAAACCGGAGACTCCCCATTGAAAGCTACAGGGCACCCAACGCCAAAACAGCACTCTGCACCCGGCCGCCCCAGTGCCGCTGAGGGTGCACCTTTTGTGCTGGCTTAAACCCCCATTTGCCCTGAGCTTAAGTCCAGGATCTTTGCTCCCACAACCCAGTGGCCTGCTCGTCAGCAGCCACCAACCGGAGGCCCCCTATCCCCCATTGGATAACATTGGGCCTCAGCACTCTGCACCCGGCCGCCCTAGTGCCACTGAGGGTGTAACGAGAGTGCATCCTTTACCCTGGGGGACCCCTGAGTCTAACCCCAGAATACCAACTCCCACAACAAAGTACTTACCTTTGAACCAATAACACTATTTTCCTCCATAGGATAACATTGACTGTTTTTTCTATGAAAAGTGTGGAGTTGGAAAATCTATGAAAACCTTTTACAACTGTACTAAATAACAAAAACGCTTTTACTTACCTGTTTACAGGAAATGTCCCAGTGTAGTATCCAGGTATACTACACTGTGTAAGAAAAGTAATCTGAAAGTAATGTACTGGTCCTTTTACTAAAAAGCCCATTCAAAGTATATGTACTGTATTTCCAAAGCATTGCATTTCTCATTAACAGTGCTGTAAATCAAAACAAAGTGCATATACACTTGCAATCCAAACTGTGTTACAACTGCATTACTACTGTAAAGTATTTATTGCTTACCAGTGCCAGGCTTGCTTGGTTCTAGAAAATAAAATAACTAAAAGAATATTTTTATAGAAAAACAATTGGTCTGAAGTTCAGTCTTTGAGTGTGTGAAATCATTTGCTGACTGAGTGTGTACAATAAATGCTTAACACTGTCCTCTGATAAAGCCTTACTGCCCGACCACACTACCACAAATAGAGAGTGAGGTGCTATCTACTTTACCTCTGCCTACCTTTTGGGTTCCACTGGACTCTGTGCACACTATACCTCACTTTGGTATAGTATATACAGAGCCAGCTTCCTACAAGTATTTACTGTATCATGTAGATTTTGGTGCGTTAAACACCAAATTCTGCATGCTATTCCCCAATAACTCATAATAGGTGTTATTTATCGCACCTGCAAACTAACGTACACTGTGCTATCTTTATTTATCAGGTGCAGTAAATAGTACCTATACTCTTAATCCAGCCCTAAAGGCCGGATTACGAGTTTGGATGCTGGGATACTCCATCACAAACGTGATGGATATCCTGTCCACCGTATTAAAAGTTTAATTGGATATAATGAAATTGTAACTTGGACGGGATATCCGTCACGTTTGTGACGGAGCAACCATGTCCGCCAAACTCGTAATCAGGCCCTTAGGGCCAGATGTACGAAGCATGCATTGTGCGACTCGCAAATTGCGTCGCTTTGCGACTCAATTTGCGAGTCGCAAAATGCAATGTACAACAGTGTCTCAGACACTGTTTGCTATTCCCAATGAGGTCGCAAATTGCATGCCTCATCAATATTCATGAGGCAAGCACAATTTGCGACCCCATTGGGAATTGCTAGCACTCACAGGGATGGTTGCCTGCTGGGGTCAGCAGACCACCATGTCTATGACTGCTTTTTCAATAAAGCAGTTTTTTTAAAAATGCATCCCGTTTTCCTTAAAGGAAAATAGGATGCATTTATAAAAGAAAAATGAAACTTTTCAGTTTCATTTTTTAAGGGCAGGCAGTGGGCCCTGGGACCACTGCCTGCTCTTAAAAAATATTTGCGCACCCATTCACAAAGGGGAAGGGGTCCCGTGGGGCTCCTTCCCGTTTGCGAATGGTTTACCACCCTTTTGAAAAGGGTGGTAAACTGCGAGTGTACATGCCATTTGCACTCACTATTAGGAAGGGACTGCCTTGGCACGCCCCTTCCCTAATAGCGAGTCGCAAACCATATTTTGTAAGTCTCTAATAGGTTAGCAACTCGCAAAATATGGTTTGCACATGGTGCTGACCTTTTTTGCGGTCGCAAACGTGCTGAATTCCCGTTTGCGACCGCAAAAAACGGTCGTACATCTGCCCCTTAGTCTTTAATCTCCCTCCTTTGCAGCAAGCCCACAACAGGATGCTTGCTGATGGAGTGCTTCAAAATCCTTTAAAGGGCCAGTGCACTTTTAGAGAAGCTTTTTCCAGTCCTATCTGTTGTTGCAGGCAACCCCATTCAGTTGTGGAGAGAACAGAAAAACTAAAAGTACTAGGTTTGCCATGAAGAAAATGTTTTTTCCCTTGAGATTACTTGTTGACTTTTTTCATTCTAGGCCCTAATGATTAACGATACTAAGCCATGTCAGATGTGGGATTTAGGAACAAACTTCTTCATCCGTGAAGATGATGTAAAAAGTCAAAGAAACAGGTAGGAAACTTCATTTTCAAATCCATTAAATATGTGTTTTTCTAATCAACCATTCCTTGTTTTTGTTACATTTAAGTTTTTCAATTAACTCAACCTTTCAGGATGCAATATTGATTTCCTCTTAATGCAAGTGCTGGAACTGGTAGTTCTTGAATTCCTCTCATGTTTTACCTACTTGGGAGATACTTGGAATGTTACCCATAATTGGTTGCAGTTGGTAAATTAGAGATGTATCCTCTTTCCAGGCCCCAGGAGCTATCTTAAGTATGGTGGGCAGAATATTGAATATTCAGGTAAATTTTAAAGCATGCAAAATTTGCAGTTTTTTCTCAGCCTGTGGGACGAAATCAGGGTTGCAAAGTAGACAGAAAAAAAGAAAGCCCAATACAGCTGATGTTAGGAACTCTGTGATGTGCTAGGCAACATATTTACTTTATTAAATAATTGTGTTAAGGTTAAATGCATTGCTTGGACCCTAGCAGTGCACTTGAAAGCAATTTCCCAGCAGAGACGCCTCTTTGGCGCCTTTCATAAGGGCAGGTGGATGTGAAACCATTGGAAATTAGTAGAATTGCTTGATTTCTCACGTCCACTTACTGTGGATTAAAAGAAAAAGAACCTACCCACCCCTCAACCTAAGTCATGCTGGAAGGTTCAGAACCAAAGCAACATTACCTGTACTTTATAATTGCACTTTTTGAGTTTAGAATTGTGTGAATTTTGCAACTCTGCAGGTTCCTCAACATCTCCTTGGACTTCCTCTGTCAATATCATATTTTATTAGACATCAAGATAGCTTGCTGTTTCCTTGCTCTTTGCTCCTCTTTCACTGTAAGTGATCGTAGCACTCTGTCCTGAAAGCTATTTTGCAGAAAGACCCCTCTGGCTGCATTATGTGAGTAGTCATTATCTAGGACATGCGCGCCGTACTAGGATGTTCCTCCTGAGCCCATCACATTGTCAGACAAAATCCAACTAAAGAAAGCATTTTTCTCTTTTAGAACTAGCGTTATATACAGGAGTTATCCAAACCCAGAATGAAATTGTATTTGCCACTGAAAACCACTTCAGACCCAGAAAACGTTCTCTTATGGGTGAATGATATATTTGAGAGCTGTGTGTTGACAAGATCCTGCTGAGCACCAATAGATGTTTGCTTAATTTTCCCAAAGAATGAGCTTCGAGTGGCTTACATTCTTGCCCATATGCTGGGAGTTCATTGCAACTTTTAATTTTTTCACAACACTTAAGAAGAACATGTAGGAATATATATTTAGACACTGGTAAGCGCCCTAGAACTTTAAGCTTGTACATCTCCCTTTATGAAGTTGACGATGCTAGAGCCGTGTTTGGTCTGCTTTAGGTAGTGGGCCTTTTTTGTTTGCTGCAGCGAAGAGTATGTTTTATGTTATACATTTTATGAGCAATATTAACTGAAATAAATTGTACTATTCATTTATTGTAATGTCCCTTGCTATTAATGCTTTGCTTGTTTTAGGGGAAAAAAGTCCTCCATGTTGCTCTGTGAAGCTGTCCTCCGTGTGGCTTTGTGAATCTGTAAGCCTGGCCCTTGTGCATTTTCTGGACATCCTTGTGTGTTTTTCCCCTAATGAACTGAACAATATGACCCATAGAGGGTTTTCTATTTTTTAACTAAGATTTTTTGGGGGGTGGAGGCAGTGGGGGGGGGGGGGAGTTAACATGATTTCAAGAGGGCACTGATATTGTGTCCCTGTTTACAAGGATTATTGCTGTACACAGGCTATGCATGGATTGGCCATGGTGGCAGCATAATCATTAGTCTGGGGTTAGGTCTTTTTTTTACCTTTACCCTTATTGAGGGATGGTATATTTGCGTTGCTCCACGTGAAGTCTGCGAAGTTCTCCTTGTCTGGACCTTTACCTCAATCAAGTCTGGGATATTTAGAGACATGTTAGTGTGTTGCTTTGTGTGTTTTCGCATGTGTGCCTGGCCAAGTGAAAGATGGAGGCCATTGGACTCCACATGTGTGGTTTACCCAAGATGGTGGTTGACTTTTTGTGAGGCTGTCAGGGTCCATCTCAAAACCAGAGCCTGCATATATACAATCTCCTGCTCCCTAACAAAAAAACATTTCTCTCCGAGTAGAGGGAGGTATCTCATTAGCTCATTTGAAGTAACCACATTTCTCCTACCAGAGTGAAACTGACCCCCTCCCACAATTCCTTCTTGAATTTGCATTCCTTTGTTAGATTGCCTCCTGTGTAGATCCATGCCACTTAAGCATGTTCAAACTGGACCATGGATGGACAGTTGAGCTAAATGGCCTGTGCATGAGCTGCTGACAGCAGAGCCATGGCCTCCCTGGGATTTGTGGGGTCCTTTAAGATTTGAAAGTCACAGATCATCTGATTTGCCATTCCAACCATCAGAGGAAGATCAGTGCTGTGCCCAGCACCGAGTCTCCTTTTCAACATTTCCTGCTGGTATGGTGGAAGGTCCTTCACACCATTATAAGAAAGAGTCTCTGAAAATCCATGATTGGGTCTTTCATTTATTCACATGCTTCAATCATTCCCCGTCATCACGCTGGAATTCCTGGTAACATTAAATAGAAGTAAACAGTATTAAAATGGCCATAGGACTCACCAACAGTGTTTGTTTAGTAGCACAATCACCTCGCTTGAAACAATTCCAACTTCGTTTAATGAGGAGGAAGTGCTAAATTGTCCTCCTTCCCCTAGAGACCACCAAAGCTAAGATTTCTATGAGGGAGTACCCGAGAAGAGCTCTGCTCTAACCTTTCACTGACTTTATCCTGATACTTTTCTTGTCTGCCCTGGACCTTAGCCAGCCCAATCTTCAGGTTTCAGTGTACTGTAAGTTGTTTTTGGGGTGATTTTCTGGGAAATCTAAATTTTTCTGGGCCAGGGAGACCTTTCGTCTGTCACCAACTGTCATCATGACTGAAGGAGAGAAAACATCTCTTTTCAAATACGACTCTACCTGTGGTCAGTAAAAGATCTACACTGGTGACCCACATGAGTAATGCATTTATTGCCTTTTTAATGCGCACAAGACTTCACTTTTGCTTCTCTCCCTCAATACTGGGCAGAAGTCTGGGAAAGACTGGAGCCAGTCTGCAGCTGACCTGAGAAGAGAAGAAGAGAAGGAGATGTACCATCAACAGTGGACCAGATCACGGCAACATGAGATATTTAGTTCAGACACCAAATGGAGTAAACCTTTCACTTCCGGCCCTTCGCAGACGCGGCAGTTGAGACCGACAAGAGTTCTGATACCTGCCATGAAGGGACTGATGAAGGTGATGCATAATTAGTAGTTTTTAAAGGCATCATCTGGACCTTACTAGATGTCGGTACCACATACATACTCCATACCAGTGAAAGTATGGTTTTTATTACTTTTTCAAACACACTTTGAGCAGAGTGACATATAGCTTTGGTCCTGATGAATGCCAAGAACCTTTTGGTCTTTATAGGCAGAAACATGTTGACCCGATCGTAATATAGAGGAACATCTATATCCCTATTTCACTTAGCTTGGTTTTAGCCTATCCATTGGGGGTACCGGAATAAAGATTGTTTTCACCCACCAAGAGATAGCTTTAACTCACACATTTTGTTTTGCACTCTGCCCCTCTCAAACCTTAGCTTGAATGACAAAAAACACCTCCCGCTCCTCTCCTGCGGGGTAGTTGTAGCCCACACTGGGTACCTTGCGGTCCCAGTGTGCAGAGGGGACCCAATGATGAGGCATGTCACCCTAGGGTGAGTGAGGGTTCTCGTCTTAACACAGTAGTCCTCCCAGTTTTTACGCTTTCTCCCCCCCTTCTTGTTATACCATCCGTGTACATATATGTGAGATTGATTTCGTGGAGTAGTACAGTGGATGGTGATAATTACTCCAATGAGACTCTTTATTGTCAGATAGTGGAACCCTTTCTCTGCCATGGTTTCTGTGCATTCACATGCATTTTGGTGATTTACTTATACATCTCAATGGAAATTAAAGAGTTAAGAAATGAAAAATGTCCTATCATTTGTATGGAAAGTTTCAATTCTATTAAGGACACAGAGGTAAGGATTATGCTCATCTTTCTTATTTATTTTACTTCCAGCAGACTTCAACTCAACAAAACTACCTTTTCCAGAACACCCAGGGGAAAGGACTACAAACAAAGTTCAATCAATAGCAGTCCACATCCTTGCATAACAGTCTGCCTCCTCTAAGCCACTTCCGCTTTCTTGAGTGCGACAGAAGAGACTCCAAATTTTCTTTTTATTTTGGCAGAATCATCACTTATGAAAACACATAGACACACAATAACTGTGGTGTCCTAGGAGGGATGCATAAATATTTTACCAGGAAACAGCTTGCGCATCGGAATCTGCATCAATGACGTGCGCCAGAAATGTAACCTGGTTACCAACCTATATACTGTAATGAACACAAAAGAAACATAAGAAATCGATCAGAACAGGTAATCTAAATTACTTATACCTCACGAAGCCTTCTCTGAAGACGATAGTACTCTGTATATGAGGACTCAAAGTGAACAAAATGTTAGGTTGGGACAAGGTTTGCAGAAACCGGGTGGGAATAATCCTTGCCCCCATGCCCTTAATAGAATTGAAACTTTCCGTAACGAATGCTAGAAAATGTTTAATTCTATGTTAGGACCGGAAGACAGGATTATGTTCGTTCAACGCTTATGCACCACCAAAGATGCCATATCTACCACCGGTTTGAAGTAAAACCGTTTAAACATTGAGCCGTAAGATCAGTCAGCCACATTGATAATGTCCTCTAGTCTTGCCTCTAGAGAGAAGGCTTTAGAGGCTATGGTCTCTGTGGTATCCTAGGTTAAAGAACCATAGTGACAAGTGGTTCTGTAACCTAGGAGCTTGGTAACCCAGTTTGGTAAGAGCAGAATAACGGAAGACTTGGCCGGCAGCAGTTGCTTGTGGGAGTGCTTCTATGGATGGGGTCTTAATATCCGATTCATCAATAAACATCTTTAAAGCTTCACCTGGATCAATTCATCCTTTCTACCCATCCTCGTCGCCAGTGTAGAAAGGATGAATCGATCCAGGTGAAGCTTTAAAGATGTTTATTGATGAATCGGATATTAAGACCCCATCCACAGAAGCACTCCCACAAGCAACTGCTGCCGACCAAGTCTTCCGTTATTCTGCTCTTACCGAACTGGGTTAGCAAGCTCCTAGGTTACAGAACCACTTGTCACGATGGTTCTATAACCTAGGATACCACAGTCTCTCTCACCGAATGTGCCCCAAATTGTGACAGGTTAATGCTAGCTTTTTGCATGGCCCAATGAACCCAGCGTGCAATGGTGGGGGAAATGTAAATGTAAATCCGTATTTGTAAAGCGTGAACAACTCACCCTTACGGGTCTCAAGGCGCTGGGGGCCGTCGTGGAAATTAAGTGAGCTATTGCCCAGAGTCACATGGTGCTGAGCTGAGCTGCCGCCGGAGCCGGGGATCGAACCGTGATCCCTGTGCTCCGAAGTCAGCTGCCCTGGCCGCTGCACCACACCTCTCCACCGCTTTGAAAAGTTTCTTTAGAGAAAATAACAACAGCTTCTCCCCAGGGGGTCAAATGTCAGCCTGTCATACATTTGTATGCCTAAAGGCATCTCATCACACAGAGTTTGGGAAATCTGTCGAAAGCTGGGTAGGACACCGATTTGGAGTTGGATTTTGTTCTCTGGGAAATGTGTGGAAGGTAGCACACTGTGGGGTAAAGACACTGCCAGTAATATCCAGTGCCCTCACATCTGACACTCTGCAACAGGATACAAGACCGAGCAGCATCGCAAGCTTTGCCGATAGCTCCTTCCTGGATAAATATTCGTTCTTTCGCCACAAACTAAAAAGATTTAAAACCAGATTAACATCCCAGCGAGCCCAAGATGTTCATGAGTGGGACAACGTCGCACCCGGTGGGATCCTCACTGTGTTGAACACACCAATGAACCCATCTTGTTCATGCTGACCTGTAACGTTTTGTTGTCCTCTCTGTCCATGCTGAAGCCAAGAGAGTCTCAGTTTCTCGTGAAAAGCCTGGGACTCTCCATCTCTTCCGGTAATCCGCCAAGCTAACAGGGGAATCCGGTCTTGTAGGATTAGTGGGTAAAACTCTCCCAGAGGATTCTGAAGGAGATCCGGAGCACGGGGTAGATGGATTGGAAAATCCCAAGAAAGTTCCAGAAGAACTGGAAACCAAACTTGAGACTTCCAGAAATGCGTGATCAAGACTTCTTTCGCCTTCTGTCTATGTACCTGTGTGGACATCCTCATAATCAACGCAAATGGCAGAATCGTTTAGCCCGTCTCCAGGGACCAATCTTGTAGAAAAGCATCGGTCACCACTGCCAAAGGGTCCGGCTTCCAACTGAAATATCTGGGCACCCGGTGGTCCAGACGCAAGGCAGAAAGGTCCACAGAGAAGGGGCCCCACCGGTTGTTCAGCACCTGTAAGACCTGAGGGCTCAATTGCCACAGACTCATGTCTGACCATTCCCTGGAGCACCAATTTGAAATCTTGTTGGACACTCTCTGTAGGTGTTCCGCTGTGATCGAGGTATTGTTGGTCAGGCAGTAGGTCCCAAAGTCTTTGGCCAGGGCCGCCAAAACCTTGGATCTGGTGCCCCCCAAGTTGTTTGAGTAGTGGACCGCCGAGATGTTGTCCATCTTTAACAAGACACAACAACTGACTTTCTCTTTGTTTCAGGATTGGATCACAAAGGAGCCTGCCATCAGTTCGAGGCAATTGTTATGGAGGGACTGCTCTGCTGTGGACCATTTTCCTCCTGTAAACAAGTCCCCGCAGCACGCCCCCCTACCGGACTTGCTGGTGTCGGACTCGATCACTATATCCGAGTGTGAACCAAAGATGGCCTGTCCGCTCCAGGCTTCCATGTGAGCTAGTCACCATCTCATTTCAGTTCTCGCTTCCTCCGTCAGAGGGACTTGTTCTGAATATTGCAGACAGAGACGCAGGTGGAAGGCCTTTAGCTTCTTAAGGGCCCTGTAGTGCAACGGGCCCGGAAAGATTGCCTGAAGGAAGAGGATAATAGGCCCACCACGTGGGCTATCTGATGTAGAGAGGTTGTGGTGCAGGCCTGAGTATTGCGCAATTCCCGTTGAATTTTTGCTATTTTACTGGTAGGAAGGCGGAGTGTCTTCTCTGACGAATTGATGACAAGCCCCAAGAAGGTAGTCTGTTTGGATGGGGTCAGCAGGGACTTTTTGGCGTTGATTACAAACCCCAAACTTTCTAGCAACATGATCGTTGCCTGCAATTGGTCTCTGAGGCGGAACAGATCTTGGTCCATAATGCGGATATCCTCGAGATAAATGATGAGGTGATATCCCTGCTCCCTGAAGGACTCTACCATCGGTTTCAACAGCACCAAGTTGCGGAAGAAAGTCCGAAAGGCAGGTTAGGAGCTCATACACTTGGGCCTGCAACCGGAATTGTAAGAACCGGTGATGAGGTCAAAAAATGGGGACCGTCAGGTACACATCTTTGAGGTCTAGGTGCACCATCCAGTCCTCCTGTCGTAACAGGTCTCGTAAGAGATGGATGCCCTCCATCTTGAAGTGTCTTTACACTAGCCAGCCATTGAACTCTCTAAGGTTGATGACTGGCCTTTGGCCTCCATCTCGTTTCTCCACTAGGAATCGATTGCTCATAAAACCATTGGGGTGGAGTTGAGTCGGGGCGATCACCCCTTTGCGAAGCAACTCCTCCACCTCCTGGTTGATCAAGGCTGTCTGATCCTTTGTGAAAACCAAGGGCTGTGGATGTGAGGGTTGGACTGGGGAACTGTAGAAGTCTATTTGAAAGTGTTGTACTGTTTGTAGCACCCAGGCTTTGGAGGTGATAGCCTCCCAGTTGTGTAGGAACACAGCTAAATGACCCCCCACTTCCTGATGCGAAGTGAGACAGACACCTCCCGGACTGGGCTGCTTGGAATTGCCCTCTGGAGTAGCCCCTTGCGTAGCGACCTCGTTGTGCTCTCCTGGTAGGGAAGAATTCCCCCGAGCGGGACGGGTCCTGATTCTTTTGGTAGCTCTGTCCTCCTGGAGGGCCTTGAGCATAGAAGCAGCCGGCTGAGCGCCATCTGCCACAGCCGACCCCACCAAAATTGCGGGTGTGAAAGATTTTCTTTATCGAGGCATGAGGCTTGTCGAGAGATGTGAAGGTATCCACAAACTTGCTGAGCTCCTTCACAAAAGGGTCCCCGTAAAGTCCTCCTTGAGCTACTGCTCCTGCCTCAGTGGAAGCTAAATCCCCAAGTTTGGGGTCAATTTTATTAGTAAAGAGCGGCGTCTGTCTGTGGACAACGTGCAGTTGGCATTGCCTAAGAATATGACAGCGCTTTGTGCCCAGGGAGATGCATCTTCCAGAGGGATATTAGATCCTGAGACCTTGGCCCCTTCTGCAATTTCCAATATTTATGTAAGTGGTCCCACCACATCCAGGAGCTTGTCCTGGCAGGACTTCCGAGCCAGAACGGGAGGAAGATCCTTCTCCTACATCACGAACTCCCCCCTCATCATCAGACAAACCCCCACTCTGCAAACATCCAGGAAGAGCCTCAAGACCTGGCCCTTCGGATGAGCCGGAGCTGCCCGAAATCCCCCCTCCCCCCAGTGCCTTGAGTAGCGCGCTTCACAAATCCCTGATTGATTGACCTTTCAATACCCTTCTTAGGTTCTCGTATTTTTGAAGGAAAGTAGCCATACGGGTGTCTGTTTCAGGCGTGAGGCCTACCATGCCCGCCTGAGTAGGGCCAGGGCATTCTGCCCGGATTTGTCCCGAACCTCCTTTTCCATCAGCTTCCGGAGCCGACCTGCCACATACTTGCCCACCTTAGGGGCCAGAAACCAATCTGCAGACCTAGTGTGTATTAAATAATCAGGGTCTAACATATCAGAAGGATCACCTGCATCTGGGGCAATTGAAGTGGAGGGAACGGGCGAAGGGCGCCACGGGCGGGAAGGGTCTGCCTCATCATTAGAATCCCCATGAGAATTGTCATCGTCCCTATCAGGAGGGGGTGGGGGAGCAGACAGATCGTCTGGGGCGCCTAGGGTGTCCGTTGTTGACCCCACATCCGGTGGAATAGGGCACACAAAGAATGCCTTCTTAAGCCTTTCAAAGGTGCTCAGGTGCATGCCTGAGTCTGATTTGCAGTTAGAGAGGCATTGCTGTGCCTGGTCGGGACAAGGGGAACCTGCCAGGTATGGGATCCGTCCAGAGACAAATTCATGGGACCTAGAAAGGCGTAAGCCAGCTTCATAAGCCTCCTTTCTAGGAGTTCCACTACAGAGGCCACCGCATGATGGATGGTTACATCACCTGCCTCACAGAACTGATCATCTAGCGGGAGGACCGTAACTGACTCTTTCTCAAAATAGTCAGCCTCCATTTCCAGAATATATGGCCTCAGATCGTGCAAATTAGGCAGGGTAATTAATAAAACACTTTAAGAGTGCTAGGGCATATTGGAATCACCTTGGGATGTTATAAATTATTTTTGGAAGTGCTGAGAGCACAAGGACTGATTTTGTTAGCCCTTTGGGCAGAATGTGGCACTTTGCTAACCATGCCACATGCCACATACCACATCACACCCATCTTGTCTTCTCTTCGATGGCTTCCCATCGAGGCAAGATCAATCTACAAGACTGCCTGTATCACTCACAAAGCCTTGCACACTTCCTCTCCTCGATACCTGGCGAATAAACTGAAAATCTCTGGAGGCTCTAGACCGTCTCGTAATGCGGAAAATTTACTGCTTGAGCCACCTACCTTCAAAAGGGAAAGATCGATGGCTCAATCCTTCTCAGGCAATGCAGTGAGAATCTGGAACTCGCTTCCTCCACTACTCCGTACCACCTCCTCTACCCGGACCTTCATAACTGACCTCAAATCTCTTTTCTTCCAAAGACACTTCCAGAACTAATACGCCCCTTTTCACTTTCCTCAAGGAAGCTCTTTCATTATTGTAAATTTGTAATCTATGCCTGTACAATCTTCATCCTATTGTGTTTTTGAGTTACTGCCATCTATTATTTTATTTTACCTCTTCTTGTTTCTCGTTTGTTTCTGCAACATGTAAATTTGGAATATTCTCCTCATGTAACGTTCTTGGTTCTATTGTGAAGCGCTCTGACACCTTGGGGTAAAGTCCGCGCTGTATAAAAATGCATTAAATAAATAAAATATAAAATAAATAAATGCCTTAAATTTAACAGGCACTGAAAATTAATTACTGCCTAGGCACAGCCCTGAAGAGGTGCTTCAGACCTACAGGAAAGTGCACCCTAGTACAGACCTGATAAAGACGGGTGTCCGCCGCTTGATTTGAATAATTACTGACCCATGGGGGCGGCGGGGGGACCGTATGGCTTCCAAATGCGGCTTGGGAGAGGCTCGAGCTCTGCAGTGACTCTGACCGAAATGTGTGCTCGTCCCCCACGGAGCAGCGAGATGCATCAAGCTTGTCGCAGCAGAAAAATACGTCCTCTAACTAGGGCAGCGCCTCACTCTTGCGGCCCGAGAACATAAAACAAATGACAGCCGCAAATGGAGCGCTGAGTCGCACTTCTGCGTCGGGATCTGCAAAGCCCAAAGCACGTATTAAAACAATGTCAATACAAGGCGAATACAGTATTAAAGAATTTTAACATTTGGCGAGAGATAAAAAGGAAGGGACTTATCTCACTGGAGGCAGGAAAGAAAGAGGGAGTGGCTGAAAAGGAGGCAGGCTGTTATTCAAGAATGTGGACTGCTATTGGTTGAACTTTGTTTGTAGTCCTTTCCCCTGGGTGTTCTGGGAAAGGTTGTTTTGTTGAGTTGATGTCTGCTGGTAGTAAAATAAATAAGAAAGATGAGCATGATCCGCGCCTCCGGTCCTGACATAGAATAGGGCTGCATACAACCATGTTGGGAAGGCATGTTTCCTGTAAACAAGCCAGGAGTACATATAGACTGCACATTTTACTCTGGTTACTAGCTCCTCAAATGTGTCATGTTTGATTGCAAACTTGAAATCATTCAAATTATGAAAATATGGAACATAGCAGGGTTAAACATTATAAAATATCAACACTTTGAAGTATGCACAAACAATAAGAGCAACATTTGTTTACTCACTCAAAGCAGTATTTTTCCATTCACTCTAACAATTGGGCAAAACACAATAATTACATTCCTCAGTGATGTATCATCGAAACTTCATTTAGGAAAGTGTACATAGAACACTACAGCTGTAATCAAAGTAATATTACAAGTACATACTATGGTGAAAGTATCAAAGGACTTAATATTTGGACACAGGCACATATAATCATGGATAGAGAAAATTACCCTAGATACACAATAATAACACACATCATCTATAGTTATACATTTCTGATGGCTACTTCTAACAGCAGATTCCTCACTTTAGAACATCCCTCCAAGCACCAGACTGGATCTGGAGAATTTTTTTGCTGTGCTTCCACATGCCTACAGTTGGCCATGTGCGGGTCTGCACTGATCCATACCGCCCCAGAAATGGCAGTGTGGAGCTGCATATAAGCGCCTGTCCTGCGAACAGACATCAGTTCCTTTCTTTCCACGCCTTCGGATGCAGACCTGGAGCTCTGCTTCCATCTTGTCGATATAACGACGACTCTTAAAAACCACTCTTGAATATAGAGTGTTAGGAAACTTTTCCATGCAAGTTGATAAACCTCCACAATAATATTGTCTTTCAACTCCACAGTCCCCAATCCATTTTGGGTTCCCCAAAAACCTTTTGTCATGGAGTTATTGCCTCAACTCTATAACCAATGAGATAAACAGATCATAAGCAAGGTTTCTAAGTATCATGATCAACAGTTGTCTTGCATTTAAACCATTTTAAGTGCAGCAGTTTTATACCATAGTAATCCTGACTCGATAAATGTTCACAGTACATTTCATGGAACTTTGTTCAATAAAAATCCTGCGATAAACATTTAGCCAGAGTATATATCTAAGCAGACTGTCTTTGATTACACACTTCCCTGAGTTAAATTGATTATAATCGTGAATCTAACAAGCACAGAATTATTAAAAACGTTTTTTAAGATATGATCTATAACAAGGAAGAAAAATGTTTTTTTCACTGTATGTGGAACATTGATTTAATAGACTGAAGTAATGGTATGAACAAGATAAAGAAAAGTGAAATGGAGAAACAAGCTCTTTTGACACTCTCTAAGTGGTGCAGGAAGAGGAATGACATCGTATAAGGGTAAAGCCCTAGGTTCTGTGCCAATAGGCTTTGTGTCCTGGTCACCAACCTCTTGGCAGGGCCTAAATGCCAGAGCAGATAAACTAAACAGAGATTGTATGGCAGTTCACAAGTGGCATCTACATTCAAGGTGAGGCAGGGCATATTCGACCATTAGGGAAAGCCCTCGCTAGATCTTTCTGCTACAGTCGAGAACGTGCAGTGTCAATAGTTTTGTGTGTTGGAGTCTCAGCTAGAATACTTGTTAGGAGACTCATTCTGGCTGGAATGGAACAAGGGGCTCCTGTACGCCTCCCCACCACTACCTTTCCTACCCCAAGTTCTGAAGAAGATCAAGAGCTTATGTCACCAAATTGACCCAGATTAGGCGGGGAAAGTGTGGTACCTGGAACTCCTGATCATGAACATCCCCCTATGGTCAGGCTACCACTTCTGCAAGACCTCCTAGTTCAACAGCAGGGTAGGGTCCTTTACCCAAACCTCCATATTGTACACATCCATGTGTGGAGATTGAGCAGTGGCAATTGACTGGATTTGATTTGCCATTTAAAATTGGTGGCTGTCATCCTCGCTGCTAGGCGCCCCTCCACTAAATTCATCTGTGGTGGGTGCTACGACAAGTATGTAACCTGGTGTGGTACGGGGAACACCGACCCCTTACAAGCGAAGCTGTCAGACGTCCTTTTGTTTTTTTGTCTTTAGTGAAGCAAGACCTTGCAATGGGCACTGTAAAAGGTTCTTATGATGAAGTTCATTAAAGGTTTGGCACCCATGTTCCCTCCCAAACCATTGATGGTACCCCAGTGAGACCCTAGCTTCATACTGACATTACTTGTATGTACACCCTTCCAGCCTATGCATAGTTGCTCCCTGCGTCTCCTGACTCTGAGAACTACCTTCCTCATCACAATTGTGTCAGCTCATCGCATGAGTGAGCTGCCAGCACTTTCTGGCAAACCGCTCTACCACCCTCTTTCCTGACAGATTGGTGCTTAGAACTCTGGACTCCTTACTGGAAGTTGTAATTCACTTCCTTACTAGGCAATCAACCACTTTACACACATTCTCTGCTTCCCTCACCCCTCCAAAAAGGCGGAGAGGCTCCATCGCTTGGACCCAAATGGCTTTAAGTTTTATATTGATTGTACAATGGACCATTGAATGGACCATCAGCTATTTGTGCAATTTTCTGAAGCAGATAAAGGGAAGTCTGTGCAGAAGAGGACCCTGCTGAGATGGATAGTCCTCTGCATCAAGCTCTGCTATGTAATGACCAAGACGCAACCCCCTTAGGATTTGAGAGCCCATCCACCAGGGCGAAGGCCGCTGCCACTGTGTTAGTATGAGGGGTGCCAGTTCTTGATATCTGCCAGGCAGCATTGTGGATGTTGGTGCACATATACATGAAGCGCTACTGCCTTGACAGCCAGATGTGGTAGGAAAGACACTTTGCCTGCTCGGTTCTAAAAGACTTGTTGGTCTGAGCCCAATCCACAGACCCTCCACCTTGGGGAGGCACTGCTTTGGTATCTCTGCTAAGGTGAGGAATACGCGGTTGGAATTATCCATCAGAAGGACATGCTGCTTACCTTCGGTAACTCTTTTTGGTGAATACTTTATCTAACCTCCAGTTCCTCAGTGGCCTCACACCTCCCCATTCTGTGAAATAGCAACGTTTAACATCTAGAAGTGTCACCAGTTAGTGAACAACACAGTGTTACCAACAGCTGTTCAAGCTCTGCATCTGAGGATACAGAAATAGAAAAGAGACAATAAACTGATGTCAGTGTGCAGGGATAACTTTCCTTGTGACTCCGCTTTGTCCCTTCTGTGGTGGTATGGAGTTGGTGTGGAGCTGTCAATGCGCAATAGTAGCACTGCTACGAAATTCTCCAGATCCAGTCTGGCGCCTAAGGGGGTATTCTTAGATGAGTAATCTGCAGCTCAGTAAAGTATTACTGAAGGCAGATAACTTGCTCTTCCCATATAAAATCAGTTTTAATTTTTTGACACATATATAGGAAGAATTCATGGCTTACACCTGCAATCATCAGAAGATCTAGATAGATGGAACAAGGGACTATGACTAGATGTAGGAGAGTGGGTTTATGTTGCCGTAACCCTCCCACTTTTTGTCAGGTTTCTGATGCACTTTGACTTGATATTCCCCCGGGTCCCTGCCAATCAGGTTCCCAGGGCCTGTGTTCTCTCCCCAAAACTGTATCTTTGTACCCCCAATTGGCTCCACTCTGGCTACAGGTAAGACCCTTGTAAAAGGTACCATGGGTACCAAGGACACTGTGACCAGGGAAGGCCTCTATTGTGCTTCCCTTAGGGGCCCTGCACCCAAACACCCCCACACTGCCATTGCAGGCTGCGTGTTTTGGTGCAGAGAAAAGTGAAGAGCCGACATGGCACACATCCCTGTGTGCCATGCCTGCAACCCACTGCCTGGGGCCTAGGTAAGTCACCCCTCTAGCAGGGTGCACTTGCCTCCAGATGAGGGTACAGTTGCATGAGCTACACCCCTACAGTGTCTAAGTCCATTCTTAGACATTGTGAGTGCAGTAAAGCCATAAAGAGGATATGGTCTGGGAGTTGGTCATTACGAACTCCACAGCTCCATAATGGCTTTACTGAAATCTGGGAAGTTTGGTAGCAAACTTCTCAGCACATTAAAACCACACTGATGCCAGTGTGGGTTTTAATGTAAAATTCTCACAGAGGGCATCTTGGAGATGCCTCTGAAAAGCGGCCAACCCTGGTGGGGTTCCTGAATGGCTACCCGCCATTTGCCACCACCAGACTGGTTTCTGGACCCCTGGGTAGAGAGCCTCCTCTATCAGGGTTCATAATAATAACAATAATAATAATAATCTTTATTCGGCAGTCAATCCAGCCATAAAAAGAGCGTTTTAAAGGATAAAAATCAGCACATCAAATCCACTTGTTAGATACACTGTGGTCATATATACAAGTTTACATAATATCTAACAGACAGCTAAGACAATAAAACAAGAGCTGAAGAGCCGCAACCAGAAATTGACAGGCAAAGGGTGACGCATAAATGGACCACATTTTTCTTTTTGGGAGTTTTATACAGCGCTAACTAAACCCGAGACATCGGGTATCAGAGCGCTTTACATAGCACCAGTTTCGTTACAGATGGACACATTCATTTTTGTTAGGCACGGGGAGATGAAGTGATTTGCCCAGAATCACAGGATGTTGAGCGTCGTTGCCGAGACTCGAACCCGGTTCCCCAGCTTCGAGGTCGACCGCTTTAGCTGTAAGGCTACATCCTCTCCCCACATTAAGCAGCAAGGATACATTACATTTGTAGCAGCATGACAATGTGCAAATACGCAAGGGGGAAATAACCGTTAATCACCTCTGGAGCATCTCAACTTTAGGGCAGATCTTAAAAAATTACTAACACAGAAAAGGGTGTTAACATTAGGTAAAAGCTGTAAAAACAATAAGGCAACATGGACCTGCCTGAATCTCAGTTCTTTGCAAAGCCCTTTGAGAAACACTCTTTTAGGATGCGAGAAATAATTACAAAAGAAGATAAAAATGAAGGGTATCCTGTGGAGACCTTGAGTCGCAGCCACAGGCACCTCTATCTTCTGTGTGTAAAACTAAACCAGAGAAGGAAGCCAATAGATGATGAATTTGATTCAATCTAAAACGAGTAATTAAAAATCTATCGTGCGTGCTTGTTAAAACAAATAAGTAGGGCTCCATTCCTTGCACATGCTTTATCAAAATGTGTGCTCTTACCAGGGGTTTTCTGATTTCCTGTGCCTCGCAGTGGGCTGACTCATGTTTAAAAAACAGCTCTTTAATGGTGTTCTTATCCCGAGACTTCATGTTGTCATATCTAGAAAACATATCTGCTCTTCCTAAGGCGGTAAAGGAATCCTTGATGTATTTTAACCAAGGTATTTTAAGTGCGTGTGTCAAGAGAGAGGCAGTCCTGAATTTCAAGTCTTTTAAAACCTGACTCCTCATTTGTCCAGATCTTCACCCAGCAAAACAGGGGTTTAACTGCATGTTCATGATGTACCTGGTCCCTAGTTCCTCGTGTAAAGAGTATGAGGGATTGCTCGGTGGGGCTTTCAAAATGCGTCTAAAATATTTGTTTTCTGCGGTTTCGAGTTTACTAGCCACTGTGTACCCCAAAACTCGCTGCTGTATAGAACTTTGGAAATACAGAAAGTTTGCAATTACTCCCGTTGATCTCACCATTTCTACAAGCTTTCCCTCCTGTAGGTTTTTAAAGTTAAGTTTCTCATCAAATAAGATGCCCAGATAGGAGAAAGCAGGGACTTTCACTAAACTATGTGTACAGAGTTTGTAAGAATTATGTCTGGTGCCCTGTTTACCGATTTCCATGACATATGACTTGGATAGGTTCGGTGACAGATCCATTTCCTTCATAAAATAAATGAACCCGTCAAGTAAGATATGCAAGTCCCTCAGTGTGCACGAGAGAAGAACCGCATCGTCCGCATCCAATAGAACCGGGACCGGTCTCGCACCTATCCTAGGTGTGTCAGCCTGTAGGGCCGTCAAGGATGCGTCAAGACCATTAATATATAATGTGAATAGAAAAGGGACTAATATACATCCTTGCCTGACCCCACTTGAACATTTAAAATGATCAGTAGTATTCCTCTCCTGGGTATAACTGATTACTGCAGAAGTATTAGAATGTAGGGATATTAACACATTATCGCCACGTCAACCCCCAAATCACCAAGCAGTTTCCATAGCTTACTGCGATTCACCCGATCTTAGGGTTCAGAAACAAAGCCCATCCTGGGTAGAGGTGTCATGCCTCCTCCCCAGGATGGGCTGGGTCCACGAAGGGGATGCTTCAAAGACCTGCCACCTTTGTGAGCCGCCCCTGCCTTTTGCTGCCCCCAGCAACTGGCTCCCACCAGTTCTGATCCCCACTTTGAGCAGGAGAATCGGCGGCAAACCCTAGTTAGGAGGAGAGGTGTGCCCACCTTGGCCAACCCCACCCCTCAGGTGGGGGAGACGAGGTGAAGCACACATCTCAGTCCCCTCCATCTTGAAGATGAGGGGACCCAGCCAATTGGAGAGAGGCTCATGCCCCCCTTCCCCACTGGACGGTGGCATAATAGGGGGTGTACCCACCCCAAGGAAGGGACCCATTGGTCTCAACCTACACACCCCTGTAAACACCCCTAAATTTAGTATTTAGGGGCGACCCCAAACCTTGCCTCCTCAGATTCCTGCAACCTACGAAGAAGAAAGATGGAAGAAGTTGCGGAGCAAAAGAGATTGTGGAAAAGAACTGACTTGGCCCCAGCGCTACCGGCCCGTCTGCAGTTTCCGGAGATCCTGCGCCAAAAGTCGACTTGTTCTGCAGCCAGTGACATCCAAAACCCCTGGGAGGACTGACTGCCTTCAACAAAGACCGTATCTGTTCAAAAGAAACTTCAAACACAACTCTGAGCCTGCTGAGGACAAAGAAACTAGACGCCTGGAACCACCACATCACCTGTTGCCTACGGCTGAGTCCAAGTGGCCCATCCGTCCTAGCAAGGCCCCCCAGAGTTTGAGTCCACCATGGGTTGATCCCTTCTGGACTCCCCAACGTCGCCTGCAGCTTTTGCACGTAGACCCCCCCAACCATGTGTGGCCAGGTAAGGTGAAATCCGACCGCAAAAGGCACCCCTGCATCCGCCTGCCCTGCGCCCTGGAGAAGAGGACCTGAGGTGCACCTACTTCCCTGAGCCCTCCAACTTACCAGCCCTGCTGTTGGTTCCTCCTGGAAGACCTCCTGGACGGAGCCTGCAGCCAAAATCGGCAACCCCCCATAGGATTGCATTGGGCTCCCGACACCTCCTAAGCACCCGGCCGCACCTGCGCCGCTGGTGGTGCGGACTTGGTGCTGACCTGGGACCCCCCTTTGCCCTGACCTTAACCCTAGAAGCGTGGCTCCCAAGACGAAGTGGCCTGCCTGGGCCTCTGCACCCGGCTGCCTTAGTGCCGCTGGTGGTGCAATTTGAGTGCCTAACTGGAGCTTGGTCCTAACCCCCTTGAGCCATACTTGTAAGCCATTTACTTACCTGTAAACCATCAACACTCATTTTCCCATAGGAACCAATGTTACGAATCTTTGTTCCTAAAAATGTTGTGTTGAACTGACTTTATGTATGAATACCAAAATAACTTTCTTTGAATCAGGAACTGTTGTACTTGCATGTAAATTGTAAGTCCCCTTGTGTGATATCTCGGCATATCATCCCAAGTACTCAAAGTAACTGAAAAGTAATCGAAAAGTAATCAAAAGTAATCTTACTGAATTTTGAACTGTTTTAGTAGTAATACCAGCCTGTAATCGATTCCAATACAATCCACAATTGCATTTCTGTGTACAGCCTTGCCTTTGAAAGTATGTCTTACTTGCCTGTGCCAAGTCCTGCTTGGTTCTACAAAATAAAATAGAAGTATACCTTTTTATACTTACCTGATTGGTCTGGATTCAGTCTCTGAGTGTGTACCATCAGCCTTGATTGAGTGAATACAATAAATGCTTAACACCCCCTCTTGATAAGCCTAATTGCTCGCCCACACTACCACAAAGAGAGGTGTTAGTACTTGTCTAATGTAGTCTCTGCTATACCTCTGGGGACTCTCTGGACTCTGCACACTATAACTTACTTTGGTATAGTATATACAGAGCCAGCTTTCAACACTATCAATCAATCAATCAATCAATCAGGGGTTTATATAGCGCACTACTCACCCGTGAGGGTCTCAAGGCGCTGGGGGGACAGCTCCGGATCAGTCGAAGAGCCAGGTCTTGAGGTCCTTCCTGAAGGTGTGCAGGGTTGGAGAGCGTCTGATGTTCACGGGGAGCTCGTTCCAGGTCCTGGCTGCGATGTAGGAGAAGGCCCTCCCGCCTGTTCTGTTTCTGCGGATGCGGGGGACCTCTGCCAGGGCGAGGTCGGCGGAGCAGAGGTTCCTCTTGGGTACGTGGAAGGATACTCTCTCGTTGAGGTATTTGGGTCCGATGTTGTAGAGGGATTTGTAGGCGTGGGTGAGGAGCTTGAAAGTGACCCTTTTCTCGACGGGGAGCCAGTGGAGGTCTCGTAGGTGTTGGGTCATGTGTTCGTGACGCGGAGTTCCGAGGACGAGTCTGGCAGCGGCGTTCTAGATGGTCTGGAGTCTGTGCAGTAGCGTTCTGTTGATTCCGGCATATAGGGCGTTGCCGTAGTCCAGTCTGCTGGTTATGAGTGCGTGGGTGACGGTTTTTCTGCAGTCGGGGGGGATCCACTTGAAGGTCTTGCGGAGGATGCGCAGGCAGTTGAAGCTAGTGGAGGCGACTGCGTTGATCTGGCGGTTCATGGAGAGGGAAGAGTCGAGGATGATGCCGAGGTTGCGTGCGTGGTCAGTAGGAGTGGGTGGATTCCCGAGGGCGGAGAGCCACCAGGTGTTGTCCCAGGCGGAGTTGCAGGGTCCGAGGATGAGGACCTCGGTCTTCTCTGTGTTGAGCTTCAAGCAGCTGTCTTTCACCCAGGCTGCCACGTTCTTCATTCCTTCCTGGAAGCAGAGTATGGTGTCTTCGGAATTCTTCGTGAGTGAGAGGATGAGCTGGGTGTCGTCGGCGTAAGATACAATGCTGAGCCGATGCTGTCTGACGATGGCGGCGAGGGGGGCCATGTAGATGTTGAAGAGCTTGGGGCTGAGTGATGAGCCTTGGGGTACTCCGCATCTGATATCGGTGGGTTCGGAGAGGAAGGGAGGGAGTCTGATCCTCTGGGTTCTGCCGGAGAGAAAGGATCGGATCCAGTCGAGGGCGGCTCCTTGTATCCCTGCGTCGTGAAGTCTGGCTGCAAGGGTGAGATGAGAAACGGTGTCGAACACTAGACGCCTTCACATTTGTAAAATCAAAGAAGATGTTCACACAAAAACTAAAACTGATAATTAACTGATAATTAAGAAATACTATGAATGTTGAAAGCCTTCACCCTTTGTGACAGTAAGCAATGACTTCTTGGATGCGAGCAAGAATTGTTGGTTTGTTTTTCTTGATTTCCGAAGTAATTCAATGATTATAAATTGTTTGTTACTTACCCAGGACGGTCCTGAGAGGCCCGAAATACATTGAGGTTTTTGCTAATTTAAGTTAAAAGATATCCAATAAAGAATAACAAAGGGTAAACAACTATTTCATTAAGTATAAAGAGAATCGTTTGCACAAACTGAAATTATGATGTATTAATGAAACGCAACCTGAGACATAGAGACCAGTGTGAGTGGCTCAGTGTGTGAGATTTCACACACAGCATTTCTAGATTTGGTACAGTCCCATGATTGGTAGGCATTGTCCTTCAGAACGCCAGAGAGATTGAAGTCCTAACAATTGACAACCGGTTTGAGTGCACCACTTTTGCTCTAGCCTATTGGCTTTTAAGACAGTGTGATTTGACCCTGGTGGACTCTGTCCAGTAAGCCTGGCTACTTTGAGTGAAGTTTGACCCACCCAGATGCACCATGCACATCCAGACCCTGTGCCCTTTACGAATTAAATTTATGTGGAGACTTGTTGATTTAATTGTTATCTCTTGGCTGTCCTCTTTGTCTGATCTGTCTTGTCAAGTGTTATTGGGCTCATTTACCTAGAACAGCACTACTGTGGAGTGAGGCAGTTGTTGACGCTTTCACCAGTATTTTTTAATGTTTATATGCTCCTGAGCTTTCTTTCCCTCATTAGTTATAGAATTAAATGAGAAGGTAAGGTTTAGACAGAGTTGGCTAACATTGAATAACTTTAAAACAGATGTTGACATTTGTTTTCAAACAATCTTGTGGTTTACCATTGTCCACCCTTCAGAATGATATGCTAACAACAGCAAGGTAAATTGATTTATTGGATGCTCTATTTAACTGCTTTTTGAATTCTTCTCTGTTTTCTGTCAGATCTATTTGGAAATGTTTCCTAGTGGTAGCCATCATAAGAAACCAGTTTTCGTTACTGTTCTTTCTGGTCTGGGTTGATAAGGGGCACACCACTGATCAGCCTCCAGGCTATTCAAAATCAGATATATTAAGTGGTATAGGGCCTGTGTGGCTTTACTCCGTCAACTCATTATAAACGCAGTGTAGTTACACACAGACACTGTGGTGGTGGTGGTTAACTCTTTTTGAGAAAACACTGGTTAATTTACAATCCTTCTCTGGCCATCTGAAATTCAGAGTTTTGCGTGAAGCATAACTTTCTCACAATATGTTTAGTAGAATGTATTCAATTTTTCACCATTTGTTGTTATTTTTAATATGATTCTCATTGTTCTCTTGCTTCTTCTTCAATTCATTTGTTAGAAGGTTAAGATAAAATTGAGAGGAGACAAAATGGTGAGGAGTTAAGAAAGGCAGAGGAAAAGAGAGAACTGGGGGGAAGAGAAAAGAGAGGCAGAGAATGAAGGAAAGAGTGAATAGAAATGGAGAGGCGGAGAAAACAAGACAGCAGGTCTCTCTGAAAAAAGTGAATGGGGATGATTGTGTCTGTCAAAAACTTGTAAATGTTTTCCTTTCTCGCAATGTAATATTTTATATTTTCTTACATGCAAAACCTCAATTTCGTTTTGGTAATTGAAGGTAGAAAACCCAAGCCTAGTTGTAACTATCCTGCTGGGGGGTTCTATGTGAGGTCAAATATTTTGATCCACAAATTACAAAGTTCACCAAATTTTCTGTTTCAGAGCTGAGGCATCTCTTCGCCAAATAGCAGAACTCAATCCATATGTCACTGTCACTTCCTCTACCTCTCCTCTGGATGAGAATACAGATCTCTCCTTCCTCAAGCAGTACCAGGTAAGGAAGATACAGTCATATTTTATTATGTGGAAAAAGGCAGGAGTTCCTGTATTTATACGGAATTTCACCCAGAGTTTAATAATTTCTGTTGAAACATTTTTGCTAAATTGAGTTTGGTAGTTGCTGGCAGTTAATAACGCTGTGAAACTTTTGTGTGATTGATTGCTGAGATGTACCTTCATAACAAAGAAAGATGTGTCTTGAACACACACCAGAGAGCTTTTTTTTTAATAGGCAAATGTTATTGTTTTTTAGAGTGAAAAACACAAAAACACACAGTAAACAATCCACATGTCTGTGGAGTAAACAGGACAGCAGGTAAGACATTTCTGAATCACACATCCAGCCCATGATGTTCCTACCACCTGCCCCAGATTTTGTCATGTTTTCGCTGACATCCCCGTGCCTCATAAATAGGTCGTTCCTGGCGACCACACCAGTCCTTAGCCTTTCTCCACTTCCCCAGTGAGAGGGTACCAAAGACTTCCAGTGACGTGCAATGTCTCACTTGGCTACCCTTGTGGCGACTCCAGCAAAGGTCCGCTCCATCCCCCAACCTCCTCCAGGAGCCCCAGTAATTCAACCCTGTGGGTAAGGGCAATTCGACGTTCCAGGGCCAGAGAAATGTCCACTTCAATCCCTGCCCAGAATTGGGTCAGAGGCAGGCAGCCCCAGACCATGTGAAAGAAATCAGTTTGCGCTAAGGAGCATTGAGTACAGCAAGGCTGATGGCCTGCTCGAAATTGTTGCTGGAAGGTCAGGTATGTGAGATGTAAATAGTTGAGCTGGATCATGTTTAGTCTAGCGGTGATGACCAGCTCTCAGGAGTCCAGACATCTCCCAGAAGGGTTATCCCTATTTTGTCCCATTGCATAAAGCCATGTAGGCCCACCGTATGATTCAACCACGTCCCTTGCCAAAGCGGGGTAATTCTGGTGAGTTTATGGTCCCACTTGATGAAGCAGAGTGCTGCTTTCCAGCAGAGTAGGGTCGCTCGGCTACAGTCTGGGAGGGATCAAGGGAGAGGGCTCCCAAAGAGCAGGCCCGTAATACCGTTGAGACCTAGGAGATGTAATCCCGTCTGATAGGCAGGGTCCTCCCTAACCCCGTTAAATCAGTCATTAATTATCACAATTTGGGCAGTTAGATAATAGCCGTAGAGGTCCGGCATCCCCATTCCCTTGTCGTAGGAGGTGGAGTGTCTGGCATGATCAAAGGCCACCCTGTGACGACCTCTGGCCCAGATAAAGATGGTGATCCTGAATGTTAGTGAGTGGAGCCATCGCCTGGGAATCGGGTGCGGGAAATTTGCGAGGACGTAGAGAAAACGAGGGAGACCCATCATTTTGAACAATGCTAGTCTCCCCAGGGGATTCAAGGGAAGTGACGCCACCATTGCAGGTCTCTGGTCAGCCCTGTTATAAGGGGCTGCAGTTTAAGATTCCACACTAGTTCCGGGAGAGTGGAATTATGGATGCTGAGGTACTTAAAGGAAAGACGACGCAATAGGATCCCAGAGCAACAAGAATTCCCATCCATGGCACCCGACACCAGGACCAGTAAAGAGTTGGATTTGTTTATCTGAAGCCCAGAGGCTTCCTCATATAGGCGGAGGATCTCTAAACATCTGGGGCCCGACAATGTCGGGTCCTCCTGGTAGTAGGAGCTCATCTGCGTATAAGGCTATATGCTCCTCCAGTCCCCCTCTCCAGGACCACCCTCTCATTCGAGCATCGCATCTGATAAGACATGCCAGTGGTTCAATCACTAATGTGAATAAGAGGGGGGCAACCCTGACATGTGCCTCTATGGATCGAAAAAGATGGCGAGAGGATACAGTTAATGCGGACCCGTGCAGTAGGCCTATCATAAAAAAGGGTGACCAGTTTACAGAAAAAGGGTCCAAAGCCTATCCTTAGCAACGCTCCTCCCAAGAAGGGCCATGCAACAGTCTCAAATGCTTTCTTAAAACCAATTAAGAGTAAGGCTTTGGGGGCAGTAAGGCAATTCACCCGGGACAGAGCCAACTTGACCCTGTGTATACAGTGACATTTATCCACATTGATCGGAGTGGATCAGATGAGGGAGGGCCCGACTCAGGTGGGCAGCCAGAATTTTAGTAAACACCTTGATGTCCACGTACATGAGAAAGATAGGCCTATACGAGGAGCACAGGTCAGAGGGGTGCCCTGCCTTTACAACAACGGTAGCTGTATCCAAGTCAAGGGGAAAGGACCCTCAGTCTGCCACTTCCGTGTATAATACCAGGAGATGAGGAAGTAGGAGGATTCAGTAGCGCTTGAGGAACTCGAGCGGGAGCCCGTCCGGGCCCTGTGTCTTGCCCAGGCCAATTCCGACAGGGCTCGGTCAGTCTCCTCGCCGTGATTATCCGTTCAAGGTCGTGAGCCAAGGATGATGGGATCTTGAGCAGTGGGATCTCCACCAATAGCGGTTTTTCGAGTTCCCGCACAGAGGTGGGTGTTGCCACATAAAGTGTACGGTAATAGTACGCGAAGACCTGCACCACCTCTGTGACACTCTCGCAGCAGCATCCTGTGGTGTCTTGAATGGATGGTACGATTCTGGATGCCACTTCTCTGGTTATCAGCCAGTGGAGGAGTTTACCAGATTTATCTCTGTGTTTGTATGCATGCTGAGTCAACGCTGTCCAACATTGCCTGGCCTCTTCCAAGGATAGATGTTTCAGTCAGGATCTGCCAGTGCCAGTTGACTGGCTAA
Source organism: Calotriton arnoldi (assembly GCA_963921515.1). Classification (NCBI taxonomy): domain Eukaryota; kingdom Metazoa; phylum Chordata; class Amphibia; order Caudata; family Salamandridae; genus Calotriton; species Calotriton arnoldi. The sequence continues at coordinate 468,632 of CAWUFW010006313.1, read as the reverse complement.
ATCAGCCGATGGCCTGTGGCATGTCTGCCGTTCCAAGGAGAGGATCCGAGCTTCTAGGTCAGCCACCTGCGCCAGTGTCTGAGATTCCTTGTCGCGGATATAAACCTTGATCAGGCCCTGGAGAGCGGGTTTGCTAGATGCCAAAGGGTCCCAGCTGAAGTCACTGTGCTGGCATTCAGTGTGAAGAAGACCTTGACCCCCTCCTCTACGTAGTCTGCACATTCCTGATCCACCAAATACTATGCGTTAAAACACCACATGGGTCGCAGGTGTCCCTGAAGAGGGCCTATCTCAAGGAGTAGGGGGGCATGATCTGAAATGCAGGTAGGGAGGATCTGGACACGTGTCAGATGAAGAACTTCAGAGGCCGGGAGCCAAATCTGATCAATATGCAACAGTGTCTTATAGGCTGCAGAAACATGGGTGTTCGTGCACATGGAGGGGTGTAAAGTCCTCTATGCATCGCAGAGACCCATCGATTCAGCCAAAAGAGAGTTGGGAGGACCAAGCGCAGCGGCCAGGCCGGAAGAGAGGGGTGGGGCAAAGTGTCAAATGCAGGATTGGGGACATAGTTAAAATCGCCTCCAATTAGAGTAGTGTAAGAAAGTGCCCTCTTTTTGCATGGTTGCCCCACTTTTTGCTAAACTGCTGATGTACTTTGACTGAGTGTGCCCTGGGCTCCTGCCAAACAGGTACCCAGGGCCTATGTTCTTTCCCTAAACTGCATTGAAGACAAAACCCAATTGGCACTCTTTGGCCACAGGGCAGTGTCTTGGAAATGGTACCATAGGTACCCAGGGCACTGTGGCCAGGGAAGACCTCTAAGGGCTGCAGCACTTATTGTGCCACCCTTAGAGGCCTTTACACACACACACTGCCTTTGCAGGCTGCGTGTTTTGGTGCAGAACAAAGTGAAGAGTCGACATGGCACACATCCCTGTGTGCCATGCCTACAACCCACTGCCCTGGCATAGGTCACCCTTCTAGCTGGGTGCACTATACCAGTGGTGATGGTACAGGTACATGAGCCCTGTACCCCTACAGTGTCTAAGCCAATTCTTCGACATTGTAAGTGCAGTAATGCCATTAAGAGTATATGGTGCTGGGAGTTTGTCATTACAAACTCCACAGTACCATAATGGCTTTACTGAAAACTGGGAAGTTTGGTATCAAACTTCTCAGCACATTAACCCCACACTGATGCCAGTGTGGGATTTAATGAAAAATGCACACAGAAGGCATCTTAGAGATGCCCCCTGAAAAACGACCTAACACTAGTGTCCAGGCTAAATGGCTGCTCGCCAGCTGCCACCACCAGACATGTTTCTGGACCCCTGGGTCGAGAGCCGCTGCTCTCGGGGGTCTGAAACTATGCACATCCTGGGACGAGGTGCCAAGCCTCCTCCTGGATGTGCAGGGTCCACCAAGGGGAAGCTTCAAAGGCTTGCCACCTTTGTGAGCTTCCCCAGGCCCTTTGCTGCTTCCAGCAACTGGCCCCCACCGGTTCTGCCCCCCACTTTGGGCGGGAAAATCGACGGGAAAACCAAGTGAGGAAGGGAGGTGTGCCCACCTTTGCCAACCCCACCCCTCAGGTGGGGGAGGCGAGGTGAAGCACAACTCTCAGTCACCGCCATCTTGCAGATGGGGGGACCCAGCCAACCAGAGTGAGGCATATGCCCCCCTCCCCCTGGAGGGTGGCATAATATGTGGTGGACCCACCCCAAGGAAGAGACCCATTGGCCCCAACCTTTTACTTACCTGTAACGCCCCAAAATGTAGTATTTAGGGGCACCCCTGAACCTTGCCTCCTCAGACAAGAAACGACCAGGAAGAAAAGAAGAAGGACCGAACAGCCGTGCTGAAGCTAAGAAGAGGAGGACGCCCACTGACTTGGCCCCAGCCCTAGCGGCCTGTTCCCACCTCGAACCTGCAGAACCGAAACTCCAGTGTGTCCTGCAGCCAGCAACCTCAAGAACCCCGAGGACCTGCCCTGCCTTCCAAAGAAAAGACTTTGTCTCCAGTGAACACCGGATTTGTTCACCCACAGACTCTGGCTCTGGCCAAATCCACGAGTCTGCACCACTCTGCACCCGTCGCCCACGGCCCGAGTTCGAGTGGCCCAACACCACGAGGAGGTCTCCCCAGCGATCCTGACCCGAGATCTGGTGATCTCTGACCTGCCTCAAATCCCCCCGCGAAGCCTGCAGCCTCTTTCTGGAGGATCCCCCTGACCTGACCTGAGCTGGTAAGAGAAACCAGACGCCAAAAGACACCCCTGCACCTGAAGCCCCACGGCCTGGGTGGTCCAACCAACGGTGTCCCAGCATCCCCAGGTATCCCAACTTACCTCTCCAACCGGTGGTCACCTCCATAAGATCTTCGTTCCCGAGCCTGCAGTCTTTGTTGAAACCGGAGAATCCCCATTGAAATCAACAGGGCACTCAATGCCAAAACAGCACCCTGCACCCAGCCGCCCCTGCGCCGCTACGGGTGTACTTTGGGTGCCAACTTGGATCCCCCTTTGCCCTGAGCCTAACACCAGGAGCTTTGCTCCCACAACCCAGTGACCTGCTCGTAAGCAGCCACCAACCAGAAGCCCCCTATCCCCCATTGGAAAACATTGGGCCTCAGCACCCGGCTGCCCTAGTGCCGCTGAGGGTGTTTAGAGAGTGCATCCTAGACACTGGGGGAACCCTTGTTCTAACCCCAGAAACTCAACCCCAAAGACCGAGTACTTACCTGGTAACCGATAACTTCATTTCTCTCCATAGGAATCCATTGACTGTTTTTCTCTGAAAAATGTTCTAAGTGTGGAGTTGATTTGTATGGAAACCTGAAAAATTACAACTGTGCAAAACTGAGTTTATTTACCTTTTCTCTAGGAAATGTCCCAGTGTGATATCTAGGCATGTCACACTGAGTAGAAAAATGAAAAGTAATCTACAGTAATTTCAATACCTTGACTTACCTGTATTTCAAACAAGTGCATTTGAACTTGCATTCACTGCATAATATTTTGCAAACCATTTATTTCACTTACCTGTGCCAGGCTTGGTTCTAGAAAATAAATAATTTAACAATATTTTTATGCAAACAAAATTGGTCTGAGTTCAGTCTTTGAGTGTGTGATATCATTTGCGACTGAGTGTGTACAAGAAATGCTTAACAATACCCCCTGATAAAGCCTTACTGCTCGCCCACACTACCACAAATGGAGAGTAAGGTGCTATCTACTTTTACCTCTGCCTACCTTTGGGGTTCCACTGGACTCTGTGCACACTATACCTCATTTTGGCATAGTATATACAAAGCCAGCTTCCCACAATTAGTGCCTGGGGCAAGGTTATTAGGAGGTCAGCGAAACATCGAGAAAGTTTGTCAGCGGGGACCCTGGACCGGAGCCAGTCCTCTAACAAATTGTCCACACCAGATGCTTCAATCCCCTCGGGAAGACAATACATCGCAGACTATTCCTCCGCGAGAAATTCTCTGCATCTTCAGCCGGCTCCTCCAGGGATGCCGCAACCAAGAGCAGTTTAGAGACTTGAAGTTTAAGTATTACCACCTCGTCTTCCACCATGAAGACTCTAGTTGTGCTTCTGTAACCCGTTCGGCTACATTGAGGAGGTCTTGATGCAACAGGAAGACATCCACCTGGGCTTCACTGATTTTGGCCTCAATTGCTGCTCTGGAGTCTTAGATCGCCTCTAGGATTGCATCTCGGTCCACCTGTGCTGAGGGATCAATTACTGGAGGGGGCGCCTGGTGTACTGGCCATCTTAGTTTGGCCTTTGCCGGCAGGGGGGGTTCATCCTGCCCTATCCCCAGAGGCGTGTCAAAAGGGGAGAACAAGTGAAAGCGGAGTTCATGCCCCACCCGGTCAGCACAAGCAGCCACCACTGCTGGATGGACACCCAGACACTGGTCCGAGGTCACAGACGGAAGATGTGAATGCTGGGAGGCATCGTGAAGTCGGGTCCAACAGGCCGGTTCTAGTCCGTGCAAAGGGCAGGTGTGTGCAGTGCAGGTCATGACACCTGCAGGGTCAGTGTCCACTGACGGGCCCTCAGAAGTATGCCTCCCTGCATCTCGGAGACTCACAATTTGGTCCAGCCCATCACCAATGGAGTGTCAAACAAGGGGGTGGAGAAGATGAAGGTGACGTGTGCAGTCACAGGACCCGTCTGACCCATTCGGGCAGCACGAGCAGCTACAACGGCTGGGGGAACACCCAGATACTGGGCTGGTATCTGGGTGTTCCCCCAGCCGACTGCTAGAGGAGGTTAAAAGTGTCGGGAGGTGCCACAAACTGTGTCCAGTAGGCAGGGTCCAATCAGTATTATGCGGCAAAGCAATGGGGTTTCCTGCGGGGTGAATGTGGATAGGACCGGGAGGGCCGATGTTGGCATTATGTGGTGGGTAGGTGGGGTTCCCCACAGAGCGGGTCTATGTGCAATGGTGGAGTGGGGGCAGAGACCCCCCCTCTCCACGGGGGCCTCCCGGGGGCAGGCACCTTTCGCTCAGGCCCCCGGATTACTAATGTTGGTGGCCACCATTGGGTCCACAAAAGTAAGTCTCCTTGTGCCTCAAAGGAGCACAGTGCAGGTCCATTTCATCAATGTTGAAGGGGGGAGAGCAAGGGAGGGTCACCACCAGTCCCGGAGTCCACCAGTGGTAAGGAGCCACCTCACCTAGAAGTATGGTGCTACTTTGGATGCCTCAAGAAGGTTGCAAGGAACGTGAAAATCTGCCCCTCCCCTGCCCTTCAGTATCATCTTCTCACCTCTGCACGGTTGTATGATGGAGAGGGCCTACCTAGGCCTCAGGCTGATGCAGTATGTTAGTTTTTATTGCCGGTGTTCTGTGCCCACCTCTAATTGAATCCCAAGTAGGCCAGGCCTATGGCCGTTGGGTCCCAGTGCGAGGAGGGGTAGGCTCGTGGCGGTCGGCAGTCCATTGCCAGATCTCATCACCACCGTTGGTCACTCTGGCCTCTAGCGGCCGTGGTGGAGGGCTGGGGGGAGAGCAGGAGAAAAAACAGCTCTTGCTGATTGGAGTGCAGGGAGGTGTGCCCACGTTAGCTCCGGGTTGCGCCCTCTATCTTGGGCGTGAGGAGTAGCAAACCTCCGCCCGGCTCCGGAGCGCTTTCTGGAGCAGCCGTGCAGCAGATGTAAGCTCCCCCAGCACCCGACACTCCCTCAACCAGAGGGGGCAGTCTGTGGTCGCTGTCGGGGAAGGATGGCCTGAGATCGGCGCAAGCCTGTGGGAGCAGAGTTAAAGTGCTGTTGCCATCTTAGCTGGCACGGCACGCCCCCACACACCAGAAAGCTTAAGATATATTATTTTCCTAACTTGCTACATTGTAGACAGAGGATATTTACATGTTTACCCACTATGTTGTATCATTGTATTTTTCTTTCTAGTACGCATTTTCTTAACATCAGTAGAAGTATCACTCATGTTTTGACAAACGTTGTAACAAGCTCTGTGCTAGAAGATAGATGTTAATGAATCATTGGTATCATACAGGCAAACGTGATTGCATTAGAGAATTAATGGAATGGTGCACCAAAGACAGTAATTCGTTCACTACTGTCCAGATAATGAGTCCAGCAAAGTATCCGATTTAGTCATCAGTTTTATTTAGTTGGTAGAAAATAGCATCATCCAGCCAACGCGTTTCGTTCAGATTAGTTGTTTGAACTTCATCAGGGCTAATTATCAGTAATCCATGTATACGTAATCCAAAGACGTGATAGGCCTCTTACACCAAGAAGCCATGCACCAGAAGAATGAAATCAAACATTTCAAAGGTCAGTAGTACGTTTCTAATAAGTCTAGGCAAGTGGCCACATGATAATGCCACTGGTATGATAGCCCAAGCGATAATTGCCTGCCCTCGCCTTCTCCACCAGGCTTCCCTTTATGTTCCTGGCATCCCTCCGGGTTTTGGCTGTAGGTGGAAGCGGACTGGTGGAGAAGGCGAGGGCGGCAATTGTCGCTTGGGCTATCATACCGGTGGCATTATCATGTGGCCACTTGCCCAGACTTATTAGAAAAGTACTATTGACCTATGCAATGTTTGATTTCATTATTCTGGTGCATGGCTTCTTGGTGTAAGTTTTCACAATACAACCGAGATAATGCATTGAGCTCAACCCATTTAGCTCTAATGACAGTACTTTTAGAAAACTGCTGCATAAATACTGCAAGTGTTCCTTTAGATTGCACTGGACAGTCAGTGACGGTCCCAACGACCAACACAGGTCTCAATCATGTGTCATCATTATCCATGTCTTAGCTACTGCATTGGTATACGTCGCCAATGCTAGTAGTATAGACAGTTATCAGAACACTGAGAATGTACTGTAGCCTTCTTCTGTGAGCCCAGGCACAGAGAGCCTTCTCCTCTTCTCAGACATTGAAATCCCAACTACCTCCTCGAGGAAGATGACTTTACCAAATCCTTCTCAAAGAAAATGGTGTTACTTGCTCCTTTCATGGGCACAGGAATAGTCAAGAATCTCCAATTCCTGAAACCGTGTTACGAATTCCCCCTTCTGAATGAATGGCAGCCAGTTATGGTTACGACAGTTGCACATATTAGAGTCTGACACAAAGAAAAAAATATGATATTTAAAATCAGTCAGCATATAATTCAGACTAGTGTGCTTTGTCGCTGTGCTCTGAATGGTAAAGCTAGAAAATATGTTCTTTATACATCAGGTTAAACAAATTGAGTAAGCCACCATATTAATATACTCAGTATGTTTCCTTTATTAACTGTTATATCTGAAAGAAACACGTTAGTTATAGATTCCTTACCTTAGAATTACCCCCAGGCGACAGACTGGATCCGGAAAGTTTTTTCGTCAGCAGTACCTCTGCGCGCCGGAAGGTGGCGTCGGTCGGCTCCACGTCCGTCGTTGGCGTCGTGGTCGCCGGAATGACGTCGCGGTAGCTACTTAGACGCCGCCCTTGCGCGCTGACGTCAGTTCTTTCTTTTTCCGCACCAGCCAGTGCAGATCCGGGAAGAGCGGTACCTCCAGTCACTTTTTGACTGACTTTTTCCTCGACTTTTGTCTACTTCTTTACGAGTCTTTGACTCCTGGTGCACGAGGGATGCCCGGCTTCAAGCCATGCGGTTCCTGTCATCGGATGATGTCGGTGACGGACCCGCACCGCGTGTGTCTCTTTTGCCTGGAGCACGACCACGACCCCAAGTCGTGCTCTGACTGCCGGCCGATGGCGCCGAAGGCTTTGCGGGAGCGGTCCCGAAAGCTGCTTGAGCACCGGCAGTCGGCTCCGTGCCGTTCGAGGTCCCGGTCGCGAGGGAGGTCGAGGGACCGGTCGCGGAGCCACCACCATTCGTCCCAGTCTTCGAAGTCTTCGCACTCGGGGTCGGGTAAGTCGAAGCATAAGAAGAAGTCGAAGAAGCATCGTCGCGCTTCTACTTCTCCTCGTCGGTCGGCCGATCCGACGAGGGACGCGGGCGGTGCCCCTCCTGCGGCTCTGCACGCGGAGCCCGAAGAGTCGACTCCGCGTTTCCCACCCTTTCCGGGACCCGGAGAGACTCCCGCCCAGCTTCGTATATTCTACGAGGCGATGCATGCCATCTTTGGGCGGCCCGATCCCGCCGGTGCGCCTTCGGGCCCCGCGGACTCGGTTGGGGGGCCTAGGCCTTCTCCGCTGATGGCTCAGGCGCCGCAGGCCCCCCTTGGATCCAGGCCTGGATCCGGATCGGCGCTGGTTGACCTGATTACGCCTCCACCGGCGCCGCTTCCTCCGGCACCACTACCACGTTCGACGCCGGTCGGCCCCCCGGCCAGAATCGACCCCGGCATCCATCCCGACGTGGATCCGGAGCTGGACCGGCGTCGCCCGACGCCGGATACGGCGCCAAGGGGGGTTTTTGTGCCCCTGTTCACTCCTGGGGTCCCTTTTCGCCCAGAATGGCACCCAGAGGATGAGGAGGAGGACTGGGAGGGGTCAGGTGACCCTCTGACTGACCAGTTGGACAGTGAACAGGACTGGAGAGAGGAACTGGGGGATGCCAGTGGTTTGGACACCTCCCCTGACCTTGGCTTGTTGTCTCCTCCTACCATGGCTACGGAGGAGGGAGCATCATACGCAGTGGTGTTGCGTAGGGCGGCCGAGGCTCTCAACCTCGAGCTTCCTACGGTGGCGGTCAGGACTAACCTCCTGACAGAGGTGCTTCAGCCGGCTGCGAGTTCTTCGGAGCCCTTGCTGCCGTTCAATGAGGCCCTCACCGACGTCCTTTTGGGCACGTGGTCCAGGCCCAATACGGGGGCTCCTGTGGACAGGATGATTGCCCGACGCCACCGCCCGGCTCCGGGGGACCCCACTTTCCTCTCCCAACACCCCACCCCGGAGAGCTTGGTCGTCCAAGCCTCCACTTCCAAATGCGCATTCCCTACTGCTCCACCGGAAAGGGAATCCAAGAAGCTGGACCATCTTGGAAAGAAAATGTTCTTTTCCGCCAGCTTAGGACTGCGGTCGGTAAACACCACATGTCTCTTGGGCCATTATTCCCACTTGGTGTGGGATACGGTTGCGCATGTGCTGCCTCAGTGTCCGGAGGAGGCCCGGGCAGTGCTCTCCCAGGCTGTTGCTGCCGGGAGGGATGCGGCGAAGTTTACCATCCGTTGTGGGCTGGACACCGCCGACTCTCTGGGCAGGACCATTTCAACGTCAGTAGCACTTAGTCGCTACGCCTGGATGAGGTCGACGGGCTTTTCAGGGGATGTCCAGAACACCTTGATGGACATGCCCTTTGATGGCCGTCGCCTTTTTGGCGACAAAGCAGACAACGCCCTAGAGCGTTTCAAGGACTCACGGGCTACGGCCAAGTCCTTGGGCCTCTCTACCGGCCCTGCGGAGTCTGCCTTTCGCCCCTTTCGTGGCTACGGAAGGGGTGCCCCGCTACGTCCCGCCCAGAGCCACAGGCCGCAGCAAGTTACCCAACCTTCGCGCGGCCGGGACGTGGGAACAACCGTCGTGGTTCCGGGGGCCAGCGGGCGGGCCAGTCCACCAACGCCCCTTCTGCAGCAGCCTCCAAACCCTCCTAGTCCGACCTTTCAGGCCCATCAAACGCCAGTGGGCGGCAGGATTCGCCATCACCTCCCCCACTGGCGCACCATCACGTCGGACAGGTGGGTTTTGCAAATAGTCCGAAGGGGCTACTCCCTCCCCTTCGAGACTACCCCTCCAGCCATGCCACCGCGATACCACCGCATGTCGGAGGATCATCTGGCCCTTCTCCAGCAGGAAGTTACGGCTCTCCTGGCCAAGGGAGCCATTGAGCGCGTTCCTGTCCCAGAAGTAGGTCGTGGTTGCTACTCCCACTACTTTCTGGTCCCCAAGAAGGACAAGGGCCTTCGTCCTATCTTGGATCTCCGGGAATTCAACCGCTTCCTCCAGAAGGAGAAGTTCAAGATGTTGACGCTTGCTCAGGTCTTGTCTGCCCTCGACCCGGAAGACTGGATGGTAGCGTTGGACTTGCAGGACGCTTATTTTCACATCCCCGTCCTGCCGGCCCACCAGCATTACCTACAGTTCACGGTAGGCCACGAGCATTTTCAATTTACCGTGCTCCCCTTTGGCCATACCAGCGCCCCTCGGGTGTTCACGAAAGTGATGGCGGTGGTCGCAGCTCATCTGCGCAGATCAGGGGTTTCAGTCTTCCCCTATCTCGACAACTGGCTGTTGAAGGCGGGTTCGCCCCAGGCAGTCGTCTCCCACCTCCAGTCTACGGCCGACCTCCTGCATTCGCTGGGGTTCTCCATCAATGTGCCGAAGTCACACCTGATTCCCTCTCAGAAGCTCCTCTTCATCAGAGCGGGTCTGGACACGACGCGGTTTCGGGTCTATCCTCCCGAACAGCGAGTCCGGGATATTCAGGCTATGATTCCGATCTTTCAGCCTCTATCCCGGGTTTCGGTCAGAATGACTCTGAGGCTGCTGGGCCTCATGGCCTCCTGCATCCTGCTGGTCGATCATGCCAGGTGGCATATGCGGGCTCTGCAGTGGGACCTGAAGTTCCAGTGGGTGCAGCATCAGGGGAATCTGTCCGATTGCGTCCAGATCTCGGAGGGCACTGCACGACAACTGCAGTGGTGCCTCACGAACCAGGATTGGGTCAATGGCAGATCCCTCTCCTTTCCCCAACCAGACCACACTGTGGTGACGGACGCATCCCTTCTGGGATGGGGCGGCCACATGGGAGAGGCGGAGATCAGAGGCCTCTGGTCTCCGGCGGAGTCCGGGCTCCACATCAACCTTCTGGAGCTCCGGGCGATTCGTCTTGCACTGAAAGCATTCCTTCCCTCTGTCCGGGGAAGAGTAGTGCAGGTGTTCACGGACAACACCACCGCCATGTGGTACTGCAACAAACAGGGCGGGGTGGGGTCGTGGACCCTATGTCAAGAGGCCCTCCGCCTCTGGACATGGCTGGAACATCAGGGCATATCCCTGGTGGTTCAACACCTGGCAGGTTCTCTGAACGCCAGGGCGGACTAACTCAGCCGCAGGTGCATGATGGATCACGAATGGCGTCTTCACTCGGAGGTGGTGCAAGGTCTCTTTGAACAGTGGGGAGAGCCCTGGTTAGATCTATTCGCCACCGAAGAGAACGCGCAATGTCAGCAATTCTGCGTGTTGGAATTTCCAAGGCGGCACTCGCTAGGTGACGCTTTTCGTCGCGAGTGGAGTTGCGGTCTGTTGTACGCCTTTCCGCCTATACCACTTCTGCCCAGAGTGCTGAAGAAGAGCAGGCGCCACCGGGCCCAAGTCATTCTTGTGGCTCCGGATTGGGCACGAAGAGTCTGGTATCCCGAGCTGCTCAACATGGCCATCGATCCTCCGATCAGACTGCCTCTAAGAGAGGATCTTCTGTCGCAGCAGCAGGGGACGGTCCTCCACCCGAACCTGTCCAGCCTCCACCTCCTTGCGTGGAGATTGAGCGGCGGCAGTTGACGTCTTTCGACCTGCCTCCTGAAGTCTGTGATGTAATCTTTTCAAATCAATCAAAATCAATTTCAAACAAGAAAAGGGTTTTCAGAACCTCAACAATCGGGAACGAACAGCACTGGAGAAACTAAAAAACAACACAGAGTTAACAATAAAACCAGCCGACAAAGGGGGAGCAATTGTCCTGGTGAATAAATCTATGTACCGGGAGGAGTGCAACCGCCTACTCTCTGATGTCGCCAGTTATGAAAAGTATTCAGATGACCCAACACGACGCCTCACCACTAAGATCAAGGGTATGGTGGATGAAGCACTGTGTAACGATTGGATTACAAAACAAGAGGCAGACTTCCTGGTGAATGAGTCCCCCAGAACACCGAGGTTCTATACCCTGCCTAAGATTCATAAAGAGAAGACACCACCACCAGGCCGACCAATTGTATCCGGGATCGGATCAATTCTCGAGCCCCTATCACAGTTTTGTGATTGGTTCCTTAAACCTATCGTCCAAAAATCACGATCTTACCTTCGAGACACAAAAGATGTACTTTGCTTCCTGAGAGACTTAGAAACCAACAACTCGGAAGACCTATTCATCACCATGGATATAGAGGCATTGTACATGAGTATTCCCCAAATGCGTACACTAGAAGTCGTCGAACACATTCTATTGAACACAGACTGGAACTTCCTCACACCACAACACTTCATCATGGAATGTGCGGAGGTAGCCTTAACTGAAAACTTTTTTGAATTTGAGGAAGTGCTGTACCATCAGATCACTGGTACATCTATGGGCAGTACATTCGCCCCAAGCTTGGCATGCCTTTACGTACATCAGTTTGAGGAGGACCACATTTTTCATGCAAGCAATCCCTTCACGGAAAATCTGAGGACATGGAAACGTTATATTGACGACGTCTTTATTGTCTGGCGCGGGGACGTGGAAACAGCCACAACCTTCGTTGAATGGGTCAATACCAAAGATCAACATCTTAGATTTACACACTCCATTAGCAAGGATCATGCTATTTTCCTGGATCTGGATATCACGATGAATGCAGAGGGCATTAGCACCAAGGTACACAACAAACCGACAGACAGGAATAGCCTATTGCTATATGAAAGCTATCACCCAAAGGCCCTGCGGAACAACTTACCGGTAGGCCAATTTCTCCGGGTACGCAGAAACTGCTCAGAGACGGAAAACTTTCATCAACAAGCAGAGGAACTTGAGGTTAAACTACTAGATCGGCATTACCCCAAAAAAATGATCAAAAGAGCAAAAAAGAGGGCAAGGAACAATAACCGTGACGCTTTGTTGGAGGATAACAAGAAAGAAAAGCCAAACAGAATTGTATGTGTGACAACATATACACCAGTTTCCAACACTGTACAGAAAATTATAAGAAAGAATTGGCACATTCTACATGGCGCAGGGAAACGCTGGGAACCCCCACTGTTTGCTTTTAAACTAAGCAAGAATCTACGGGACGAGCTGGTACACGCTAAGGACCCGCCCGTAATGAGGGATGATCAAGTGACCCTCTGGAACACACAAAGGCCTACAGGACACTATGCCTGCGGGAACTGTGTTGCATGTCCCTTCACTTTGACAACAAAGGAAGTAGACATTGGAACCACGCGCCCCTGGAAACTGAACAACTTCAGCAACTGTAACTCGGAGAATGTGGTGTATCTCCTGATGTGCCCCTGCAACCTTAAATATGTGGGCATGACCACTCGTAAGATTAAGACCCGCATCAATGAACATCGCAGTACTATACGATGTAAGAAAACTAACACCAAACTCACAAGACACTTCCTGGAACACAATCATAAGGACACAGACCTCAAATGGGTGATCTTGGAAGTTATGAAAAAACAAAAAACAGATCTGACTAGACCATTACATATCAGGGAGCAGAGGTGGGTATACCGCCTTCGAACATGGAAAGAAGGGCTCAATGACGAGATTCCGTGGTTACAACTAGCTTTGTAACCAGTACATGCTTTTACGTTACAGCCATTAACACCTAGCACGCACGTAGCATGCACCCACCCCCACCTGTATGTACATGCTGTATACACAGTTCTGTGCATTATACATTTCTGACTGGCCCGATGCCTGAGTGGCCTGCAGTTAGTCGCGCTCCCACCCTCCTTTAGTAACTATGAACTACCCCACAAGCGTGTGCCTTTCTCGACACTTTGCCACTCCCTTCATCTTGGTGCCATCTACAACTATTGCGCTTCTTTAGACCACTCGGCGACCCATACTGGGCTCTATGTAATCACCATGTAAATACCATCGTTACTGGGTCCTTTTGATTGTGCCACAGTATTTTGTGCACTCTGTTCTTATAATATGGTTTTACATTTTGCAACCCTGCCATGCGCGACACCTCGTTCCTTGACACCGTATTACTTCTTTTTACAGACGCATGCGCGTAATTTTGCATCTACACGCATGCGCTGCATTTAGACGGCAACTACTGGGCTAATTGGACCAAGTATTAACCATGCAATTACTATCATATTGGGGTCCTTTGAATTATGCCACAGCATTTTTTGCACTGTATTCTTATAATATGGGTATACGTCCTGCTAACATTGCTATTGCAACACCTTGCTCCTTGACACCGCATTTTGCTTTATTCACGCATGCGCGTATTTTTGCACCGACACGCATGCGCTGCATTCAGACACTTCAGAGCATCCACGCCCCTCTGCCTGATGATAGAAATGACGCCGGCACCTCTCCGGGTGCCACGTGTCCGACGGCACAGACACCAGGCTACTAGTTTACTACCGGAAGCTTATTCGTGGCAGGTCAGGCACCGTTCCTGATCCTTTTACAGCGCGGCCTCTGGGACACCGGATCTTTCACTCCGACACCCAATTAGACCTCATTACACCATGATTGGCCTCAATCACCTAGCGCTGACACACTATATATAGCTGGATGCCGCTCGACTCATTCTTCATCGAGGAGAGGAGGAGCACACACATAGGCGCAGAAGCGGAGATCGCACCACGTATCAGTAAGAGTATGGATGTGTGAATGAATGAGGTTTTGTTTCCTTTTCAGGTACATTAATTCTGAAACTACTATGGAACCTCAATTGAGTTCTACTAAGTATCTACCTACGCCTTGTAAACTTCTGGTTTTTGTTCTTTTCTCCTCATTATTTCCTTTTTTAGCGCTGGACCAAAGGGGTCTCCTGCCCTCACCCTCCTATGGGGCATTCTGTCCCATTTTTAGGGTAAGCAGTATGGAGATAATTTCTCCATTTATTCTTTAGTGCACAGATGACTGACACAAATTGCTGCACTTATAGCCACCCACAAATAGCGTTTCGTGTATGTGGCTGATTGCAAATCCTATTACATTCCATCTTTTGTGCTATGTTACAAAATGTTTTTCTTTATGTTATTTCTTCCAGGCTTTAAAACACAGGCCATATTACAGTGGAGCGTGATCTTTGTCACCCCATACAGTGGAAACCCTCTCACCATGGTCTGGTAAGAGTGGAGCCCGTAGTTTTTTCACTTAGGTCCTGATGAATGCCGCGGACCCTTCTGGGCCATTTGGCAGAAACATGTTGACACCACTGATATCGGTGGGGGGACAATAATTTCCCCGACACACCGATCACCTTATTTTTAATTACCGTATAGATGCCAGTAATATTAAAATTAATTTGACATCTATAATGGCTTTTTAAACTCACTTTTTTCTGTAAGGGCCCCCACTTAGTTTAGAAGTGCATCCCTGTCGTCAGGTGCATGCCCGCCCTCCATCAAACCGAGTTTTTAGAGGGCGAGGACTGGTCTATGATGAAGCATGACACCAGGTGGTGTGTGAGACCAGTCCTTCACTTTTTGTGAGATGCCTGCACTCACAAACTAAGAAACATTAGCACTTAGGTCACCCCACTGGGAACGGCTATGTTGTGTTTAACATGTAATCTTGGCAGCCAGACGTCCCTCCACTAAGATGGTATACGCCTGCCGGTGGAACAAGTTTGTGGCATGGTACCCAGCAAAGGCTGTTGATTCCCTTTCTGCCCCTCTTTCTGAGGTTCTCTTGTTTCTTCTTTCTCTAGCCCAGCAGGGCTCTGCTCTGGGTACTATCAAGGGCTATCTTTCGGCCATCTCTGCCTTCCTTCGCCTTCCAGATCAGCTTCCCTTTTCAAGTCCCCAGTTGTAAGTCGCTTCTTGAAAGGCATAACTCCTCTCTTTCCTCCTATTCCCTTCGTTATGCCTCAGTGGGACTTGAACCTGGTTTTAACTTATTTAATGTGTGCTCCCTTTGAGCCGCTTCACAACTGTCCTTTACGGCTTTTGACTCTCAAAACTGCGTTCCTGGTGGCCATCATATCTGCCAGAAGAGTGAGTGAGCTGCAGGCGCTTTCTTCTAAGCCTCCTTTTCTCTCTGTACATCCGGACAAAGTTGTCCTTAGGACTCGTCCATCCTTCCTGCCCAAGGTCGTCACTGCCTTCCACATCGGGCAGACTATCACTTTGCCCACCTTCTTTCCGCCTCTGCATCCTTCGAAAGAGGAAGAGAGGCTCCACCATCTGGACCCAAAATGTGCGCTTTCTTTCTATCTGGATCGCACAAAACAGTTCCGGGTGGATGACCAACTCTTTGCTGGCTACGTAGGTGCCAAGGAAGGTCGGGCCATACACAAGCGAACCATTTCTCGATGGGTCGTGTTGTGTATAAAAGCATGCTATTCTCTGGCTAAAAAGGAGCCTCCAGTGGGGCTACGCGCCCATTCCACCAGGGCGACGGCAGCCACTACTGCCTTGGGAAGAGGAGTTCCTCTGAACGACATCTGTCAGGCAGCTACGTGGGCATCACTGCACAGGTTTACGAAACACTACTGCCTGGTCAGCCAAGTCCGGAGAGATGGCTTCTTTGGCCGTTCTGTTCTCCAGGACTTTCTGGTGTGATCTTGGTTCGCAGACCCACCATCGGGGTTGGTATTGCTGGGGTATCTATTCTAAGGTAAGGAATCTATAACTAACGTGTTTCTTTCAGATGAACGAGTTACTTACCTTCGGTAACGATATATCTGTATGAAACATTAGTTAGTTATAGATTCCTTACCGCCCACCCATCCTCCCCGTTCTGCGAACTGATTTCTAGGGTTAAGGACATCCTTTCAGGGCCCTAGTTTTGTGCACCAGTGGTCAGTGTCTTGCATGGTTCTGCGTTTCTGGCACGGAAAGTCGTGTACAGAACTGACGTCAGCGCGCGAGGGCGGCGTCTAAGTAGCTACCGCGACATCATCCCGGCGACCACGACGCCAACGACTGACGCGGAGCCGACCGACGCCACCTTCCGACGCGCAGAGGTACTGCTGACGAAAAAACTTTCCGGATCCAGTCTGACGCCTGGGGGTAATTCTAAGGTAAGGAATCTATAACTAACTGTTTCTTACCGAAGGTAAGTAACTTGTTCCTTAAGTTACGAAGAAAGGCATTTCTCTTGCGTGCACTCCTGTACCATTTGTACAGGGAGAGCCCAGAAGGGCTGGGGAAGTTCCAGTCCCTAAAAGTTCAGTCATCGTTTTATCAAGCCTCCACCAGTTCGAATTAGTTAAACCATGAAAAATTCAGAGATATCTAGGGAGTATCGACATCTTTACTAGTGAAATGCAACTTTCCAAAAAGGGGTCGAACATTCTATATTATCCACTACTCTATGTTCTTGAAAATGTCGGATTCCCTGTTGTGGGTAAAGGTCATCCCTAAGTATTTCGGGAGCGTTGACATACTTAACAATTTTTGCTGTTATGATCAGATATTCCTTTAAAATGTTGTCAAATACATGACTGTCAACTAACTGTTGACAGACCTGTCGCTCTAAAGTTTCCACAGTGTGATCCTTCATTATTAATGAAAGGGTGTTACTCTGGGGTTTATTTGGAGGACCCCCATTGACACCGTTCCTAACCACAACACTACAGAAAAGAGTTACCTGTTCTTTTCAGAGTGGCTAACTTTCACTTTTTTCTTTCACTGAAATCACAGTGCTTTTTTACAGCTGTGCTTCCAAGGGCCATTGCCAATATCAATCAAAATATGAAAAACCTTTTCAAAACTAAAAAACTTTAAAATGAGCCCTAAATCCACCTTTAAAATATAACCCCATTCACCCCAAAGATAGCAGCCCTCCAATTAAAGATCTGTAGGCTGACAGACAGTGGAGACTAATTTACAAACAGGTAGCTAGACTGTTGAATGTAATCTTCCTCTCTCACTATAAGACACCAATTTTTGCTGCTGAACACAACTATTAAACCGTTTGGCTATTCAAACCAAATTCAAAAGAACTGTTCAACGTATTTGAAGATCTGTTCTTCCCCAGAACTGACTGCGCACCCCTTTCACCCTGGCAAATGCTTTGTAGCCTGCTTTCCAGTCTTTATTACCCAAAAAATAGAATTGATTTGAATTCTAATAGTTTCTAACACAATGCAGAAAAATACTCTCAAGGTGACCTTTCTCCTCAGAGAGCTTTTAACATCACCACCATCTTTTAAAAAGTAACATCTCGTGAGGAAGCCAACTTTAGTGCCAGCACCAAGCACTCAGGGTCACCACTGGATATCTGTACTGCAAACAACTATTAAACAGTTTAGTTTGGCTGTGTCAGAAAGCCTCGCTTTTCTGTCAATCTCATTCTTACACAGCATTCAGTTCCTGACAAATGGAGATCCTTCATGGTCAGGTTACTTTTTAAAGAACGCAGATCTGTCCTCTGTAGTCCCTGATAGGCTCTACCCTATTTCATTACTACAGTTTCTGGTGAAAATAATGGAAAATGTGTCTAAACCAAACTACAGTCTTTGTCGAAAACAGCATTCTTCACCCACTTCAAGCCAGCAATAGTTAGTTATGTTGTCAGTGGTTGTTGACCTTCAAAGATTTGTGGATGGTGGTGGTGGCGGGGTCTTTGTCTTGTGTGACCTCTCTGGTGCCTTCGAAAATTTTCCTGCCACTTTGTAAATAGTAATATAAATCCATCAGATATGACGTTTCACAAATGTTCGTGCTTTTAACACTTTTCTGCAATATATACATGCTCCCGTTAGTGCATTCTCTTCACTTAATGCGGTTTTTGTTTTATACATATGCTGATATGCAGATACTCTTCAAACTGTTGTGCACACTTCTGATGCATCAGGTCACCTGGAACTCAAAATAATTCAGCACTAAGACTTTATTTAGACAAAGTACAGGACAATTTCTCAGTCCATAGTCAATCTAACATGACTAGTATTCTTGGCTTTAAAGTTCCCTGTCCTTTCCATCTCCTCCTTGGAGTTCATTCCCACTTGAGCATATGTTGGTGCATCTTTAAGGATTCACTCCTTGCCCCTTAGAGTTACAGTCTTAGTGAAGGTCAAGGTCATAGCTCCAGGAATCCTTAAAGGAGTAAAGAGAATTGTTTAGCTTTCCTTTGCACTGTCTTGCTTCCCCTCCCGCCTTCCCAACCAGAGAAATCATATCCTTCCCCAAGGACCCCACTTGCCTGAAAGGAAGAAGGTGGATTGTTCGGCTCTCCTCTGGTCTGTCCAGCTTCTCATCATGGACTGACCAGAATGACCTCTTCATATGGAGAACAATTCTCAGAAATTCCTGCCTTCAGTCCTTGCCCCTTCTTCCTGTTGTTCCCATGGGACCTCCCTTTCCTTTCTTTTCTGTCAATGATTGGTTCCCTAGCCCCTCCACTTGATACAGACTTTGCCTCCTTCATAATGGGGCCCGCCCTCCTAATTCCTTCGGATTGGGGCTGTAGTGATAGTTACATTTTAGTCTTAGGGTATGCTGCCATTACCTTGTGGGTTATGGGCTAGTCAAGTATTTTGAAACAGTTAAGGCCCAGCTCCCTTCCCTACCTTTTACCACTGCTATCTGACAACATCGGGTATGTGTAACTGCTGCTTGCACAACTGTTGCCTGATGATGATGTGTTCCGTCAATTAGGAAAACCACTGAGGTTTTCTCACAAGAGGTACGCTGATCTGGTTTCCTTTCTTGTAAGAGACTCAGAACTGGTCTCGTACTATAGGTCATCAACCCCAAAGAGGTGCCTATGTTCCTTCTTTTAAAACCTAACTTCAAGTATTGACTTTCTGCCCATGGGTCATGGGTGTTAGGATAGACAGGATCACATGGTGGATGTCAAGAAATCGTTCCTTTTGCTGTTGTTAGTTACTTATTTTTAATGTTTTAATATTCATTTAAAAATGGATGTCTTCAACACTTTTAAAACTCAGCCCCAATAAAATGTATCTATCTCTTGGAGATGTTTGCTGTTACCAAACCCCCATAACTCTGCACCCTAGATTGCTGCTGACATTCTTTTTGCTTCTGTACATGGAGAAGAATGCTTAGTGAATGACAGCCAATCCTGTGCCTAATCCTCAAAAATGGCATTGGCGGCGGACCGAAGCAGTGTAGTGGCTGCCTTATCAACATGATCTCGCCAGGACAGTTTGTTATTAAAAGAGATCCCCAGGTATTCATATTTCTTGACAGTTTCGAGCACTTGACCATCGATTTTTGGTGATTTTGTCAAAGGTGGAGATGTCCTCATTGACATTATTGTTGTCTTTTGCATTTTGATATGAAGATCTTTAACATTGACAGTAACTTTCGAAGCTGCCTGGCCTCCTATGCAGCTTATTTTGTGTACAGGATAGTATTACACAGTTGTCTGCAAACAGGAGGATAACTACCTTTTTATTACACAGCTTCTAAACGTCTGTGTACTCCTTCAGAATCATTCAGGAAGAGGGAAAACAGTAATAGGGCGAGAATGCATCACAGGCATACCCCCGAAACTAAGGCAATATAGGGGGTTGTATTCTCCTCTACTTCCAAAGTGAACAAAGGTCCGCATGTCATCATATAAGATTTTGACCGCTTGTAGAAGATGCTGGACGACGCCTAGTTTTTTCCACAGTTTTGTTCTATTTACCAGGTCAAAAGCAGAGTTGAGGTTTATGAAGGACAGTATAGCGTGGACTTAAGCGCTTTTGTGTACTTAACACACACCATGTATAATTTTACAGCATGATCGATGGTACTGATATCCTTCAGAAATCCTGACTGTGCGTCTATCAGGACCGTATTTTTATCTGCCCAGTCTCCTCCTGTTCAGGAAGCAGCTCAAAACACTCCTGTTCAGAGAGGCCCTGAATACGGTCTAGTTCCCGTTTCACGCATTGTTCTTGATTCCGTCTAGTAGTGTCTGCCCACTCTCCTCTAAGCGCTAAGAGACCTGCCGGTGATTTGGCGCTATATAAATACCAGTTAACATTAACATTAACATCTTGCAACCTGTTTAAAAGGACACGTCCATAGATTTTCCCAGTACTGTCTAGAAGCAATATTGGCCTGTAGTTGCTTGGTAGCAGCTTGTTTCCTTTTATGTGGAATGGAACTGTAATGGAGTCAGGGCTGGAGACCAGGCCTTGCAGTCAGAGCGAAACTTGTCTACTAGCACATAATCTGGGCCAGGTGCTTTATTGGTAGTCTGTTCCAGAATTGCTCTTTCAACTTCTGGTCGCAAAGTGAGTAAATGCCCCATTGGCGGTAGGTCTTTGTGTTCAGCCAGTGGTGGCATGTGATTGCTACTGGAGTGTATTCACTTGTAGTGATCTACCCAGGTGTCTGCTGGAATGTGATTGTCCTGGGATCTACCTCTAAAATCGGTCTTTTAAGTGTATTTAAGGTTACTGTGTGACGACCTGTGGCTCCGATAAAATCCACTAGTATTGTTTCTAGGTCTCTGAACCAACACCCTGGGTATCCAAATGGGAAGACTACTAAAATAATAGAGTAGTCTTGAAAGTGTCGACTTTGTAATGAATGCAATTCTGTCCTTGACCGATAGCTTCAGGATTTTCCCAAACTCTGTGCTATCTTTCAGTGTCCAAACCATGACCCCCTAGATTGTCCACTACCAAATACTCTGTGGTTTGATATATACCGACCCCAGGTATCAGAATGATTGTGGTTCTCACCTAATGCCCCTGATGGTCAACATATCCAAGGCTTGTCGCCTGGCAGGAGGTGTAAGGTTTCGTGGCTAATCCTATGATAGCGCCCACCCACTGGGCCACAAGCGCCCCCTGGTAATGTTTAATATCTGATAAAGACATCTTGCCGCAGATTCCTCACCTTAGAATTCTCCCCAGGCGCCAGAAAGATCTGGAAATTTTTCAACAGCTGTACCTCTGCTCGTAGGTAGAGGGTGTTGAGCCACTCTGTAGCGGCATCGACTACCGGACAGGATATCGCTGGTGTCCATAAAGCTCTCCCCTGACGCTCCAACGTCAGTTTCTTCTTTTCCGCGCCTCATTGTGAATGCAGTAGCGGTACTTCTGGCCATTTTTCGGCCTACTTCAACTTCTTGTCGATAGAACAGTGTGCATTTTCTAGCTATATGTGTTCAGGTTTCAAGCCTTCTGGGTCAGTTGTTCAGCAAATGCCCTCACTCTATTTGTGCGTGGTGCCTGGGAGTACACTACGATGCTGACAAATGCGACACCTGCTGTCTACTTCGTCCGAAGGCACTGAGGGAACACGTTGGATGAAGCTCCTGGCGGCGCGGCTGCCGATGCCTTCCAAGTCCTCTTGTCATTCTAGGTCTCTCTGTCGCTCCGCAGCCCGCTCGCGGGCCAGTTCCTGGAGCCATTCCCATGGACTTCATTCTCCATCGACGTCCCAAGGTATGTCTGAGCGCCGGCAGTCGAAGTTGCGGCCTCTTCCGTCTTCACCGCCTGAGCCTCTTCTCCAGCTCTGGTTGCGGAGTCGCCACCGAAGTGTACCCCACGCCTCCCTGCCTTCACTGGGGCCGGGACGACTATGACCCAGATGCGAGAATATTATAATTCTCTTCATCTTATCTTTGGGTCTTCACCTTCCCCTGGAGCACCTGTGGGCCCCAAGGAGGTGAGGAGTGGCTTGACTATATCCTCGCCGGTGGGTTCGCCCTCAGCTTCAGTTAGGCCTTCTGATTCGATTATTGAATCCGTTCTGGGTTCGGTGCACAGCCCTTCAGGGTTCATACCTTTGGCGCCTGTGCCTGATCAGCCGACACAACGCCGCCGATCGATGGCGCACCACTGTCTTTTCCCGACACCGCTTCAGCGCCGCTTAGAGTTGGGCATGGCGTCGGTAATGCCGTCTAACTTGGACACCCCCTTTCTGCTCTCTGCGGTGCCCCCTCCAGTTTTTCCTTCGGAGGAATGTGGTATGGGAAATGATGGCGCACAGTTGGGTTCCCCGCACCCATGGCTGACACTATCCAGCCACCCCTGCTGGACAGCTGGCTATTTGCGTTGGGTGAAGCCAGTGGCCTAGAGTCTTCATCGGCCTCGGGCCTCTCCCTCCCCCACCCCCCAGCCTTGCCTCAGAGGCAAGCTCCTCATTAGCGGACATGCTCAAGCGTGTTTCTGTGATGTTGGATTTATCTCTTCTGTATGTGGAGTTGGCTACTGATCCCCTCACTGAGGACCTACTTCCGTGCCAAACATGGGTGGAGCAGGCGCTCCCCTATAGTGATGCTCTATATGATATCTTGTTGGGGGCTTGGGCTAAACCTGATACAGCGGCCTCTGTGGATCGGTCTATTTCACATAGATACCGTCCTGCCCCCGGTGATCGGGTTTGTCTCCTTAGGCACCTTACTTCGCACAGTTTCGTGGTACAAGCTGTTTCCGCCTCCCAAGATCCTGAATCTCTTCCACATGTTCCTCTGTATAGAGATTCCAGGAGACTGGACACTTGTGGCAAACATATGTTTTCCTCCACCATTTCTGCTCTGCGTTCTATTAATACATCTTGCATTCTTGGACACTTTGCCTTTGCATTGTGGGACTCCTTGGCATGTTTCCCGATGGCATCCGGGACGACCTTGTCCAGTTAATTCGAGATGGGCAACAAGCAGCTCAATGGTTTATTCGTTGTAGTATGGATACCACTGAATCACTGGGTCTGGCCATGGCCTCCTCTGTGGCGTTACGTCTCCTGGCTTGACTTCGTGCCTCTGGTTTTTCAGAGGCTGTTCAAGCCACTTTAATTGATATGCCTTTTGATGGCGCCTGTCTTTTGGGCGCCCAGGCTGACTCTGCTTTGCGATGATATCGAGTAAGTAGGAGTGGAGCAGAATCTTAACTCTACCGTTTGTTTCCATGGTCTCCATACTAGGGTTGTATGGGGAGCTGTCCCATTTTTTTGTTCACATCTGTGCAATTCCGGGACAGGTGCCCATTGGCTTTCTTGTCAAGTCCCCTTTATATGTACGGGTCACACCCGGTGGGGTGTTCCTGCCTTCTGCTGGTGCTTTTCTTATTATACTATCAATGACAGGATGTGGATTCCGCAATCTGGGGCATATATTGTTTTCTGGAGCTATGTACGCCTGTTCTTACAGACTTCTTTCTGCAGGCTAGTTTTCTACTCCAGATCTTGTTCTCTAGTGGGTATTTTGTCTCTCATCCCCAATGGGCGTCGGCAGCATGGCCTTCTGGTTACTGTAGTCCCACAAAATACAAACCCAAGTGAGTGCTGCTGTAAAATGCCAATTGTTTCTTGCCCCAGTGGGTGAGTCCGTAATAGAACAGCTATCCCCGTTGCCCTTGTCCTCATACAAAAAGTGCCTCCTCATTCCATGAAACGCCCGTAGTTCGAGCGCTGTAGAGCCGCCATGTTCAGGCAGCGGGGTCTTCGCGGCCAGACTAGCCGCTCAACATCACATCATCAAGGTTGCCCCAAATGAAGACGCCGCAAATGAAGAGTTACTGCCTTTATTTGTAGACAGCGGCAGAGACAACATCCCATCACGACCCTTCTTTAGAAATGCCGAAATGCCGACGCGTTTCGGACATCTGTGTGTCCTTTGTCACAGGCTCAGCATAAATGGAAATAACAGCGCGCTGTTTATGCTGAGCCTGTGACAAAGGACACACAGATGTCCGAACACGCGTCGGCATTTCCAAAGAAGGGTCATGATGGGATGCTGTCTCTGCCGCTGTCTACAAATAAAGGCAGTAACTCTTCATGTGCGGTATCTTCATTTGGGGCAAAGTTGATGATGTGATGTTGAGCGGCTAGTCTGGCCGCGAAGACCCCGCTGCCTGAACATGGCGGCTCTACAGCGCTCGGACTACGAGCTTCATGGAATGAGGAGGCACTTTTGTATGAGGACAAGGGCAGCGAGGACAGCTGTTCTATTACGGACTCACCCACTGGGGCAAGAAACAATTGGTATTTACAGCAGCACCCACTTGGGTTTGTATTTTGTGGGACTACAGTAACCAGAAGGCCATGCTGCCGACGCCCATTGGGGCGGGATTTGGACTGTATTTAACAGGTGGCCCCCCAGCGCGCTGTTGTTTCCATTTATGCTGAGCCTGTGACAAAGGACACACAGATGTCCGAAACGCGTTGGCATTTCGGCATTTCTAAAGAAGGGTCATGATGGGATGCTGTCTCTGCTGCGGTCTACAAATAAAGGCAGTAACTCTTCATGTGCGGCGTCTTCATTTGGGGCAACCTTAATGATGTGATGTTGAGCGGCTAGTCCACCCGCGAAGACGCCCCGCTGCCTGAACATGGCGGCTCTACAGCGCTCAAACTACGGGCGTCTCATGGAATGAGGAGGCACTTTTTGTAAGAGGACAAGGGCAGCGGGGACAGCTGTTCTATTACGGACTCACCCACTGGGGCAAGAAACAATTGGTATTTTACAGCAGCACCCACTTGGGTTTGTATTTTGTAGGACTACAGTAACCAGAAGGCCATGCTGCCGACGCCCATTGGGGCGGGATTTGGACTGTATTTAACAGGTGGTCCCACAGCGCGCTGTTGTTTCCATTTATGCTGAGCCTGTGACAAAGGACACACAGATGTCCGAAACGCGTCTGCATTTCTAAAGAAGGGTCGTGATGGGATGCTGTCTCTGCCGCTGTCTACAAATAAAGGCAGTAACTCTTTATGTGCGGCGTCTTCATTTGGGGCAACCTTGATGATGTGATACATATATATATATATATTTTTTTTTTTTTGTTCCTGTTACGCCATATCCACAGACACGGAGAAATCAGGTACGGGCCACACCTTGTAGATTTAAATATGCAGTGCTTTAATGCAGAAAAGAATCCAACAGCATTCCAGTCAGTTACTGGCCAGTGCCCAGCATGACGCGTTTCGACCACGTTGCCACGGTCTTGATCACATGACGCGCTAGCCGTACATAAGCTCCGTTTCGCGCCACAAGACGATCCACGGCTACGAGACGAACAAGCCTACTACGAGTACGACTCGAAGACACGAGAAACCCGAACGAGACGATCCAAGCATGAATCCCATTGCGCAGGTCCTACTACTACTACCGGGACCGGCACGGACGCGTACGGCGCAGACGGTAAGTCAAACACCAACAATACAAACAAACCACACGTACACGAAATATGTCACACACACATAGGGATGCACAAATAACGTACACTAGCAACAGCAGAAACATAGGGGTGGGATGGCCAACACCAATGCCATACACACCCATAGGGGGATGGATGCCTGCCACTACTACCACCCCTACCCAGGGGGCCCTGGATGCCAGCCACTACTACCACCCCTACCCAGGGGGCCCTGGATGCCTGTCACTACCACCACCCCTACCCAGGGGGCCCTGGATGCCTGTCACTACCACCACCCCTACTCAGGGGGGGCTGGATGCCTGCCACTACCACCACCCCTATCCAGGGGGGCTGGATGCATGCCACTACTACCATACCCACCCTTAGGGGGATGGATGCCTGCCACTACTACCATACCCACCCTAAGGGGGATGGATGCCTGTCACTACCACCACCCCTACCCAGGGGGCCTGGATGCCTGTCACTACCACCACCCCTACTCAGGGGGCTGGATGCCTGCCACTACCACCACCCCTATCCAGGGGGGCTGGATGCATGCCACTACTACCACCCCTACCCAGGGGGCCTGGATGCCTGCCACTACTACCATACCCACCCTTAGGGGGATGGAGGCCTGCCACTACTACCACCCCTACCCAGGGGGGCCTGGATGCCTGTCACTACTACCATCCCCACTCATGGGGGGCTGGATGCCTATCACTACTACCATCCCCACTCATGGGGGGCTGGATGCCTACCACTACTACCATCCCCACTCATGGGGGTCTGGATGCCTACCACTACTACCATCCCCACTCATGGGGGGCTGGATGTCTACCACTACTACCATCCCCACTCATGGGGGGCTGGATGCCTACCACTACTACCATCCCCACTCATGGGGGGCTGGATGCCTACAACTAGTACCATCCCCACTCATGGGGGCTGGATGCCTACCACTACTACCATCCCCGCTCATGGGGGCTGGAGGCCTGCCACTACCACCACCCCTATCCAGGGGGGCTGGATGCATGCCACTACTACCACCCCTACCCAGGGGGGCCTGGATGCCTGCCACTACTACCATACCCACCCTTAGGGGGATGGATGCCTGCCAATACTACCACCCCTACCCAGGGGGGCCTGTATGCCTGTCACTACTACCATCCCCACTCATGGGGGCTGGATGCCTACCACTACTACCATTCCCACTCATGGGGGTCTGGATGCCTACCACTACTACCATCACCACTCATGGGGGCTGGATGCCTACCACTACTACCATCCCCACTCATGGGGGGCTGGATGCCTACCACTACTACCATCCCCACTCATGGGGGGCTGGATGCCTACCACTACTACCATCCCCACTCATGGGGGGCTGGATGCCTACCACTACTACCATGCCCACTCATGGGGGGCTGGATGCCTACCACTACTTCCATCCCCACTCATGGGGGGCTGGATGCCTACCACTACTACCATCCCCGCTCATGGGGGGCTGGATGCCTGCCACTACCACCAGCCCTATCCAGGGGGGGCTGGATGCATGCCACTACTACCACCCCTACCCAGGGGGGCCTGGATGCCTGCCACTACTACCATACCCACCCTTAGGGGGATGGATGCCTGCCACTACTACCACCCCTACCCAGGGGGTCCTGGATGCCTGTCACTACTACCATCCCCACTCATGGGGGCTGGATGCCTACCACTACTACCATCCCCACTCATGGGGGGCTGGATGCCTACCACTACTACCATCCCCACTCATGGGGGCTGGATGCCTACCACTACTACCATCCCCACTCATGGGGGGCTGGATGCCTACCACTACTACCAACCCCACTCATGGGGGCTGGATGCCTACTACTACTACCATCCCCACTCATGGGGGCTGGATGCCTACCACTACTACCATCCCCGCTCATGGGGGCTGGATGCCTACCACTACTACCATCCCCGCTCATGGGGGCTGGATGCCTACCACTACTACCATCCCCGCTCATGGGGGGCTGGATGCCTGCCACTACCACCACCCCTATCCAGGGGGGGCTGGATGCATGCCACTACTACCATCCCCACTCATGGGGGGCTGGATGCCTACCACTACTACCATCCCCACTCATGGGGGTCTGGATGCCTACCACTACTACCATCCCCACTCATGGGGGGCTGGATGCCTACCACTACT
Source organism: Calotriton arnoldi (assembly GCA_963921515.1). Classification (NCBI taxonomy): domain Eukaryota; kingdom Metazoa; phylum Chordata; class Amphibia; order Caudata; family Salamandridae; genus Calotriton; species Calotriton arnoldi. The sequence continues at coordinate 440,999 of CAWUFW010006313.1, read as the reverse complement.
ACCATCCCCGCTCATGGGGGGCTGGATGCCTGCCACTACCACCACCCCTATCCAGGGGGGGCTGGATGCATGCCACTACTACCACCCCTACCCAGGGGGGCCTGGATGCCTGCCACTACTACCATACCCACCCTTAGGGGGATGGATGCCTGCCACTACTACCACCCCTACCCAGGGGGCCTGGATGCCTGTCACTACTACCATCCCCACTCATGGGGGTCTGGATGCCTACCACTACTACCATCCCCACTCATGGGGGGCTGGATGCCTACCACTACTACCATCCCCACTCATGGGGGCTGGATGCCTACCACTACTACTATCCCCACTCATGGGGGTCTGGATGCCTACCACTACTACCATCCCCACTCATGGGGGCTGGATGCCTACCACTACTACCATCCCCACTCATGGGGGCTGGATGCCTACCACTACTACCATCCCCGCTCATGGGGGCTGGATGCCTACCACTACTACCATCCCCGCTCATGGGGGGCTGGATGCCTACCACTACTACCATCCCCGCTCATGGGGGGCTGGATCCCTGCCACTTCCACCACCCCTATCCAGGGGGGGCTGGATGCATGCCACTACTACCACCCCTACCCAGGGGGGCCTGGATGCCTGCCACTACTACCACCCCTACCCAGGGGGGCCTGGATGCCTGTCACTACCACCACCCCTACTCAGGGGGGGCTGGATGCCTGCCACTACCACCACCCCTATCCAGGGGGGGCTGGATGCCTGTCACTACTACCATCCCCACCCTTAGGGGGATGGATGGCTGTCACTACTACCATCCCCACTCATGGGGGGCTGGATGCCTACCACTACTACCATCACCACTCATGGGGGGCTGGATGCCTGTCACTACAACCACCCCTACTCATAGGACGGGTAATGCATGACACAACTAGCATACTCCCACATAAGGACTGTCTGTAAATTACATCCCAGCCCCCAACACCATGACAAGCGTGTGTGGTCTGTGTCAAATGCATACAACACTGAACATGACATTGAACATACAATGTGACCCCCTAACACATGTGTCACACATAATTGTGTGTGTGGCCTACACAATGCAAGCAGACCATGACCACTGTGGCAATGTGGCCCAAAGCCCCATCACCACAGTGCACAAAAGGGAGGTGTGTGCTCCATAGCTGAAGCACATTTTGAACAGTGTGGCAATGGGGCCCAAAGCCCCATCACCACAGTGCACAAAAGGGAGGTGTGTGCTCCATAGCTGAAGCACATTTTGAACAGTGTGGCAATGTGGCCCAAAGCCCCATCACCACAGTGCCCAAAAGGTAAGTGTGTGCTCCATAGCTGAAGCACATTTTGAACAGTGTGGCAATGGGGCCCAAAGCCCCATCACCACAGTGCCCAAAAGGGAAGTGTAGTCCTGGTAAAAGCTGCAAAAACATAACTGCAGGGATTATTCCTGGCCACACAACACCAAACACTACAGTGGCATTGTAGTGCTTGTGTCCCATAGCAACATAGATTGTGTGAGGCAAGCAGTGCAGTGCCAATGACACATCATTCTGGCCATGTGCACACAAACATCAGCCATGGGGGCCCACATTGTCTACATTCACAAATAACACAATGATAGAAGTGAGCATCATAATGCAGACCCACATATCTGCACCAATGGACACACAAATGTAGATATCCTGTGGAGACTGTAGATGTCAGGTGAACAAATACCATACCATGGCAGCAATGGGACATCCTAACCATGATCAATGTGCTGACTGATGACCTAGCAGTCCCAGGGCCAGCAGGGGAAAGCCAACAAACAACATACAGCCAATGGCAAACTAAAAATATGCCAATGCAGTGGTGCAAAAGCACAAACACAAACAGGCAGACTCACACTGCATATCATACACAACAGGTGAGGGGGGTTGTGTGCCAGTGTCCCCAGGCAAACACACAACACATGAGGAGGCCAGATTCACTGATACACAGATGTCAACACAGTCACATACAAAAGTAACTCATGGATTGGATTCCCCTATGTGGGCAAACAGGCATTGTGAGATGAGAGGGAGCCCAAATTACACATGTCACACAAGCTTGTAGGAACAGCAACACACACAGCAAGAGACAGAACCACCACAGCACTCCCCCAAGGGAACCCACATTGTGGTGACACTAGCCTGCATGACAATCACACTGTGATGACAAAGGTAGATGTCATCCACACTGTGAACCACAGCCATGTGTCCTGAGCAACAAACTACCATCACACCTATACAAGCACAAAGCACTCAGCACGGCATGCCAGCCAAGGAACATATGGAGGTAGTGCCCCAGCCGTGCAACAACTCACATTTGCACACACTCAACGCCACACACCTTGAACTCCACCAATGTGCAGCGTTGAAGCTCACATGGACTGCTGACATTGCACATGCACCCATGACAATCCCAGGGGTGGTGGGGGGAAATAAGGTGCAGAAACCCATCACACATGGCCAGTCAACAATACTTGTGAATGTCTGACACACTGCACAGTATGCCGTACATGGGCATGACGTGAAATCCACCCCAAACAATGGGATCCTGGCCATAGTCACACACCAATGAAGAAGCCAAGCTGACCCACAAAGGACACACATAGACAACTTCCAACATTGCAGCTCTGACCCTGAGGAGTGGCAGCAGTCACACACACAACGTGTCACAATCACTGAAAGCATACACAAACAGAAAATCACATTACTCGTGTAACCAACAAGTGCCAAGAGGAATCCTGACTGTGTCCCATCTGCGTTTGCCAACATCCCCAGCCCTGACAACAAAGACAACTAGGGATGACAACCTCATGAACATTAGTTTGCCATGCACCCACATCCCGGAGTAACCAGGTCCAAGATGCTGGATGAACACAGAACAACTCAGCAAGCATCACAAACAGGAACATCCGTAGGGAAACAGCCTGTGTAGGAAAAGGAGAAGGGAACACGCACAGACATGCCTACACAACACACAACATGGGCACAGCCTATATCACGGAATCACACACTGCCATGAGGGCACTCCACTCCTGTGGAAGGTCAGTTGTGCCAAACCTTGTCTGTGCACGACTCAAACATGTCAGCAGAACACTCGGTCAGTGAGTCAACAACTACAACACACTGAAGGCTCTGCTCATATCAGCCTGGGCACGGGAGGGTCACGTCAGTCATCTGCATACACCCAAGACACGTGTCAAGCAACTTGCACTGTGTACACAGATGAGTCCTCCAAATTTGATGTGCTAAACTGCATGTCCATTGGAGACGGGCACACAGTCAGGGTACTAGGAACATTGGACAGTGGTAAGCCCACCAGATGTGCATCAGTGTAGGACAAAGATGGTAATCTACAAATGCTAAACGTACATCCCTGTGTCAAATGCTGAACATTACTCCCTCAGACTGCAGCAAAGGATGCTATAGATCCAGACTATATTAGGACACATATCCCATGGACCACATGGAGCCCATCACAGCAAAACTTCATTTACCTGATCTGAACACTATTACAACAGCAAATGCATGATTCTACACATCTACATCATGTACCTCCAAAGATTAACCACAAGTAAACAAAAAGAGGCTTTATTCAGCAAGTGTGCAACTCAAATCAAAAGTCCAAAATAAACTAAGGCCAATGGCCAGTCCAAATATACAGTCCCAACAGGGTGATGTGTGACAACTTGTCAACAATTGCTTGCCTGCACAGGTACGGACAGGGGACATCACCCTTGGAGGGGCATACGAGGGGCAGGCCAGGCACCGCAGGGACAGGATCAGGGGATGCCAGAAGGAGGCAGTGAAGGGGAGGTGGGTGCAGGAGTGTCACCGGCAACTGCAGTGGAGGTGTCTGACTCAGGGGGGCTGGCACCACCGCAGGGCTCAAGTCAGATGGAGTTGGTGCTGCAACCACTGCAGTGGGCTGGTCAGATGGAGTGGACTGGGTCCCCAATGCAGTGCCCGAGTCAGACGGGGTGGTTGTGGACTCCACCGCAGTGCATGACTCCAAGGTAGTGGAAGGGGGGCAGAAGAGCTGGGCAGGACAGAGGGGGGACACGGTCTCCACACCAGTGGCACAAACAGGCAGAGCGTCTGGTTTGGGGGTGGAAGAGCAAGTGGCAGGGGGGAGGGCCTAAGCAGTTTGGGGATGCGGTATCGGTGTGTGGGGGAACCTGGGGCAGGGTGTGGCAGTGAAACCTGTGGAGTGGTGGCCTGGGGGATGGAGGTGAGAGACTGGGTGGTTGACTTGCAGGGCGGTGGCGGGGTCTTGCTCTTCCGGGACCGGGGGACTTGCGGGTGGGGGCTCACTCTGCCTGCACCTGGGGGAGGGTGTCCGGGGTGAGGGGCACTCCCCTCTGTGTGGGTTGACCTCCTCTTCCCCCGGTATGCTGGATCAGCAGGATTGGAGGGGAAGAGGCCGAGGTCACACAGGAAGACCTGCTGTGTAGGTGTGTTAGCAGGCAAGGCAAGGGAAGGGGTCTTGGAGGGAGAGGATTTGGAGGACTGCAGAGTTAATGTGGATGCCTGTGTGTGTGTGTGTTCCCCGTCCCCTGTGTCTGTGGTATCAGTCCCCTGAGGATGCGTGTGTGCACGTCTTGCCTTTCTCTTGGGTGTGTCTGTGCTGCTCGTGTCTGTGTGTTTGGGTGACTGTGCAGGTGTGCATGTGCTTTGGACAGGTAGGGGGCAGGAAGTGTGGATGGGGCAGAGGTGGGAGGGGTGAGGGACTGTTGGAGGAGGGACACTGCTGCCGTCAGGGAGGAGTCCATGGACCTATTGCTCCTCTGTAGGGCAGACATACCCGTCGAGATGCCCTCCATGAACGACACCAGCTGTGTCAACAGAGTGGTGTGTGCATGGAGGACACTCAGCATTGCTGTCTGCCCTACATGGAGCTGCCGAAGGAGGTACACAGACTCCTCACTCAGGGCAGCAGGGGACACAGGGGCAGGGGCTGCGGTGCCTGGCACGAAGGAGACACGCTCCCAAGTACGGGAGCCTCCACGGACCTCAGGAATGGGAGCCAATGGGAGGGCGGTGGTGGTGGTGGTGGTGACGGGGCCAGACAGACTAGCTGGCCTTTGGTGGCTGCTGAGACCCGCCTCCACAAGGGAGTCATCCTCCGAGCTGCTGTGGTCCTCAGCTGAGGTGGATGGTGCTGAGGACTCCTCGGTGTGGCTCCCCTCGCCCTCCGTGCCACTGGGTCCCTCTGACCACTCGTCCGATGCTGACCCAGTCTGGCTCCGCTGCTCCTCCTGGTCCGTGGAGCTGTCCCCTCCTGTGGCCGTGGATGTATCTGCAAACAATTAGGGAAACAGACAAACATCAGTCACCTGCACTGACCGCACACACCACAGTAAGTACAGCACATTACAGAGCAAGCCCTGGCATCCTTAGTTGAACATTGCCTAAAGTCCTCACACAGATTCAGGGAAGCCAATTGTCAGTCTGATGGTCAACCCTGTGACTCACACCCCTCCTGCCCTTGCACCCATCTGTCTGGTGCCTGTCTGATGGTAAGACCCCAGTGTGGACACATGCACCACCTACACAGTTGTTGGACATTGCAGGGAACACGGTGAAGTATGTGAACATGCACACATCACATCTCTTGCCACTGAGTCAGTGCAGGTGTCCGGATAAAGGGATGGCCAGAGTCTAAATAGAAATGCATGTGATGCATACCAGCACCAGACACCATGATGCACCCATGTCCGGATAGTCAATGCCACAATGGGGTGCATGTTGCACATGTCACTCCCCTGCAGGATCAGTCTCAGGAAGTTTAATGCCATGACACAGGAATGCGTGCAAAGTCATATATTACTGTCTCAAGTCACATGGCCATGGCAGCCAGCCAACAACAGTCTGCACTGTGTCACAATCCGAGGGCATGGGGAATGCAAGTTATGTGACTGACAAGTGCAAATGTCCATCCCCCAAATACCACATCATCTGTACTACTATTTGTCCACGTCATACCAACTGGACATATGGGGGACATGAAACACAACTCTCTGAACATGAGCACCTCACAGTGTGCTGTGAATGACAATACAGCTGCCTGAAAGTCACAGTCGCAAACACCTGTGTGCAGAGTCAAGTGATCAGACACCTATAAGTCACAGAAGTATCGTCTATCATGGTCACATCTCAGATGGCATGCTGAGCCCTAACCGAAACACATACCAGTAGTCCTGACAACGAAGACACAGCACAATGAGACAGAGGCAGACACCTGAGGGTACATTACACTGATCACAACATGCCAGATGATACACGGGAGTGGGAGTACAGAGTGCATTGCATGCCCTGGAGTAGGCATTACTGTACAGCTCCACCTGTAAGAGGGATGAGTCCTGGACAGTAGGCAGGTGGCTAAGCATGTGTGACACACTGGATACACATACTCCTGAGGCCCAAACATTGTTCCCACCAGCAGCATGGGTGTGTGCCAAATTCCCCAGGGACATGTGGTGAGTCAGAGCAGCAAGCGGACCACATATCAAAGTTACACCCAGATTACATGTCAGAACTTAGGCATTGTGTAAGCAATTGACCCACCCATGAATCGCACAACATAGTCACGGGAACAAATGCTGTCCCCCAGCTTGAGCAAAGCTAAATGCAATGACACAGACCCCAAATGACACAATTTCCTGACTATAAGGGCCACACATATGCGTATCAGAGGAGAAGTGGGCATGTCACAAATGAGGGACATGGGTCCTGGACCACATGACTGATGTACTGTGGAAGTTTAACCAGGCCAGAGGAGGGCACATAGTATGTCAGACAAAGTGCACAGTGCAGTCATGGACTCACCCCCTCCTTGCTGCTGTCTGTCCTTCAGCTGCCCATCTAGGTCAGGGAAGACCACCGCCAGGATCCGGAGCATGTGGGGGGTGAGGGTCCGGTGTCCGCCCCTCCTGCGAGGAGGCAACAGCTTCAGCTGGACCCTTGCGATCCTCCGGGTCCAGCCACGAAGGTCCTGCCACCTCTTCTGGCAGTTGCGGATCCTGCGCCTGTAGACCCCCACGGATCTTACTTTCCGGGCGATGGTCAGCCAGATTTCCTGCTTCTGGTGGGCATCAACCTGTGAGGATGACAAAGTGAAAAGGCCATTACTACACATGCAACATATACGTGCATCACACAGTTGTATATACATGTCTCAATCACAGGGGCATATGATGTACACAGGCAGTGCAACAATGGCTATGAACAGTTTGCCAGCAGTCACTACATGGTATCATTGCATGGGAAGTAAACCTAGTTGGAATGCACTGTTACTGCACTGTACCAGTTCAGTGTATGTAACTACACACTTTGGGGTGTGACAACTACTCAGTGGGCATGCTAGCCAGTGGTGTGCACACTGAAAGCCCTGCTAGTCAGACAACATGCACAATTAGTGAGGCAGTGGACAGCACACTCACCTGCTCCCCTGGTTTCCCATACAGCTTGCTGTACTGTGGAATGAGGCTGTCCAGCAGGGCCTGGTTCTCCTCAAGGCTGAAGGCTGGGGCTCTCTCCACAGTACGTGCCATTGCAGGAGCCAGAGGATGCATAAACAGCAGCAGTGTTGGTGGCAGATGTCGTCCTGGAGCATGTAGTGGAGGCAAGTGAGCTCTCAGGGGAACAGCCAGCATTATATGTGTGCTGCTGAGGCAGATACTGTCCCATGTGTCCAAAGTGATAGGTCCAAGTCGTTTGCATCTTCTGAATCTGACCAATCCATGGAATAGCATCACTAATACACGCCCACAGCATCCTTCAAATCTTCAACTTCATGACACCCATGATTTTGCAACATTGTTGTGGCTGGCCAACTGAATTCACTGCATCAGACTCGTTGGAGCTTCGAAAAGGCTTCCGTTGCCATGCCAGGCCCCAGCCAATGTGTGCGCACCGTTCGGTCCACTGCTGTACAACGCGTATTTCGGGATACAACGCGTACCCGCTCACATACAATGCAATGGGCCGGCCGGGCACACCGATCGGTCCATTGCTGTACAACGCGTACCCGAGATACAACGCGTACCCGCTCACATACAATGCAATGGGCCGGCCGGGCACACCGATCGGTCCATTGCTGTTCAAGGTGTACCCGGGATACAACGCGTACCCGCTCACATACAATGCAATGGGCCGGGAAGGCACACCGATCGGTCCATTGCTGTTCAACGAGTACCCGGGATACAACGCGTACCCGCTCACATACAATGCAATGGGCCGGCCGGGCACACCGATCGGTCCATTGCTGTTCAACGCGTCCCTGGACAGGTCACACGCATATGTCACCATGCTGGTCACTGGTGAACCTATGCCAGCCACATATACTTTCCAGGGACTCAGGGGCACACCTACAACACCACACCCAGTCCACACTGTATCTAAGGCATGTGTGGCAGCATAACCTTATCTGTGTATGGGGTGAACATGTGGTTTTTGGGGTGGCATTTGGGGGCAGACACATGCAGTCTGTGCACGTGTTCATGGGGACAGGGTCCTTTGTGTGTTGTGCACCTGACCACTGTGGTGTGCAACTTTTCATTTATGAGCATGTGTCATGGTCACATTTCCAGGTTGTGTATGTGTATGACATGTCACATACCCCCAGGCTCACATGTGGGAAGGCATGTACGTCACAGGGTGGCCCATTGCCACAATAGTGATGTCCCTCCGCAGTCTGTGTGCATGTTGTGTTTCGCATGTCTCTGACTCCATGTGCACAATGGGAGACAGTCTCCACATCCACGTGGTTTGTGCATGAACTTTGATGTTGTGTGTGTGTGTGTCACAGACGTCCATGTCTGTCCTGCAGAGGCTACAGGGGCCACTACCTGTGGGTGTCATGTTAGTTTATCTGACGTGTACATGATACGCAGTGTCATGCCAGTGTCCATGTGGCAAGACAGGGTCCCTGGGAATCTACCTGTCAATGAGCTGTGATGCCTGTGGAGCATCTGTCCAGACATGTCACTGTGGTATGTGTGTGGAACGTGAGAGCAGTAAATGGGTACTGTGACACAGCCTAATGGTTTCCCATAGCACACCCTGGAACCGGTTGTCAACACTTGTTGAACAGAGATGTTAGATGATGTCCATGTAGGTGCCATATATGTCCAAACAGAACGACACACACATTAAGTACTTGTGTTTGTTAATGATGTATCATGTGAAATTGAGTATGGTGAACGGCACATAGTTGGGGTGACTGACAATCTTGCTTTCTTCACCTATGCACTGCAGGGCTCCTGCTGTCCATCGACCATTCCCAGACCTGGCAACGATGGTGGAACGTGACAGCATCCGACGGTACCGCTTCACCAGGCAGCTGATTGAGGATTTGGCAGTGCGGTTGGACCCACATTTGCAGCCTGGCCGTCTGTATCCTACAGCGCTGACCCCCAAGGTGAAGGTGATGGCAGCCCTACACTTCTTTGCCACCGGTACCTTTCAACACACTGTGGCGACTGCCGGTGGGATGGCACAGACTATGTTCAGCCGTGTGCCACGCGATGTTTTGGGGGCAATGTTGATATACCTGAACCAGTACATCTATTTCCCAACACGTCAACGACTCACTGATGTCAAGAGTGACTTCTATGCCCTGGGGAGGATGCCACATGTAATTGGCTCCATTGATGGGACACATGTGGCTTTGATACCACCACAGGCACATGAGCAGGCATACCGGAACCGTAAACATTACCATTCGATCAATGCTCTGGTGGCTGGTGGTATGTCTTGCAGATATGACCATCACACATGTGTGTGCCCGTTTCCCCGGTTCGGCACACGATGCCTACGTGATGAGGAGTAGTCGCATCCCGAGGATGATGTCACAGATGCCGAACCAGCGTGCCTGGCTTGTTGGTGTGTACTGACTTTGTACCATTGTGTGTGTTCTGCTATGTTGTTTTCCGCACACATTTTCAAATCGGCTAATGTGCAATTGTCTGTCTGTAGGTGACTCGGGATACCCCAACATGCCGTGGTAGCTGACACCCCTCATGAACCCTGTGACACCAGCCCAGATGCGCTACAATGAGGCACATGGTCGGACGAGGAGGGTGATTGAGCGGACCTTTGGTCTCCTGAAGAGCCGCTTCCGCTGCCTGGACAAGACAGGAGGGGCCCTCCCATATGCCCCAGCAAAGGTGTGCAAGATTGTCATCGTCTGCTGCATGCTGCACAACCTGGCAGTGCGGAAGGAGTTGCCTCTCATCCTGGATGACGATGACCAACGTCCGCCACCTGTGGAAGATCCTGGCCTGGGTCACGATGCCAGTGAAGATGATGATGATGGTGATGTCCGCACACAGCTCATCACCAACTTCTTCAGCTGAATGTGTGTCTCCAGAGGGTTGTAATGTCAATGATTTGAGTTTGCATGATATGTGTGTGTGGTGCTCTGTTGCTGTTTGAGTGTGGCCATGTGCTACTTGACTGGATGCGTGCAGCGATGTGTCCTTGCAGGTGGTCTGTACTGCCCAACAGTGTTGACATGCTAACTTGGTTTTGTGTAGTTATCTCGTGACATGTATTAGACATGAGTATTGCCGTTCTGTGCTGTTCTTCAGTGGTTTTGACTGTGTGTCATGTCTGTCCTTCACAGGGTGCTGCCGGAGTTGTTTGATCAACTTGGATCCCACGAATCCATGTATCAACTTGCAAGGTGGAAGTAGTCGTTTCCCTACAGGTGATGTGCCACACACCCCTGGACTTTCTATCTTCTGCACTTTTTGACTTTGTGGCCACAGCCAGGTTGGATTAGCTAGCATTTGTAGTGGAAACAACATGTTGCAAATGTGTAATAAACCTGTGCTTCACTTTGGGATGTGCATTGTCTGTGGTCACACATCTGACTGACATTTGCTTACTGCACCTGTAGTCTAGTTGACAGACTGTGAATAGGTGGCGTGTCTGTGCATTCCACTGTATTTAGTTGCAACATCAGTATAGGTGATGAGTCTGATGGCCCTGGTGTGTATGTGTTGTGTGGCCCTAGTGGTGTGTCTCCCTCATATGTGTCACGTCGCCATGACTGACATGACGGTGTTGGACTTGCTGTAGCAGTTAGCATGCACAGTGTCATTTTTCTGATCACCATCTCCATGACAGAGAGCACGTTGGAATCACAACAGAGGCAGATATGGTGTATTGGTGAGTTTATTTACATACAGGTGTGAGAATGGTGCACAGGATGGTGGGTGCTGTACATAGAAATTGGAATCCAAAGTTCCCATGTGATTTGGAAGGCTTGGTAGCTGAAATGTCCAGAGTAAAGTCCACAGTCATCTGATGAATTTGGCCAACTAGAGCTCCCCATGTCATGTGGGAGAGTTGGGTTGGCTTCGACAGGGCGTGCAGTTTGCACACAGAGGAAAAGTTCCAGAACAGGTGTTGGCTTCCTGGGGGATGTAGATGGCCATCGGCCTCTCAGTTTGGCCTCCTCGGACGGCCCCTCTTCTTGGGGGGGGTCCCTCTGGTGCAGGCTACGGCGGTGCAGAGGACTCTCTGCCAGAGTCCTCCTCCCTCCCTGTGGCATTTGCAGTTGTTTCAGCAGCAGATGTTGTGGGCACACAGGGAGGTGTGGCCATGTTGGTGCTGATCTGGCGGAGGCATGTCAGTATGTCCCTATGCACCGCTGTCAGTTGTTCCAATGTGTCCCACTTGGACTCCATGCCAGACATGTGTGTCTCGACACATGACATGTGTGTCTCGACATGACATGTGTGTCTCGACACGGGACATGTGGGAGTCCAAGCGGCCATGATGGGCAGCCTGCTGCTGTTGTATGTACTTGAGGATCCCCACTACCTGGCTGACCTCTCCGGTGCTAGTCTGGTACGCATCCGCGATGCGTGCCAGTTGTGGGTCATCATGCAGTCCAGACCCCTCTGCAAAGAGCGACCTATGTCTACCACCCTCCCACCACCCCTGGCGACACGTGCAGGACCTGCGGTGGCACGCACAGGTGACCGTGGGCCCACTTGGGTGTTGTTCCTGGGCTCGTTGTCACCAGCTCCAGTTTGGGTCTGGGTCCCTGCGCTGTTGTCATCTGTGGTCCTTGGTCTGTCTGTGTTGGCAGGGGTGGCCTGTGTGTTGGCAGTTGTTGGAGGGGTGGGTGCAGGGGGTGCAGATGTTGGTCCTGCTGGTGCTGCATGATGACTCACACCGGAGGGTCCAGCTGGTTCTTCGCCATCCGAGGAGTGCAGAGGCTGATCCACACCAGTGAGCTCAGTGTTCCCTGGAGCCTGGGACAGGGACTCCTCCTCGTCTGCTGCTGTGTCCCCATCATCACCTGTTTTGGGGAGAGACACAGATTGTATGTTATGTTTCTACTGGCATCAATTGTTCAAACACCTGACAGTTGTGACTGTACCTCTGGATGTGGGCCTGGACATTGCATTCTCCTAAATTGTGACAGTCAGAGAGTGATATTGGTGTAGCACATTGTCCTGCCAACCTGTGGCATGTCAATGTGAATGTTGAGGTGTGTGCATGACCAGCATTGGTGGTATTTGCTTGCCATCCGGGCTTCCTTCGCCCCCCAGCCCAGTTATCCCACCATGAAGCGTGCTTCCATTGCAGGGAGTGCAAGTTGTCTTTCAGGATGTCAGTCAGTGGTGTTCTGCTGTTGGTTGTTGCACAGTTCCCAGCAGGGCCTTGTGCTCCCCCAGCAGTACCCAGTGTCAGCCATCTTGTGAGTCCTTTTCCACTCCCTGTGATGTGAGCATGGTTCAGGGTGGTGTTGATGGGCCAATTGTGAGGCTGACCAACATCTGTGACTACCACTCCCATCATGCTATTGCCTACACCCCCCTTCCCAGCATGCCCATACTTACTTCCTTTTGAGTGGACTTCACTGTGTGTGAGTGTGACAGCAATGGCCAGATGGCTGGCAGTGTGGTCCTGTTGTTTGTTGGTGCCCAGTTCCCAGCAGGGCCTTGTGCTCCCCACAGCTGTGGCCCGTGTCAGACATCTTTGAAGTGTCTTTTGACTCCCTGTGAGGTGTGCATGCTTCAGTGCTAACTTGCTGGGCCATGTGGGTGTGAGATGTTGATCTGTGACTACCACTCCCATCATGCTATTGCCTCCACCCCCCTTCCCAGCATGCCTATCCTTCCTTCCTTTTGACTCTGATTCCCGGTGGGGTGGGGTGCCTGTGCTGACAGGATGGCTGGGAGTGTTGTCCTGGCAGTTGTTTGGCTACAAGTCCCAAGAGTGTCCCTGTGCTTCACACAGCATAACCCAGGGTGGTGGTTCTTTGTGGGATCTTCAGTTAGGATGTGAGGCATTGCATTCTCCCAGGTGGGTTATGTGGAGTTAGTGTTGAGGGGGTGTGTGAGTGGAGGTGCTTGTAACTATGGTCAGTGCTGTGAGTCCTCCTTCCCACCCAGCCAGATATCCCACCATGGAACGTGCTTCCATTGCAGGGAGTGCAAGTTGTCTTTCAGGATGTCAGTCAGTGGTGTCCTGCTGTTGGTTGTTGCACAGTTCCCAGCAGGGCCTTGTGCTCCCCCAGCAGTACCCAGTGTCAGCCATCTTGTGAGTCCTTTTCTACTCCCTGTGATGTGAGCATGGTTCAGGGTGGTGTTGATGGGCCAATTGTGAGGCTGACCAATATCTGTGACTACCACTCCCATCATGCTATTGCCTACACCCCCTTCCCAGCATGCCCATACTTCCTTCCTTTTGAGTGGACTTCACTGTGTGTGAGTGTGACAGCAATGGCAAGATGGCTGACAGTGTGGTCCTGTTGTTTGTTGGTGCCCAGTTCCCATCAGGGCCTTGTGCTCCCCACAGCAGTACCCAGTGTCAGCCATCTTGTCAGTTGTTTTCCACTCCCTGTGATGTGAGCATGGTTCAGAGTGGTGTTGATGGACCAATTGGGGGTGTGACCAATATCTGTGACTACCACTCCATCATGCTATTGGCTACACTGACTTGACCAGCATACACAGAATTCCTTCCTTTCAGTGAGCTTCCCTGTGAGGTGGTGTTCTAGTGGTGTTTAAATATCTGGGAGTGTTTGTTGGTTCTATTTGTGCCACTGCCTCGCTGTATTTGTTGTTAGGTTTGTACATGTCATGACACAGTTACATATCACTATGAGATGGGAGATATTGTGTTTGTCTGACTAGCATTCACATCTTGGGATGAATATCTTTTGGTTGCTGTGTATTTGCTAAGGGTGCATGGTTTGCCTATCCCCTTGACTGTGATATGTGTGTGTTGTCACACCATATTGTGTATATTAGTTGTGTACTCACCAGGCTCTGGGATGTCTGTTAGTCCGTATACGCTCACTGGTGGTAGAATGGCCCGCACCTTCTCCTCCCAGGGCCTGAGGTATACTGGTTTTGCAGGAGGGCCACTGCCGGTGTGCTGGCTGAGGAGGTAGTCCTTTTTGAGTAGGTCCCGGACCCTCCTGCGCACATCATACCACCTGTTCTGGATGTCTTCCTTTGTGCGCAAACATGGTGATTGTGCGTTCACCCTGTCGACAATCCTCGCCCACATCTTGGTTTTCTGCGACATGGGGGTCTGTTGTACCAATGTACCAAACAACTGTGGCTCTACCCTCAGGATCTCGTCTACCAGGACTTCCAATTCACTATCTAGGAACTTATGGTTCTTCTTTGGGGGCATGGTGATGGGTGGTGGCGGTGATTGATGTGTGTGTGTGCAAGTGGGGGGGTGTGAGTGTAGGTTTAGCTGGGTGTGTGTGAGGGTGTGTTAGACTTGGCATCTTTTGGCGTGTTTCCCCTGACTTTTTGCTTTCTGACCTCCCGGTTTTCGACTCTGTTTTTACTGGTGTAATGATTCTGCGCACTTTCCTCACTGCTGTCCAGTGGGAAAGTGCAAGTGCTCCTGTATAAAATGTGTTACGGATTGGCGTTTCCATGATTGGCCTATTTGGTTTATGTGTCAGTCCCTTGTAAAGTGCACTGCGAGTGCCAGGGCCTATAGACCAAATGCTGTTGGTGGGCTGCAGCACTGGATTGTGCCACCCACGCAAACAGCCCGTAAAGAGTAACTCGGGCCTGCCATTGCAGAGCCTGTGCGCAGCCTGGGGCTACCATGCCGACTTGGCAAGTGCGCACACTTGCAAGTCCCTAAACCTTCCCTTTTCTACATGTTAGTCACCCCTAAGGTAGTCCCAAGGTACCCCTGTGGGCAGGGTGCGTTGTATGCGAAAGGTAGGACATGCCCTGGTGTGTGTGGCATGTCCTGATAGTGAATTACAGCCTAGTTCGTTTTCACTATTGCAAGGCTACCTGTTCCCCATAGGCCAGAACGGGCAGTTTTGATTATTACAGCTTATAATCCTAACTGACCCCGGGAACATGGTAGAGATTCGAGTTTAGTATGCCTGGACTCAGAATGATAAAATGCATCTTTTAGTGAAGTTGGTTTTAACATTCTGTGTTTGAAAATACCACTTTTAGAAAGTGGGTATTTTCTTGTCTAACCATCCAAGCCTGCCTCTGCGAGGTTGTGTATTCCTTGTCTGGAGTGTGAGTGACAGGGGCTGGGGGATGCCAGGAGACAGGGTGAGTCAGCACAGGGCTGAATAGCAAGATCTACATGTAGATGGGTGGGAGGAGTTGCACCTTGGCCCTGAATAGGACAGTGCCTTCCCTCCACAATGCTGGCTCCACCTCCTGTGGTGCGTCTGATGTCCCTGGCCTACTCTCTGAAAGAAGGGACGGAGACTTGTCAACAAAGTGCTCCAGAACTGGTTTGGACTAGGCAAAGGCCTCTCTGCCTTCAGAGAACAAAGGAATTTGGGATATAAATATTGGGGCCCTGACCCCATGAATTTAGATCTCGCTGGAACCAAGGAACCTGTCAAGAAGAAGAGCTGGAGAGCTGCTAGGAGGAGTACTGCCCCTTTGCTGAGTTATTGCCTTGTTGGGTTGGCCTGCAGTTGCTGCTTCTGTCTTGGGCAGTGAAAGGACTGAACTTTCTACAAACTTGTGCTGAGTATCTCCAAGGGCCTGAAACCGAGCTGGCCTCCTGTTAAGAAGTCTCAGGGTCTGCAAAGACTTCACAAGCCTCTGGGTACCGCTTCTGGAACGCTGTTTCAGTTGCCACAGAGGAAGGGAACTGCAACCGACTCCGTCAACCGAATCCATCCCTGACCGGTGACCTGTTTGCACCGCAGACCGCATCGCCCCGCTTCGCATCGCAACCCTGGTCTCACCGTAGGCGACGTCTGACGCCGTCAACATCGAGCCGCTGCTTGGACCGTGACCTATGGGCACCGCAGTTCGCATCGCATCGCTTCACTGAACCAGCCGGGCCCGACCGACGCGGTCGCTGCAACTGGCTCAACAGTCGTGACCGCATCGCATTTGGGGCACCACTTGCACGTTTGCGACGCACCGCTCCGACTCGCACCGCTGTCCGATGCCAGCTCCCGCACTCCGGCTTGGTCGCCTGCATCGCACCCTGCCAGCACCGCATCGTACACCGTCTCGCCCTGTACCGCACGCCTTGGACTCACCGACTCCGTCTGCACGACGCTCATCGAGCCGCTGCCTGCACCGCATCGAGGGACACCGCACCTTGCATCGCTCCGTCTTGCACCGCAACCGCGACGAACGCCGACCGGCTCGTACACTCCGTACCAGCCACAACGAGAAAGGTACTGTGACCGAGTCTGTTCACGACTCTGCTGGCCCGTAGCGACGCGGTCGGCTGAAACTGTTGGACTCTGTGTATTTCAGCATCGCGGTAGACCCGGACGGGGCTACCGACTCGTACGAACTTTGCTTTTGTGTTATTCCTGCAAACAAGAAGTTACCTTATCAAGCATTCATTTTTAAAGTATAGTATTGTGGATTTTTGTCGTAATTGGTCTTGTCTTGAGTATATAAAAATATTGGTTATTTTTCTAAACTGGTGTGGTGTCCTTTTGTAGTGCTTACACTGTATTACTGTGGGTTATGTGCAAATGCTTTACACACTGCCTCTGAATTAAGCCTGACTGCTCGTGCCAAGCTACCACGAGGGTGAGCAGGGGTTACTTCACGAGTGTAACACCCTTACCCTGACTAGGAAGAAGGGTCCCTACTTGGACAGAGGTGCAAGCCCTTGCCAACTAGAGACCCCCATTTCTAACATTGGTTGTCAGCGGTGAGGATAGGACTTGTGTTTGCACTTGACTTTCAGTGATTGGTGTGCACCACAACCATATCGCAGACCATTACGTACCACATACTGTCTCTTTTTCTTTTGGCCTATTTTTGATCTTGCCAGTTTTCAACTCACTACTTTCATCATGCCTGAATCAACTGCATCGTCCGTTGCATCTCTGGAAGTTATCTTTGAGGAGGATAGGTTGGAATCCTACGCCGTAAAGGAGCTACGAGCGATTTGTAAAAACCTGAAAGTCCAAATTAAAGGCCTCACAAGAAGGAGGAGCTACAGAAGGCGCTGAGGGCCTGGGTAGCAGCCAGACATGCCAGTGGGCAGGCTGGTAATCTCAGTGAGGAGGTGGAGGAGCCTATTTCCAGGGTGGATGTGCTTTTGGGTGAGGGGGAACCCGCCAGGTCAGGCAGCAGCAGTCTGTCCCCAGAGGAGCTGGAGGACAGGCGGGAGGCAAGGCAGTTTGAGCTGCAGAAGCTCAGGCTGGAGAGTGAGCGGGAGGAGAAGAGATTGGCCATGGAGGATAAGAAGATGCTCTTAGAGCATGAGAGAGAACTGAAGGAGCTAGAACTTAGGAGTAAGTCAGGCTGAGATGGTGGCAGCAATTCGTCCAGAAAGGCAGACAGGATTGTGCACATTCCCAAGAATGTAGGCAAGGAGTTCAAGAAGGGGGATGACATACAAAGGTGGTTTCAGGGTTATGAGGCAGCCATACACATGAATGGGGTCCCTGAGGAAAATTGGGGAGCAGGATTGTGGCCACTCTTCCCTGAAGAAGCAAGGGATGCTCTGATAGCTTTGGGTAAGGGGTATCACCTCACCTATGCTGACATGAAGGATGCCCTTCTCACTAAGTATGGTCTTACTCCTGAAAAGTACAGGGATCAGTTCAGGTCCAGTAAGAAGTCTGATGCCAACACTTGGTTGGAATGTGTGGATGTGTTCTGCAGGTCTCTGGATGGTTGGGTGAAGGGCAGTAATGTGACAGATTTTCAGGGGCTCTACAACTTGATTGCGTGGGAGCACTTGTCTAGTCTATGTTTTGCAGATCTGCGCCAGCACCTAGTGGATAGTAAGCTAACTGACCCCAGGAAGCTTGCTATGGAAGCGGACCGCTGGGTGAGTACCAGGGTCCACAAGAAAGCGTTTGGGGAGACTCAGCCAAAGGTGGGCAGGGTCCCCCGCAGAAGAGTGGGGGGACAAGGGTAAAACACAGGAGTTCTCTAAAGGGCCCCAAACTAGTACCCAGGGTAAAGGTTCCCAGCCCCCGGTGATAAGAAGAAAGGGGTCTCTACAGGGAAGCCTGTTAAGACCGGCCCCGCAAGTGTTATGCATGTGACCAGGTAGGTCACTTTAAGGGGGACCCCAAGTGCCCAAAGGGGACACAGCCACCCACCGGTGGACAGTCCAAAGTGTTGGCTAGTGTAGCGCTTGGGGAGGAGGGGTGCCCACAGGAGGGTGGGGATCCCGCAGAAATGACCCTTGTCTCACTAGGGGACAGTGAGATGGTCCCAGGAAACCAGGTGCCCTTTAACACAAAGAAATATAGCACCTGGGTGACCATCAATGTAAACAGGGTAGAGGCTCTCAGAGATACTGGAGCCAGTGTGACCTCAGTCCGGTGTCACCTGGTCTCTGAGAAGCAGGTAGTCCCAGGGGCATTCCACCAAGTAGTTGCTGTAGACAACTCTGAGCGCCAGTGTATGGTGGCGCAGGTTCCCTTTGAATGGGGGGGTCTCAGGTCCCTTGAGGGTGGTTGTGAGCCCTACCATGCCTGTAGATTGTCTGCTAGGTAACGACCTGGAGCAGTCCTTATGGAAGGATGTTGAGCTCAGGTCTCACTTGGAGATGCTTGGGTTGCCAGAGTGGGCATGCGTGTCTACTCGGTCAATGGCAGCCAGAAAGGGTGATCAAGAGGACTTGGAGCCTGGAACAGTGGCCCAAGTCCCTGACAAGAGAAAGGGCAGGGGCGCAGGAAACCGGCCCCCGAAGTTCCCACGGACCGGGAGGAGGCGGACCTCGAGGGGGACGCCCCAGTGCCTACAGGGGAGCAGGTAGCTGAACTGGGAGACATCTCTGAGCTGACCCATTGGCAGCAAGAAGGGGGTCCCACCAGGGAGGACTTCTGCAAGGAGCAGAACGAGTGCCCTACTCTGGAGTGTCTGCGGCGGCAGGCTGCAGACCAGGCAGCTGGTAATCAGTCCGGGTCACATCTGATCTACTGGGAGAGTGGTCTCCTATACAGTGAGCCTAAGGTTGCTGAGCCTGGGTCAGCCCGTGTGCTGGTGGTACCCCAGCGCTTCAGGACCTTCCTACTGGGTCTGGCTCATGACGTGCCTTTGGCAGGACATTTGGGGCAGGACAAGACCTTTGACAGGCTTGTCACCCACTTCTTTTGGCCCCAAATGCGAAGGCAGTCAGATGCACACTGTAGGTCTTGCCAAACTTGCCAGGCAAGTGGTAAGAGTGGGAGGAAGGTCAAAGCTCCTCTCCAACCTTTTCCTGTTGTTGGTACACCCTTCGAAAGGGTAGGGATGGATATTGTGGGGCCACTGGATCCCAAGACAGCCATGGGCAACAGGTACATCCTGGTCTTGGTGGACCATGCCACCCGGTACCCGGAGGCAATCCCTCTCAGGACAACGACGGCGCCAGTGGTGGGCCGGGCGTTAATGGGGATCTTTTCCCGTGTGGGATTCCCCAGAGAGGTGGTTTCTGATAGGGGGACCAATTTCATATCCAAGTATATGACATCCCTGTGGAAGGAGTGTGGGGTAACCTACAAGTTCACCACTCCTTACCACCCACAAGGAAACGGTCTGGTGGAGAGATTCAACCAGACCTTGAAAGGCATGATCAAGGGTCTAACAGAACCCATGAGGCGTAAGTGGGACGTCCTCTTGCCATGCCTACTCTTTGCATACAGGGAGGTGCCTCAGAAGTCTCTTGGGTACAGCCCCTTTGAGCTCCTGTATGGCCACCCTGTCAGAGGACCTCTGAGTTTGGTAAAGGAAGGCTGGGAGGCAGCTCCCAGGAAAACTCCCCAGGATGTGTTTAGCTACATGCTGGCCTTTAGAAACCAAACTGCCCGCTTCAGGAAACTCGCTCAGGCGAACCTAGAAGCAAGCCAGGAAGAAATGAAGAGATGGTATGACCAGAATGCCACTCTGGTCGAATTTCAACCTGGGCAAAAAGTGTGGGTCATGGCCCTAGTGGCACCTTGTGCCTTGCAGGACAAGTGGACTGGGCCATATGAGGTGAAGGAGCGCAAAAGTGACGTCACCTACCTGGTGGATTTGCAGGCTCCCAGGAACCCTTTGAGGGTCCTTCACGTGAACCGCCTCAAGCCCCACTTCGAGAGGTCCGAAGTGAGTATGCTCTTGGAGACAGATGATGGGGTGGAAGAGGAGAGTGAGCCTCTCCCTGACCTCCTGTCTACCAAAGAGCATGATGGGTCAGTAGAAGGTGTGATCCTCTCCCCTACTCTGACTCAGCAGCAGCAGGGGGACTGTCACCAGTTATTGGGACAGTTCGCCCCACTGTTCTCTCTGACCCCCGGTGTTACTCACTGGTGTACCCATGACGTGGACACTGGTGACAGACCTCCTGTGAAGCACAAGATTTACAGGTTGACTGACCGGGTCAGAGCCAGCATCAAGGAGGAGGTCTCTAAGATGTTGGCATTAGGGGTGATTGAGCCCTCCAACAGTCCTTGGGCCAGCCCAGTGGTCTTGGTCCCAAAGGCTGCTGCGCCCGGTACCACTCCAGAACTCCGGTTTTGTGTGGACTACCGTGGGCTCAATGCCGTCACCAGGACTGACGCGCACCCCATCCCCAGAGCTGATGAGCTCATTGATCGGTTGGGAGCTGCCCGGTTCCTCAGCACGTTTGATTTGACGTCTGGGTACTGGCAGATTGCCTTAACCGATGGGGCCAAGGAGAGATCAGCATTCTCAACCCCAGAAGGTCATTACCAATTCCGGGTGATGCCCTTTGGGTTGAAGAATGCCCATGCCACCTTTCAGAGGTTGGTCAATCAGGTGTTGGCTGGGCTGGAGGATTTCAGTGCCGCCTACCTGGATGACATTGCTGTGTTCAGTTCCAGCTGGGAAGAACATTTACAGCACCTTGAGAAAGTGTTGAGGGCTCTGCAAGGTGCAGGCCTCATGATCAAGGCCAGTAAGTGCCAGATCGGGCAGGGTTCTGTGGTGTACTTGGGACACCAGGTAGGAAGCGGCCAGGTGGCGCCCCTACAACCCAAGATTGACACCATTCTGGCTTGGGAGCCCCCCAAGACCCAGACCGAGGTGAGAGCCTTCTTAGGTCTCACCGGATACTATAGGAGATTTGTTAAGGGCTATGGCACCATCGTTGCCCCCTTAACAGAGCTGACTTCTAAGAAACAGCCCAGGAAAGTGATCTGGACTGAGTCCTGCCTGAAAGCTTTTGATGCCCTGAAGGCAGCCATGTGCACGGCGCCCGTGCTCAAGGCACCTGACTTCTCCAAGGAATTCGTTGTGCAGACTGATGCTTCAGAGCATGGTGTGGGAGCGGTGCTCTCACAACTGAACGAAGAGGGCCTGGATCAGCCTGTAGTCTTCCTTAGCAGGAGACTACTCCCCAGGGAACAGAGGTGGAGTGCCATAGAAAGGGAAGCTTTTGCTGTGGTCTGGGCGCTGAAGAAGTTGAGACCATACCTGTTTGGGACTCACTTCCGGGTTCAGACAGACCACAGGCCCCTCAGATGGTTGATGCAAATGAGGGGTGAGAATCCAAAACTGCTGAGGTGGTCCATCTCCCTACAGGGAATGGACTTTACGGTGGAACACCGTCCTGGTACAGAACACGCCAACGCAGATGGTCTGTCCAGGTTCTTCCGCCTTAGTGAAGAGAACTCCAATGGAGTTGGGTAGTTCTCCCTACTTTCAGCTGGAGGGGACATGTGTTAGACTTGGCATCTTTTGGCGTGTTTCCCCTGACTTTTTGCTTTATGACCTCCCGGTTTTCGACTCTGTTTTTACTGGTGTAATGATTCTGCGCACTTTCCTCACTGCTGTCCAGTGGGAAAGTGCAAGTGCTCCTGTATAAAATGTGTTACGGATTGGCGTTTCCATGATTGGCCTATTTGGTTTATGTGTCAGTCCCTTGTAAAGTGCACTGCGAGTGCCAGGGCCTATAGACCAAATGCTGTTGGTGGGCTGCAGCACTGGATTGTGCCACCCACGCAAACAGCCCGTAAAGAGTAACTCGGGCCTGCCATTGCAGAGCCTGTGCGCAGCCTGGGGCTGCCATGCCAACTTGGCAAGTGCACACACTTGCAAGTCCCTAAACCTTCCCTTTTCTACATGTTAGTCACCCCTAAGGTAGGCCCAAGGTACCCCTGTGGGCAGGGTGCGTTGTATGCGAAAGGTAGGACATGCCCTGGTGTGTGTGGCATGTCCTGATAGTGAATTACAGCCTAGTTCGTTTTTCACTATTGCAAGGCTACCTGTTCCCCATAGGCCAGAACGGGCAGTTTTGATTATTACAGCTTATAATCCTAACTGACCCCGGGAACATGGTAGAGATTCGAGTTTAGTAAGCCTGGACTCAGAATGATAAAATGCATCTTTTAGTGAAGTTGGTTTTAACATTCTGTGTTTGAAAATACCACTTTTAGAAAGTGGGTATTTTCTTGTCTAACCATCCAAGCCTGCCTCTGCGAGGTTGTGTATTCCTTGTCTGGAGTGTGAGTGACAGGGGCTGGGGGATGCCAGGAGACAGGGTGAGTCAGCACAGGGCTGAATAGCAAGATCTACATGTAGATGGGTGGGAGGAGTTGCACCTGGGCCCTGAATAGGACAGTGCCTTCCCTCCACAATGGTGGCTCCACCTCCTGTGGTGCGTCTGATGTCCCTGGCCTACTCTCTGAAAGAAGGGACGGAGACTTGTCAACAAAGTGCTCCAGAACTGGTTTGGACTAGGCAAAGGCCTCTCTGCCTTCAGAGAACAAAGGAATTTGGGATATAAATATTGGGGCCCTGACCCCATGAATTTAGATCTCGCTGGAACCAAGGAACCTGTCAAGAAGAAGAGCTGGAGAGCTGCTAGGAGGAGTACTGCCCCTTTGCTGAGTTATTGCCTTGTTGGGTTGGCCTGCAGTTGCTGCTTCTGTCTTGGGCAGTGAAAGGACTGAACTTTCTACAAACTTGTGCTGAGTATCTCCCAGGGTCTGAAACCGAGCTGGCCTCCTGTTAAGAAGTCTCAGGGACTGCAAAGACTTCACAAGCCTCTGGGTACCGCTTCTGGAACGCTGTTTCAGTTGCCACAGAGGAAGGGAACTGCGACCGACTCCGTCAACCGAATCCATCCCTGACCGGTGACCTGTTTGCACCGCAGACCGCATCGCCCCGCTTCGCATCGCAACCCTGGTCTCACCGTAGGTGACGTCCGACGCCGTCAACATCGAGCCGCTGCTTGCACCGTGACCTGTGGGCACCGCAGTTCGCATCGCATCGCTTCACTGAACCAGCCGGACCCGACCGACGCGGTCGCTGCAACTGGCTCAACAGTCGTGACCGCATCGCATTTGGGGCACCGCTCGCACGTTTGCGACGCACCGCTCCGACTCGCACCGCTGTCCGACGCCAGCTCCCGCACTCCGGCTTGGTCGCCTGCATCGCACCCTGCCAGCACCGCATCGTACACCGTCTCGCCCTGCACCGCACGCCTTGGACTCACCGACTCCGTCTGCACGACGCTCATTGAGCCGCTGCCTGCACCGCATTGAGGGACACCGCACCTTGCATCGCTCCGTCTTGCACCGCAACCGCGACGAACGCCGACCGGCTCGTACACTCCGTACCAGCCACAACGAGAAAGGTACTGTGACCGAGTCTGTTCACGACTCTGCTGGCCCGTAGTGACGCGGTCGGCTGAAACTGTTGGACTCTGTGTATTTCAGCATCGAGGTAGACCCGGACGGGGCTACCGACTCGTACTGAACTTTGCTTTTGTGTTATTCCTGCAAAGAAGAAGTTACCTTATCAAGCATTCATTTTTAAAGTATAGTATTGTGGATTTTTGTCGTAATTGGTCTTGTCTTGAGTATATAAAAATATTGGTTATTTTTCTAAACTGGTGTGGTGTCCTTTTGTAGTGCTTACACTGTATTACTGTGGGTTATGTGCAAATGCTTTACACACTGCCTCTGAATTAAGCCTGACTGCTCGTGCCAAGCTACCACGAGGGTGAGCAGGGGTTACTTCATGAGTGTAACACCCTTACCCTGACTAGGAAGAAGGGTCCCTACTTGGACAGAGGTGCAAGCCCTTGCCAACTAGAGACCCCCATTTCTAACAGGGTGCTATTTGTAGGTGTGGTAATGGTGTGTGGCTTGTGTGATGTATGAGCTGTGAGTGTGTCTGTGGTTGCTGTGTGATGGTGTTGTGTGCTGGCAGGTCAGTGGAATTTGCAAAGGATCATGGTAGGGATTTGTGGCCTTTATGTAGGTGGAGTTGGAGGTATGTCCTTGTTCCATTTTTTTTTCCCTCCCTGTATTTATTGGCTTTGTGGTTGCTTGTTTGGCCCTTTTTTTTCTAATTTTTCCTTGGTGTTTTTGGTGCATGTAGGAGTCGTTCTTGTGTCCGAGTAGGACGCTGCAGTTGTCTGGTGCGATCTTGTCCGACTCGTTCCCGCTGTATGTCAGCTAGGTTTCATATGCGGCGTACGAGTCGGTCGCGTAGTATTGGGTTGCTTCGGCTGGGTTTAGTATGCGTGTCGGTCGTACGGCTTGTGCTCCGGGCGAGTCAGTCGTGTTTTGCACGCACAGCATCGTACTACGCGGGTCGGAGTTCGTGGGTACGTTTCGTTCGGGTTCAATCCAAGTACGTGTCGGTCGGTTCGTTTCGCGTGATTTCCCGGCCGGATGGCTTGTTTCCGTCCGGCTCGGTCGGTCGTTTTGTATTCCGTCCGAGTCGGTCTGATTTCACATGCATTTCATCGTACTACCAGGGTCGTACGGCGCCGGTACGTGTCGGTCGGACTTTATTCCCGGACCGAGTCGGTCGGTACATTTTCCGGCCCGAATCGGAATCGGCCCCACAGTGTTTGAAACGCGTTGGGCTGTACTATGGATTTGGAAGGGGAGACTGTCATGCTGCTGTGCTGTAGTCCTCAATTGAAGGTGTGAAACTCCCTGTAAGTGGTGTCTTCATTTGGGGCAACTTCTTTGACGGATATATATATATATATATATATATATATATATATATATATATATATATATATATGTCCAAGATTCCTTCGCGCTCCTGCACACTCCTTTGTACGGCGAAAGATTTCACGGCACCACGACAGAGGTAATCAATTCCAAAAGTATTTATTTACACACCATAGTGCAATTTCAAATGATAGAGGGTGGTCTACGCTTTTCGGCTCCGAGCCTTCTACTGGACCATAGAGTCCTTGTGTCTAGACTGTCTCTTAAAGTGCTCAGTGCTTGATCCCTCGTTGCTTTTACTACCATTGAGTGACTAGACTGTTAATCCTCACATATGATTAATGGACAGTTTTATCAGCCATTTTATCAATACATTTGTAAAGTACATTCATTTACAAGGCAAAAAGTGCGAGTGCAAGAATTAGATTTCTTATAAGTTTAAAAACGGATTTGATTCAAGTGCATAACAGGGAATAATCCTTTCTTTTTAGAGTTTCTTTGTATATGATGTATCATTCTAAGGTCCCCATAATTATACTGTGATTTTAGCCAAACGTCCTATTTTTCAGACCACGTGTATACGTAAAAAGCTGTAGGAGCTGGTGATTGGATAAAGTGACTAATGCATTTTATACAAATCATAAATAATTATTTACATTTGCATTATAATCAATGTGAAGTACAACTTGATTTAGTCTTAATATATTCCTACTTCTCAACTTACGTTTGTATCTACATGATCTGTGTGACGTACTGCATTTTGTTATCAACTGCAACTGTTTGATACACCAGATTGACAATTACCTAACCGCATATATGGTGCTCAACCACACATGATAGTTCCTAAGAAAGTTATCAATTAGAAAAGTGACTACTGCATCTGTTAAGATATTGGTTAAGAAGTTCTATAAAACTTATTCAATGTAAAGTACAAATTGAATTTAAAAACCAATAACCAAATGTTTTAGCCTTTCATCAATTTTCAAAATAAAGTGTAGTATACATGAATTTCTTGTGAGCACAATAATTCATTCAGGTGTAATCATGCCCTGTTGCAATTAAATTAAAAAGATGGATAAAATCAGTATATGGAGGACTATTGTATACTTGTACTCTGTCCATAAAATCTGAGTCCCAATCCCTTGCATTCGAATCAAATCCTATTTTTAAGGGCTTAGTGAGATCTTTTTCAAGTTGATGATGAATCGTAAAAAGGTCAGCACAACATTGTTCTTCTCTTGATTTGTCCCAAGTAGATATCTTTTCCACGGGGCGCTAGGTGGCGCACAACCGGAATGGCCGCTCTTCTGTGAGGCTCAGGTAGCTCGGCCTCATAATCCTTCATTTCTCCTGTTATTCCTGGGAGAAAGTGTACACAAAGCGCGTCGATTGTGCAGGAAGACCCGCATCGGCTCCGGTGCAAGTTTCAGCACGATCGGATACCGGATAACCCTTTGCAGAGTGAAGCAAAGGTGACAGCGAGAGGCAGACGGAGTGCTGGGTGGAGTCGCAAGCGGCAGGAGCAGGTACGTGGGCCCCCGGTCTCCCTCGAGGCACTGGGCCACAACGCCAAAAGACTAAAGGGTGCCGAGAATATGCAGATCTGAATAAACGGGGCAACTTCTGTGCACAGAGTAATACCGCATTGCCAGCACACCACGGAAAGGACACGAACATATGCAGAGCAGCTGCAGCTGGGGCGCTAAGGCTTGGTGAGTGTGACTGCCGTGAGTACACGGAACAGCAGCGTTATTCACCGTGGGAGAGGGGAGCACAGGCACTACGCCATAATAAAGAGCGAGACTGCTATCCCCCAAAGGCTGCCTACAACAGGGCAGGCACATCGTTGATCTAGTGATCGGGGAGACACGGGGGGACTGGACAGAGGCAACCGGAGGAGGATCGGGAGCAAAGTGGGAAGACAGATCATGACACCCATGCCGCCATTTCACGGAAGGGACGCAGCGCTGCATTGAGGGTGAACATTCACGCTGCGCGGACCCCTGGCCCCCACTGAAACGCAGGGGACGCAACAATTGGGACAGACAACCTGCGATATGCACTAGTGTGGACTGATGGAATCGCTGTGGGACAGGCACCGGGAAGGAACAGTCACGGGTTCAGCGGCCCGCGCTGCGCACTGGTGAGACGGGGAAAGATACAGCCCTCTCTAATACGTTTTTACTGGATTGCCCGCCATTTTGCACATAACATCAGAGACTTTGCTCACTACCTGTTAGCGCGAGGAGAGGGGAGCACGGCACTGACGGGGACCTCAGAGAGACCTTGTGCAACTGGCGGACGAACAGGTGTGGGAGAACAAAGGAGGGCTCTCCTGTGGAGGGCTTAGAGTGGACGGGCGTAGAGCCACTGCTTGCCACACCCGATGGCCTGCTGGGCGCTGGGAGTGCTCCTGCGGTTAGAAGAGACTCTCAATAAGAATTATCGACTGGCAACAAAACTGGAGCCATCCCTCTGGTCGACATAACTCCCGTCACCATCCCATCGTGGCCACAGCAAGTGGCACCTGTCCACGCGGAGAGAATTCCGCCTGAGACTGTCGGAACACAAATCTGCCATGAGGACACATAAAACACAAGCTCCTATGGTAAAACACTATATGGAAAACAATCACAGTGAGCATGATCTCAAATGGCTGATTTTAGAAAAAATCAACCCGAAACCGGGATATGATACAGAAAAAGTAAGAAAGAATAGGGAAACCTTTTGGATTTTTCATTGCGATACAGTACGGAGAGGTCTTAATGAAGAAATCACGTGGATTGTAACATAAATGTATTATTTATAAGTGCCCTTTTATTTTCTGCATCTTTATTTCCTAGATTGTATTAGCTGTACTCGAGATGCATTGCACTAGGTAGAGTACACTAGTAGACAGAGTCTTACCATCTGATCGTTATTATTAATTCATAATATACGATCATTTGAATTAATAGTATCTGACTATGGGTAGAGTAGGTGCTATTATTTACTATTATCTGTTAAAAATACCTCGACTACCTTTGTTCTATTTAGAGCCCTGACGCATCATAGCAGCCTAAGTACATTTCTTGCACTCACTATTGGATAAAGATGTAGATATATGGGACCATTAAGCTGAGAATTATTATGTAAGCGTGTAATATTTGTAGGTCTTGAGTTTGTTATTTTTTCGTTCTGATATTGAGCTTCCCACTTAAATATGGCGGCCGTTTTCTGGTGATTCCCGTGAGAATACCATATATAATGTGAGATAGGATGTGGATTTGCATCATATACCATTTAAAGTCTGTATAGAATTCTCCTAATACTCTCGAACGTGGTTAGATGGGAACAACATTTTCTGGGACCTTTATGGATGCCAGCATTTGTCCCAGTTTCAATTGAGATGGAATTATAATCGTATGGATGTCCCATAGTATTTTGAATGTGGATAACTTTCATCTTTTCTGATTTGTCAGTATTAGACCCCCTAGCTCAAGGGGGGATGGCACGAATAAGACGACGATAAATTTCTCACAATAGGGATCGATAGTTACATCCACTACAACATGGCGGCCGCTTTCTGAGGGCTTTTTGTTGGTCGCGTCAAACAACGCGAGTTTTGACAGGCACGCTACGCGTTAGTTTACGCAATGGTTACACGTACAAATAGATCCTCTGTACGCATGGTTGCATACCGTACGTGGATGGTGTTTCTAACAGCGGGACGATATATATCAGAGGTAAGATCTCCATGCCGTTTTCTTGTTCTTAGATAGTGGTTTTTACCTGGCCGGGCTCATGCCCGGTTTTGTACTGCCGATTATATTCCGGTAGCCAAGGTCTAGGTTCTTTCTGGGTTTAATAGTATTGGCGTCCTCTCCCGCGTGTGAGCCTTTGGTTAGAAAGTTATAGGTGTAAGAGGAAACCTTTGTAAATACATACTGAAAGAAAGGCTCAATTATAAATAATAAAATCTAGTTCCTCCCCGGTTTTTGGTAAATGTAACTACACGGTAGTCTGAGAGTTTGTTTGCAAGGTCGAAGAGTTATTGGCATTCTAGAACTTGGTTCTGATAGTATAGTGTCGCTGCCTCTGTTTTCGGTTGGAGGGAGTAGGCAGTCTCTCTGACATATACTAAGAGGAATATTTGTGTCTTCCCCATTGGCAGATTTTGGAAAAGGTCTAACAAGAGCCTGTGACAGAAGAATCCAGAACGCAAATTCACAGCTTGTACTTTAAGGTCCCAGTTTCATCATCGTATAAAGGAATGAGGCTTCATTTCTTTTATGGGTAAATACATATGTATTTGATAGATTTACCCCTCTATTTTGTGTATAAGATTCCCAAAGACAAACCCTGATGTGCTTATATTTATTACTTTGCAGTATCTTGGCTTCTACTTGCTGGCTTGCAGGTTTTAAATAGACATTGAAGCATATTGTCTTTGGACATCATTTCTAGAGGTACTGGGAAGTATATTTTGACTTTTACGTTTCACCACAGAAATCAATAAATTGTTTCTAACTACTTTTGACTTATTCTCACTTGTAGTACATTATTCTACCTTGCTGCTGCCAGATGATATACTAACTGGAGCAGGTCGCATATGAGAATTTCTTTGAGGTACTGCTTAGTAGTTGTGTCACTATAAGTCTGGTCTCTCTGTTGGAAATATAGTTCACCTGGGTAGGTATCGGTTTCTGTATCTTTTGGAATGAATTCTCCCATTCTTCTTTGTTGTTTCTGTAAACTTTTTCAATCCTGTCCTAGTACACAATCTGGGCATTATCTGGTATTTGTTTCTCTATTAATTCTAATTCACTGTATCTATTAGCATGGCACAAAATATCTCACTGCACCGTCAGATGTGATTTTCTCACTGAAGTTGAGCACCAGTATGAGTAAGGATATAAAATAAAATTTAATCCAAAGAAATAAATTAACTTTACTTGAATTAATATTGTTTTCATCTCCCTCTAGCTTATTGGCAATTTCTTGTTTTTCTAATTTTAGACATCCCATGTCTTAATTGAGTTTCACTACACCTTGGTCCTGAGGAAGATGGTTTTTCCATTGAAACGCGCGTAGACCATAATTGTCTTTTTGAGAAGTGGTCCCTTGGAGCATAATATATTTGAGCTGGGTCTTTTGATAACATCTTCATCAACTCTTATGCAACCATTTTTGGACCCTCCACAGGGTCGAAACTTTTTTAACTTGTATGTTCTATGAAATGTGTGGTATGGTATAAATGTGGATGAATGACAGTAATTTTTGGTAGTGGATGATGAGAGTCAGTTTTATCTTTATTCTGTGTTCGCTTAGGGATGTCTTATGTTAAAATAATGGATTGATATTCAAAAACAATTATTTGTGAAAATTTAGCCCATCTTATGTGTTATAAATGTATGTACCTTTGCAATTTATTTTTATAAAAAATTATATAATCAAAGAAATAATTTGTATAATAAAATGTTTTGGAAAAGTAGTAAAAGTCTGATGAGTTATCTATGTAATTAGGATATATATCCAATCAGATGCATATTATGAGGGTATGATGTTAACATAGAACCTTTCTGGTCGTGTAATAAATTGAATAGGTTGGTATAGAGGTTCTTTTTCTTTTCTTAACTGTCCACGCGGTGACACAGCTTACCAACTTAACAGTGCCCTTCCTGGGGTAGATTCGTCCCTCCAGCCAAGCTGCTTCCTAACACGCACATCTGGTATATGGTCCGGGTGAAGGCGCCAAGGGAATAGAGACAGAGGTCTTCGTATAGGTCCACTGCCATATATACTCCGGCTGCAATAGCTTCAGTATACATAGACGAAGGGACCTACCCACTCTCGCCGGTGCATGGGGAAGCCGGACAATCGGCAACCTCGACTGGTGTTTGAGGCAAAAAAGACAGTCACCCGCTCCAGTGCTGAGGAGCCAACACAAAATATAGAAAACACAACCCAAGCACAATCCTCCACACCGGATGATGAGGTGAAAACATTACTACTGGCGATGCAGCAGAGTCTCACTTCCCTATCAGGAAAGATGGATACGATGAATAGCCGTCTGGACTTTCTGGTGCTAAAAGTTGATAAGCACGACGAGCAGATTAAGGAAGCAGAACGAAGGATATCCGACACGGAAGACACGACGACAAACATACAGAAGCAACTGTCTCAAATGGACAAAATCCTAAAAGTAATAGCCTCCAAGAATGAGGATCTCGAAGCCAGAAGTCGAAGAAATAACATAAGGGTCCTAGGTATTCCGGAAACCGCACACACAGGCCGCATGGAAGACTACATCGAGCGCCTCCTGCGTGACACATTTGGAGAACACGCCTTTTCCCCACATCTGACTGTGGAACGAGCCCATCGGACTCTGGGCCCTCGTCCTCCTCCGGGCAGCGCTCCACGCCCTATCATTGCTCGGATTCTTAATTATCGTGACCGAGACACCGCACTCCGCCTGGCACGCGAGAAGAAGACCCTGACATATGACGGCATGGACTTTACCATATATCCTGACTTCACTGTTGCAGTGCAGGAAGCCCGTCGTAAGTTCCTCCCGGTAAAGCAGAAACTTCGCAAGGCGCAAATCGACTATGCACTCATGTATCCAGCGCGCCTGCGGATTACGCACCAAGGTAAACAAAAGATATTTGTGAATACGCATCAAGTTGAGGAGTTTCTTAAAAGTATCAATCGACAATCACCCAGGCGGAATTCGGATGATCACTCCCCCTCGCTGCATACTCCAGAGACGGAAGATCCGTCATAAAGACAGGGAGATTCCATGGGTGCTGCTTGAAGCTACTTGATCTACCCAAACAACTCCATCGGCCTGCTGATTCCAGACACCCAACCTATAGCGCAAGAGGACACAGCTCAAATTCGGTTGGTGAATAGATCCTCTGGCCACCCAGGAGGGGGCAGATCAGTGTACCCAGCAAATATGATGCTAGTACCATTATATACTGTGCTACTTATAAGATGTGAACGCTGACTTTTCGTTTTTTCTCCACGGCCTAGGGCCGAGCACCCTCCCACCGAATGACTTACTTGCTGCTACTGCGGTGGGTTCCAGTCGTTTGGGAACAGGGAGGTAATTGTGACACACCGGCGGGTCCCCCGTTATGGGTGATCCCCCACAAGACTCTCTTTACAGTTGGTCTTGTTTGGCCGCATTAAGTTGTTGGGAAAATGCAGGGTGTGGGGAGGGAAACGACATTCCGGCACAATTGGGGTGCTGTTGTGGGAGGGAGGGGGGAGGAGGGGGGAAGGGCTTCACTTACTGGTTCTTGATCATTGTTAGGCTGCATTATGATGGACAGACACATTTTGCTTTGGTAAATATGACACACAGAATACGGACGACACAACACCATTTAACAATCATCCCGGGTTCGTATGGCTGACTTGGCGGCTCATCAGCGGCTTCAGATAGTAACATGGAATGTGCAGGGACTGGGGGATCCGCGAAAGCGTCGCCAACTCTTGGCGTACTTAGATAGGCAAAATACACATATCGCATTACTCCAGGAAACACATATTCACCCATTGCACCCCACTACCTTCGCTGCGAAATGGGCAGACCATAGACTGTTTTCTTCCTATTCCTCATATGCCAGAGGCACAGCAATACTTATTAAAAAACAAACACCGTTCACACTAGCGGGTATGTCATTAGATCGGAATGGTAGGTACACTATTGTGTGGGGACGACTAGGCACGGACTCGGTCACCCTAGTGAGTTGTTATGGCCCAAATGTAGACACTCCCGAATTCTTCACTGAGCTGTGGGGGAAGATACTGGACATAGGGTCTACACATATAATATGGGGTGGGGATTTTAATGTAGCCCTTAACCCAGCGGAAGACAGATCCAATCCTGCACCGCACCATTATAATAGGTCTTACCAAGCTTTACAGGGCATTAGAACGGAGACGGACCTACTAGATGCCTGGCGACACTTTCATCCACATACGAGGGAAGGCACACATTTTGCAGCCCACGCAGCCTCATGGGTGCGGTTAGACTATATCTTACTGTCTAGAGGACTGGGCCCCCTAATAAAAGATGTCACACAACTGGCCAGGACGTACTCGGACCACTCCCCAGTCAAACTCACGCTAGCCCCGCCTGGGTTTAATAAACCACGCCGCACTTGGAGATTGCAGCCCCTAACACTCCTAGACACGGTATTTCATAGCGAACTAGGGGATGAAATTCAGGATTTTTTCCATAGGAATAAGGGCTCCGTTGATACTGTGGAGACGATCTGGGAAGCCTTTAAGGTGACAGTGCGAGGCTTTTGTATTTCCAAAAGTGCAGGAGTGTTGAGAGCTATACAAGGCACGATCAGACGATTAGAGGCAGAGCTAAAAGAGTTAGAGACACAGATGAGACTGAGGAGAGATACTGATCTGCAAACTGAATTCCAGGGGAAACTCACTGAATATATGGAGACCGCTGAGCGGGAAACGAAATTTAAGGGAAAATATAATGAGGCTCGGAAATACGGAGAGGGGGAAAGACCTGGGAAGGCGTTAGCTCAAATCATACGTCACCCACGCTCCTCCAATTGTGTATTAGAAATCACGGGCCAGAAGGGGTTCTACATCGCGACACAGCAGATATTCTAGCCACATTCACAGAGCACTATTCAACACTCTATACCTCACAACGTAGGGATCATTTTGAACTTGACAGCTTCCTCGGAGACGTGGCGCTGGGATGGTTGGGGGATTCGCAGAGAGAATTCCTGAGCGCCCCCTTTGAGATAGACGAAATAAGAGAAGCAATAATGAAAATGCAGTCAGGGAAGGCCCCCGGGCTCGATGGCCTGCCGGCTGAGTTCTACAAAACCTACATAGATCTGCTGGCTCCGATCTTAAAGAAGATGTATGAGGAATCAATGGAAGCTGGCATACTTCCCCCCTCCATGAGAGAAGCATATATCACATCATTGCTTAAACCCGGAAAGTCACCACTACTCTGTGACTCTTATAGGCCCTTATCTCTTATTAATTGTGATGCAAAAATTTTGGCCAAGGTGATTGCGAATAGGCTTGCCTTGTTAATGGACAAGTTAGTCCTTCCTGATCAGGCAGGGTTTGTTCCTGGCAGGGCTACCACACATAATCTTCGTACCCTATTTACTATTATACAGAATGTCGCCCCGGAGCTGCCGCTAGCGGCAGTCTTCCTGGACGCCACTAAAGCGTTCGACTCAGTCGAATGGGACTATCTCCTCG
The DNA here is from genome assembly GCA_963921515.1 of Calotriton arnoldi. Lineage (NCBI taxonomy): Eukaryota > Metazoa > Chordata > Amphibia > Caudata > Salamandridae > Calotriton > Calotriton arnoldi. The sequence goes on along the minus strand of CAWUFW010006313.1, from coordinate 406,358 downwards.
GGATATTGCAGCGCATGGGGTTTCCTGCTGTATTCTTGTCCTGGATCAGGCTGCTTTATCAACTACCAACGGCAAGAGTATTAATAAATGGGCATCTGTCGGACGCGTTCTCTGTCTCTAGAGGCACGCGGCAAGGGTGCCCACTCTCACCATTACTATTTGCGCTAGCAATTGAACCCTTGGCATCCAAATTGCGGCAGCATCACCAGGACAAGGCTCTACGATGCAACCTACGACAAATCCTCATATCTTTATATGCGGATGACATAACGTTATATGTTAGACACCCACAGGAAAACCTGAATCCACTCCTGCGGGAATTCATAGTGTTTGGCAAACTTTCTGGGATACATATAAATTGGGGGAAGTCGCAAATATTCCCATTGACTACTGCAGCCGCTAGTTTCTCCTTAGACTTCCCTTTGGAGTGGTGCAATTCGGACTTACGCTATCTAGGGATCGTAATAACCAGAGACAGAGATGAGCTGATGCGTCTCAATTACGGTACTGTTCTACAACGGATTACCGAAAATGTCACTCGGTGGATCTCCTTGCCCTTGACCTTAGCAGGAAGTGCGGCATTGATTAAAATGGTGGTTTTGCCACAAATATTATACCTTTTTTTAAATATCCCATACCATCCTGGGTGGTATTTCTTCCAGAGGCTCAAGTCTGAAATGACGAGACTGATATGGGGGGGCAAACAAGCACGATTACAGTGGAAAGTTCTAACGCAACCATATGCTCGGGGGGGTTTGACGTGCCGGATTTTGAACTGTATTATGTGAGTGCGCAGGCGCACTACGCGTTTTATTGGTTTCATCCTCCTAGATACATGCCGCAACTCACAGCTGAGCACTGGCTGGCGGAGCCTATACCATTACGAGGCATGCTACACACATCTCCTCGCACGCGGGATATTGCACCTACCACTATCACATGCACGGTGGAAGCCTGGCGACGCATGTTAGCTCTTCTTCAAAGTACAATGTTATACTCGCCGCTTCTTCCACTCACTTATCATCCACGCCTGCCACTGCTGCAGGAAACAGGTTTCATCAAATTATGCGAGCGTATCCAAGTCAGCACATGGGGGGATCTCTATCAGGGTGGGACGTTCCGCACCTCTGAGAGCCTTTTTCAAGATATTCAGCCCACATCGTTGGATATATTCCTCTATGTCCGACTTCGCCAAGGTATACGGTCGATCACTCCTGAATTTCCTCAAGAGCCTCCAACATTTAACCCTTTACATATGCTATTACGCGCCACATCGCCGGGACACTTGGTCTCTGTACTCTACCACACTATTCGCACACAACAAATGGAGTCTCCCAGCTCCTCCCGTGTTAAGTGGACTCAGGAATTAGGATGTGAGATAACTGATGACCAATGGACGTACTGTTGCCTCCAAACAGAGCAGATAACTGCTAGCTCTAGGCTACGCATTACACATTATAAATTCCTACAACGCCTCTATTACACTCCTGTTAAAATGTTCAGATTCAACTTGAGAGCTACAGATAACTGTGATAGATGTGGTAGCCCAGGGGCAGACTTTTTACATCTGGCGTGGGAGTGTCCAAGGGTGAGTGAATATTGGTCTCAGATTTTCGAAGCTCTGCGTCGGATGGTGCCCATTGCTTTGGAATGCACGCCATTACTCGCATTGTTAAGTTATACTAAACTAATTCCAAAGTCCTGTCGTAAGTTCCTTGCTGTTGCTCTACTGTTGGCCAAGCGTAGAGTGGCTTGCAGATGGGGCAGGGGGCGGGCGCCAAAATTCAAGGAATAGTTGGAGGACTTGATTTATTGCCAAGATCAATTGACGAGATATGCTGAAATGTTGCCTAGAGCCTCGCAGCCTAAAAATATATGGGGCCCACTACAGAGCTACCTATTGGCTCAGTCTGCGGAACCCCAGACAGATGTTCCGGAAACGCCGGGGCAGTAACGGCTCTGGCTTATCAGATCTATATCACATACGGGACAGCCGGGTAGAACTCATAATCAGGTGGGTATAATGTTGTTCTGGTGAATCCCCCATGATTGGTATTGAGATTTGTGCCCCACCTGTGCTCGTGCGGCGAATGCTTCAGAAATATAGTTCCCCCCAAAGGAGACCTCGTAATTAACTTATGGATTGGAGCTGTTATGTTTGCTAGCCTTTTGGCCTGGGCTGCGGGAAGTACTACAAATGCCAATACTAATTGCTGCCTTATCGTACTGTCATTTCTACTGTATAATGTGTGCTCATCTTCTGTGAAACTGCCTTCGATGTTAATTTATCCTAATATGTCTGTTGTATCTTGCCGAGAACTTATATTGTTTCTTATATGATTTCCTTGTACTACGAAAAAACAATAAAAATAAAATAAAAAAATAAAAAAGATATCTTTTCCACTCTATGATCTTTTGTGTTCTATTTGCCATCTCTTATTCGATATCACTAAAGTAGGCAGGGATAAACTTTCGACTACTGTCTGTGATTCTTCTGTCTAATTAATATGTCACTTTTTACAGATGGATGTGTAGTTCTGCATCCAGATTATGTCCATATGGGTGTTCGGTGCCGATTGCTAAAATGAGTTGAGATTCTGTTCTTCGTAAGTTTAGTGTTCTGTCCCCGCCCGTTCTTTTGGTTTCACGATTTTATACCCAAATTCTTTAGTTGTTGGCTATCACTCGAGTTGAAATCATGGAAGTGTTTGGCCATAGAATAGGTAAAATCCTTGTTCTTGATGGGCCGTAGATGTTGTAGGATTCTCAGTTTTAGCTTATTGATTGTACTTCCTACATATTGTTTTCTGCAGGGACATTTTAATATGTACACCACTTATTTAGATTCACATGTGATGTGATCTTGGATACTCTCAATTTTCCCATTCTGGAGTCGATAAATTGTTGAGTTTAGACCATGCTCGCAGGCTCTACATTTGGAGCATTTCCAGAAACCCGGAGTGTTTAGCCAGGAGGATGTTTTTGTTTTTTTCAGTTCCAAATGGCTTTGCGTTAAAATATCCCCCAAGGAGGCTGTTTTCCTATACGTAATGCTCTGGTATGATGACAACGTTCTTTTTAGAGTTTCATCCAGCATCAATATTTCCCAATTCTTCCGAACAATACGTTTTACCTCTCTGCTTTGATTGTTAAAATCTATATTAAGTCAAGACGTTGTGTCTTCTTTATTGCTTTCTTCTTGATTCTCTCTACGTGGTCTTAAAAGGTTTCCTCTTGTTTTCAGTTTCACTCTGGCTTTCGCAGTTTCGATGACTCCCAACGGATAGCCTCTTTCTAAGAAGCTACTGCTCATTTAATCTATTTGAGAGTTCATGTCAGACACTTCTGAGCAGTTTCTTTTCGCTCGTAACATCTCTCCATAGGCTATGCTCCATTTAAGATTTTGTGGGTGCCCACTGTTGGCATGCAGGATGCTGTTGCACGAGGTGGGTTTTCTATGCATTTTGGTGCATAACCTTTGATCTTTGATAAAAACTTCCACATCTAAGAAAATAATGCTTGATTCACTAATTGTAGATGTTAAAGATAGATTGTATTTGTTCTCTTTGAGTGAGTTGATGAAGTTCTGAAAATCAACACGATCCCCCTCCCATATTACGAAGAGATCGTCAATAAATCTAGTCCAGATTTTGATGTTCGATTGTTTTTGAGACTTCAGGACTTCAGCTTCCCATACTGCCATTAGCAGGTTGGCATAGGTGGGTGCAAAAGATGTCCCCATTGCAGTTCCCTGTCTCTGCCAGAAGACCTCACCTTTAAAGAGGAAGATGTTATGATGTAAGCAATACGTCAGCATTTCTGCTAACATCTCCGAATGTCCCAGATAACTTATTGATCTCGTTTGTAAGAATTGTCTGACAGCAGCTATTCCATCAGTATGGAGAATCGATGTATATAAGGATGAGACATCTATTGTTACCATTATGAAACCATCTTTCCATGAAATTTCTTGAAATCTGTTGAGAAAATCCATTGTATCTCTCAGATATGATGGTAGAGATGTTACATAGTTCATTAGAAAGATGTCGATGAATCGAGATGTTGATTCCAACAGAGATCCAATAGAGCTCACTATTGGTCTTCCTGGTGGTTTATGATCGATTTATGAACTTTCGGTAGATAGTAAATTGTCGCAATAATGGGATGATCAGTCTTCAAATACATATACTCCTCGAAATCGTTTAGGCCTTTTTCTTTCCATACCTGTAACATTAGGTGGTACTCTTTGGTCCAAGTCTCTATTGGATTTTCCGCAAGTATTTTCATAATGATCTTCATTCCCCAATTGCCTGTTTGCTTCACTTATGTAATCATTAAGGTTTTGGACAACGATGTTTCCACCTTTGTCAGAGGCTTTGATGATAATTTGGGAATCATCTCTCAGTTCTTTGAGGGCTTTATACTCTCCAGATGTTAAGTTCCATGATTTTTTGTTGTTCTTCTTTTTAATAGTTTGGGAGTTGCTCAGTGCTATTTTGTTGATTTCCTCCACCATAATTTCTTGGAATAAGTCGATCTTATTGCCTGGTGGAAGTTGTGGGCAAAACGTGAATTGTGTTCTTAGCCCACTGTTGCCACCTCTGTTTGTGTCAATCCCCATTCTATGACATAGTTCTTTATCTGATTCCGCGGATCATTCAAGTTCCCCAATTGCAAGTTCTTCTCCTTCCTCCAAGGACGTCAGTGCCCTTAAGGTGGGTATGTCAATCTGGTTTAGGAGTGATATATCCTGGTTAGTAGTTGTTAATCGTTTTTGTCTTTGTGTCTTGTCTTCAAAGTATTTTTTAAGTTTGATTTTTCGACAAAATTTATAGAGGTCAATGCGAAGGTTGGGTATATTGATGACTTTGTTGGGACAGAATGTCAATCCTTTGTTGAGCAGTTGTACTTGGGCAGCACTCAATATTTTATTGGAGATGTTCATTACTAAGTTGTTTTTGGAGAGGTTCTTTTTTAATTTTGTTTTTTCTTTCCTCTTCCTTTTTTGGTTTTTGCTCCGTCTTCTGCTTCTTCTGGTTGTGTTCTGGTTTGTCCTCTTTCCCATGTTGTCCCTCTTCCTCTCCCTCGTTGTCGCGTTATCATCTGTACTAAACGTATTTCCCCCAAAAAAATCCAGATTTGATGCACTTGACTCTTCGTCTGCAGAGCTTATGTCAGAGCTATCCACAGTTCCTGATGTTTTATAGCCAGCGCATTTGTCCTTCACTGCCCTATTCCTATACATGTCATACTTTCTAGCGAAAGTATATATCCGCCCACTTGCATAGTTAAGTCTATCTCTGTTGAATTTGTTGGCTTTTCTTTTTTCTACATCCGCTTCATGTTTGTTAATTTTCTTTTCCATTGCTTCAATTTGTTCTTTGTTCTCGTCACTTGTGGGGTATTGGTTTAGCTCTTCCTCTTTAATTATGGTGGTTATTCTTTCCAGTTTCCTTTCTGCGTGCATGATTAAAGTTCTCATCAATTTAAATATATATATATGTCAGCCACAAAGTTGCAAGGGTGCTGCTTTCCGCCAGATGACGTGGGTGCCAGCGACAGGTGGGATTGCTAAGAGGTCTTCAGAGGCCACGCCCCCTTTCTCCAACCACTCTGCAAATGCGGCTTGTGGGTTGCACTAATGGTTGGGAACTGAAGTCCACCTTACTCTTGAGGGACCTTGGGGGCCAAAAAGCCCTCCTGGCACCCACTGTAAGTTCTGCACAGCAGGATTCCTGAGAGCTGGACAGAGGCCTAGCCCCCTTTCTCCACCACTCTGCAAATGTGACTACTAGTTAAAAAACCATAGAAATTCACTGAAAAAACCAAAGGTTACAGGGACGTTATAGTTTGGAATTAGAATTTTAAAAACCTTAGAAATTCACCGAAAAAACCCAAGGTTACAGGGACGTTATAGTTAGGAAATGGAATAAAAAAAAACTTAGAAATTCACTGAAAAAAAAAAAGTTACGGGGATGTAATAGTTAGGCTCAGGTTTCACTTGTACAAAACCAGTGAGATTCAGCCATTATAGTTAGTGAGGTAACTATAACTCACTCCCCTGCAATGCACTACTTATGACCTCACATATTACATCACTCATGACATGGTCAATGATATCTCTGATGACATCACTAATGACATCTCAAATGACATCAATGGCCATTTTCGGCCTCAGGGACCCATCCCCCGGGACCCTATCTTTCTTTTTTTTCTAAATAAAAGAAGGGGGGGGCACATGGCCCTCCATCCCTGGGCCAATTTTGGCCCCGGGGACCCCATCCTCCAGGGCCTACCCTTTATTTATTGATTTCAAATTTTAAACGTGGAAGGGGGGCTGTCTGCCCCCCCTTACCTGTGCAAATTTTTGCCCTGGTAACCCCATCTCCCAGGGCTTGCTCTTTATTTATTTAAAAAATAGAGGCGGGGGCAGGCGGCCCCCCTCCCGGGCTGGTTTTGGCCCTGTGGAACCCATCTCCTGCAGCCTGGCCACATTACTGGGTATTTATACAAATGAGGGCAAAGGGGTACTTGTAGGTACAGCATACAGGCCCCAAATAATTCAACATAGCAACGAAGGAGTATACTGTTCCTATGGGGGAGGGATGGAAATGAGGGAGGCTGGGTTGGTCAACACCCCTGCTCTAAAGTGGAGTCAGGGTGTTTCCCAATAAGGGAAGTGGGGCCCTCACACACCCAGTTGGGTGTCATGCTTAATCATAGGGCTTGCTCCTCGTCAGGCCGGTGCTGCAATGCCTGACGGGCACCCTATGATGCCCCAAACTTATGGGTGAAGTGCAGGTGAGGGGCCTAGTGGTGTAGATGTGATCAGAAAGATGTGTAGGAGAATAAAATGAGGCGAGATGGTGCTCCAAAATGAGTTTAATCTGCGAGCCCACTCATCTCAATTAAAAACATCAGGGATGTCACCGCCATCCCTCCCCCATAGGAACTGCATACTCCTTCGTTGCTACGTCACATTACTGGGTGCCCTGGTCCCACCCAGGGCACCCAGTTTCTTATTTTGGGGACTGCGGGGGGAGTCTGAATGCCCCCGCAGTCCCTGCTGGCTCTCTGCATCCTGCTGGAGCCTGCATTGCTTTTGGACAGAGGGAGCTGCACACATGCAGCTTCCTCTGTCCAAAATCAATTCTGCTCTGCTTCGAGTAAGTGAGAGCATTTTACATGCTTACTCGAAGCAGTGCAGCGTTTGCTATGGCTTGGAGGGAGCAGTGTTCCTGCCAAACCATAGCAAACTGCAATGTCCCAGGGGTGGGCATCCCGGGACATTGCTGGAGCCAGCCCTGGGGTGTGGTGGTCCCAATGGCCATCTAGAGCTCCAGGAGGGGGGCTGCACGGCCCCCCACTTTCAAGTATTTAACCCCAGGGAGGTGGTGGTCCCCGGGGCCGGGGGTCTGCAACGGACCCCTTAATTATTCAGTTTGTGCCCCGAGGTGGCGGTCCCCGGATTTTTTTGATGTTTTCAGTTCGATCCGCTATGCACTGGGAGCCCATCCCTCCTCTCTTGAATCGTGGGGTGGCTTGTACTTGGCTGTGGATGCAAAAGAGCTTGACAATTAGGCGGTAAAGGTTTCCCATTTACTGACTGGATCTGTAAGACCGTTTTGTTCCTGTAACAGGGCCTTTGCAGCTTGAAGGACCTCCCCTGTATTTACTAGTGGGGATTTAATGTGTTTTAAATTAATTGTATGACATGCGTGCGGACCCCCTCTGTGGAATATTGGCGTAGGAATGATTGCCTGAAATACTGCTTCCTGTGGCCGATGGTCACTGTCCCCCTTATCCCCTCGGCGGAACCCAACTACATGGTGAAAGAGCGGAAGAGAGACCAGGGAGTAGTCTAGTGTTGAACACACGGTTTCCGAGTAGAATGAGGCTGCTGGTGGAGAGTCTTCTTCAAATCTTCCATTTAGTGCCCTTGAGTTAATATGCTCTAAATCTTCCACTAGTTGCCTAGCCGTGTTGCTTGCTCTGCGAGGTGCGCTTCTTTTTTGGGCTGGTATGTTCCATTGGAGAGACTGGACCAGCACTTCCTCATTGCCCGAGGAGCCTAAGATGTGTGGATTTAGGTCCCCTGAGAGGATAAGATTCTGGGTGTTCTGCATGCTTAAAGTTGCCAAGAGATGGTCCACAAGGTGCCTAGATTCCTGAATACTTTATTTTGGATTTAAATAAGCATTGATGATTAACACCTCATCCTTGGTTCCTTTGAGATTCAGGACATGCTTAATTGTGTTGACAGATGTTGAGGCGGAGGAGATTTCCTTTGCAGGAGAAATATTTGTTATTGAGACGTAATTTGCCAGACCGCCTGATAAGGGACCATATTGAGATTTCCTAACTGCTGGCGTATGGAAACAAATAAAGCCTGGTAGTTGGTATGGGTCTGTCATCCATGTTTCCTGCAGCAGGACAATGTTGAATGAATTGATGTATGACATGAACTCGGGGTTGGTTGCCTTGCTTCTCAGCCCATTGATGTTCCATGAGCAGAAAGGCAAGATTGATTTGTTCTGTCGGTGCGGCCCTTTATGTTGCATGATTTATCATTGAGCGTCTGTAGTCACATTGATGGTTCTGAAGATCTTCTGGGAATCCAGATGCATAGGTAGATACTGCATTTGGCTCAATTAGTTACTATATGCCCGTTCTCTTTCAGATGACTGGCCCCGTGCTCCCCTGAGCACAGAGAAAGTGGTTTCTCTGCTGCCATTAATTTTATCCTTCTTATTGGTAAGTAATGGGAGGGGGTATCCAGTGCTATGATAAGATTAAATCCTTATTCCCAATGATTTGAATATTTCACATTCTTTGAGCACTTTATTGGTAAGCTGGGTTGATCTCCATGTAGCCTCAGTGGTTTCTCTTCCCGAGAGCGCTTCTGCCCTGATGAATTCTATTGACAGGAGCTTGGTTGTGTTGATATCTCTTAGAGTTGGGATGGTTGAAAATAATTGGAGAATATTTCCTCTGTTTCAATTTGAACTCCGGTTTAAAGAGCAGAATGCTGTTCTCTGGCTGCTGCCTGTAAGGGCTTCCCCTGGATGGGTCCTCCCCCCTTTGTAACCGGCCTGGTGATTGCAGGTTCAGTAAACTATCCCCGTTGATGTATGATGGCCCAGTACCTACTAACCGGCAGCGGCTGTTGGTGCCTTCCGAGCCAGACTCTTTAGTCGTTACATTGTTGGGATGTGATAAATGGGTGAGGCTGGAGTCCGAGATCACCACTGTCATTGTGGTTGTGCTTGGGGAGTTTGACTGTGCCGGTTTTGGGGCTGTGTTGATCCTGACGTTTCTCTTGTGGCTTCCCTGAGACCAGCCGAGTAGCTTTTAGGAGCTCTCTCCTGGGGCTGGGCTTGCATGGTTGATGGCTCGCTTGTTGCTATCATGGGTGAGCTAGAGGGATGGTCCAAATACCCTGGGAGCTGCTTGGAGTGACCTCCTTTAGTGTCTGCTGTGGTATTTGGCCCTTCCTGGGTTGACGTATCTGACTTAAAGGCCTTGCACAGTACTGTTTTGGATCAATGGGCCTCCCGATTAAGAGTGCCTAGAGAATCTGTTGGTTTGTGAGTTGTCTCTGATTGTGTTACAACCAGGATCTGTTGTTTTGGACAGAAGAGGGGATACGTTGCTGCTTGGTTTGGGATGGATGTTTTGTTATGGCCTTTCCCCCTGAGTTGACGTCTTTGTTTGGAGTTTTGCTCTGGGGCTCATTTTGGTTATAATGGTTTTTTATTTATAATATGTTTTACTGGCATGTCAAAGATGTAAACACATTGTATACATTTCACAAATAAGATTGGATAATTATCTCATCCTCTTAAATATACATGCCATTTATTAACATATCCCCTCCCGTCACCAACCCCCCACCCTGGGCTTAGTTAACCTAAACCTCGGCAGGTGACTCCAGACTACCTTGTACACGGGGGAATACGTGGATGACCACGCCTTCCATCAATATGTCATTGTGAGTGGGAATCAAGCACATTGAACCCCCAGCCTCCTGAGACCCCTGATGAAGTTTGACCACGGTTCTGCAGCTCTAAGCATTGTCTGTCCCCCTTAATCTACGGGGGTAACTCATCTGGCGGTGTCAGTAGTTCCATTAGCATTGCCCATGCCCTCATATCCTCACTCACTCTTTCACCCCTTCGGGTAGCCTTCATGTGACAACCCTCTGCATTAATCCACTCAGCCATATCTTTCATCCAATCCTCTATCTTCGGACGTCTGGGGGACATCCATCCAATTACAATTCTGCATTTGGCCAGCAGCAGCCCCAACACCATGAACTGCCTGCTTAGCTTCTTTTTCTTGCGAAACACTATGAGCCCCAATAAGCACTGTGATAGTTCCCTGGGGGTCTCCCACCCAGTGACAGTATTACGTTTCAGTAGGACGGTCTGCCAGTACTCATCAATATCCGGGCAGCACCATAGCATGTGTTGGAAGTCCGCCGGTTTCCCCCTACATCTAGGGCACTCCAGCGAGCGCTCCGGATATATGGATTGCAGCCTACTGGGAGCCAGGTATACCTGATGTACCACATTGTATTGAAGGAGCTTAAACCTCATGTTTGTGGATGTGCTCTTGACCCCTTCATGTATCTTTTCCCAATCGCTTTCGGTGAGGGGCTTTTCCACCTGTGCCTCCCACCGCTCTTCTACCGAAAGTGCTTTTCAGGGGGCATCCTCCCTCAGGGTCCTGTATATATGTGGGATCAACATTTTGCCCCCTGCTATCATTAGGATAGCTTCTAGCGTTCAGGAAGTAGGTGGCTCATCGGGGAAAGACAGACAGATCTCTCAAGTGGTGGCCGCAATCTTTGCGTATTGCAAAAACTGTCCAGATCCCAGCTGCAATGTCTCCAATGCGTCCGTTAGTGTTATAAATCTGTTGTCAGAGTAAAGATCTCCCAGAGTCGCTCAGCCATCCCCCCACCATTTCTGCAAAGACATAGATGGTCGTAGTGCCCATATGTTCATTCCCACTGTGAAAGGGTCCGTTTTATCACGGTCCGAACTGTTCTATCCCAAGCCTTACACTCCATACGGCAACCAGTCTGGGGTCCCGGCCCCCATCATCAGGACCTCCGTCAGTGAATGTCCACCGTACATGCCACGCAACAATCTACTCTCCTAACTATCTTCTTCTTCCATTCAATGGACCGCGTGCTGGAGCTGTGCCACCAGGTAATAATATTCCATAGAGGGTACCTCTAGTCCACCCATCTGCCATTCATGCTTCAATGTCATCAGGCTCACTCGTTTCCTCCCGGTATGCCAGAGTAGTTCCACTAGAATTTTTTCCAGATCCGTAAAGACTCGCCTGGGTATATCATAGAGAGTGGCCTGGAAAATATATAAACACCTAGGGAGCACTACCATTTTTGTCAGGGTGATTTTCCCCATCAATGACAGCCTGAGTGTATTCCAAAATTTTATGTTATGCTTCAAACCGCCTATGACTCTCCCTATATTATCTTCCTCAAACTCTTTGGCATCGTGTGTGACCCTTATACCTAGGTACCTCATGCACTTCCTCTCCCAGGGTAGGGCCAGTGTCGGCATATCTGCCTTCAATCGCCCCATCAGAGTCTCCAGAGGGAACAGCTTAGACTTGGAGCGGTTGACGCGCAGTCCGGTGTGGTCGCCAAACTCCACCAGAGCTTCCAGCATGAGCGGGACCGATTGACTAGGGCTCCGAAGATACACCAATGCATCATTTGCATAGAGCGATACCACGTGCCTGAATCGATATCCAGTAGCGCCGAAGCGTATTGCCCTTCACGTAAGGCAGGGGAATGGAGCACCAGTGAAAGCCGCCGTAGGTTACATTGTGTGTTCCTATTTGGGATGAAACCACATTGGTCGTCAGCTATTAATTGTGGTAGAGATCCCAACAGCCTCATGGCCAATACTTTACTTAAAATTTTCTGGTCCACATTTACCATTGACAGTGGACGTTAAGAGGAGACCACCTGGCTATCTCTATCAGGCTTTGGTAACATCACTATTATCGCCTCCCTCAAGGACTCCGGGAGCACCCCCCTCTCATAGGCCTTCTGATACACCTCTAGTAATCGCTCAGCCAGCTTTTTCTACTGATAGTGGTAAAACTGAGCCGGCAGGAAATCTCCGCCTGGGGCCTTGGCCGAATTTAGGGTTCTGATAGCCGTCAGTATCTCCTCCTTTGTGATGGAAACATCCAAGAGCAGACTGTCCTCCTCGGGCAGCTGAGGGAAACGTATCCCCCCCAGATATGACCGAATCTCCAGAGGGCCGGTTGTCTCCAGGGCTCCATATAGGCCCTTTAGGAGTTCGTAAACACTTCTAGTACTGCTTGTTGTGAGGACTTTAGTCTACCCTGTTTGTCTCGGAGCCCTGATATTGGCGGATGCCGATTCTCACCGCGTATGAGCTCGCTTTATCACCCTCCCTATGTAACTTCTTTCTATATGTGGATTGGGAGAACATATCAAGCCTGTCCCAAGTTTCCAGTATTTCGGCCCTGCACCCCTGCCAGGTGTGCAGACTAAGGGGTTGTTCGATCAAGTCTTTCTCTAATGCGCCTAGACGCTTCTCGAGCCTATCGAGATCACTGAGGAGTTGTCGCTTAATACCATACGTTATCCTCAGGCATTCCCCTCTCAATACCAAGTTCATGGCATCCCAGTCCATTGCCCTAGATGAGGCACTTTCCCAGTTGTCATTAAAGAAGCCATTCAACACCCCCGTTAACTCGTGCACAAACACCTGATCTGATAACGCTTCCACACTCATTCTCCAAAGCGGGACCGCTGGTATCTGTACCCACATTCGAATAGAAACCAGCAGGGGTGAGTGATCTGAGAGATAGCGAGCCAGATAAGAGGATGCACTAACCCATTGCATCACTACATCCGATACCAGACAGTAGTCTATCCGGCTATATGTGCCAGCGGCAGCCACATGGCATGAGTACTCTCTACCCAGGGGATGGCGAACCCTCCAGGCATCGTGTAGCCCCAACACTTTAATCAATTCCAATGATGCACCTGTCATTACCAGTTTAGTGGCCACTTTAGGGGGGTAGCGATCTACAGCACCATTAAGCACACACTTCGCAGGATCACTGCAGGCCATGTGTGTTCCATAACTGCTCCCAGGATTCCACTATAAAAAGAAGGATCATCATTGGTAGGGGCATACACGTTCACCAAGCAGATTTCCCTTGCATCCAGCGTACCAGCTAGGATCACATACCGGCCTCCCAGATCTATCTTAATCTCTCTCACAACAAATGGAACCCTAGATGCCACCCTGATCAATGCTCCCCAAGCATAGCTAGAATACCTGGTCATGCAGATTTCCCCCTGCCATCTGCGTCGTAGGGCGGGCAAGCATTCTCCCCATATGTGTGTTTCTTACAAGAAGGCTATTGATACACCATATCTGCACAAGTAAGAGTGTATTCTCTACCTCTTGACATATTTACCCAATCCCTGGACATTCCAGGTCATACACTTCCAGTCAGATGCCATCAGTGCTGTTGTAGACTTTAGGCATCTCAGAGTTCACCCTTCCAACCCCTCCCCCATTAGTCCCATCCCTGTTTCTCACACACTCTGGAATCTCAAACTGACAGACAATCTGAGCCACAAATTCCCCCTTAAAACTGTAACAAGCCCCAAAACGTCCCCCCCTCCCTCGGGTAGTGTGACCAAACTGGAGAACCACCCCAACTTAGCCCTTACGCAGGATACACCGCCCTATACCCCGTGAAGAGGCAACGGCTTCAGTGTTATCTTCCGCTGTTAGCAGAGGGCCCAGGTTCCGGCTAGCTGGCGAGGCCGAAGCACTCAGCCTGCCCGTCAGACCACGGCTCACTTGGAGCAACCCGCTGATAAGTATACATATTACCCGTACATCAATAATAGGTACCTCCTTGTAAGCTGTCTCGGCCTTTAGCTTCTCTCCGACACCTGCAAATGTTGTAAGTATACTTATAGCAGTGTTCAAAAACATCCTGTTAGTGATCATACTTAGGCATTAAAGTAGATGAGCAGATAGACAAAAGAAAACAGAAATTTCCCCCCCCCCTCAGTCCTAGTGAGTCGGTAACTGCTCAATCTCCTTCAGTAGTTCCCCTTCCTCTACACTTGGTCTCTCAGCGTGGCTGTGGGGGCTCATCCGTGTCCGGAATACAGTCCGAATCTGCCAGGGTGCCATCCGGGCAGACCAGAATTCTGCCAGAACGGCGGTTGTCATGATTTGTCAGTGACTCCGCTGAATGTCTCCTGGCCCGAGGGCCTCGCCCCAGCCCGCCTGATCTGCTCCATGCTCTCTCCTGGGCACTCCGCTGCGATTTGATCCCTAGCGTGTCCAGCCAAACATTGGCTTCAGTGGGTTTTGTGCAAAAGTATGCCTTCCCATTATGCTGGATTCTGAGTTTCACAGGGAATAAGAGGCTGTATCTCATGTCATTGTCTTTTTTTGGTTGCCCAAAAGTCCTTTCGCTGTTCCTGTACTTCGTGTGTAAAATCAGGGAATATCATGATCACTTGTCCATTGAGCTTTGAGCTTAGGAGCACCATGCGCTCTGGCGTGCTGAAGTGTTGCGTCCCGAACTCTAAAATTGAACAGCCGGGCGATTATCGCACGTGGTGATGCTCCGGGTTTGGGCAGAGGTGCTAGGGCTCTATGCGCCCGCTCAATTGTGAAGAAGTTCGATAACTTTATTGACGGAACCTCTGCTTTTTCCGGGAATCCCTTGATCGCCCCTCTGCATCTTGGAGTTGTTCTTCGAGTTGTTCCTACAGCAGTGTGGTCTTGGCCTGGAGCTCCGTCACCGTCTTTTTCAGTGAGGCTAGTTCTGATTGTATGGTTTGCACTACTCCCTCCGTGGCAGTGACCCTGTCCGATATCTTACGGACATCTGTGTGAAGCAGCCCCATCTCCAGTGCAGCAGTGTCTATCTTGGCTATGGTGAGGTCCCTGGATCCCTTAATTTCAGCCAACAATTTCGCAAGCAATTCGGGGCCTGCGGGCCTGCACCCCTTGTCGCCCCATCTGTTTGCATTGGCATGGCATTGGCATGGCATAGTTATCTATTTTGTTGGCCTGCACATTCTTGCCTCCTTTATCCTTGGCCATGTCCTCGCAATGTCAGCACACCCCGCTTGGAAGCCTTAATATTTTTGAGGCCCAGTAAATCACCAACCCCTGACTGCTACTTCCCAGTAGGGGGCTTCTCCCTATAGTCCCTGCCCTAGGCAAAGGCCCAACATCCACTATCTCCGGTCTGGGCCCTCCAACCCCGGTCTGTCGGGCCCCTTGGACCTGTGTACTCACTGCTATAGTGCGCTGTTGTCCCTTATACCGGAAGGTCGCTGGTGTGTTACATTCCGTGCTCCTTGCACCCTGGCCGGGCCTCCCGAGAGCCGCTCGCCTTCACTCTCCGCTCTCAGACTCGGCCTGACTGGGTGTTCAGCCTCCACATGGCCAGCTGTGCCATGCTCCTGCTCTGATCCCGCTGTGGCGGCCTCCCACTTCCTACAACATCTTGTGGCAGTCCACCACCTCCCCAGGTTAAGGCACCATGCAGTGAACCCCTCGTGTGCTGTTCAATATGTGCGACCCCCTCACCTGCTTCAGGGGGCTGCTGTCTTGCCCGATGCGCCCAGCGCTGGGGGCCTGCCTCCTTGCAGCTAAATCCCGGCTAAATCAGTGGCACCGGATCATCTGACACCCGGTCTCCAGCACTGCTGCCAGGGCACCACTGACGTGGAGATTGCTGCGACTCCTTCTCTGGAGGGCGTCTCAAGGCGGCTCCCCGGACACCGCCTTCTCCTTTTCAGCAGTCCCGACTTCCCCGGGTTATCCTAGTTGGCTCACGGGGGGAGTATGAACCGCCAGCCAACAGCATGTCCGCCGCTCATAGCACTCCAGCACTCGGGGTCCGGTTCGGCCCCCTTTTTTTCCCTGGGGTGTCTCTGCCACTCCGCGGCACCCATTAGGGAGTGTCAGCGTCTGCAGCAATCTCGATTCAGCACATCACCGCAGCCTCAGGCCTTGGCTGTGCCACGGGCCACGTGATCGTCATCCACGCTGCCACCTCCCCGGGCAGCTGCGGGCCAGATTTTTGGGTATATGGTGTCCCGCATCCACGGCGCAGCGGACAGCTCTTATTTCAAGTGGGTGTTCAAAGGATTATGTCAGATTTATTTATCTTCGGCAGGAGCTCCGGGTCGCCATCTTCCCTAGCCACGCACCCTTGGTTGTGATGTTGTTGAAACGGGGTGAGTCCTCCGGAAGGACCCCCGGTAGTTGAAGGATGCAGAGTTTTGGCAGCAGCTTGCGTCGAGCTTGGCTTCTTGGGTGGTACGTTTTGCAGGTTGACGGACTCCTTTTTATCATTTAGTTCTTTTTTTTCTATCATGGAGGAAGGAGGACAGCATGGTGGGTAGGGAAGATAGTTTTTCAACTATCGGTCCGCAGCTGCAAATCAGGTTTGCCTCCTGTTGGGCTGGACTGAGGAGTGAGTTTAGGTTCCCCAGTTTTCCTTCGATCGCTCCTACGTTTCGGGCCAGAGTGTTAAGTAGCGTCAGTTGTAAGTCCATTTTTTCATACTGGTATTGGAGGGCTTCAGTGGTTTGTTGCATTGTGTTCAACAGGGTATCCCAGATGTTGATTGTTTGGGGTGAAGAGGCAGGGATACTTGAAGGGGCCCTGCGGCTTGGGGCTGCGTCTCTGTTCACATTGTTGCGTTCCAGCCTTTATACTGCATTGTTTTGGGAGGTTCTGTGTGAAAAGCTTTGTGGGGAGTCCAGAGAATAGGATGCAACCTGGTTTGCACACTCCTGAGAGCCTAGGTATGATAGTGCTTCATGGTCATCCTGGACCTCTGGGGCTTCCTCCTCTTCCGCCCCCTCCCAGCTTTGGAATGCTTCTTTTCAACCGATTTTGTCAGTTGCTGTAAGGGCAGGTTGGGGGGGCCTTGGGAGGGGGTTGAGGGTGACAGGTTTTTGTTTTGTTCAATAGTTTCACCTTGTATCTTCCCCTTCCCCTTTCTGGAAACATTTTGATAAGTATGATAGGTTTCAGGATGTGTTCCTGGGCTATGCAAGTTGGATCTGGTTTGATGATACGTAGTGGCTTGAGTTGATTCCTGTTCCTGGGTGATGCCTACTTGAGTAAATGCATAGGAAGATGAGCTTGGTCCATTGACTGATTGCCTGTAGGGGGAGTTTAGAAATGGCTAGGGTGGGTGAGCCATCCCTTTCTGTGGTTTTCCCTAGGAAGTTTAGCTAACTCTGGGGTATATTTACAAGAACTGCCGCTAACTAGCGTTAGCGTTAGTTAGCAGCAGTTTTTTTTAACGCAGCCTATCACCAAAAACTATCGCCCTGATAGCGATGTATTTACAATATGTCGCTACATGGTGATAGTTTCAGGTAGCTGCAGTGAAAACTGCCGCTAACACTAGCGTGAAGGCAATACAAATTCTGACGTTAGCGGACAAAAACTGATGAAAGGCCAATTTGCGGGCAAAAAACTCACGTTAGTCAGCAGAACTTCACCTTTTTTGCCTCTAGAGACAAAAATAGCCAATAAGTCCACCTCTAATGAAAAAAAGAAAAGAAAAACAATGGAATGCAGAATGGAGCAGCCAGGGACAAGTGCAGCACAGATCAACAACCTCCCCAAACCCCCCAACAGACAGGATGACCAGCCAGAGTCCCAGGGGAAGAGGAAATGAAGAATCAGGGCTACATATATGAAAAGAGGCGCTTCACTGGGGAAAACCTGGGATGTATCACTTTTCATAGCACCCTCCTTGCAACACCATGGCAGCCAAACCTTGAAAGCGCAGACAGTTCCCAGGGCCCAGACGCCTTAATGTGCCTGCGTCTGGGACCCGGAGTGGGATGCGGAGGTGCTGTGGAGTTGCTGGGCCATGGCGGTAAACATTGAGGCACCAGAGATCGCCCTTACCTGGTGGTGAAGTCCGCCAGGTCACATGGAGACACATAGCTGACCTGTGTGAGAAGACCGCCTGGTGCCCCTTGGAGCTGTGAATGGTAGAGGTGCTCCTGTGCACCATCATAGAGAGGTCTGCATCGCATACCATGTGCCACCGCTACACCGGGGTGCACGGAGGGGATCACCAATGGTGAGCCGCACCTCTCTGCATCAAAGGCCGGAGGATGTTGCGCTAGCCAGGCGCTGTGTAGGGTGAGGCCCCTGAGCTGCGCCGAACTTGTGTGGCAGGAGCGCTGCAAATTCACGCATAAGGGGGCCCTGTTGCATCACCTGCATCAGGAGGTTCCCCAGCGGACTTGCCGGCGACTGCTGTACCCAGGCTTGTGAAATCCCACCTGGCTGAGTCTCCTACTGGCTGAGTCACAGATTTGAAGAGAGTGCAGCGGATTGCGTCACGGTGTCAATGTCCAGGTGAGGAGAATCTGGGAGGCGTAGCGGAGGAGGCTTGGGGGTCGAGTCGGGCCCAGGCCTAGCGCCTGTGGGTGACGCACCCCCAGTGGCGGCTCCTCCGCTATGGCGGAAGAGCGTCGCCCCACTGCTTTCAAGCACTGCCAGAAGAGGAAACATAACATGATGATAACTTTTTGATATTCTCATGCTATGTTTCCTTTGGTGGGGCTGCTCTACTCACAGAGCAGGGCAGGGGCGGAGTGGTATGCCCACTCAAGTGAGCAATGACTGTTTGGTTGGCCCTCTCAGGCCACCCAAAGCAGTCATGCACACTTCCCTGTTCGCAATGCAGGCTGCATTACAGCCTGCATGGAGAACATGCCCAGCCCTCCAGCCCCTGGCTGAACGCCTTGTCACGGCGCTCAAGAACAATCACAACACCGCATTGCAGCCACCTGCGACTGTTCCTAGAAGCAGACTCAGGACAGCAGGAGCACAGAAGACGCGGGACCTGGCCTCGAGGTAAGATAAAAAAATATATATATTTACACCCCCTGCTCCCCCCGTGTCCCTGCCCCCTCCAGTGTCCTTTCTCGCGTTTCCCGCCTCCCAGCTGTCCAGTCCCCCCGCAGCACTACTTAATGGCAGCCGCTGTGCGGCCATGTGCAGAGGGTGTACCACTGCTGCGCCAAAGGCAAGCCCATCTGCGTCCGTCCGCCCCTGGACTGCACCCAGCACCAAGGACCCTTCCTCTCTGACATTCCACTGCTACGACGCCAGCACCCTCCTCACCATGAGCCCTGGACGCCACACCGCCTGCCATCTACCATCACTGTAGAATTCCCTTGCACCCTGCACCTGCCGAAACTGAAAACGCACCTTCTGCCACATCAGCACACCAGCGCCTCCTGCTGCCCAGCCGACCAACAGTGCAGCTGACTGGCTCAAATGTATCCTCCTCAACGTGCGGTCCCTCCACAAACATGCAAAAGAAATCTGGGAACTCCTCAACGCCACCTCTTCAGACATCACCTTGTTTGCGAAACCTGGACCAAACACTGCTCCAGACCGGACATCGCCATCACCATCCACGACGGCTACAAATTCATCCACACAGACCACCCCGAGTGCCCAGGAGGAGGCATTGCCATTGTCTAAAAAAGCACACTCCGATTCACCACGCACTCTAATGACCCGACGGCTACCATGGAACACCTCCACTTTCAGATACGGACCAACCCCAGCTCCACCCTTCTGCGGCACCCTCGTCTACAGGCCCACTGGCCCATGAACCCTCATTCACCTATGCCACTGTAGACCTCATCGCACCCTAGGCTCTCCCATCCACTGACAACCCCAGTGACCAGATTACCACCAGCCTCCTGGCGAACCTCACCAACATCAGACTCAAGCAGCTAGTCACCGCACCAGCCCACATAGCTGGACACACGCTCGACCCCATCTTCTCTGCAAGCGGGAACTTCAACTACAGCCACACCACCGAACTCTCCTGGACCGACCATCATAGTATACATCACGTCTTCACCACGCCCACCGTACACCACTGCCATCATCACCTCCCCAGCCACAGCTGGATCAAGGCCATCAACTTTTTGGCAACTCCCTCAGCACCACTACTCTGCCAACGCTTACAGACGCCAACACCGCTGCGCGCAAACTCCGCTGATGGAGCTCCAACTGCGCCAACACCCTGGCAGCTCCCCGTGTCAGTGGACCGAGCATCTGGGGGTCGCTGGCCACCGGGGAAGGTGACAGCAGACACCCTGGATGTCAAACTAGACTCTGTACAAAGGCACGCATCTAGGCATATGCGTGACTTTGTGAACCCCTATGCCACATTATACCTGAGTCAGGTAGGATGTATGCAGGGTGGGCGTTCCCACGCAACAAAGCCTCGTAGGAGTTGCGCAGTGAAATCTATGAGATTTCACTGTGACAATTCTAGGACTCCACTGCGTCAAAACCTTACGCCTGCCTCATGGCGGGCATAAGGGTGACGCAGTGCCATGGGGATAGGCCTGCCCCATGCATTGCTGCAGTTGCATCATGCTTGCGACAAAATTGCAGCAATGCGTGACTTTAGCGCCGACAGATCCGTTGATCCATGGAATTGTGAATTAATCAGGAACCGCAAGTAGTTTGTTACGCTGCGTAGAGCTTTGTTTTTAACTATTTTAAAAATTGTATTTGCACTTTGCACTGTACCAAAGGAGTCTCAGGCTTACCAACTGCTTTGGTGTTGTTTCCCTCCTGACCTGCGGTGCCCGTATGTAAGAGCAGGCCCACCCTCAGCAAGGTCAGCATGCTAGTAGTTGACGCACAAGTGGGGGATAAAAACAGCATACTGATGCGACCGCGCAGCATGGAATCGTGAATTAATCAGGAACCGCCAGTAGTTTGTTACGCTGCGTAGAACTTTGTTTTTAACTATTTTAAAAAGTGTATTTGCACTTTGCACTGTACCAAAGGAGTCTCAGACTTATCGACTGCATTGGTGTTGTTTTCCTCCTGACCAGCGGTGCCTGTATGTAAGAGTGGGCCCGCCCTCAGAAAGGTCAGCGTGCTAGTAGTAACCCCGGGCGGGTAACTATGCTCCACCAGCGGAGTTTGCGGAGTTTTGCCTACTCTGCGTTCCGCTGTGAACGGGGAGTTCAGGCAAAACTACGACTCCGTGTCAGAGCGTAGTTAGCCGGCCCCTCCACCCTCCCAAAGTTATTAAAAATAATTAAAAAGGCACTTACCTGCCGTGTCTGCCTCGGCTGCCTCCTCCTCGCAATGGCTGCTCTCTACTTGCACTGAATAACCCCTACGTTGTACGTCTTGCGAATGTGCATGCGCACGCGCAAGACGTACAACGTAGGGGTTATTCAGTGCAAGGGGGAGGCAAGAGAGAGCAGCCATTGCGAGGAGGAGGCAGCCGAGGCAGACACAGCAGGTAAGTGCCTTTTTAATTATTTTTAATAACTTTGGGAGGGGGGAGGGCACGGAGCGGAGCGTAGTTCCACAGAGTTTTTTTTAAACTCCGTGGAACTATGCGGAGCACCACTCTGCATACTCCGCCCAGGGTTAGCTAGTAGTTGACGTACAAGTGGGGGATAAAAGCAGCATGCTGACTCCACTGCGCAGCATAGAATCATGAATTAATCAGGAACCGCCAGTAGTTTGTTACGCTGCGTAGAGCTTTGTTTTCAACTATTTTAAAAATTGTATTTGCACTTTGTACTGTACCAAAGGAGTCTCAGACTTACCGACTGCTTTGGTGTTGTTTCCCTCCTGACCTGCGGTGCCCGTATGTAAGAGCCGGCCCGCCCTCAGAAAGGTCAGCATGCTAGTAGTTGATGCACAAGTGGGGGATAAAAACAGCATGCTGACGCGACTGCGCTGCAGACGTGTGCAGCGGGTGCACCACCGGCGCACCAAAAGAGCGCCAAAGGCAAGCCCGTCTGCACCCGTTAGCGCCCGCACTGCGCCTTGTGCCAGGACCCCTGGCCATTTTTCTTGCCAAACTTACACTAGGATACAGTTACTGGCACTCAGTAAGGGTAAGGGTGGCAACACCACTATTGGGGTTGGGGAAAAGAACTATGACCTGTGGCACTGTACTCACTGTAATTACTCATTCTCAGCCATCAACCTCCCTCCCTCTACCCCTGCCTATAGCTTTTTCAAAAAGGATAACAACTTATCTAACAAAGCCATGGAAGATAACAGAGACATTACCCCTTCTGCTCTCTCACCTTACATCTCAACAGGGAAAATTAACCAGCCTGAATCCAACAGCAGATCATTAACTGCTATCCTGCTCAACACTAGATCAGTGATTTAACATAAGTACGGGTTTGAATACTTGATGCAGATATTAAACCCAGATATGGTCTTCCTTATGGAGACCTGGGCCACCACTACTTCCGAACCAGATTGGATTATGGCATTGCCAGCTGGATATATGTTATCCAGTGTACCCAGGTTGGGGAAATATAGTGGCAGTATAGCTATTATATACAGATTTGGGCTTAAAGCTACTTTTGAGACCGTCCTGTTGCAAGGGGTGGAAGCCATGACCTTTAACATTAAAATGAGCAACACAGTATCCTTCCCCAGGCTACTTCTCTTTAGACAGCCAGGTCCAAAATCCTTGTTTATCCAAGGTCTACAGACCTTTATCGAATCTTGTCTGGACTCCCCAACTTTTACGATACTAGGAGATTTTAATTTTCATTTAGAGTGTGACTAGAATGCAGATACTTCCACTTTACTAGACAATCTGGAGGGTTTTGGACTGACACAGATAGTCTCGGAATCCCAAACATAATGCTCATCATACGCTGGATGGGATTTTCACCAATAATCCTTCTATTATGGTGAATAAAGTACTGCCTTTAACCTGGACTGATCATATGGCAATTCTCTTCAACCTACTCGGTCTGAATAATCAACTCCCTCAGGTAAAAAACCTGCCCCCCACCAAAGTAAGTTCCTGGCGTAAAATCAGGAAAGACGCCTTAATAGAGACGCTTGACAACAGTATGCCTGTTCTAGTGACAGACACCAATATGGCGGCTGACAATTATGACAATTGAATAAGGTCAGCCATGAACCAGTTGGACTCCAGAAAGAATAGTTAAACAGCAAAGGAACAACCTCTCTGCCCCCTGGTATAACTCTGAGCTCAAACTCCTAAAATCTGAGTGTAGACGCTCAGAGCGTGCATGGAGGACTGAATACAGCGAGCAGGGTAAATCTACCAATGAACTTGTACTAACTGATTATGAGGAAGCCATTAAAAGTTCCAAAAAGATCTATTACACAAGTAAAATCAAGGCAGCAAAAAACTCCTCAAGAGAACTTTTTAAGACCATTACCGCCTTGTCCAAGTTGCAACAGGTAAATCAATTTGCCCCTGATCAAGCTCTCTGTGATAAAATGGCCAACTTCTTCCAGTCGAAAGTTCAAACGATTAATGATGAACTGGCCGGGAGGAGCCCTGCCCCCACTATTTATTTCTTACAATCTATGGAGGACTCGTCCTCCTCTACTAGGGATGGCCAGTTGGCCAGTTTCTCACCTTTAACGGTGGACACAGTCAGCGACCTGCTACTAGCCACAAAATCAGGGTCCCCGACAGATCGCTGTCCCCCTGACATAATACATCTGGCCTTGGGTAAGATTAGTACTCTACTAATCCAATTTCTGAACAATGTCATTAGGACAGGAACCTTCCCAGATTCCTTGAAGAAAGCCTGTATTAGACACATCCTAAAGAAACCTTCCCTTGATCCATCTGAAGTAAAGAACTACCGTCCAATTTCCTGTTTACCCCTTGCGGCCAAAATTCTGGAGAAAGCCATCAACCAAGACTTAACTGGTTATCTTGAAACCAATAACCACCTAGATTCCACTCAACATGGCTTTCGACCACGCCAATCCACAGAGTCAGCGCTAATCATGGCCACTGATGAAATTCGTTTGCTGATTGATGGTGGAGGTAGAGCCGTCCTAATCCTACTTGACCTATCAGCCGCGTTTTATACTGTAAATCATATGGTACTTACGTAACGGCTGAAGGCAATAGGAATTAAAGAGACCGCTCTAACCCTTCTCACTTCGTTCCTGACTGCGAGAGAACAGTGTGTGTGATGGCACAACTTCAAATCCAAGATGTTTTCCCTCCCTGTGGAGTACCCCAAGGCTCAGCACTGTCACCAACCTTATTTAACATATATGTGATGCCTCTGGCCAAACTAATCAGGGCTCACAGCTTTTCGTTGGTATCATATGCTGATGACACACAGATTGTTATTTCCATTTCCTCAAGTGTAGATACTGTGGCGGGGAAATTCCACAGTTATCTTGAGCACATCATGGAATGGATGCATAAGAATTACCTCAAATTAAACACAGACAAAACGGAGGTCATGGAGTTTGGAAATGGACTTCCTACTTGGAATCAATCTTGGTGGCCGGCGGTGGCAGGGGCTTGCCCGACCCAGTGGCAAAAGTGAGGAACTTGGGATTTCTGTGTGATGTTCAATTAAACTTTTCAGGGCAGATTAACCTGGTGACATCAGCCTGCTTCTTTCTACTAAAAATTCAGCATAAAATCCTGCCTTTTATTCCTTCCGACCTCAGGAAAACGGTGGTAGTCGCTCTAATTCTCTCTCGAATTGACTACTGTAACGCACTTTATTTAGGCGATACTGATAAAACTGCAATCACCGTACAATGCTGCAGCGCCAATTGTGCTCAACATTCCTAAATACCACCACATTTCTAGCAGCATCAGGAAGCTCCATTGGCTTCCAGTCAGGCAACGCATTGAGTTTAAGGTGCTATGCCTGGTGCATAGAGCACTCTATGGTGGAGGGTCTTTGGACCTTCAGAAACTCTTTCAGTGGTACACCCCCGTCTTAATCTTAGATCGGCCAGTAAAGCATTGGTTCAGGTTCATAAAATCAATAAGGCAAGATGGGGAGACAGATGCCTCGCATATCGAACCTCGAAGCTCTGGAATGAGCTACCGACCCATATTAGGCTTCAATCCACCAGACCCCTGTTTAGGAAAATGGTCAAAACCTGGCTATTCCCTACACAGGAATGATTTAGCACTTCCTGGTCTGTCTTGCATTCTTTGCAAACCCTAGCACCAAGACACCTCGGCATTTGTGCGCTCTTTAAATTCGTTACTTACTTACTTACAGATACATGAGGAATACTGACATATCTGTAAATCCTTGTGACATGGAGCGCGGTACAGTAAATACGGCGCATCCATGGTGTCAATAGGAGGGTGCAGTGAAAAGTGTGCCAACGCTGTTTTGTTGCAGCAATACAACACTTTTCATGAATGTGGCCCAGGACTTCACCCTATCTTATTGTGGGGTGCATTCCTGAGCTTTTGTTTTGGCACAGGGCAGTGCAGCAATATTCTTTGCTGCGCTGTCCAGCACCAAACCCTCTGAAATGAGGACCCAAGTGTTTGCACCAATTTTAAGACCAGCTATTTTCTGGTCTCAAAAAACTGCCTCTAACTGAACTTAGAGGCAGTTTTGGGGGTTTTGCACCATACAAGGAATTCCTTGTAAATATCGCGAAGTGGGGTTAGCAGCAGTTTTTTCACAGGAATGCCCACCTTGCATCTCATTTTCTTTAAGTCTGGCTAACAGAAGTGGCGATCTTTAAAATTCACATTTTTGCCGGAAACGTGCCGCTACCTGCAGTTAGCGGCAACTTGTAAATAAGGCGATAAAAAAATAGCCGCTGTAACGTCAAAAAATTGACACTACGGCGGCGCTAAGTTCTTGTAAATATGCCCCACTATTTGCTCTTTCTTTATTTGTGTGGATTCCGCAATTAGTCCAAGGGGCGCTGAATGAGGTAATGGCTGGGCTGCTGGCTGGGTGGTTGACTGGATGGGATAGAAGGGGTCCTGGAGGCCTTGAATTCCGCTGCTTGAGAGAATATGGAGGAACCTGCATCTTTGAGAAAAAAAAAAAATTTGAGTTTGATTTTTGGCTGGAAAAGGTGTGTAGATAGGCTCTTACTTGGACCTCCTTACTATCGGAACTTCTTGGTGGGGAGCCCTGTGTCGCTGAGGTTGGAAAGGCTAGATCCACTAGGTCCACAGGTGGTTCTGTCTGATTAGTTTGGTTGACTTTGCCTTCTTCCTGGGTTTGGTCCCACGCAGTTGGGGGGGTAACTCCCTTTTTCTTCCTGACCTCATTGCATCGTTTCCTGTGTCCTTGTGCCTTGGACCTCTTAGTTGGGGGCGACTTGGAGGGCATCTGACAGGTCCTGGATTAGTACTAGGTGGTTCAAGGCATGCTGGTGCTCCGTGCAGTTGAACGCTCGGTTTAGTGTCTGGTTGCCGGTTGCTTCTTGGTCAAGTACTAAGGGCACTGGCGCTGAGGACTGGATGCTGTCACTGGTGCTGTCTCTGAGCAGATGTTAGTAGCTCCTCTGGATTTTTTTTTATTCTGCCGCTCCCCTCCAAGCTCCAAGGGGGGCTAGGACCAACGGAAGCGAGAGAAGGGAAGGACTAAGGGGCTTAGAGGACCGGGCGAGTCCCTAGTCTCTCAACAGGTTTTCAGGGTTTAGCACTGTCGTACTTGCGCTTCCTCTTTCCTTCCTGCTTGATTGCTTCAATTTGTCAAGCTTCCGCTCACAGGCCTCCGTATTTGAAGAGAGTGCTGCGCTTGTGTGCTGGTCCTCCCTGGAGCGTTAGTTAGTCTGAACCTAAGTGCCAGAAATGCCCGAGGTCTGCTGCTGTCTGCAAGCCGCACCCAGCCTGGCTGGACCCCTTCCGCAGGCCTCTCGAATGTGCTCCGCACCTGAGCGCAGCTGAGCACTCCTCTGGCTCTGGATTTTTTTTTTTTTACTTATTTTTGGTTGAACCACAGGGAAAGATGCTGACAGCCGTGACAGCCCCTCAGCGTGATTTTGGAGGGGCCAGCTGGCAGAAGTGAAGGAGGGAGGCTAAGGGGAGCGGGGGAGCGTGCATGCGCTGGATTAGCAGGGGGAAGGGGGGAGCGAGGACGAGGAGATGGAGGCGAGGCCCCCTGTTACACCGGGCCATTACTGCCACCCCCAGAAAGCTACCCGACCCCCAGCCCTTTACCCCACTCACCGCTCCCTACTCTCACTCTCCACAGCTGCCTCCACTCACCGCTCACTCGCCTGCTCACCGCTCTCCGCTTTGGTCCTGAGCCCACTTCGCCTCACGCCCCACGCCCCACGCCGCATGCCGCAGCGCCTCACTGTGTCTGCGTCACTACCAAATGCCAAAGACCCGGACTGGAAGTGCGTGAGTCTCTGAGTATATCTGTGAGTGGGTGCATGAGTGGGTCTGTGAGTGGGTGCATGAGTGTATGAGTGGGTCTGTCAGTGGGTGTGCAGTAAAAAAAGTAGGGCGGCACACGGGAGCAGGTTCTCGCGCCAGCACCCCCTGTGACGGTCCTTCTGTCCAGCTGGTGTGCAGTCTGCTAGCCTCTGCTGCTTTCGGTTCTGTGCCTCCTCTGCTCGTTTTCTAATCATTTTTCTGCCTCTTCTCTGTTCGCTCCTGCCCTCTATGTTGCCTCTTTCTGCTTGTTCTGTCTTTTAGTTTGCCTCTTTCTGCTTGCTCCTGACCTTCATTCTGCCTCTTGCTGCTCATTTCTGACCTCTATTTTGCCTCTTGCTGCTCGTTTCTCACCTCTATTTTGCCTTTCTGCTCATTCTGCCTGTTATTTTGCCTCTTTCTGCTCACTTCTGACTTGTATTTTGCCTCTTTCTGCAAGTTTTCCACCTTTATTTTGCCTCTTTCTGCTCGTTGATGACCTTTATTTTGCCTCTTTGTGCTCGCTTCTCACCCTTATTTTGCCTCTTTCTGCTCATTGCTGACCTTTATTTTGCCTCTTTCTGCTCATTTCTCACTTTTATTTTGCCTCTTGCTGCTGGTTTCTGACCTCTATTTTGCCTCTTTCTTCTCATTTCTGACCTTTACTCTGCCTCTTTCTGCTCCCTTCTGACCTTTATTCTGCCTCTGTCTGCTTTATTCTTTCTCATGCTGCTCATTTCTGACCTCTATTTTGGCTCTTTCTGCTCGTTTATGACCTCTATTCTTTCTCTTTTAGCTCGTTGCTAACCTTTTTTTGCATTTTCTGCTCATTTCTCACCTTTATTTTGCCTCTTGGTGCTGATTTCTGGCCTCTTTTTTTTGCCTCCTTCTGCTCATTTCCGACCTCTAATTTGCCCCTAGCTGCTCGTTTCTGACCTTTATTTTGCTCTCTGCTCATTTCTGACCTTTATTCTGGCTCTTTGGGCTAGTTTCTGACCTTTATTCTACCTCTTGCTGCTCGTTTCTGACCTCTAGTTTGTCCCTTTCTGCTCATTCCTGACCTTTATTCTGCCTGTTTCTCCTCATTTTTTACCTTTATTCTGCCTCTTTCTGCTCATTTCTGACATTAATTCTGCCTCTTTCTGCTCCCTTCTGACCTTCGGGACTGTGGAGGGAGCCTCAAGGCCCCCACAATCCCAGGCGGCTCCCCGCCTCCTGCAGAAGCTGGCATTGCTGTTGCACACAGGAAGATGCTGGAAATGCAGCTCCCTGCATGCAGGAGCTATACTTTAATCACTTTCCCTGCCTGCATATCTGCATATCCCCGGGAGGGGAGAGGGGGGCCGTGGAGCCCCCCATTTTGTGTTAATTAGCCCCGGGGAGATGGTGGTCCCTGGAGCTCGGGGGAGTCCACGCGTCACCCCAACAATGTTTGATTGCCCAGGGGAGATGGTGTTTACCAGGGCTCTAAGAGCCTTAGGAGGGAGGCCCCATGCACCCCCTCCTTTTTATAAACAATGGCCTCTGGACCTGACCCACTCGGGGGCCTTTTCCAAAACAAGCACCGGAGCCCACACTTGTTTTTTTGGGGAGGTGGGGGGGGGGGGGTTTGCTGGATCCATGGATCCACCAAGTTTTTCCGTGAATTTTTTTTTTTAAATGCCTTTTGGCTCTGTCAGGGTCCCAGGGGGACCCCAGGACCCTAGCTAGGGGTCAGGGTATACCTACCCTGCCCCCTTTTCTTTTTTTAAAAAGTTTTTTGTGAGACTCGGCTAAAGCCGAGTCCCAAGATGGCTGCCAGCACTTCCTAGTTGAAGTGCTGGCAGCCAATCAGATTTCAGCGTGGGGACTGTCAGATCCTCGGATGATCAGCGTCCCTATATATATAAATGTGTGGGGTTTTTTAATATCTCAAAAAACTACTGAACGAATTTACATAAAATAACAAAAAGCACTCTTTCTGGACCCAATGGGAGTGACTTCAGATGGTTTAAATGTGATCTTGTGACTTTGAAATGAAATACCTGCATAGAAAAAGGCAATCTCTGCCGGAACGCGTCTGCTTGGTATTTAAATGGATTTTAACTGACCCATGAGTGCTCCGTTGTCCTTTGGAGATGTTAATGAGAATGCAACTACGTGCGGCCACTGGCTCAACGGAGGCACCCGTTTAAAGGGCAAGGCGGTGCTTAAGTGGCATTGATAGATAGATAGATAGATAGATAGATAGATAGATAGATAGATAGATAGATAGATAGATAGATGTGCATGGTAGACACTCATGTTTATTCCCTCTCTCGCCATCTGTGATAGATAGATAGATAGATAGATAGATAGATAGATAGATAGATAGATAGATAGATAGATAGATAGATAGATAGATAGATAGATAGATAGATAGATAGATGCTATACCCAGTGGAGGACAGACTCTTCCAATGAATCCATGCTTGCTGTCTGGATGCCTGTCCTCAATAGCCTATGTCTGCTGTCTAATTGCAGGACTGTGCAGTGACAAACGTTTATCTCCTGTCTATGTGTCCGTTGCCTGCATGCTATATAATACCAGGCAGTATGTTTGCTCACTGCACGTGATTGCGCCTGCACTATCGGTGCGCTTTTACCTGCTTAATAAGCCCCCTTCCTCCCCCCTCCCTTTTGCTATCGCTTAATTCCACCCCGCTCTCCTTGGTTCTCACCCTCCTCCCACTTCCCTTCCTTCCTGCCTTCCTGACGACCTTCTTTTGATTAGGAAATTATATCGCATCTCTCCGGTCAGCCTGCCTTCCCAAGGCCCCCTTAGCCCATCCCTTATTCACACTGTCGCCATCTCTCTGTCCCTCCCCGTCTCCTTTCTTCCACAGCTAATCCTCAGCTGAGTGAGCAGATCTGGAGTTGTTGCACTTCTCACAACTGCCGTGCAACACCAACACTCACACCCGCATCCGAGGGCCAAACTTGCTTTCCTGTGACTTACATCCACATGCCCTTTGACGGGGCCTTTGAATTACTAAACAGCCGCAATTTAGTGCAACAGTCAGGAATCTTTTATGAACGGGTCCGAGCTGGTTGTCTTGCTGGGAGCTGCTTATGTTTAGCCAAACCCTGCGTTGGCGCCAGTTAGTTTAATTTAGCCAAACCCTGCTTTGGCGCCAGTTGGTGTAGGCTGCTCCTGAAACTACCAGGGGTTGCACATATGTGATCCCCGCCCTCCCCTCGGGTCGCAATTAAACTTCAGAAGCGAAGTTATTAATGATGCCGGCTCCCCCTCCGATATCACACTACCGTCCCGGCCCCCACAACGTATAAACCTGTTCGGATTCCTGTGAAACAATTACACAGAGGGACACGGCGTGGGCTGTGCACGGCCACGTTGCCAGGTGAACTTGACTAATATTGCCTTCTGAGGCAGGTGGCCAGTGGCCTCGTCTGAATGCAGCTCTTGAGAAGAAACACGGTCAGGCAGAGGATAAAGTTCGGACGGAGTTACTCCTTGCCCAGGAATCTGCCTGCAGAATACCAGGCGCCTGGCAGGCTCTGCGCAGGGAGGGTCTCGTGATGAAAGAGACGAAAGTTGGCTTTTATCTGCCTTGAGCATCAGACTTGCTCCCTCCCCGGCCACGCAGCCGGCATGCTCGGAAGGTGAAGGTGCGAGCCTCGGGATGTGGAGGCGGGCGTCACAGCGCACACCTCAGCGCCTCTTTCCGGGCACTGTGGCGCTTTCTGTGGGCTCGTTCCAAGGGGGCACGGGGAGGGCGAGCGGGTTATGAGAATGAATTCAAAGACTTCAACGTAGGTTTTTTTTCCAGCTCAATGGTTGCGGTATTTAAAGGTGAGTGTTCCGCGGTCCGCCATACTGTATCTCGTGTTTCAGTGCTATTTAATATTACGGGGTGTGTTTGTGGGTGGAAGTGGGAGGGGCGTCAGAGTCTGGAAGAGGCAGGCTGCAACGAAAATGCGGGGCAGGGTATTCGCCTTTGTTGGGGTGGAATGGGGTAGTATACCACAGCATGACACCCTCCATGTTTGTGTGTTCATTGTGAAATGCGGGTAGAGGGCTCTGCGTGTGTGTGTGTGTGTGTGGGTGGGGGGGGTCGGATGTATACGGGAGAAGGAGTTGTGAGTAAGGACGGGAGGTGGGGCTCTCAGACGTGGAAACTGAGGCGAGTAAGTTGTCTGTACGGCTGCAACCTAGGAGCCGTCCCAGCTCCGTGGAGTAGGTTCCCAGGTCGCACGCATCACTCCTCGCTCTCACAGCAGCAGTTGCTGCTGTCTGCAGAGGGAGAGCAAAGTGGCAATTCGATCCCCTGGCAGATGACAGATTTTTTCCCCTGCTGTTGTTTTTTGGAGCAACTTTTAAAGACCCTATCTATCACTCTGGGATCGATGGCTACCTTACTCAGACAAAGTAGTGGGCTGTGAAGGGAGGGGGCATCTGGAGTAGACGGGCATGCAAAATGCAGGATGGCTACTGTCAATAGTGAGGTGACAGGGAATGAATAACCGGCTGCCGAAAATCTGCTGAACTAACGCTCGCCATGTAGCCGCGGACACGTTTCCTCGATTTCAACATGGTGCCCGTTCCTGTACCCGGACTGGGTTTCAATAACGGGACAGAAGGCTTGCACTGCGAGGCGAGGCACACGGGCGGCTGTCTGCGGGGCTGGACGGGGGCAGGCGCGTCCTCACTGTAGGAATACTCCTCTGTAGCCCACCCGAGGACGAGGGACGCACATACAGGCACAAGCACAGACAGACACGACCAGAGAGATATACACACACAAACTCGCGAACACAGAGACACGCATAAAGACTAATGCACCCACAAACTCAATCGCGATTAAGCACACGCACGATACATACACAAAAACACAGGCACACGCACCGGCATACACTCCCACAAACACGATACATATATAAACACACGCTTACACACAGGCACATACACCCACCAACAGGCACATACACACTCTGGCAGTCACACAGGCACACGTTTACACATACAAACACATAGATCACACACACGCATACATGCAAGAAAAAACACACACAGGCATTGCAACAGACTTGCAAACAGGCACATACACTCACACATGCACATCCATGATAAAAAACTAACAGGCACTGACACAACCATATTCACAAAACAGACAAAAATACACACGCAGATAGGCACATTAACCCTCTCGCGGACACCAATACGCAGAACAACACAGGCACACATTCACACACAAAGACACAAAAGCAAGCACCCAATATATCACGTACCAAAATGCTTTTGAGACAGACGTACCTCTTACTGTTCACTCATCCTTTCACTGTAAACCAACTACGTTAAAAAGACATTCAGATCGCGTATCTTTTCAGGTATAAACCCGGCACCGTTTTCATTGGGAAGTCCAGTTCACAGCACCATGGGGCCCAAGCGACTGCTCTCTTTTCATGTGTGTGTGTAAGAACATCAACTAAGAGAGTCATAATTCTGGGGAGAAGGACTCAGACAAAGACAATGAAGCCATAGACATCAGTTCATGGCCATATACATGTCTATGTATGTACCGCACGTAACATGAACACATACACATATATGTATGTATACATGTGCTGGTATCTGAAAGCATGCCAGCATAGTCATTCGCACGTACACGCTGGCACTTTTACATGCGAATGTGTATAAAACACACAGACATTGAAATTTTATATATATATATATATAATGTTATATTATACTTCCCCGTGCGTGTACATATATGATTATATAATGTAAAATGAAGATTTATGTTTACATTGATGTACTTGTGAATATATGCTATATATGCTATATATATATATATATATATATATATATATAAAACACTTGTATATAGCTCACGTAATGAAAAAGTACATATTTGTCTGTGTATACACGTTATTGATAACATTTACAATAAGACAAGAATCGTGCTATTGCCCATACATTTGTACGCAAATCTATTTATTCGTTCAGCAAATGAAGTAAGATTAGCTTATGCTCTAATTTGTGAATATTTGTGTATTTTACCCAAAACACGCATCTAGACATACATACAGTATGGGCGCATTTGTACTTATAGCATGTTACGTGTTTCATGAAGTGAAATATTTACCCTTACAGGGCCTTCTTGGCGCCGCCATCAAATGTGAACATCCTTTCTAACTAGTTTTCTTGTATTCATTTTTGCAATACTAGGGTTCTTAATACTGTAGGAAATGTAAAATGGTCGACAACGGTTCTCAAGTTTAGGAGAAATTCATTCCAAGCTTTTGTTGTCACGAATGAACATGTGCCTCAGCCACGTGTTATTTTTCATTTTTACCTTTTAGTTCGACATGAAAAACGACGCATGCATTTTTATGCATATGTGAAGACCTGTGTGCGCCCTCTCTTCTCACACACTATGCATGTGTCACCTTAATGGGGAGACGGTGGCTGAGACGCATTGTGAAAATACAAAACTAAAGTTCGGGGTTCTTCGATGACGAATGTACAGAAAGTATGAATCCACTTGCTTTCCCAGACCTCGCATAAGGAGGTGTTAGAATTTAGATTAACAGCAGATGAAAGGCATTTTGCACACCACGTTTTGCCCTATTACAGTCCCCACGTTGACAGCCACAACTGAGCAAACCCGGCAGGCTGCCCCTCGAGGGAGCTCACACGTATAGATTGCCTAAAGATTAAAAAAATGTCATTTTAGCGAGACAGTGTTTACCTTTCAGTGAGATGTCTGCTATTTTCCAGTGCCACCCCCGGAAATGGTTCAAACTTGGGCTTTTAGTTTTTCAACCCAGAAAATGTGAGAGTGCCAGCGATGCCTGCTTTATATTTGCCAGATCCCTGTTTAAAGGCTTACATCATTCTGAAGGGCCCCGCGTTAGCGACCAGAAATCTTACCCGCGTTTATTTATTTTGGCTGCAGTAAATGGGATTCCTGCTAAACCGCGCTTTATTTCAAAAGTCGGATGAGCAACAGATTAGCCCGCGAAAAGTAGGAGAATGAACAGAGCAGCATAGACGGAGTGAAAAATGAAAAGAAAGAGGGGCAGGCAATGGAGGGAAGAAAGGAAGAAAGAAAGAGAGAAAGAAAGATATTTGCTTTACATGACTATTTAAGAAAGAAAAAAGGGGAGAAGGAAGGAACATTGGACAACATATACTCCAGAACTAGCCCGGTGCGCTTCCAGCCTACACGTAGAACAGGCTTTTCGTGACGAATTGTTACAGTACTTCAGTCTGAATGCTTTAAACGGACTTTAAGATGTGCAAGTGCAGCGAGAAGTAAAGGCGCCCGCCCTGCCCTTTCTTGCCGTGCACGCCGGCCGTGCGCCCCCACCGTGGGTCTGGAAGAGCTGGCGGCGGTGTATGCCAGGGGCGCGCACGGTTCTGCCGTGGGCCTGCATGGACTGGGGGTGTAGCTCAGGGGCTGGTGTAGCCCGGTTCTGCCGTGGATCTCAAAGGTACCCGTGGTGTACCTCTTGTGCCGGCGAAGTCCCTTTCTGCCCGTGGTCTGGAAGGGCCAATGTTTTACCTGAGGGGCAATTCTCAGTTCGGCCTTGGTCCTGGAGGGACCGGTGGTGCACCTCTGGGGCTGGCGATGACCAGTTCTGTTGTAGGTTTAGACGGTACGGCGGAGTACCGATGCCCAGTCCGGCCCTGGACTAGCGGTGTACCGATACCTGCTCTGCCCTGGAGGTCCAGCGGTGCACCTCCGAGCGCTGATCGGCTTCTGACAGTGTTTCTGCGGTGTTTAGGACCGGGCTGTAGCTGTGTCTGAGCTCACGGTTTAGGAGAAGGGGCAGAGTAAAAGCCCTCTCCGTGTGCCCTTCGGAGGTACCTGGCACTAACCGTGCCACCCCCGGCTTCGAACGGAACCCTTCAGATCGGCCCTTCCAGGGTTGTGCGAGGACGGAAGGGCGCACACGCGCACGGCGGGAAGCGAAGAGCGGGGGAGACGAGACCTGACGAGATGAATAATATTATCCTCGAGCTGGGACCCCGAGTGCGTCACTCTGGGCCCGCGAACTTCACCGATTATAATTTGTATTTAAACACAAGAATGTCATCGACTGTTAACATAAAACGTGCATCCGACTACATAATCCGCGCCCAGATGTCTCAAGAAACACACAAGAAACACACGACCCGAGATCACATCAGCTGAATTCCAAGTTAATTATATTCTGCGGCCCATTTTTACCCTTTCCCCGAAAACCTAATCATAAATGCAATATGCACCTACTTTACCTGCGCACATTGGACTCTTCGTGTAGATGCACCGAAACTCTACTCTTTACACAGTAAGATTTTTTGTTAATTAAAATGATATGTCCCAGTGGGACGCAGACAGGACTGCAAAGTGCCAAACACACAAACGATCAGTGATTGATATCAAATGACTTGCGCGAGCCCGGCTTGCTTGTATGTCGAGCGCCCCGTTGGAATCCTGCATTAATTAGTAAGATCTAATTTAATTCACAATCGCAGGCAAGGCTACACAACTCGAAATTATATTTAACAATCATAACATTTGAAAGAAAAACGAATCGTTCTTCTGTGTTTGTTTTAATATCTATTGAGTTTTCAGGATATATTGCTGCTCCTTTTTCCTGGGCTTCTTAATATTCTGTTTTTATAGAATTTAATGGACGATCGAAGCGTGAATATGATTTCGGCTCTTTGCGGGTAATACAAATGCAGAGTTCCAAATTTGCGGTAACAAATTTAATCTCAGTCATCGAACCATACCTTGTTATCGGTGCTCGTTCAGGCCATTTACTTAAAATTATAAGTTAAGCTGACTGGTATCGACCTATTGGAACGATATTTTAGAAAATATAATTAATTCGATAACTAAAATCGCCGACTATTTTGGGGGTCCAAATCTCTTTCTGGCGCTATTGACGTTGGACCGGAAAGTTGTAAGAGAGGGCTCATCGGGTGGGGTCTGTTCCAGATCTCCCTTTCTCTTATTTTTTTTTAATAGAGCGGGAGCTATCAGTGGTAATACATACAGATGGCTCAAGAGAGGTTCTTTGAAAGATCCCCTGCCAGAAAACCAAATAAAAGCACCGAATATAATTCCGATTTAAGAGGTACAGCAATACCAGACGTCGTTTGTAAATTTACAACACGCAGAATTTTGTTCCAGCTCTCCAGGCAGAGCATATCTGTTGCTATCAGACAAGAGAAATGTGCACGGAGACATGCCCCAGCTGTTTAGTGCTATATATTAAAATCCTTGCGCCTCTCTCCAGGCTTTGATGTTTACATGCATCTATGGAGACCATTCTGTACAGGAGATTTGAGTTTTATTTCTGCACATATATCTCCCTTAAATAGGTATGCATAACCAGATTCCTGGATAGATAGGTCGCTGGGTGGAAAGACGGGCAGGCACAGAATAATACATTAGGTAGATTAAACAGGTAGATAGACTGGATGGGTAGATGGATTCGACAGGCTTAGATAGATTGTGTGACAAGTACAACATTTCCAATTCGTGCTGCCATGCTTTAAATTCTAGATAAGCTAGCTTGAATTGTATTAATCTGCTGAACATGTGTTCCCTTTGGTTTCAAGACAAGGCATAGCCACAATACATTTATTGCACTCTGTGCCAACAATACATGCTGGAAGACGGAGGGTTTTTATTTGTGCAAAATATTTGGTAGTGATTCCTTTGTTACAATAAATACAGTTGAATTAAAGTGTGGGAAGCTGGCCCCCTCCCCCCACACTTGCCACTTGCTGATACAGGAATGGATCACCCAGCTCTTTGGTAATTGTAAAAGCCTGAAAGTTTTAAGTGGGTGTTCTGGGTCATACATGAAACCCCTTGAATGAAGAAAACACCTGCCAGTGCTGTGTGTCTTTCCTTAGACAGAGCACCATTTGTCTTGAATTTTACTATGGCCATTGTAGTCCACTGTGTTCCTCAGGCTTCACAAGGTAACCAACAAACCCCTGATTAGCACTGGTTTTAAGAGGGGTTGCCTAAATTTGGAGTCCGAAGTCGCCCTACAGAATTCCATCTTCTGAAACGTTCAAAATATTATCCATGGTGCAAAGTCCATCTCCTCCACTCCACAGCCATGGATTCTCACTGACTCTCTGAGCATAGTATTGGACATGCCTCGCTGGTCATCAGAATTTCTCTAAAGTGTTGAACAGGTAAAGACCATATGACGGGCCTGATTGCATTATCAAAGTACGTAGATACATACATACATTAAGAAATTAGATTTTTATTTTTGGTGGGTGACTGCCCACTTCAAAGAATAATCACAACCCTTGTGAGGGTTAACCTGCCAAGTCACTAAATTAACCTGAGCTCAGCTCAGTTATAGCTATGACGCAGAGCAGACAGGCTTAACTTAGGGCAAAGTGTAAAGTATTTATGCAGCACCAAAACACCAATAAAGTCAAAATGTCAAACAATAAATATCCCAAACCGAACTAGAAAAATAGGGTAAAAACTAATCAACAAAATAACACCAATATGACAAACAATCCAATAAGGAGAACTGGAGATATGATTTTTTTAAAGTTTTAAGTAGGAATAGTGCCAAACAGGGTAGGCCCCAATGTTAGTCTATGGTTGCGGTGGACCAGGACCTTGGTGCAATTTGAGACTGACCTCAATTGAGCTTTGTCCCAGTCAAAGATTTTGCTTTCTGACTAAGGGCCTTATTATGAGTCTGGCGGTCCACAAACTGCCAGACTCACTGTGGCGGTCTCCCGAGCACCCTAATATGACCAAGGCGGTTGACCCACCCTGGCCACCGCCATTCCCTGGCAGTTGCGTGGCAGTCCTGAGGCCGCAATATGCTTGCACCGAGTACATCACGAGTTTCATCACCACCACACTTTTCATATTGGTGTGACCCCCCTGGTGCCTCACACCACGTGGATGTATACTAGTACCTGCACAGCATGGACTGCAGCAGTCCATGCCGTGCAGGTACTGCTTTTGATGTTCCCATTGGTATGCCTGTTTCATAGGCACTGCCCTGGGAACACCAAAGAACCACCCGACAGACCAGAAGAAAGTTTCAGATCAGGCAGGCGGTTCTACACAGGTTTGGTGGTGTGGGAGCGGGGCGGTCCCGCTCCCGCACCAACAAACTCATAATAAGACCCTTAGGGCCATATTTAACACTTATTCATGCAGCAAAGTGCAGCAGCTGCAAATGCTGCGCTGCTTGATAAAAGGAGAGAGGAGGAGAGCATCATATTTACAGATATATGGCACTCTCCTCCCCTTTCCCTAGCACTGAAATCAGCTGTCGTGTGCCACGGAGACACCTTTGTGCCATGGTGCAAGGGTGTCTCCGTGAGTCTAGCTTAGGTTTTGTACTTGAAGGTTACCCTTCCAGTACAAAACACCATGCTTAGACTAACTTTCACCCTTTTCCCTCCTTGTAGGTGTGCTGTAAAGTGCAGCACACTTGCAAAGTCAGAAAAGGAAGGAGAAATGAAAGCATTTCTCCTTTCTTGCGCCTACTTCAAAAGGGTGCAGTTTTATGATTCGAAACCATATATATTTTATTTAGTAAATAGGGTTTAGCGTTCAAAACCTTAGGTGGTTGCATGGGAATGCCCGTGCACCACCCATGGTACGCCCCCCTTGGCGTTAAGTAATGTAAAGCAGCGCTATGGGGTGCTTTGCGTTACTTTCACATTATTTCAAGTGCTAAACAAGTTTAGAGCTGGAAAGTAAATAGGAAAAAAAGATTTTGTGTCGATTTTCATCACTTTTGTGACACAAACACAGCGCAAAATCTTAGTAAATCTCCCCCTTAATCTTTCAATCAGCCACATAAATACCCTTCTAAAGTCCCACTAGGACCTCAGGGGAGGCACTTAGAGGCTCACAGAGTGTCAGGCAGAGACTAACAGCATGTTCTAATCCAGGTCCAGTTGCCACTGGTCAAGGAAAAGGCCACTTGCAGCTTGTTGCGTCTCTAGCCACACAGGTTAGCCAGCTGACCCTTGGGGTCCACATCCTTGTCTTAGGTACAAGAAGGAGCAGGTCCAGTGCACAGGGCTCCTTTAAGTTTACAGACAACAGGTCCAGTCCTCTTTAATCTTCCAGAGGTCAAGAATGTGTTCTTATGTGGGTGCCTGGAGGTGCCATATTTATGCTTGGCATGAGCTAGTAGGTGGGACCGACTCTTGGCCCCTTCCACATCCTAATGTCCTTAGTGGATACACTAATATCCAGTTAGAGGTGACACTGTACCCACAACAAACACAGAGGTTGAAGTCTGGTAGGACAAAAGCAGGGACCTTCAGCAACCAGACAAGGGAACCACAAGAAAAGTCTTGGCATCCTGTTCTCTCCCTTTCAATTATGTTCCAAGTGTTACATGTGGCTCAACAGACCTGTCAAGCAAGATTAGACACAGTAGTATCATAAAGGATGCCCACAGCCCCCGCCTGGCATATTTTGTAGAGTTTAAAGCAGTCATATCTGCCTATTCAGGTCAGCCTATTGTTGCTCCCGAACCATTGTACACCTTTTTCACACCTATTCAAGGCAGAGCCCAGTCTGAGAGCTGACAGAGATTTATGCTAATTGGCCTTCTGAGTTCAGGCAGGTTAAGGGTAACTACCTAAAGGTTACTTTTCCATAATATTTATTAAAACTCCAAGTTCATCGCTGAATTTGGATTTTAAGAACTATTAAAAATAGTGGTCTAATTATTTTTCTAGCTATTCCTATTCCCGAGAGACTGTATTAGTATTTTTAAACTGTACTCTGGTTTTCTACCTAGGACAGTGAGGACTGGCACAGAGAAAGTAGCTTTTTGGACCTCATTATTTTTATTATTAATTATATTTCTAAAATGCACAATTGCCTAGAAGGCATCCTGACTCTAAACATCCTAACACGGTCAATCACTCTCTACTCCACCATTATCTAGTAAAAAAACAAGTTTTAAGAGATTTACTGAACTGACCAAGATCAGGTGATTTTTGCAGCAAACTTGGTAGGTTGTTCCACAGGCAGGCTGCCTGCACTGAGAACACTCTGTCGCCAGGCCGAGAAAGTCTGTGTTTTTTTCTGAACCAGGAGACCTGCTTTGGCCAATCTTAATCAGTGACCTGGATAGTAATTCCTGAGCTTATTTCTCAAGTAGACAGGGTCCATCATATGTGCAGCCTTATAAACAATAAAAAAGTGAATTAAAGATAATCCTCTTTCCAACTGGTAACCTATCACTTTAGCAACATGGTAATATTAATTTTCGACATGTCCCACCTTTAAATACCACGCACGCTATCTTGTAGGCTACAAGTGTTACATGGCTGAATTACTAATATTTAAAAGGGAAGTTTTGACCGCTCAAAAAGGGTGATTTTAACAGGTCACACTGCAGATGTAAACGGCATCAGTCAGGCTCAAATGGTAGGCCTGAAGCCATATTTGCATTGCACATTAGTGGATGGCACAATAAGTGCTACAGTCCACTAGTGGAATTTCATTTCCAGACCCTGGGTACATTTTGTACCATACATGAGAGACTTTTAGACAAGTTAAATATCCCAATTAAGAGTATGCCAATTTGACCATGTGTAAAGGGGGAGCACATGTACTTTACTACTGTTTAGCAGGGGTTAAGTACACAGAGTTCTAAAGCCAGCAAATCAGGGCAAACATATAGGGGTATCATGCAGACGATGGTCATTTCCTATAGATACATACAACAGGAGTAGAAGATGAATCCATACAGTATGCACATCTCAGTGCTACATGTTACTCTTCCCCTCTTTTTTGCTGTTACAATATGGACAGTCTTCCCATGTAGAATTCCAGCTTTATTTAATTCTCATATTGTTCTGCTGCTAACCAGTTGATTGAATACAGGACACTGTTTGGAAAAAAGTATTTAATTAAACTCAAGGCCCTAAAACAGGTTTTATGGTGTGATCTTTTGCTTTGAAACTCTATTCCTGAGTGAATTTGCATCTTCTGTATTTAAATGTCTATTTTACTTGCAGTCCCTGCCATGCAAACTTCAGTCTTTGAATTATTTGCCAACTCACCTCTGTGCTGTCGCCATTTTATCACTTCTACCTTAATGTACCTCACTGATGAGACCAAGTCATGTACAAGATTGCTTTAGTTACAATTTAGAGGGGACATCATCCAGTAGATGGGCGCTGGACTGTCCCTTTTGGGATAGGTTGAATGATGATTTGTGTATGATTGCTCTCTCTCAGCTAAACAACTACAGAACTGAATCCACCCAAAATAATTACTGATGATTCATATAAATTGACTGCTGTCTCAGTCTATTAACTGTAAACAGCAAAGCTGATTCACATACCTCTGTGATTTGTACCACCAACAAGAAGACACATCGGTATAGAACCCTGCCATTGGTAATCACCAGAGGCCGAAACTGATTGAAATGTAACAATTTACCAATTTTACTTTTTCGTTGTGCAAGCCTGGATTATTTTGGTGTGTCCAAATGTGGGTCTCTTATTTATGTTGGACAAAGGATCATGTGCACCTCATAAAAAAACCGATAGCCATCTATAATACATCTAGGTTTGCTTGTGCAGACCATATAGAACGCAATAACCAGACTCGTCCTGGATCTCCCTAGACAAACCCACATCACCCCCTTACTTAGGGAACCCCTCTGGCGCCTTGTACAGAGAAGATGCCAGGTCAAGCTCCTGACCCACGCATACAAGGCCCTACATTACTGCGGACCCGCCTACTTGAACCACCGCCTGAAATTCCATCAGCCCACCAGACATCTCCGCTCTGCTTCTCTTTCTCTACCCCTCATCCCGTATCCGATGGAACAGATACGGACGTCATTCCTTCTCCAACGGAGCAGCAAATATCTAGAACAAGCTACCCTTTCACTTCTGGTCCTACCCACCTCTTCCAGAGTTCTGAAAGTCCCTGAAGACCTGGCTATTCGGCTAATTAACTGACCCTGCACGCGCCTTGATACCCTCAGGGGTGACAAGAAGCGCTCTACAAATCAATTGACTGATTGATTGAATGTATTTCAAGCAGAGTGGATGTATCCTGCTGGTTTGATTTTAACTGACCATTGATGTAGGGCCAACAATAATTGTCATAGCTAGATTAAAACATTGTAAAGCAATGCAGTCCATAGTGCTTACCAGTGATGAATATTCACTCAAAAAGCTCAGTCCATCATTTTTCCCAAATCTCACATCTAGAGGTGTGTTACAGTCTTGATGTGCAATAGCAGTTCGTGCTGCACCTCTTTGAAGCAGAAAAGTACTGCAGCATGTCTGAGTTTGCCCCTTTCCCACACAGAGCTAAGTCCTAGCAGCATGCATCATGGGATGGACATTCTCTTTTCAGCACGGCCTGGGCAAGTTTGCATATGGTTGGTTGAACACTGTCTGAGATGGCACAGAGGGGCTGAAATTGGTGGAATAAAATGCAGCTCAAAGAAATTACTAGGAGATAGAATACATGAATGTAGTTCCCTCCCTTGTCTTTGGAGACATGGGCATGGTCTGATGTGACCTAGTTTTTTTGTAACACTGGGGCACTGGGGCACCAATGATGAGCCAAATGGTTCAAAACATGTCTAGGGTTTCATCTGTTTCAGAGGGAAGTAAG
Source organism: Calotriton arnoldi (assembly GCA_963921515.1). NCBI lineage: Eukaryota > Metazoa > Chordata > Amphibia > Caudata > Salamandridae > Calotriton > Calotriton arnoldi. The sequence continues at coordinate 363,445 of CAWUFW010006313.1, read as the reverse complement.
CTGGTCTGTTCCTCTTGAGGTAGCGCAAAGATTAATCTGTAATGTATCCTTCTGGTTATGGTTTATGGCGACACAGACAACTACGATATAATAGAATGCAGCCCAGTGTAATTAACAGTGGGCCAGATTGATTGAAGCAGCCCCATCGAACAGTATTTGCTGTCTCAGCCAATTTATTGTTCCATTTGGAAATAATCATCACTTATTTCCTTATGTAGCACTGAGAACCACATTTTTGGCATTTTTAAACTCTCTTTGTAATAAGTTCATAGATACTTAGTGATTGCTGTCCTATCCTTCCATTTTAAAACAAATATGTGATCTCTCTGAGCTCAGAAGAGACACCCAAAGGGTATCCCTCCTTATGAGAGTAACTACTGTCATCTCGTTGGCTGAGAAGGACTGGTAGTGGTGGCATCTTTAATTACAGAAGATGTGAAAGTCCTGTTTCGCTTGTCACAGTCCTGGGAGAGATGCTTACTGGCCCTTTCTGTCTAATCCCCATGCACTGGGGCCTTTGTTCGATTCATGACGGACATGAGTGAAGAGTGCCTGTTAACTCTCCAATTAGGAGTTAAGGTGACCAGGGAGTGTGCCTGTTTTGCTTGTTTTGCTTTACTCTATGGGGTCCTTTACTGATAGATTTTGCTATGTTATCGTATGTTAACTTATGTTATGTATATTTCTAAAGTACACTATCACCCGCAAGGGTATCCTGGCAAAGAGCTACCTCCATTTCTTAGCAGACCCTTTTTAAGGCCCTTGTTTTTATACATTGTGCCTTTTATAAGCACTGTCTACTTTATCTAATTCGTTCAATCAAAGGAGGAGGAAGAAGCAGAGATTCATCCAGCTTCCGATTGGTATAGAAGAAATCAGTGGAGAATGAATCACAGTTTCTGTTATTACCAGGGTCTCGGGTTATAGTATAACAAAGACCCTCATTCACATGTGGCAACAAAGCGGTATATCTTGATTCTCCGCCCTGTCAACTATGTGAGAAGATTCATCATCGGGTCATTTATCACTTGAACACTGGGTTCTCCAAGTGATCTCCTTTTTCCACTCGGAGGTAGACCGTCTGGTAATATGACAGTTGTGACAAGCGGTACAGAAGTGTAAGTTAAAAATACCTCCTGTCCTCAGATTGATTATTTAATTACTGGGGATGGGGTAAGATTAAAAAGTGTATGGTGGTGCTCTGGTGGAAGTACTACTGTTCCACTGCACCTGGTGGTAGATCGTGGATGGTCAACATGTTTCGGCCCCCGGCAGCCCTCATGGGTCTGTGGGCCTTCTTCAGGACCATGGTGGGCTACTATTAAAGATAGCCTGTGACAGGTAAGTACATTACTCACCACTCTTCGTCGAGCTCATTCGTTCGTCTTCGTTAGAGAATGATAGTTGCTGATTTAGCCTATAACTCTGGAGAGATAAAAGCCAGTACAGGCAGAGATTCTCATATATACATTCATTGTAATGTACATTTTTTATGCTCTAGTCAGAAAAAGTGGACTTGACGCTGGAACATGAGGTTGATTAGGAAGAAAATTAGTGTGAAGTTCATCCCATATAGTGGTGGAAGTGACGCAGCGCTCCCCTCCAGTGAGTGCAACAGTAGGGAAAGTGTTGGATAGCGGAGGGGTAAAAATTACTATTCCCACTCCAGTGAGTGTAACAGTAGGGAAAGTGTTGGATAGAGGAGGGGTAAAAATTACTATTCCCACTCCAGTTAGTGCAACAGTAGGGAAAGTGTTGGATAGTGGAGGGGTAAAAAGTACTATTCCCATCCAGTGAGTGCAACAGTAGGGAAACTGTTCGATAGCAGAGGGGTACAAATTACTATTCTCACTCCAGTGAGTGCAACAGTAGGGAAAGTGTTGGATAGTGGCGGGATACAATTTACTATTCCCACTCCAATCAGTGCAACAGTAGGGAAGTGTTGGTTAGCGGAGGGGTAAAAATTACTATTCCCACACCAGTTAGTGCAACAGTAGGGAAATTGTTGGATAGCGGAGGGGTAAAAATGATTATTCCCACTCCAATAATTGTAACAGTAGGGAAAGTGTTGAAAAGCGGAGGGGTAAAAATTACTATTCCCACTCCAGTGAGTGTCACAGTAAGGAAAGTGTTAGATAGCGGAGGGGTAAAAATTACTATTCCTACTCCAGTGAGTGCAACAGTAGGGAAAGTGTTGGATAGCGGGGGAGGGGGGGTGTAAAAATTACTCTTCCCACTCCAGTGAGTGTAACAGTAGGGACAGTGTTGGATAGCAGAAGGGTAAAAATCCCACTCCAGTGAGTGTAACAGTAGGGAAAGTGTTGGATAGCGGAGGGGTAAAAATTACTATTCCCACTCCAGTGAGTGCAACAGTTAGGGAAAGTGTTGGATAGCGGAGGGGTAAAAATTACTATTCCCACTCCAGTGAGTGCTACAGTAGGGAAAGTGTTGGATAGCGAATGGGTAAAAATTACTATTCCCACACCAGTCAGTGCAACAGTAGGGAAAGTGTTGGATAGCGGAGGGGTAAAAATTATTATTCCCACTCCTGTGAGTGCAACAGTAGGGAAAGTGTTGGATTGCGGAGGGGTAACAATTAATATTCTCACTCCAGTCAGTTCAAAATTAAAAAAAACAAAATATTAAAAACAACAAAAATATTTAAAAAACAAAATAAGTAAAAAATATATATAAATATGTTAAAAATTAAAATACAAACACATTTAACACCTTCGCCGCGATCGGAATTCCGCTCGGGTGCTGAACATTCCGATCGCGGGCGTGGTCGTGACGAGCTCAGCTCGTCATGCGCACACGCCCACTGCGCAGCATGACAAGCTGAGTTCGTCATGAGCATCGAAGGGGTTAATATTACATAAAAAACATATTATAATGTTAAATACATATGACTAATACCTACAAATATTATATTAAATAAAATAAACAATAATTTTCAAACAAATAAATATTTTTAATTAGAAATGATTTAGAAACAAAAACATTAATTATTACATTAATTTACTTTTTTTATTTCCTACCCTATAACACCACACAATTCACAGCCCACATCTAAATTCTTAAAAAAATGTAGTTCCTTAATTAACATAATTAATGACCTATTAAAGAAATATTATTAATTAAAAAACAAATTAAAACTCATAAACATTAATTAACTTCCCACACTTTACCCCTTTAATCCCCACAACCCACAGCTGAAATTATACTGTAAAAAAATAATTACACAATTAAAATTTATTTTCAATTAAAAAACTAATCGTATTTAACAACTAATTATAAAGTAAGTAAAATAAATTTACTCCCTACACCATACCCCTATACAAGTAAAGCCCACACACAAAAAATATAAACAAATACCCTAATTAAATATCAATTAATTAATTAATATTAATGATCAACTAATTATTAATTCATTAAACATAAATCACTTCCCACCTTTACCCCTATAAACACTACAACCCACACTTAAAATTAATTACACAATTTCCCTATTTAATTTTCAATTAATTAATTAATATTAATGATCAACTAATTATTAATTCAATAAACATAAATTACTTCCCACCCCTTACCCCTATAAACCCCACAACCCGCATGTAAAATTAATTACACAATTTCCATAATTAATTTTCAATCAATTAATTAATATAAATTAACAAATATTTATTAATTAATCAAAAATTGCATCCCACCCTTTACCACTATAAACCCCACAACCTGAACCTAATTTTCTTTACACAATTATCATAATTAATTACCAACTAATTGAATAACATTAATTAACAACTAATTAATAATTAATTTCAAATAAATTACTTCCCACCCTTTACCCATAAAAACCCCACAACCCACACCTAAAAAAAATTACACAATTACCATAATTAATTACCAATTAATTAATTAATATTAATTAACAACCAATTAATAATTAATTACAAATAAATTACTTCCCACAATTGACACTATAAAAACTCAATTAAATAAATATTAATAAATAAAAATACTCATTAATTTATTATAATTAAATTACTTCCCACCCTATTCCCCTATAAACCCACAACCAGCTACGGAACTAAAAAACGCCAAATTTACTTTAAAAAAAATTGATAACTACTAAAAATGTAACGCATATATTAAAAAACATAAACAATATTTATACAAAAAACATACATCACACACATTTAAAATATAAACTAAAATACATAACACTAAATAAAAAATCGGTATTTTAAACAACTATATTTTTGCAAACGATATTAATGACTTGTATACTTTTGAAAACGATATTTCTTACCTTAAATTCGATCTTCTTGACCACGATATTCTTGCTGTCAATATTTCTGTGTGACTATATTTCCAACTCAATATTTGTATAACTCGACATTTCCAACTCGATATTCTGTCTGAATACCCTCTATATAGTAGAGTAAAACGGTGAGTGTGTGACTAGACCCACTGCAGACTAGACCAAATCCTGTTAAGTCTTAAAAAAGCACGTGGGCCTCTAACCTTGGCTAAGGCTAGCTCAGATTCGAACACCTGTCTGAGCAATGCCCAGAATTGGTTTGCGTTTGGGCTGATGGGATTTATCCAGACTCTGGCAATACATAAGCGAGCACACACGATAATGATAGAAGCTAGTGCCTTCTCACAATTGGTGGCCTCGTGTTTAAGCCCGAGAAAGATTTCCTTGTCTGCAGGCTGAAACTTGCAGCCAAGTTGCACTGCTAGTGTTGTAAGTACATTGTTCCAGAATGGCATTAGCATTGGGCAGTCCAAAACCATATGTTTTAAATCTGCTGCAAAGAGCTTGCATTTGGGGCAATACAGCTTAGTAGAAGATCGAGATGTTGCCCACTTAGAGATGAGCTCGGGCGTATAATACAACATGAAAATTGTCTTGCGTTGTTGCAGTTTTAAGCTGACAGAGGCTACTGCTTGATCTAAAGTGTCTAATGCCTCCTGCAGTTCTACTACAGTTATATTGGTATTTAGAAGCCGACTTAGTTTTGCGGATATCTGCAGATTGTCATCATGGGCTGATGTGATAGGTTTCTGATAGAATACGCTGATAGCACCCTTACCAGAATTCCCATATATGACCGACAGTATTTCAGATGAATAGTGTGCATCTGACAGCTTTTGCCTGTGCAAAAAATAGTCCCTTATCTGAAGATATTTAAAAAAAGAACTATGTGAGAGCCCGAACTCATCTCTGAGTGCAATAAATGAGCGAAAACCCTGGTTATCGTAAAGTTGGCCGAATCTGTTGATGCCAACGTGCTGCCAAGCTCTTCCAACAGGATCCTGGAATATTTCAGGCAGAATTGGATTGCCCCATAAGACGGTATGATGATGCAACAAAGGCAGAGAATATTCCTTGCAGATTTCATGCCATATCTAGGTTATGTCCCTGACTACTTTAAACCTGACCCGTTTGAAGTAGTTAGGGTCAGAGGTCTTGTAGAGGGTGAATCCTATAGATGGTCCGTAAGCTAGTTGATAGGCCAATGAGGATAGGCCAGCTTCGAGCCAATTTAACAGAGTCCACATCTGCCCGGCGAATGCGGCCCAATAATAAAGTTTGATGTCTGAGGGCCTAAAGCCCCCTTGTTTGTAAGACAGTTTAATAGAGCTAAGGGCCCTTCTGGCGTGTCTGTACTCCCAAATAAAGCTACCTGTAGTGCTATCCAAATGCCTAAAGAACGACCTTGGGACCCACAAGGGGATTGAGCGACAGAGGTATAGAAACTCGGGCAATATGTTCATTTTAATTATATTACACCTGCCTAAAATGCTGAGGGGGAGCCGATGCCAGCCACGTAATTTAAACATGACTGATTTAAGAAGCGGTACATAGTTCAGGGTACTTAGATCCTCGACCCGGCTCTAAGACGGACACCTAGGTATGTAGCCGTGTCTTTGATCCCCAGAGACGTTGGGAGAGTATCAGGCTGGTAATTGAGAATTGCCTGGGTTTTTGCTAGATTTAACTTATAACCTGAGAAGGAACCAAAAAGTTCTGCCTCTTCTGTTAAGAGGACTGTAGCATCGACAGGATTGGCAAAATAGACAGCAATGTTGTCTGCATATGCAGTGAGCTTAAGTTCTATGCTGTTAAGACATACTAGGAGGATCCCTAGTGTAGGAGAGTAGGATCTGCCTCTTATGTTGCCCCCACTTTTTTTTTGATGTTTACACTGGTTTCTGGCTATAGTCAGGCTGGGACCCTGCTAATCAGGGCCCCAGCCTCTCTGTTCTCTCTAAACGATTTGGAGTGCACTCTAGGTGCACTAGTGATTGGATACTGTGGCACCTTATGAGTCCCTAGTATATGGTACCTTAGGTACCAAGGGCATAGGTACTTCACAGGCCTACCAGGGGCTGCAGCATGTATTATGCCACCCCTGGGAAGCAGACTAAATCTGACACCACAGGCCTGCTACTGCAGCCTGAGTGAGGAAGTGCTAGCACCCCTCACTGAGATATAGGTTCCCTATATCTCTCCTGCACACACATATAACCCTATCAGTCACCCCTAAGGCAGGCCCTATCAATCCTGAGGGCAGGGTGCTTGGCTTCTATGTGAGGGGGTGCCTCTGCCTGAGCAGGGCCCCTCTGCAGCTCTCAGAGTCCATTCTCTGGTGCTGTTTGTGGATGCGGTTAAACCATATACTTTTAAGTGCATTATATCCTCGCGGTAAAATGCTATCTTTGGAATGGCTGCATCGAAACATGTCGTGTTTGGTGTCAAACACCTTGGAATACTACCCCCCGCCAGTCCTGGCAGCGGGGGTAGCATTCCACCCTTCTAGAGGGATAGACATGTACCTACTGTGGAAACGCGGTAGAATCCTGCAGAGCCCTGGCATCACAAAATGGATGCCACCAGTCACAGACACTGGGCTGCCCTCCTGCTGATGATAAACACTCGCAGTGGAGGAAGCCCAACAATAGATATCCTGTCCCAAGGGGGTGTGACCACCTCCCAGACAGGGTTTAGTGTATTGGGGCTGGGTGGGTGCACTCTTAGAGTGCTTTGAAGTCCTGCACTGGGGGAGCAGAAGGCTCCTCTGTGCATATGCCAGTTCAAACCGGCTCAGGGGCTACCTGTCCCTGCTCTGGCACGAAACTGGACAAAGGGAAGTGGGTGTAGCCACCCACTCCCCTGACCCTCCCATAGGTAGGGTCATAGAGCTAGTCCCTCACCTTCTTTTGGTATAAGAGGGGGAACCTGTGTATTGCACCCTAGATTTCCCTGGACGACGCTCTACAAGAAGAATCCCGGACCTTCGACGTTCCACTACCTTTGGAAGACTGAAGAATCTCCCTTGGAGTCAAGGAGTGACTCCCCTGCTTGGCAGGCACCAAAAACTACAAACGACGGTCGCAAACTACGCCACTCCCGCCGGAGTCCGAAGTCCCTGCAGCCCAAGAAGTGGATTTCCTGACTTCTCAAAGGCCATCGTGAGTCCCCAGTGAAGCTGAGGCCAGTGGACCCCAAGAGTAACGAGGAACCATGACCCCTGGGTACCGTGCACTATTGTCGAGTGCAACCCCTTCTCAACGTTCCACGAACTTGTGCTTTGGACCACGTGTGGTCCCAGCCTCCAGCAGGAATCCCTCCTAAGATCAGAGGCCTACCATGTCCCGAGTGACCGTGGGCCCCTGTGAGAGAATCCTCCCGAGGCGTCTTCGCGATCCCTTGCCAGCCGGCTTGCGGGTCCCCAGAAGACTTTCTAAAGAAACCAAAGGGCTCCCCTAGTTGCTCCAGGCCTGCCCTGACTTACCTTCACTGGGTGAGTTCCACAGACCTTGCTGGTCTGCGCCATTGTCTCTTCACACTTTCCCCAAGACTTGCTGTTACCAAGGCTTGTTGGATCCGATCGAGTTGCCGACACTGCAGTAAGCTGCAGACATCGTGGGACACGCTGAATCCAGCTCCTGGTCATCGTCGACGCCTCCTGGTCCTCGTGGCTGAAGAGTCAAGGCAACCGCGAACGACCTGAATCTTGCAACAACGGTGGGCATCCATCTTCCTTGCCCCGAGTCACTGCCAAGTGACTTTGAACACTGTCCCCTCTGCTTTCAGGTTTTCCATCTTCCGAATCCAGGCTTGGATTCCTCCGGACACTTCTCCTGTCGCCGCAAGCAGCAAGTCTTCACTGGCTCCCATTGAAAACGACGCCGCGACCCGACACCAAAGAACACCTATGCACCCGGCTCCCCTGGGTGAGGTAACTTCAGCACTACGGTGCTCCTGTGGGTGTGGGCCCTAGAACTACTTACCCTGTAAGTGACTTGCTTGTAGCTTCCCTAGAAGTGTCCTAAAACTCTAACTTTCCAAGTGCGACAATTGCGCTGACTCGTACAGGGTTCGCGTCTGTGTTAGACACACCGCGTCCATCTCCATTGCAACACTATCTAAAACTGTATCCTTCGACTCGTACTGAGTCCGATCGGTGTTCGCCTCGAACACACAAAGGGCCTGTAACTCTGAGATCTCCATTGCACTGACTCGCACAAGGTTCGCGTCTGTGTTAGACACAGTGCGTCTATCTCCCTTGCATCTCAATCTGTGACCGCGTCCTTCGACTCGTACAAGGACCGATCGGTGTGTTCGCCTCGAACACGCAAGGGACCTTTAACATTGATATTTCAATCGCGTCTGAGTGCATAGACTCGTACAGGATTCGCATCGGTGCCAGGGCACCGCGTCCGTCCCCTGTGGGTCTCCTACAACTACCTGGGGTGGTTCTTGGGGGTCCCTCGATTCTAGATGCCCTAGACCTAGGTCTAGCAAACTAAGATTGTAACATTCAATTGTGCTAAACTTATCCTGATAATATTTGACTTGTACTTATGTTCCTATCCTCTAATCTCATAAAGAGATTAGTAGAGAGTGTTTATTAATAAATACATATATATTTGATATATATACCTGTGTGGTGTCTTTTCATTTGGTGATTCAAGAGATTGTGTGGTAAAACAAGCTGCTTTACATTCCTTCAAGACTTAGCCTGAAGGCTGCTCTCCACAGCTACCACTAGGATAGCTTTCTATAAAGGTTGTCTTAAACCTATCTACCATAAGAGTCGAATTGTTCTGGTGCAAGGTGTCCACTTTAATTAGTGAACAGCATATACCAGGCCAACTTCTCACATTGGTGGGCAGCGTGTGGGATTCCAGCTTGCTATTGTTTTACCAGAAAATCTCTATTTGAATTACTAACTGAAAACCACTATAGGTACTTAAGGTACATATAAAGTCAAGCTTAGTATCGATAAGTTCTACTGAACTTAGAGCTGTGTGCCAAGGGATAGCACACCCTTTCTACAGCTCAAGCTAGTATCAGTAGGCCACAAACTAGTGTAGGTAGTACAACACTGCACAACACTAGAATGTCCTTAAAGGGTGGAACCAGTGGATCCACTCAGCCTCAGTATAAGGACATGGCTTTCTCTGACTTGAGAGCCATGTGTGTTGAAAGACACCTGAGACTAGGACAGAGTCCCTCAACCCTACACCTGATAGATCTGCTGACAGCAGATGATCTTAGATTGGCTCTAGGAGCTAATGGGTCTGAATCAGTGGGTGGGTCAATTACAGTATCTGGGTCAGATGATGAAAATCCGAATGACCAGGACTCTGTGATTGAAGGGCCAGGCCTCAAGGGGCCTGAAAAGGACAGAGGAATTCTCCCTAAGAGAACTGACAGAGTGGATGAGAGGCACAGGTCCCCTTCCAGGGAATCTGAGCACTCTTATCACTCTGGCAGAGAATTTGTCCACCAGAGGAACTCATACTTTCCCATAAGAGAGACCTCCTCTGAAAGAATGTGCAAACTGCTGCAGTATGAGGAAGCACGAGTTGCCCTCAGAACCAAGCAGTTGGCACTGGATAGAGAAGCCCTGGAGATCCAGAGAGCTTCTAGACGAGAGGGGTTAGAACCCCTTGGTGGCAGCAACAGTGTCCCTAGAGGCATAGAATCTATTCCAGACCATAGGAACCTGAGCAAGGTTGTTCCTCCCTACCAGAGTGGGGATGATATCCACAAGTGGATAACTGCTATGGAGAGGGCCTGTAGAGTACAGCAGGTCCCCCAAAAGCAGTGGGCAGCAATCTTGTGGCTCTCCTTTTCAGATAAAGGTAGAGACAAGCTCCTCACTGTTAGAGAAGAGGATGCTGATGATTATGAAGTCCTGAAGAGTGCACTGATAGATGGGTTTGGCTTAACCACTGAACAGTACAGGTTGAAGTTCAGAGACACCCAGAAGGCACAGACTCAGGACTGGACTGACTTTGTTGATTGTGCAACCAAGGCACTGGAGGGTTGGCTGGTTGGCAGTAGGGTTACTGATTTCAAGGGATTGTATAATCTGATGATGAGAGAACAGATCCTTAATAATTGCCAGAACCAGTTGTTGCATCAGTACCTGGTGGACTCGGATCTGACCTCTCCCCAAGAATTGGGAAAGAAGGCAGACAAGTGGGTCAGAACCAGGGTGAGGCAGAAACCCCAGAACCGAGGGGGTGACACCAAGAAGCAATATCCTAAGGGCTCTGAGAAAGGTGGGGATAAGTCAAAAGACCAGAAGTCTTCACAAGGGCCCCAAAAATCTGCATCTGGTGGGGAGTCACAATCCAACAAGGGAAAAGGCCAAAAGTAGCCCTGGTGCAAATTCTGTAAACAGAAAGGGCACTGGACTTCTGACTGTAACAAGTCCAAAGACCAAACCACCACCACTCCTGCCCCTAAGGCAACTGTTCCCCCTAGTTCAGCTACTGGTGGAGGTGGTACACAGAATAAGGGTGTAGTAGGGTTGACCCTGGGTTCTGAAGTGGACTCTGACCTAGTCAGAGTGCCCACTCAGGCAATGCTGATTGTGAGGGAGACCTTAATATGTCCTTCCTAGTGAGTCCCAGTAATCTGGGCAAATACAAACAGCAGCCTGTAATAAATGGCAAACAGGCGTTGGCATTTAGGGACACAGGTGCTAGTGTCACCATGGTGGCAGAGGATCTTGTGGACCCTGGACAGATCATCCTTGGCGAAATGTACCAGGTGACCAATGCAAGCAACGTCAAGACCAACCATAGTCTGGCAGTTGTGAATTTCTCCTGGGGAGGGGTAACTGGCCTCAAGAAGGTTGTAGTCAGTGCAGACCTCCCTGTCGAATGTCTATTGTGCAATGATCTAGAGACTTCAGCCTGGTCTGAAGTAGAGTTATGGACTCATGCTGAGATGTTGGGCATCCCTGCAGAGGTATTTGCTGTGACCAGGTCACAAGCATGAATGCATGACACGAACCAGCTCTGGATCCTGGAACAATGGACCAGATGCTTCCCAAGAGGAGGAGCAGTAGGGTAAAGGCAGTGCCTTCCCCTCTGTCTCAGATCACAGATTCACCCCCAGAGGGAGGTGAAGCAGATCCTGAAGAAGGAACTGCCCCAGAGGGACTTGAGCCTGATCAGGTTGAGTTCTTGGGGGCAGGGGCCCTTCTAGGGAAGATCTGAGGAAGGAGCAACAGTGCTGCCCCTCTCTTGAACCCCTCAGACAGCAGGCTGCTGCTGAGGCTGCTGGGAGTGCTAGTGGGTCCCATAAAGTTTATTGGGATGAGGGACTCCTATATTCTGAGAGTAGAGACCCATCCCCTGGAGCCACCAGGAGGATGGTAATACCTCAGAAGTTTAGGGGTTCCTCTTGACCCTAGCACATGACATCCCTTTAGCAGGACACTTGGGCCAAAACAAGACCTGGGACAGGCTTGTTCCACATTTTCATTGGCCACATATGTCAGAGGACACAAAGGAGTTTTGTCGCTCCTGTGTCACATGCCAAGCCAGTGGTAAGGCAGGTGGCACAACAAAGGCCCCCTGATACCACTACCGGTGGTGGGGGTACCCTTTGAGAGGGTAGGGATTGACATTGTTGGTCCCCTTGACCCTCAAACTGCATCTGGGCACAGGTTTATCCTGGTGGTAGTGGATCATGCCACCAGGTACCCAGAAGCAATTCCTCTGAGGACCACCACAGCCCCTGTGGTGGCAAGAGCCCTCATTGGAGTCTTCTCCAGAGTGGGTTTTCCAAAGGAGGTCATTTCTGACAGAGGTACCAACTTCAAGTCAGGATATCTACAAGCAATGTGGAAGGAGTGTGGTGTAACTTACAAGTTCACCACCCCCTATCACCCACAATGCAATGGTTTAGTTCAACGCTTCAACAAAACCTTGAAAGGAATGATTAAAGGACTCCCAGAGAAGCTTAGGCGGAAATGGGACCTTCTTCTTCCTTGCCTGTTGTTTGCATACAGAGAGGTTCCACAGAAGGGGTTGGTTACAGCCCATTTGAGCTTCTGTTTGGGCATCCTGTGAGAGGTCCACTGTGTTTGGTAAAAGAGGGCTGGGAGTTACCTCTCAAGCCCCCAAACAAGATGTGATGGACTATGTACTTGGTCTCTGCTCCCGGATGGCAGAGAACATGAAAAAGGCAACCAAAAACCTGGAGGCCAGCCAAGAATTACAAAAAGCTTGGCATGACCAAAGGCTGTACTGACTGTATACCAGCCAGGACAGAAAGTGTGGGTGTTGGAGACTGTGGCCCCAGCAGCCCTCCAGGACAAGTGGAGTGGCCCCCATACAATAGTTGAACAGAAGGGAGAAGTCACCTACCTGGTGAATCTTGGAACTCCCAGGAGCCCCTGAGGGTGCTCCATGTCAACAGATTAAAGCCATATGTTGACAGGGCTGACATGGGCTTGCTCATGGCAACTGATGAGGACCAGGAGGAGGAGAGTGACCCTCTCCCTGACCTGCTCTCTCAGAACCCTGATGATGGGTCAGTAGATGGTGTTGCTTTGGCAAGCAGCCTCACCGACCATCAGCAAACTGAGTGCAGACAAGTTCTGCAACAGTTTAGACATATGTTTAGCCTGACCCCTAGTCAGACTGCCTGGTGCACCCACGAGGTGGACACTGGAGACAGTCTGCCTGTCAAGAATAAAATCTACAGGCAACCTGACCATGTCAGGGACTGTATCAGGACTGAAGTCCAGAAAATGTTGGAGCTAGGTGTAATTGAGCCTTCAGATAGCCCTGGGGCTAGTCCAGTAGTCCTGGTACCCAAACCTCATACCCAGGGTGGTAAGAAAGAAATGAGGTTTTGTGTAGACTACAGAGGCCTCAATGCAGTCACTAGGACTGATGCCTATCCCATACCAAGGGCAGATGAGCTGATTGATACTTTGGCCTCAGCCAAGTATCTAAGCACGTTTGACCTAACAGCTGGCTACTGGCAGATCAGATTAGCTGATGATGCAAAAGCCAAGACAGCATTTTCGACCCCTGGTGGGCACTACCACTTTGTGGTGATGCCCTTTGGATTGAAAAATGCACCTGCCACTTTCCAGAGGTTGGTGAATAAAGTTCTGACAGGGATGGAAACTTATTGCTCAGCTTATCTGGATGATATTGCTGTCTTTAGTTCCTCCTGGCAGGATCACCTGGTCCACCTCAGGAATGTTTTGGAGGCCCTGCAAAAGCAGGCCTCACTATCAAGGCCACTAAGTGCCAGATAGGGCAGAGTCAGGTTGTGTACCTGGGCCACCTTGTAGGTGGAGGCCAGGTTCAGCCTTTACAGAGCAAGATCCAGACCATAATGGAATGGGTTACTCCCACCACCCAGACACAGGTGAGAGCCTTCTTAGGCCTATCTGGGTACTATAGGAGGTTTGTCAAGGGATATGGATCTATAGTGACCCCCTTGAATGATCTGACCTCAAAGAAAATGCCAAAAAGGTTCAGTGGACAGCTAGCTGTCAGAAGGCATTTGAAGACCTAAAGCAGGCCATGTGCACTGCCCCCATCTTACAGAGTCCAGACTACACCAAAAAGTTCATTGTCCAAACAGATGCTTCTGAGCTGGGTGTGGGAGCTGTACTGTCTCAACTGAATGATGAAGGTCAAGACCAGCCAGTAGCTATTATTAGCAGAAGGCTGACCCCTAGAGAGAAACGTTGGTCAGCTATAGAGAGGGAGGCCTTTGCTGTGGTATGGGCCCTGACGAAGCTGAGGCCATACTTGTTTGGCACTCACTTCATAGTTCAGACTGACCACAAGCCCCTCCTATGGCTTAAACAGATGAAAGGTGAAAACCCAATACTTTTGAGGTGGTCCATTTCCCTACAGGGGATGGACTATACAGTGGAACATAGACCTGGGACCCAACATGCCAATGCAGATGGACTCTCAAGGTATTTCCACTTTGAACACGAAGACTCAACTGGTCAAGGTTAGTTTAGTGTCCCTGCGTTTGGGGGGGTTGTGTAGGAGAGTAGGATCTGCCTCTTATGTTGCCCCCACTTTTTTCTGATGTTTACACTGGTTTCTGGCTATAGTCAGGCTGGGACCCTGCTAATCAGGGCCCCAGCCTCTCTGTTCTCTCTAAACGATTTGGAGTGCACTCTAGGTGCACTAGTGATTGGATACTGTGGCACCTTATGAGTCCCTAGTATATGGTACCTTAGGTACCAAGGGCATAGGTACTTCACAGGCCTACCAGGGGCTGCAGCATGTATTATGCCACCCCTGGGAAGCAGACTAAATCTGACACCACAGGCCTCCTACTGCAGCCTGAGTGAGGAAGTGCTAGCACCCCTCACTGAGATATAGGTTCCCTATATCTCTCCTGCACACACATATAACCCTATCAGTCACCCCTAAGGCAGGCCCTATCAATCCTGAGGGCAGGGTGCTTGGCTTCTATGTGAGGGGGTGCCTTTGCCTGAGCAGGGCCCCTCTGCAGCTCTCAGAGTCCATTCTCTGGTGCTGTTTGTGGATGCGGTTAAACCATATACTTTTAAGTGCATTATATCCTCGCGGTAAAATGCTATCTTTGGAATGGCTGCATCGAAACATGTCGTGTTTGGTGTCAAACACCTTGGAATACTACCCCCGCCAGTCCTGGCGGCGGGGGTAGCATTCCACCCTTCTAGAGGGATAGACATGTACCTACTGTGGAAACGCGGTAGAATCCTGCAGAGCCCTGGCATCACAAAATGGATGCCACCAGTCACAGACACTGGGCTGCCCTCCTGCTGATGACCAACACTCGCAGTGGAGGAAGCCCAACAATAGATATCCTGTCCCAAGGGGTGTGACCACCTCCCAGACAGGGTTTAGTGTATTGGGGCTGGGTGGGTGCACTCTTAGAGTGCTTTGAAGTCCTGCACTGGGGGAGCAGAAGGCTCCTCTGTGCATATGCCAGTTCAAACCGGCTCAGGGGCTACCTGTCCCTGCTCTGGCGTGAAACTGGACAAAGGGAAGTGTGTGTAGCCACCCACTCCCTGACCCTCCCATAGGTAGGGTCATAGAGCTAGTCCCTCCCCTTCTTTTGGTATAAGAGGGGAACCTGTGCATTGCACCCTAGATTTCCCTGGACGACGCTCTACAAGAAGAATCCCGGACCTTCGACGTTCCACTACCTTTGGAAGACTGAAGAATCTCCCTTGGAGTCAAGGAGTGTCTCCCCTGCTTGGCAGGCACCAAAAACTACAAACGACGGTCGCAAACTACGCCGCTCCCGCCGGAGTCCGAAGTCCCTGCAGCCCAAGAAGTGGATTTCCTGACTTCTCAAAGGCCATCGTGAGTCCCCAGTGAAGCTGAGGCCAGTGGACCCCAAGAGTAATGAGGAACCGCGACCCCTGGGTACTGTGCACTATTGTCAAGTGCAACCCCTTCTCAACGTTCCACGAATTTGTGCTTTGGACCACGTGTGGTCCCAGCCTCCATCAGGAATCCCTCCTAAGATCAGAGGCCTACCATGTCCCGAGTGACCGTGGGCCCGTGAGAGAATCCTCCCGAGGCGCCTTCGCGATCCCTTGCCAGCCGGCTTGCGGGTCCCCAGAAGACTATCTAAAGAGCTCCCCTGGTTGCTCCAGGCCTGCTCTGACTTACCCTCGCTGGGTGAGTTCCACAGACCTTGCTGGTCTGCGCCATTATCTCTTCACACTTTCCCCGAGACTTGCTGTTACCAAGGATTGTTGGCTCCGATCGAGTTGCCGACACCGCAGTAAGCTGCAGACATTGTGGTACACGCCGAATCCAGCTCCTGGTCGTCGTCGACGCCTCCTGGACCTCGTGGCTGAAGAGTCAAGGCAACCACAAACGACCTGAATCTTGCGACGACGGTGGGCATCCATCTTCCTTGCCCCGAGTCACTGCCAAGTGACTTTGAACACTGTCCCCTCTGCTTTCAGGTCTTCCATCTTCCGAATCCAGGCTTGGATTCCTCCGGACACTTCTCCTGTCGCCGCAAGCAGCAAGTCTTCACTGGCTCCCATTGAAAACGACGCCGCAACCCGACACCAAAGAACACCTATGCACCCGGCTCCCCTGGGTGAGGTAACTTCAGCACTACGGTGCTCCTGTGGGTGTGGGTCCTAGAACTACTTACCCTGTAAGTGACTTGCTTGTAGCTTCCCTAGAAGTGTCCTAAAACTCTAACTTTCCAAGTGCGACAATTGCGCTGACTCGTACAGGGTTCACGTCTGTGTTAGACACACCGCGTCCATCTCCTTTGCAACACTATCTAAAACTGTATCCTTCGACTCGTACTGAGTCCGATCGGTGTTCGCCTCGAACACACAAAGGGCCTGTAACTCTGAGATCTCCATTGCACTGACTCGCACAAGGTTCGCGTCTGTGTTAGACACAGCGCGTCCATCTCCCTTGCATCTCTATCTGTGACCGCGTCCTTCGACTCGTACAAGGACCGATCGGTGTGTTCGCCTCGAACACGCAAGGGACCTTTAACATTGATATTTCAATCGCGTCTGAGTGCATAGACTCGTACAGGATTCGCATCGGTGCCAGGGCACCGCGTCCGTCCCCTGTGGGTCTCCTACAACTACCTGGGGTGGTTCTTTGGGGTCCCTCGATTCTAGATGCCCTAGACCTAGGTCTAGCAAACTAAGATTGTAACATTCAATTGTGCTAAACTTATCCTGATAATATTTGACTTGTACATATGTTCCTATCCTCTAATCTCATAAAGAGATTAGTAGAGAGTGTTTATTAATAAATACATATATATTTGATATATATACCTGTGTGGTGTCTTTTCATTTGGTGATTCAAGAGATTGTGTGGTAAAACAAGCTGCTTTACATTCCTTCAAGACTTAGCCTGAAGGCTGCTCTCCACAGCTACCACTAGGATAGCTTTCTATAAAGGTTGTCTTAAACCTATCTACCATAAGAGTCGAATTGTTCTGGTGCAAGGTGTCCACTTTAATTAGTGAACAGCATATACCAGGCCAACTTCTCACACCTAGGTTCTGCAGAAGATGTCTTATGAAAAGGCTCGATGTAAAGAGCAAACAGTAGGGGGGAGAGTGGACAGCCCTGACGAATGCCCCTTTGGACAGGGAATTGAGTGGATGACATGCCCGTCAGCTTGACAACGGCTACCGGGTTCTTATACAGTTTCTGTACTAGAGAAATAAACTGAGTGCCGAATCCAAATGCTGACATAGTACCCCAGAGTGCCTCCCAAGCTATTCTATCAAAAGCCTTCTCAGGGTCTAGCATGATCATGCCAATCTGTGATTTTCATTTACCAGATACAGTGAAGGCTGCGATGGCGGTGTTGATATGAGCCAAATTATCTCTGCCGGGGACGAACCCACGTTGTTGAGTGGAGACTAGCCGATGTATGTTGGGGGCCAGGCAAATAGCCAAGATTTTAGAGAAGATTTTGGCATCTGAATTGATTAGAGAGATTGGACGGTATGAACCTCTGTCATCAGGGGGTTTTCCCTTCTTGGGATACACAATGATGTTAGTCCGACTCCAGGAAGCTGGAGCTTCCCCCCATTAGTAATATAAGTGGTTAATTCCTTGAACTCGGGGACCAAGATATCCCTGAAAACTTTATAGAACTCAAGTGGGATGGTATCCTCACCTGCCGCCTTACCTGGGGGCAAGGCCTTGATTGCATCCTCCACCTCGGCTGCCAGTATGTCTTTTTGTAATAAATCCGATTCATCAGCCTCAAGCCATGGGAGATAGCTCTCTTGCAAGTATTCCAGGTGTCTGTAATTGTTGGAGACTGACTCGCCTTAGAGTTTAGCATAGAATATTCCAAATTGTTCAGCTATGTCCTGCGACTGAATATATAATGACCCACCCTCTCCTTTAATCGATTTAATATTAGATTTGGCCTTCTTATCGGATATCTGAGCAGCCAGAAGCCGACCGACCCTCTCCCCGGTATTCATACTGCAATGCTTTATGTTTATCAAATTATCAGCTGCTTTCTCCATTAGCCTTCTATTAAACATAGACCGCTTTTCTAGGAGCTTTAGATAAATCGCCTGCTCCGCCGGATCCCTGACCATAATTGCATGTGCGTGCTGTCATTCCAGATCTAGTTAATCATATCGGCATTGTTCCGTTTCTTGGGATGAGCGCCTATTCTGAGCCAGAATAAACTGGAGTCGTCCCCCTGACAAAGGCTTTCATACAATCCTATACTACGTGAGCCAAGGCAGTGCCCTTGTTGTTTCCTAGATACTCTCCCAATGCTGCTCTGAGATATGTACGGTACTGAGGGTAATTGAGTAGATGCCGAGGGAATGAAAAAGCCCGGTGAGCACCCCTTACACCCGGCTGCATCCGTAATGTTAGCATCAAGGGATTATGATCAGATGTTACTTTGGGACACACCTCTATGTGTGCGTTTTCCAAAAATATTCTCTTGGTAAAGATTATGTTGATGCGTGAATATTGTTTGTGTGGGGTTGGGTAGACCGTAAACCCTGGCGACGTTGAGAAAAGTGTCCTCAAACTTCATCGAGTTGATGAATGTGCATAAGCTCAAGGACAGCTGCTTGAGTCCTGCGCATTCTAACCTGTTTTTCTATTTGTAGTATCAATCTTCTGATCCATGATACAATTAAAATCCCCCATGACTATCAGATTCCCGTCCCACCCCAATAGTTCAGCACTTAGATAGTAAAACATGTCAGGGCTATCAGAGTTGGGACCATACACCAGACAGATCGTGTATTTGAGCCCCGAGATCAGCAGCTGTACTACCGCCCAACTCCCTTTAGAGTCTGCCTGAGTACGCAATACCGTAGCGGATACGTTTTTGAACTTCAGTAAAGTGACCCCACTTATTGAAACTGTCTGGGAGGTACAAATTAAAACATCTAACCCTAGTTGGTTCAGCATAGATCTTTCTTTATAAGCCAGATGGGTTACGCATAAGCTGAGTATCTGTGGCCTGAATGCCTGGAGTTCCTCATGTACGAGTTGCCGCTTCCTAGCTTGGTTGCGACGTTCCAACACATAAACCTCAGGTAAGACATAGCATAGTCTTAATTCTGCAGCCTACCCCCTTTGCTCTGTCCTCCTGCCAAGTGTCGTCTAAATGTGAGCTTCTGACTGTTCGCTGGCTATTTAACCCCCCTTCCTCCCCCACCAGGCCCTCCACCCAAACATACCGGTGAGGCGACATAGAGCTAATCTCCAATGGTGGCGACCCCCCGTCTGACCCTTCAAGACCCACCCCTCCTGTGCCTACAGAAAGGAATCATCCCCTTTCCCTGCTGTCGTTGACTGACAGCTTGCGGAGAGCTACCACCTGAACTCCCATCCTCCCAACCTCTGACCCCTGTGCCCCCACTCTAACCCGCCCCCTGATTGCACCCCCACTGTGTGTAAGAAAAGAAAGAGATATCAAGAGATCAGAGAACAGTCCATGAAAATCGCAGAGGGGGCTCCGCTGTGCTCCCCTTGAGTGCTATTGCTCCTCCCGCAAACGGTTATTTTTTCCACCTTTTTTAATTTTTTTATTTTTAGACCCCATCCCTAAGTAGAACCGCCGGACTCCCATCTGGCGAGGGCTTGCTTTGCATCCGTCTCTGCATAGAAGAAGTGCGACCGCCCATCTTTAAGTATTTGCAGTTGGGCTGGCTCCTGTAAAAACACTTGTGTACAGACTTTTTTGAAAGGGTCTATCAACTGGCGGAGTACCACAGTCAATTCATTGTGGCCTTGCAGAGGTCCGACTTGACAAATATAGACATTGAGTCCATTTTAATAGGGGTGGAGGCACGAGCTTTAGCATATAGCGCTTGTCGAAGCAAGAAATTTCTTGTGAATACCAATATTGGGCGGGGATGAGATGACTTAGCCTGGTGCTGTTGTGAGATAGAAGAAGGTAGTTGATGAGCCCTCTGGACCTGTGAGTCCATGTCCCAGTCGGCTAGATCTGGAAATGCCTGCTGGAGTGGACTGACTATATAGGCCCTGGGGTCCGAGCCTTCCCTCCCTTCAGGTACGCCGAAGACCCTCAGATTGTTGCAGCACTGCCGATTTTCCATGTCCTCGACTTTTGCTTGCAAGAGCGTTATCTGAGTCTCTTGGTTTTTAGCAGATCTTACAGCGGTGGTGTTGAATTCTTCGACAGTTGCGACCCGCTGCTGCAGGTCAGAGATGTCTGAAGAGAGTGAGGTGACCTTAGCGGTGACGTCCATTAGCATCTGTTTGATCTCCCGACTGTCAGCAGTGGCTTGGAAATAGTATTCCTGGGCCTCCACTCTTTGGGTGGTTAGAGCCTGTAAGATTTTGGTTAAAGAGGGTTCCTCAGGATCAGTAAGTCTCGAATTGCCAGCTGACGGCCCTACCATAAGATCCGGTTGATCCGTTGATGGTAAAGATGGAGGTGGAGATGAATGGCCAGATGAGTTAAGAGTCCCGCCCGAGGTCCCTTCGAGACCTTCTGATTGAGCCAAACGAGAAGTGACACTCTCACAGTGTTTGCGTACCTCTCCCCCCTCAGGAGAACGAAACAAGATGTCTATTCGGCCAGGGTTAGACAGTCGAAAGAAAATAGCTTTAACCTCGCCCTTAGATGCCACCCATCTGCTTAGAGGGCTAGCACCGCAGTCATCCTTTGTTCGGTTCGAGGCCGGGTCTTTAGGTCACTCATCCGAGAGAGTGAGAGGAGGTTTCGAGCCTCAATCAATCAATCAATCACAGCATTTATAGAGCGCGCTACTCACCCGGGAGGGTCTCAAGGCGCTGGGGGAGGGGGTAAGTTACTGCTCGAACAGCCAGGTCTTGAGCTGCTTCCTGAAGGAGAGATGGTCCTGGGTTCGCCGAAGGTGAGTGGGGAGGGAGTTCCAGGTCTTGGCTGCCAGGTAGGAGAAGGATCTTCCTCCGGCGGTGGTTCTGCGGATGCGTGGTACGGTGGCGAGGGCGTGGCTGGTTGATCGTAGCTGGCGTGTGGGCGTGTAGAAGGTCACGCGGTCGTTGAGGTACTTTGGGCCCAGGTCGTGGAGGGCCTTGTGTGCGTGGGTGAGGAGTCTGAACGTGATTCTCTTGCTGACGGGGAGCCAGTGCAGGTCTTTCAGGTGTCCGGTGATGTGGCTGTGTCGGGGGATGTCCAGGATGAGTCGTGCGGAGGCGTTCTGGATGCGCTGGAGTCTTTTTGAAGTTTGGCTGTGGTTCCGGCGTAGAGGGTGTTCCCATAGTCCAGTCGGCTGGTGACGAGTGCCTGGGTGACGGTCTTCCTGGTTTCAGTGGGGATCCATCTGAAGATCTTGCGGAGCATGCGCAGGGTGTTGAAGCATGAAGATGAGACGGCGTTGACTTGTCTGGTCATCGACAGGGAGGAGTCCAGGATGAAGCCCAGGTTGCGTGCGTGGTCCGTTGGCTTGGGTGCGGTGCCCAGGGCCGGGGGCCACCAGGAGTCGTCCCAGGCGGAGGGTGATGAGCCCAGGATGAGGACTTCCGTCTTGTCTGAGTTCAGTTTAAGGCGGCTGTTCCTCATCCAGTCGGCGACATCTCTCATCCCGTCGTGTAGGTTGGCTCTGGCGGTGGTGGGGTCGTTGGTGAGGGAGAGGATCAGCTGGGTGTCGTCGGCGTAGGAGATGATGTTGAGGTTGTGTTGGCGTGCGATGGCTGCGAGGGGCTCATGTAGACGTTGAAGAGGGTTGGGCTGAGTGAAGATCCTTGTGGAACGCCGCAGATGACTTCGGTGGCTTCGGAACTGAACGGGGGAGGCGGACTCTCTGGGTTCTACCGGCGAGGAACGAGATGATCCATTCCAGTGCTTTCTCTCGGATTCCGATGTTGCTGAGGCGCTTCACTAGGGTGCGGTGGCAGACGGTGTCGAACGCCGCGGAGAGGTCCAAGAGGATGAGGGCAGCTGTTTCCCCGTTGTCGGTTAGGGTTCTGATGTCGTCGGTGGCTGCGATAAGGGCGGTCTCGGTGCTGTGGTTGGCCCGAAACCCGGACTGCGAGGGGTCGAGGGATCCATTCGTCTCGAGGAAGGCGGCAAGCTGTCTGTTGGCGGTCTTCTCGATGACTTTGGCCGGAAACGGAAGGAGCGAGATGGGACGGTAGTTCTTGAGGTCGGTGGGGTCCGCCGTTGGTTTCTTCAGGAGGGCGGTAAGCTCGGCGTGCTTCCAGCTCTCCGGGAAGGTGGCGGTGTGGAAGGAGGAGTTGATGATGTCCCGGAGATGGGGTGCGATGGTGGCGTCGGCTTTGTTGAAGACGTGGTGTGGGCAGGGGTCGGTTGGTGATCCGGAGTGGATGGAGTTCATCGTGCGGGTGGTGTCTTCGGTGCTGATCGGGGTCCAGTTGCAGAGGGTGGTGGTGGCGGGCGTTGGTTCGGCGGTAGGGTGCGTGGTTTGTGCGTCGAAGCTGTTATGTATGTCGGTGATCTTGCGGTGGAAGAACGCGGAGAGTGAGTTGCAGAGGTCTTGCGAGGGGGTGATGTCGTTGTTTCCGGCGCTGGGGTTGGAGAACTCTTTGACGATGCTGAAAAGTTCCTTGCTGTCATGGGCGTTGTTGTCCAGTCGTTCTTTGAGTGCCGACTTCTTGGTGGCACGGATCAGCTGGTGGTGTTTGCGGGTGGCGTGTTTGAGGGCGGTCCTGTTGTCTGTGGTCTGGTCGAGTCGCCAGGTTTTCTCGAGAGTGCGGCAGTTCTTCTTGGATTCCTTGAGTTCGTTGGTGAACCAAGGGGTTTTCTTGCTTCCGGGTCTGCTGGGAGGGTTTTTAGTGGTGCGAGGTCGTCGGCGCAGGCGGTCAGCCACTTGGCGAGGTTGCTGGCTGCTTCGTTTGGGTCCGTTGTGTTGGTGGGTGTGTTCTGGCTGAGGGAGGCGGTGAGCTGCTCGGCGGTGATCTTGCTCCAGCTCCGGCGGGGAACCTGTTGCGGGTGGTGGTGGGTCGCAGTCTTTCTGAAGCTGAAGTGGACGCAGCTGTGGTCGGTCCAGTGGAGTCCGGTGGCGTGGCTGAAGGAGATGTGCTTGCTGGACGAGAAGACGGGGTCAAGCGTGTGGCCGGCGTAGTGGGTGGGCGTGTTCACCAGTTGCTTGAGTCCGAGGTTGGCGAGGTTGTCCAGCAGGGCGGTGGTGTTTCTGTCGTTGTTGTTCTCCAGGTGGAAGTTGAGGTCCCCTAGGAGGATGTAGTCGGCGGAGGGCATGGCGTGCGGGCTGATGAAGTCTGCGATGTCTTCGCTGAATAGTGTGCGTGGTCCCGGGGGTCTGTAGATGAGGGTGCCTCGGAGGGTGGTCTTGGGGTCAGTGTGTATCTGGAAGTGTAGGTGTTCGGCGGCGGTGAAGGTCTCGTCGGAGTTAGTCGAGATGCGGATGGTGCTCTTGTGTACGATGGCGATGCCTCCTCCCGTCTGGTTGACGCGGTCCCTCCGGGTGATCTTGTATCCGTCCGGGATGGCTATGGCGATGTCGGGCGCTGAGGAGGCGTTCATCCAGGTTTCGGTGAGGAAGGCGATGTCCGGTGCTGTTGCGTCGAGCAGGTCCCAGAGTTCCAGGTCCCAGAGCCTCCCTGTCCTTTTCCTCATTTACCCCCTCCTTTAGCCCCTCTCACTCCTGTAAGTCCTTTCCCTCTCAAGGATTTGTCGCCTGCCGGGGAGCTACCTAATATTGTGTTGGACTTGGCTGCCACGGCAGGCTCGTTTGATTCCATGTGCTGCTCTGTAGGTTCCGGTTCGGTACTAGTTGGAGATTTTGGAGCATTTTGAGAGGCTACCGATACAACAGGTTGCACCCTTAGTGGATCTGTCTCGAGTGTTGTGAGAGGTTTGATCATTCCCAAGCTTAGTGAGCTCTGTGGCTCAAGACCGGCCAAGGTGTCCGCTTGTAGGTTAGAGTCCACACCATTCAATCCATCTATACCATCTTGCGTTGTTGAACTTGTGCTGATTAAAAATGGTTGTGGGCATGTAGATGACATGAGAGAGACACTAGATGGCGAGGGGGCACGGTTAGTAGCAGATGGCAAATTGGCACTGGCTGTCATCTCGGGTGCAAAATGTCCAGAGTCTTGTACCACATGTAGATGGAGAGAGCGCTAGCTCCCGCAGTGTGCCCCTGGCGCTCGGATAACACAATAACATCACCAATGGCTGGACAGGACGGGGGCCAGCCCTAGCACCCCAGTCCTCCTGCATTGCTGCATTCAGTACATCAACTAACTCAGATCCCGGAGTGGAGTTCTCAATCCCACAGGACTGGAGCAGGCCGCCAGCCCTCCCGGAGCGCAGCAGCCGGAGAACTGGCCTGCCCAATTGAGAGTCGGGGGCTGCCTCAGATGTGCAAGCAGATGTAAGTGTTTTCCCTGGCTCCCCTGTAAGGTCGATTTCATTTTGGCTGGCGGCAGAAGAAGTCTTACCGCCTACCGCTGCTGCCGCGAGCTCGCCGGCTTGGCCACGTCCCTTCTGTGCGGCGGGCCATTGAGGAGCCATGCTGTATCCGGATACGGCACGACCAGGGCCAGAGGCGTGACCATGACTGCAGCCGCGGCAGATGAATGAAGCTGCGGAACCCCACATGGCCGATCTGCTCATCTGAATGAGGCTGCAGACCGGTGCAGAACAGAGCCGGCACATCTACGCTCCGAGTACCAGTAAGAGCAGTATTCTGTTTGCGTGAGGGTTTTAGAAGATTATTTGCCATCCATGCGCGGGGAAGCGGGGAGGAGATGCTGAGGGCTGGAGGTCGGAGGAGCCTACGGGAGACGGTCGCGGGTGGTGCTCTCCCTAACGGAGTCGATCCACCATCTTCCTTTCCTCCAGGAGCCTGTTTTTATTATTTTTTTATGTTTGATGTCTGTATTTACGAATTTTTAAAAGTAATAAGTGTTTTGAATAGTCAACTATCACACATACTTTAAAGGTATATTTGAATGTAGGGGCCGCTGCTCCAGAATCTTGGAATTTGGAAATACCCACACCTAACCAAAGGATTTCAAACTATTTCAAACATTGGTTAATGTAGTTTGTCATGTATTATAGATTCTTTTTAACAATAGTTATAATGGTTTCATATTTTATTCTGTGGGTATAAATGTGTTCTCTGACACTTAATTCTGGTCAAATGTGATGTTATAATATTATGAAGTAAAATTTCTTCTTCTGCTTTCAGTGTAATCTGAAAATGTATTTATTAAAATAACTGTGAATCACAGAACAATGGAGCAATCACATTCCATAGCATCAGGAAAGGAGTCAAGCTCCGAGGTAAGAAGAGCATACAGTTATACCCTAATACAGATATTTCTAGAATCGGTCACATGTCTAGAAGGTTTTGCTTCTACAATGAGTAGGTGCAAATACGAGCTCAAGAGAAAGGAGCAAACAACCTTCGAAAGTATAAGCGACTGAGTACATTTTTTTTTAAAATAGCAAGTTTTTTAAAATGTCATCTCAAGTGCCAGGGCTCCCAGCAGCTTGGCTCTAAGATGGGTATTTCTAATTAACAGGGCTTAGAATTTGCAGGGAAACATGGCGGTTACGATATACACAGGCTTGCTTGTTTTAGGTTTAAACCTATGATAATTGATAAAACCTCATCAAAAGGTAAACAACCCTCAACAGTGTAAACATATAAACACTGATAAACAACTGGACAACTACAAACTAAAATGCTATTCAAAGAAAGGGAACTGAGACAGAATGAGCCCTTTTTATTTCTTTCAGAAGACACCAACACAGTGTAACTTTGTTACACAAGTTAGCAGCAAGAAAGACTGGTCTAAGATTAATCTGCTTGAGTTTTTTGTTTTGGGATGTCACTAAAATAATGTTTCTTCATCCTACAGCTTTGTGTGATTAAAGGTGCAGGTTTCAGAACTAGGTTTTCGGTTTAATATAATGATTTTATGTGCTGTGGAGAATATGGGAATATTAAAATCATGTTTGACTGTTTGGCAGTGTTTAATACTTTTACTAAACGATGCAATGCTTCTTAATGCAGGGCTACAACTTAATCTGGTGTAGGTCAATTTTTTAAAGGTTTCCCAAGGCACTATGCTGTTTGAAGGGTTCTTCACCCCTACACTGCCATGTCATAATATTCAGTAGGTGAATGACCCCAACTGTGTCGAAGAATTTGTTTTTCAAAACATTTTAGTATTTCAGTCTTACTTTTTTAATCCATTAATAGTCCTGTAAACCTGACAGATTCCTGAAGGAGTGTGTGTGCCAGGTAATGAGATGTGAGTGTGAGTGAGAGTATAATACACAAGTTTTCTATGCTTAAAGCAATCTAACATAAGTCTATTGGAAACACTGGCAATACAAAGGCACTACACACCCATATCATTTACATTAAAAGTATGCTTTATAAAAATCACTGCAAAAAATAACATGTTTTGTAAACACTGGAAAAGCATAGTTTTTGCTTATTTTAGGGGTAGTTAGCTAAATAGACACTGATAAATACTGATTTCAACAGGTATGGAAAACAATGAGAAAACACCACAAAAAATAAACACTGAAAACTGGACAACTTAACGATAGCAGTTTCATTAGAAAGTGTGCCTAGCATGGCAATATGGAATGA
The DNA here is from genome assembly GCA_963921515.1 of Calotriton arnoldi. Lineage (NCBI taxonomy): Eukaryota > Metazoa > Chordata > Amphibia > Caudata > Salamandridae > Calotriton > Calotriton arnoldi. The sequence goes on along the minus strand of CAWUFW010006313.1, from coordinate 336,552 downwards.
TGTAAAAAAAAGTAGCACTATCCTTCGATCTGTAATGGAATGGAAGAACATATTATATTTGATAAGCTTAATATTATGGAGATACTGGCATATAATAACCTTGAGTTGAAGGAGATTCCACAGAAATTGCATACGGTAGAGGCAAAGCAAATTCACTGTCCAGCCTTTTGCTGTTAAGTAAGTAGACTAACATAAAGTCATCTGTGCAAAGCTCACCTGATACATACAGGCCCCATGACTGACACATACACTTCAATCAATGGTAATCCCACAGAGTTGTGTGCTATTCGCTTCAGCCTCTCTTCATGAATGTCCTGACTCGGGTCTCCTGAAAATAGTGAATGTCCCATATTTAGACATATTGGTTGCATTTTTCAATGTTTTGCTCCCTCTTCTCCTCTCACTCTGTTATTATTAGAACAAGCAAAATCACCACATTTTATGAAAACTGTCGCTGTCATCGATTATACAATAAAACCTGATGATAAATTAAATAAACACCACAACAATGTCTAAACTCATAACCTAGACATTCCACAGCACTGCGAGTCTGTATCAATGTCAGCTGTGTTATTTATAAATGCTAATGCCATAACTTAACATATAACATAAAACAAAATAACAATGCAACATATCATAAAATAATATAATGACTGCATTTACTTTTAAATCTTTCCTACTGCAAAGAGCACTCATTTTGTGCCTTACATTCCTCATTCACTCATGGTGCCTACTGTGGTAATTGGTTTCCAGGGCCCCAGAATATTTCGGGGTTATTGGGCTCCAATTGTATGAGTTGGAGTTTTTTTTTACCTCTGGTAGTCAATGTCCAGCTTACTATTGCACCCAAACTGGGCACCAGGTATCCTTCCTTAGTACTTAACCCTCAGGATAGCAAGACAGAACAGTGCATGGCTCACTCGGGCAGGTGGTGTGGACTAGAAACCCTGAACTCAGCAAAGCACATACTGACAATTAATAAGTCAATGTCTAGCAGTGCTTTTACTTGAAAAAATATTTTGATCTACACACACACAACTAAATATTTAATAGAAAACGGTGCAAAGATGCGATCAGTAGTTACTTTGTAAAAAAAAAAAAAAAAGCACACAAGCCGAAAGTGTTTCTTAGGGGCCTGCCACCATTACTTTCGAATGTCAGGGTTGCAGAATACCAAGGCTCCTTTGTCGTGATTGCACCCCATACTATCCAGCACTTCCTGTTGCTTTATTTCACTCTTGCAGGTTAATTTATCACCGATATCTATGCTTTTTGTTAGTCTTTTCTTGTTTCTCGTTCTTGTCTTGGCATATGGAGGTTTCTGTTCAGCAAAGCTTAGCCTAGACATCCCATTAATACACTTTCAGGCTAAAAAGGAGAACTGAGTAATCTTGAAGTCTATTTAGAAGTGATGGGAGCACATCCACATGACCAGGGGTCAGGGAAAAGGGGGCTCACCAGAAAATCCCTGCATTCATGATCTTACCCCTGGGATGCAGACAGTGCAGATGTGGCTGGTTTCAGTTCTCACTGCACAGCTACTTCCTTCCAGGAAGCTGGGCTCATAGTCTAGGCAGTTTTTTTCTGCTGGGACACTTTTTCCTGAAACCATCTTCACACCAAGCCGGCTTCTTCCCTCAAAGCAGGCCAGCCAACATTTCTAGGAAAATTGACAACCCTTGATTGCTATGTAGATCACCCAATCTCTCCATACAGCTGGACGGATTAACCTAAAGTATGGCTACCCTCTGTTGGGTTGCAGTACAGCAACCCATTATTGTCAGCATGCAGCACTCTTTCTTCCCATGAGCCTTGGTCAGGGTTTTATCCCACCATGGAAGGGAGCTCGCAATCAGAGATTCAAGTCTTGGATCAGAGCAATATTTTCAGCCATCACAGGTGTACGTCCCCTTCTCTGGTGTTTCTTCAAACAGATCTTGCATGTGCCCTGCATGATCATAACATTATCCTGACAAGCCATTAGGGTCCAGTTCATAATTTTTTGTTCATTTGAGCCAGACAGTGTAGTCATAATTATTATCAAGCAGATGTAAGGGGTTGTGCTAAGAGTGCTCTGACAAGATACATACATTAAAACGACTAAAAAGAGGTTATGCCATCCCTGTCCACCTGCTACTGAATCCAACTAGAATATAATCTCTGGGGAAAGGGAGACAAATGTTCTACGGCCTGTTCCCATGTCAAACAAAGACGACTTGGACAGCTTCACTTCAAAAGTTCTCCATATTATGTTGCTATGTACAAAAGGCATTGGCAAAGCATATAGGTCTCGCCTATGCGAGAGCTATTAGCTTTGGCAATGTGTTTTAGCCATTATGTACACCAGTGTGGCTGCTGTTCAGCATGGCTAAAAGTTAGTGGGTGTGGAGTGGGGTAGGGTGGGGTAGATTGGAGTTGGGTAGAGTGGAATGAGGTAGATTGGAGTGGAGTGGGGTGGATTGGCGTTGAGTGGGGTGCAGTAGAGTGGGATGTATTGGGGTAGATCGGAGTGAGGTGGAGTGGGGTAGATTGGGTAGATTGGAGTGGGATAGATTGGGATGGAGGGGGTAGATTGGGGTAGATTAGAGTGGGGTAGATTGGAGTCTGGTTGATAGGAGTAGGGTAGATTGGGTAGATTGGGGTAGAGTGGAGTGGGTGAATTGAGGTAGAGGGGATTAGAATGGAGTGGAGTGGAGTAGATTGGAGTGGAGAAGATTAGGGTAAATTGGATTGGGGTAGATTGAATTGGGTTGATTGGGGGGAAGTGGAGTAGATTGGAGTGGAGTGGGGTGGACTGATGTGGAGTGGGGTTGATTGGAGTGGGGTAGATTGGGGTAGAGTTCAGTGGGATTTATTGGGGTAGATTGGAGTGAAGTGGGGAATATTGGAGTGCAGTGGACTGGGGTAGATTGGAGTGGGGTGGGGTAGATTGGAGTGGGGTGGGGTAGATTGGAGAGTTGCAGATTATAGTGGAGTGCATTGTCTCCTGATATTGAAGTTTAACACCACCTCCGATCCAGAAAATTGTGGGAGAACCAACTGAGGTAAATTTTGGGGTACCCAAATTTTGGGGTGCGGTTTTCCTCCCATAAGCCCATAGTATTTAGTGCTGCATTGAATCCTTATGCTACCTCTCTCTATAGCCGTTCCTTGTATACCATTCCCAGTTGTGTCTTTATATTTGCACACTTGCCAGTCATTTGAGTATTTCTATGACTTTATTTTTCTATGCTTTCCATTTTCCCATTGCTGTCTCTGTGTACCTCTTGCCTTGTATCTCCATGTGCTGCCTTGCCCTCCTTGTGCCACCTACCTGTATCCCACAGTGCCACCATCATTGTACTCCCTTTTTGGGACCCATAGTACTACTCCCCTGCTTCAATTTTCGATTGTCACAATTTTCCTTCCCAAATAGATGTGGCTACTCATCCTGTGCCCTGCATGCCTCTCATTGCCGCCACACCTCTTGTGCGCAGCTGTGATGCCCATTCCCACATGTCTCCTGTGTCATACCCTGCCTGGTCTCCAAAGACGTATTTTGTCACCCCATGTTTCCCTTTAGATCTCGCTTGTGCATTCGCATCAGGTGACTGCACTTGCACCTCCTTTGCCTCTGCCAAATAACCATGTGTACCCATGAATAACACTCCTTTGCCTCCATGATCATGACCCTCTAAATTCTCTCTACTCCTGCTCTCCTGTAACCCCATTCCTGTGCCCTTTTCTCCCTCCTTCACTGCTCTCTCGTGAGCCCTAGTCATGCCTCCCATTTCCATACACGCCAGTAACTCTGCCACTTAATGCCTCCTTGCAGCTCTGGCAGCCTTCGTCTCCCTTCCATCAGCGTACCTTTCAGTTCACCCCCAATGGCACCTCCCTGCTCACCTTCCAGCAGTTCCATAGTCCCTTGATTTCTCAATCCCTTACTACCTATGTATCATCTGTCATTCCCACAGTGGTGATTCGCTGCCAGCACTCGTGCACACCCATGCCTCCATACCTCCATTACCTTCACTCCGGTGGATTCCCTTCTCTGAATCCTCTGTGTCTACTTTTCCACAAGCGCAGTGTGCCTATACGTCTGTGTGCCCCCTTCGTAAATAAATGCTTTAGCCCAGTGGAAAATGATTCCACTTTTCCTTTAAACAGAAGATATTTTCGTCCTTATGTATGAGTGAAGGTTGCACTGATGCTTCCAGTCTACTACATTACCTGGTGTGTAGTGTGTGTGTAAAGTTACTCTGGTGATGTCTATGCCGTGGTTCAGGGAAGTTTGCACTGCACCTGCTCATCATGTCTTACTGAAGGTTGAAAAAACGTTTTGATATCCAAATGCCAAAGCGATTGGCTTTGTCAGTACTTGTCTGTACGTGGCATAGCTTAGATCCAAGGTGTTGGGTGGGGATGGGCAAACTCTCATCTCAATGCAGCCTGCATGCATCACTGTGCTCACAGTACATGTCTGCTCTAGAGTCTTCCACATCCTGCCGTGCCATATCCTGCACTTCCATAGCAGATGTTTACCTTGTTTCAGATTGCTCCAGTTTGCATACTTGCCTCCTTTACATAGACGATGTGGTTTATAATTATAGCGCGTCACCAACAATCACAATGTCTGCAGAGTCTTAATCCTAAACCCCCCATGGTTCTCAGGATGACCTGGTTAATGTCAGAAAAATATGTACCTTTGTGTAACGAGTAATAATATCAACTAGAGGCCGCAATAGTAAGTTTCCAGTTTTATACAGACCATTGGAGCACAAAGCAAAACAATATTTCTATCTGATAGAGTCTTCTAGCCGTAGAATCCTTACCTTAGAATGTTCCCAGGCATCAGTCTGGATCCGGAATTTTTTTAGCAATCCCCTTTGCGCATCCGCAGGTGGCATCGTTCAGCTCCTCGTGACATCATGGACATCATCAACATCGAAAATGACATGCACAGAGCCCATATAGGTTGCACACCAGCGAGCAGACCTCAATTCCTTCTTTTCCACACCATCAGCACAGATCCGGATTGAGCTCCCCACAGTCATATTTTGACTGGCTTCTTTCGACCTTTTGTCAAAGTCTAGTATGCATTCTTTCCAATAACTTTTGTCAGAGATGTCCCCGAAGAAACCTACCTGGTTCAAACCTTGTGGCTCCTGTCATCGACAGATGTCAGTGACAGACCCCCACTTGGTCTGTCTGCAGAGCCTGGAGAGGGACCACGACTCCTTGTCATGTGCTGAGGAGAAGACCATGAACCCCAAGGCCATCCGTGAGCCCGCCATGCTACTCGTGGCCTCTCCTCATGCAACTCTGTGATGCTCCAGGTCCTGTTTATGTGGGAGGTCTCAAGAACACTTCCGGAGTCACTTGCTTTGATCCTCATCCCAATCCAGGACTTCTTCTGGTAAGTCACACTAGAAGAAGTCCAAGAAGTCAAAGCGCTCTTCGAGTTCTCCACGTAGCTCCCATTCTATTGAAGATGTGAGGAAACGAAGCCACAAGTCCCGACCTCACTCACAGGTGGTCCCTTTGCAGCCAACATTGGAAACTGGGTCCTCTCCACACTTCACTGAATTTCCTGGAGGCAGAGTGACCCGCTCCCAACTGCAAGAGGTTTATGAGGCCATGAGCCTAATTTTTGGATGGTCGAACCCCTCTGGAGCACCTTCAGGTCGCACAGGTTTCGGAGGGTCTTCGACAGGGGCTCTGCTGGCAGGTTCACACTCGATGCCAGTCGACACCTTAAGATACATTGGTGAATCCGGATAGCCCCAGCCGTGGCTTCACAGCCTCCTGTGTGGACCGTCCCAGGGGTGCCATTCCCGGCACCGCAGACGCCCCGCAGAGGCGCAGAAACCATCATGATTCCTGACTAGGATATGGAGCTGGACCGGTGTTGTGCACCATTGGTTCCCACGCCGACCAGACCCATATGGCCTGAATTGGAGACAGAGCCCTATTTCACTGAAGAGCTTACTGAGAAACACAAATGGAGGGAATGTGAGGATCCCTTTTCCTACATTGACCCCCCTAGCAGAGTCCATGGGGATGACAACTGGTATGAGGACCTAGCTGACGCCAATGGTCTGGACAATTCACCAGACACTGGCCTGCTCTCTCCTTCTACAGTCTCTACAGACAAAGGGGCTTCCTTTGCGATGGTGGCCCGAAGGGGGGCTGAGGTGCTGGACCTACAGCTGTCACAGTTCAAATGAACACAAATGATTATGTCAGAGGTGATTCAACCAGGGGTATCCGCATCAGAACCCTTACTACCCTTCAACAAAGCCCTCTTTGATGTCCTGTTTGGAGCCTGGGCCACGCCTTATACAGGCACTCCTGTGCACATGATCATTGCTTACCGCCATCGCCCAGTTTCCTCTCCCATTACCCTACCCCTGAGAGTCTGGTAGTCCAGTCCTCAACTTCCCAAATCAATTCCAGAAAATTCCCTCTCCCACCACAGGATAGAGAATCCAAGAGGCTGGATACCTTTGGAAAGAGGCTGTTTTCTTCCACATGCTTGTTGGGCCATCATTCGGTTGATACAAGTACTACCTACGGTCCTGGTTGGGGCTCGGGCCGTACTTTTCCAAGCTATTACTGATGGGCAAGGCGCAGCAATGTTCACAATCAGATGTGGGTTAGAAACAACCGACTCACTGGGGAGAGGCACTGCTTCCTCAGAGGCACTTTGATGTCAAACCTGGCTGAGAAATACCGACTTTTCGGAGGATACCCAAGCCTCGATCATGGACATGCCCTTTGATGGAACCTGACTCTTTTGAGATGAGGCTGATTTGGCCTTAGGGAAATTTAAGGGCACTTGGGGTCATTGGGGCTCTCTGCGGCCCCACGACAGCCATGTAATTTCACCTCTAGCCACCACAGGCAGCAGGTGCAGTCCTTTCATGGCCACAGACACAGCTCCCACAAGACTTGTGGGGCCCAAACCCAGAAGTCTCCCAATCTGCTCCCCTCTGGCAGCCGCATAGTCAAAGTCTCTTTAGTTTGTCCTCAATCCAGCATGGGTATCCAGTTGTCAGCAGAATCTGATGCAATCTGCAGCAATGGGGGGAGATTACAACAGACAAATGGGTGCTCTAGATTGTCCAATGGGGTTAGGCCTGCCCATTCCTCCTTCCTCAGAGACCGGTTCCAAGCGGTGCGTCTTGGTAATTTCTCCTCTACCAAGATAGAACTGACTTGTGGGGTTCCCCAGGGCTCTTCTCTTTCCCCACTCCTTTTCAACCTGTATCTATTCCCTTTAATCTCTTCCTTGAGAGAAAGGAAAGTGGGAATATACAATTATGCGGATGACCTTCAATTGGTTTTCGACATCAATCTTTCATCCTCCTCTGTGTCCCATTTTCAAGACACAATGATTTTTATAAGCAATTGGATGAATGACAACCAATTGAAGCTTAACCCTGACAAAACTGAGCTTATCCTCACTGGAGGGTTTTCCAACCCATGGAATTCCAACTTTTGGCCATCTACCCTTGGTAGTCCCCCTCCACCGGCCAGCTCAGTTAAAAGCCTAGGCATAGTGATAAGCAACGATCTGAGCATGAAAGCTCAGATCAGCGCCGTTGTCTCCGCTGGTTTCTTCCAACTTCGGAGAATAAAGAAGATCAGTAAGTTCTTGTCCAGGGAAGCCTTGATTTTAGTTGTTCTGGCATTGGTCATCTCCCGCTTGGACTATGCTAACTCACTCTAGGTCGGCATTCCGGCATACCAATTAAAACGCCTTCAGCTGGTCCAGAATCAAGCTGCCAGATTGATTTTTGCGCAACCTAAATGGCATCATGTTAAGCCACTGATGAAAAGCCTTCATTGGCTTCCAGTGGCCAAGCGCAGTGCATTCAAGTTAGGATGTATTGTTTTTAAAGCCCTTCATGGCAACAGCCCAGCCTTCATTGCTTCTAAGATTTCTCGCTATGTCCCCTCTCGCAATCTACGTTCCTCCCATCAGAATCTTTTGGTCACTCCTATTTTTAAACGTAAGAAACACGGAGGGTCCAGATTTATGGTCTTAGCCCCTCTGTTCTGGAACTCGCTCCCTATGGAGATGAGGTCTCTGACCTCTCTCACTCTATTCAGGAAACAGCTAAAGACCTGGTTGTTCGCACAGGCGTATGGAACTTAAGCCATCCACTCCTGATGCCACCTTTTCACTCCCCCCAGCGCCAAGAAACCTTTGGTGAACGTGCACTTGATAAATGCTTTTAACATAACATAACATAACATTCCAACAAACCCCACTACCATTCCCTCCGTCCTCAGATTGGCTGACAGAGTAACACTTTGCACTCTTGTGACAGGTAGTACTGGCCATTATGGCCAAAGGAGCCATTTAGAGGGTGGCAGCATCAGAAGTAGGTTGTGGTTACTATTCCCGCTACTTTCTGGTGCCAAAGAAGGATGGAGACCTCCATCCTATCTTAGATCTGTGCCCTCTCAATTACTTCTTGAAAAAGGAAAAATTCAAGATGCTCACCCTGGCTCAGGTCTTATCTGCCCTGGACCCTGCAGACTGGATGCTAGTACTTTGGACTTGCAGGATGCCTGTTTCCACATTCCGATCTTGCCTGCCCACAGATGCTTCCTGCGGTTCACAGTGGGCCAGGAACATTATCAGTTCGGTGTGCTTCCCTTGGGTCTTACCAGTGCCCGTTGGGTGTTCACCAAGGTGATGGCGGTTGTTGCAGTACATCTGCAGAGGTCAGCGGTTTCAGTCTTCCCCTACCTTGATGATTGGATGTTGAAGACAGGTTCACCCCAGGCAGTTGTTTCCCACCTGCAGACTATGGCAGACATCCTGCACTCACTCGCTGAGTTTAACTGTCACAATGCTGAATACATTCTTCCTCTCAGATGCTCCCTTTTATTGCAGCTGTTCTGGATACAGTGCAGTTTTGGGCTTATCCTCCTGATCAACGAATCCAAGATATTCGAGCTATGATACTGATATTTCAGCCTCTACACTGGATTTCAGTGAGGCTGACTCTGAGACTGCTGGGTCTCACCGCCTCTTGCATTCTGTTGGCAAAACATGCCAGTTGGCATATGCAGGCTCTGCAGTGGGACTTGAAGACCCTTTGGGTCAGCATCAGGGAAATCTCTTCGACCTGGTCCAGATATCAGAGGGAACTGCTGAAGACTTGCAGTGGTGGCTCATGAACCGCGATTGGGTCAATGGCAGCCTCCCTCTCTTCCCCACCCAGAGCTCACAGGGGTGACAGATACATCACTCCCGGGCTGGGGCAGCCATCTGGGAGAGATGGAGATCACAGGACTCTGGCCTCCGGCAGAGTCTGGGCTTCACATCAACATGCTGGAGCTTAGGGCGATCCAGTTGGAATTGAAAGCCTTTCATCATTTGATCAAGGGAAGGCTACTGCAAGTGTTTACAGACAACATCACCGCCATGTGGTACTGCAGCAAACAATGCGGGGTGGGATCGTGGACCCTTTGTCAAGAGGCCCTGCACCTCTGGACACGTCAGGGCAATTCCCTGGTGGTTAAACACCTGGCGGGCTCTCTGAACTCCAGAGCAGGCGACCTTAGTCGTCGATGCCTAGCGGATCACAAATTACGTCTTTATCCGGAGGTGGTGCAAAGTCTCTTCCGAAATTGGGGAGAGCCTTGATTGGATCTATTCATCACCGCTGAGAATGCACAATGTCAGCACTTTTGCACAGTGGAGTTTCCAAGGCGCCTCTCACTCAGAGATGCATTTCATCTTGAGTGGAGCTCAGGACTCCTATACGCTTTTCCACCAATACCACTCCTGTACAGAGTTCTCAAGAAGATCACAAACGACCAGGCCCAAGTCATCCTAGTGGCTCCGGACTGGGCACAGAGAGTATGGTATCCCGAACTCCTTAGCATGAGCATCTGTCTTCCAGTCAGGTTACCCCTTTCGGGAGGATCTTTTGTCATAGCAACAGGGCAGGGTATTGCACTGAACCTGTCCATTCTCCACCTTTGTGCGTGGAGATTGAGTGGTGATAGTTAAGGGTGCTTGATCTCCCTTCCGAAGTATGGGATGACATTTTGGCAGCAAGGCGTTCTTCTACTAAAACCATCTATGCCTGCTGATGGGGTAAGTTTTTAGCTTGGTGTACATCCAAATCAGCCAATCCTCTGTTTCCACACTTGTCTGAAGTTCTCCTTTTTGTTCTTTCTATGGCCTGGCAAAGCTTGACTCTGGGCACAATAAAAAGGATACCTGTCTATCATTTCCACTTTCCTACGGTTTCCGGATTAACCTTCCCTTTTTAGGTCACCTTTTGTGGCTAGATTCCTTAAAGGTTTACAGAATATGTTTCCTCTTACGTTATTCATTATGCCTCAATGGGAACAAAATCTGGCTCTCACCTTTCTTATGTGTTCACCTTTTGTGCCGATGCACTGTTGCCCTCTACGGCTCCTAACGGTCAAAGCTGTCTTCCTTGTAGCAACAACATCAGCCAGGAGAGTTATTGTATTGCAAGCACTTTCCGTTAAGCCCCCATACGCTATCCTTTTACCAGAAAAGCTGGTTCTTAGAATCCAGGCTTCCTATTTGCCAAAGGTGGTCATACCTTTTCACATCAGGCAAAACATCACCCTGTCTACCTTTTTTCCCCTGCCTCATCCTTCTAAAGAAGAGGAGGAACTCCACTATCTGGATCCAAAAAACGGTGTGATCATTCTATATTGATCATACCAAATTATTCCGAGTGGACAATCAACTCTGTTGGATTTGAGGGGGCAAAAAAAGTGAAGGCAATTTAAAAGAGAACCATCTCTTGATGGATACACCTTCACGTTAAGATATGCTACGCAATGGCCAAGAAACAGTCCCATGAGGGCTTAAGAGATCACTTCACCAGAGCTACTGCTGCAACCACTGCGTTAGCTGAAGTAGTCTTAGTCATGGACATCTGTCAAGCAGCTACATGGGCATCACTGCACACGTATCTCTAAACACTACTGCCTCGACTGTCGGGTCCAGCGAGATGGACACTTTGTCTGTTCGGTCCTCCATGACTTATCAGTCTAAGTTTGTCCACAGACGCTCCTCCGGGGAGAGCCTGAAAAGTATCTATTCTAAGGTAAGGAATCTGTGGCTAGAAGTCTCTATGAGAACAACAAGTTACTTACCTTTGGTAATGGTTTACCTGGTAGACACTCTATCTAGCTGTAAATTCTTTAACTATCTCCCCAGTCTACCTGTTCTGTGAACTGCTTTCTCTCAATTAAGAGATCCTTTAGGACCTCTCACACAAATTAGTCATTCCTCCTCAGCTTGGCTCCGTGCTTCTGGTGCGGAAAAAACAATTAAGAACTGAGGTCAGCACGCTGGGGTGCTGCCTATATAGGCACCGCACACATCATTTCCAGTGCAACCTCTTTCTTACTGCTCGATGAACATGACATGAGAACATCATATAAGCAATATGAGACAACACAGAAAAAGACAGCATTCAGATTAGGATTATACCATATTATAAGGAAAATATGCCAGAGAAGTGCTACACCTAAAAGTTATGCTTTCATTTTTGTTATATTTATGAAGCACATTTGTACAAAGGCATTTTGGTGCCAATGAGGTGGTGATTGATATTAGCAGGAAATGTATGGAAACCTCAGATGATTAACTACACTTCTGATATATAGTGCCTATCACTCCTACTGCTAGTCTGCCAAATGTGGAAAGGAGTGGCAAACGCTCCATGTCTCATTCGAGAAAGTGCCAACAGGCCACTGTAGATAGATCATAGACTTCAGAGCTCAACTTGCTGTATATCTGGACGGTGCTCTTTGGTGTAATCGGGCCCTTGCTCTGGAGCACTCACCCACAATGCTTAAGGACTGGCCACAACTCCAGCAGCTGGTCCAGGAACCAAGTTGCAAAGCAAAACACCTATCTGTAGTGATCGATACTGGAAAAATGTGATTTAATTGCTAGCGAACCAATTCCTTGTGATCTAATAGTCCGTAGATTTCTTTTTAACCTATGCAAGGACATCTTTAGGATTTTAGGGGCCCTGGACCAAACGGATTTTGGGTGCCTCTCTGCAGACCAGCTTTGAATTTATAATCCAGTTTCAGCTCATTCATGCCCTCTTTGGTCAGGTCAATGACAGTGCATAGGCACACTTGTCCAAATTCTTAATGTGTTTACATCTAATTTTCAGGGAAAGTAACGTGTTTACAATATTGTAACACAGCAGCGGCTCACTAATATTACTACCAATCACCTCTTTGGCACTCTCCCATTTGTCATATATGAGGCCCTGTTTTGATCTATAAAAACCTTTTTTTTATGGAGGATGAATGAAACAAACACATTTTTCTGAGATAGATCCTCACACACAACCCACATTAAAAAGAAATTAAAGGGCCCTGGTCTGGCCACGAACAGGAATGGCCGCTTGAACAAGGAGCTCCGCTGCGAGATGAGCCACGGACGTAGACAGTGACCTCCAAGGCATGGAAGGGGCCTGCTATTCTGCCCCTCCGCCCTGACCACAACCACCGACGACCAGCCTTAGCACCCTGGTGGCTGCTGCCGCCACTGGCTCGCCCTGAATTATCCGAAGCTGCGTGAGGCTGCTGGGCCTAGAGGCAGGAGTGAAGCCTCGGCCCCCAGCATTGCAGCCTCACACTGGAGTGGCCCGCAGCTGACGGCGGCCCTGCCTTCGCGGAGGTCCCAACGTGAGGCGGAGGCACTGAAATGAGATCGGGGCTTACAGCACCACCTTGATCTGTGGACCCGCAACGCTACGTAGGCACACACAGCCGCGACAACGACGTCAGCACAGCTTGTCTCCCTGGTGGCCCTGGGATACACGAGACGCCCATTGGGCCCACGACGCCCACAGGGCCCGCATCACTGCACTGCAGGTCACGGATTCAGGCCTACTCGATTCTGCACACAACAGGTAGGCGGGGGCCTAACATCTTGCCCATCTGCCCCTTCTCATTATTCCTTCAGCTGCATCATTGTATGGGGGCCCTGTATATATCCATAGACACTAGAGCTGCAGAGGAACCTGGGTCCACAACCCCACAGCATTGTGGCCCTCCCACCACTAGACACTCCAGCTCTGTACGGTCTTTTCTGACATTTACGACATGGCAGGGGCCCAGCAATTCACTGGTCGCTCATCCCACTCACTACATCCCATATTGAGCCTCGACCATAGTGGACCTGCTCAAAATGGGGGCTGTAGAGAAGCAAACTGACCTTGCCTCATCATTCGCTGACGGTGTCCCCTAGGCCACTTCATCATCCACCTGCAGGGGCCTGTTGGACTCCCACACAACCACGTGGCCAGGGACCATGGGCCGTGGTGATTCCGCCTTGCTCCGCCCAAGCGGGGAAATCTCACCAGGACTTCATCGAGTGCCCACTGTGGTCCTTCACACCCTGATTGCTGCAGGCAGCTTCCCAGTCCTCTTCTTCAGATCCCTACTACCCCTTGGACTCTCCGCAGCTCCCCCCGCTACCTGCTAGCAAGGAGGGCAATGCATCAGGCCTGGGGGCCCTTGGGACAATTGTGCTACTTGCATTTCTAATCAGCTTGCTCTCCTGCCGGAACAGCTTTTTTGGTGCACGACCTCTGGGACTTTGACCACGGAAGATTGACGGCGTCCAGGCCCTTCACCTGCCTAGCACGCGGGGGGGTCACGCCATGAAACCATGGCCTGCCGACATAGATCCTGCTCGCTCTCCCCAAAACCCTGGCACTGCCTCCAGCCTTCTTTACTCAAGATGTACCACCTGCATGCACGGTGGTGGGAACCAACCTGGTCCCACTCTGACTGCTTCTAGGTTTAAGGCACCCCAGTGAGTCTTGGGTGAACTGCCTTTGCTTTGTCTTGTCTGGAGTGGAGACATTTCAACTATCCTCCACCGGATCACGCAATCGTCTCTGGAACCACAACACCCTCTTCGCCCCCCCCTCCCCCTCCCTTGGGGTAGTCGCGAATTCCCAGTGGCTTGGGACCTGCATATACCTAGCCTGCCTCAGTCAGCGGACCATCCAGTGGTGCTCACCCTTCCTCCCGCATGCAATACAGCCACTGGAGGGCCTACAAGCAATGCTGGCCTACAGCCCAGAGACGGCCGGTGCTGAACAGTAGCTGCCACCCAGACCCCTATACCCCAGCCATTGCTGGACCTGAATCATAGGAGTGCCAGATGCTCCACAGTGACTACAGACAAAAGTCTCCTGGCAAGACCATGGGCAAACCTGCACGGTAGCGCCTCTTCACTGAAGCTCTCAACCAGCCCCGTACCATGACCACGCCGAAGGGGGCCACACCTCCTGAGACTGCCTTGCCCCAGCTTCCTGCGACCACGGCCCAGGAAAGTACTATGGAGCATATCCTGCAGGAAATATCAGCCGTAGTCGGCAACTAGAAGGCATGGACGCAAACATATATGCCCTGACAGCGGAGACCAAATCGATCCGGCTGGATATTGTGGGATTCCAGACCCACGTGGACGGGCTTGATCAGAAGGCAACGGTGATGGAGGGCCGCCTAAATACTCCGCCGGACAGGGACCAGGAACTTTTCTTCCTCCTCAGCATGCTGATTGACCTGGAGGATCGCAGCAGAAGGGACAATGTCAGTTTTTTCAGCTTTCCAGAATCAGCGGAGGGCCCTGACGTCAAATCCTTTCTCAGAGACACTCTACCCAAGCTTACGGGTATTACTTTTGAACCTCCACTGGAAATGCAACATGCCCACTGCATCTGCCCTCAACGCAGGGATTCCTGGGTACGCCCCTGGCCTCTCGTCACCTGCTTCTTGCACCAGGAGCAAGCTCGACAACTACTCTCCGCGGCTCGCTCACAGGGTCCGTTCACACTCGAGGGTCACGAAATACGCATAGTAGCGGATTTCCCCAGGGAAACCAATGATCGCCGTAAGGCTTTTCTCTCCCTCCAACCCCGCCTGTGCCAACTGGACATCAAGTATGGTCTCTTTAAACCCGCTTGATTACGGATCACCAAGGATGGCACCTCAAAGGAATTCTATGACCCGGAGGACCTGCGCCTTTTCCTGGACAGTCTTCAAATGCAGGACATGGACACGTCCAGCTCTTCAGCTGAGGCGACCCATCCCCCACTCCCCCCTCCACCTCTAGCAGACATTGGCGAACCAACAGTGGGACCCGACATTGGGGCAGAGACCCCGACAGAGCAGAACCCGGCTCCCATGGCGACAGGGTGCACCCTCCAAGCAGTAGCAATTCTCACCCAAGACCAGGACAGAGACAAATCCCGTTCCCCCCTGAAGCCCACAGCTGCTACAGAGTGACCGTCCTGGGGCGTGAGATTCTGTCTTGCAGTCAGACTAGCAGGACCTGCCGTTGCAGGGTCAAAGGGAACGACTCCCGTCAGACGGCTGAGCATCACAGGGCATGTCTTGAACATTCACATATCTGATTGTAATAATTGTTGTTCTACCTGTTATTTCTGTTTGCTACACGCTGTGCACTTTGAGTCCCACTCTCACTCTACCCATTTTCTCATGAGGTAGCGCTGTTGACCTCCTCAGTTTGCTACGCCTAGGGGTGGATGACAAGGGACACCAACCGGTTACACCTTCACCTCCCCCAGCCCCCCTCCAGACACATACGCAGGCGCAGACCACTTCTACCTGATAGCCCTCTGGTCTTTGTTCTCCAGCTGATGCCCATTGTAGACTGGACCCCCCGCACCTGACCCATTGCCTCTGGGCTTCCGCAACCTTGGGAGACTGGGAGGACGCTTGCCTCTCCACCCCACCGGGCCCCTGGGACCCTGGCTGCCTGCTGCCCCCTTAGAAGATGGCCAGGACCCCTCCGGCCCTGCCCTCCCACCTCTACGACCTCCGCAAACTCCCTATACCCCCGCCCATCCTGACTTATCTCCACTTGCTCATCATCTCCATTGCCCTGCCATCGTGATGGGGCCCTCTCAGTGCGCTGTCTCCGCAAGCTTAGACCCGCGGTACACAGATCAGTGTTCCCTTTTCTGCGCCTTCCAGCAGCAGTTCCCACTGATTCCCTTCCTCCCTGTCCCCCCTTATAATCTCCTGATACCCACATACAGGACACTGGTGCCCATCCTGCCTCTCACATTGACTTGTACCCCAGGGTGTCCTTCTCCTGCATGTCCGGGGAGACTCCTACACTTCCCCCCCACCTCCCCCCTCACCTTCTTCTTCTTTCCTTTCCTCTTCCATTCCCCACCTACACGGAGCCTCACTTCCCTTCTCCTCCCCCTTGTTCCCTGATACTTGCTGCACCTACCTACCTTCGTCCTTCCCCATACTTCTAATCAGACTCGATCCCATCCCTACTCTTGTCCCATTGTTTCCCCCTGCAGTTATCCACGCTACCTCACCGTATACCTTACAACCCATGTCCCTTTACATGTCATAGTATCGTCCCCTACTCTCCCTCCTCCCACATTCAGTTATCTAACCCCCTCTCGGCGACCCCACACGGAGACAGGACTCTGGGACACCCACGCCTGCCCTAGACATGTGCGCTTCCCACCCGCTGCATGTCCTCTCTTGGAATGTTAATGGTCTCATGCCCTACATCAAAAGGAAAAAAGTACTTTCTTATCTCCAGACGAAAAGGGCGGATGTGGCTCTGCGTCAAGGGACCCACCTGGATACCCTGGAGTTCTACAAATTGCGCCGGGACTGGGTAGGCAGGGTGATACACAGCAGTGTAGCGACAAAGCCGCCCTCCGACGGCGGGCCTCTCTGCAAATGCAGAGTCATGATCCTTATCTGAAAATTGCTTCCCGTCACTGTAACAAAGACATGGTACGACCATGATGGCAGATATGCATTTGCCAAAATGCGCCTCAGAGGCAGCTCCTTATGCGTGGGCTCTATCTACGCACCGACTGGGGCGAAACGGTCCTTCCTCCTCCACCTGAACTGGTTACTAGTAGAGGTAGGGGCTGCGCAGTACATTATTGGTGGGGACTGGAATCTTGCATGTGACCCGGTTCTGGATAGAACAGGTCCTTTGGACAAAGGCAATGACGCCAACAGGGGCCTGCTGAGCGATATGGCCTCGGACAATGGACTTGTGGACCACTGGCGCCTCAGCCACCCAACAGACAAGAAGTATACTTTTGTCTCCCCGGTCCATGGCATGCTCTCCAGACTGGACTACTTTCTCATCTCCCAGAAAACAGTTGCACTTGTCTGGGAGTCTCAGATTCTGGAGGTGGCATGATTCGATCATTCCCCAGTTCTCTTGTCCCTTGAAGTGGAATTGGCCTCCCCGGGACATAAACCACGGCGCATGAACATACAGCGCTACCGCACACCTCAGGGCAAATCCCAACTGAAAGCTCATGTCTCCACATATCTGTCGGACAACAACAACTCAGTGGACTCTCGCAGAGTACTCTGGGCCGCCGCGAAAGTCACCATCATAGGCCAACTCATGAGAGACGCCGCCGTATCTAACAAACAGGCGATTACTCGCCAGAAGGAGTTGGAGAGGGAAATTGCTTCTCTCACCCATCTCTACTCCACCCATCCCACCGTGCCTCTCTGCTGACGACTAGAACAGGCCCGGATGGCCCTTAATGGTATTTTTACCTCAAAGTTCGAGAATGCACTGCAACGTCTGAAGGGACGACACTACGAGCAAGGGGAATAGGCTGGTCGACTGCTGGCAGCTCAACTACGGCAATGAGAGGCCACCATGACCATCCCTGCCATAAACTCGGCGGGGGGGGGGGTTATCACCCGCCCTGAGGACATTGTAAATGAGTTTGCCTCGTTCTACAAGAAACTGTACGGCTCGGCTGGTGCGGATCGTGTGGCCGCCTTTCTGGGGAATAGACCTCCCCAGTCTCTTCGACAAGGGCAGGTAACTTTTAAAGGGGTAAATCAGCAAAGAAGAGATAGCGCTTGCTATATCCAAACTGCCCTATCACAAAGCCCCGGAGGAGGTCGGCTTCCCAGCGGAATTTTACAGATGGTCCGGAGAGGAGACAGTTGACACCCTGCACGCCGCCTTTCGGGAGGCAGAGCAGACGGTCTCCCTGGGACGCCTCTCCAACAAGGCGGTGATTGCAGTTTAACCCAAACCTGGGAGAGACCCTCTATTGTGTGACAGTTACAGGCCCATCTCTTTACTAAACTGCAACGTTAAAATCCTGGCCAGTGTTTTGGCAACATGCCTGGGCAAGGTTATCCCCTCCCTGATTCACCACACGCAGGTAGGCTTTGTGCTGGGCCGCTCCTCCAGGAACCACCTTTGCACCCAGGCCCACATCCTCTGGATGGGCAAAGATCTCTCGACTGATGCAATGGCTATCTCCCTAGATGCCGAAAAGGGGTTCGACCACATTGAATGGGACTACCTTTTTGCCACAATCAAACGTTTTGGCTTGGGAGACCAATTCATTGCTAAGGTGCGGCTGCTGTATGACTGTCCATCAGCCCAGCTTAACTGTGGGGGATTCCTTTCTGACCATTTTCCGATATGGAGGGGCACACGCCAGGGGTGCCATCGCTCATCGCTCCTGTTCCTCCTCGCTATGAAACCCTTGGCCTCTACCATCCGAAATTCTGCCAGCATAGTGGGCGTCCCATTCTTAAACGGCTACTCCAAGATCTATCTCTATGCGGAAGATGTCCTGCTTACTCTAACGGACCTCAACCGCTCCCTCCTGGCCCTGCTGGATGTCATTGGTGATTTTGCTGCCCTATCTGGCTATAAGGTGAATTGGGACAAGAGTGAGGCCCTCCCAATCTTGGCTGGTACCACAAAGGCGGCCATACATGGATACCCTTTTCGCTGGCAGCCTTCATGTCTCAAATACCTGGGGATACTGGTTAATAGGAGGGGCATGGAGGGGATTGTATCCGACAACATGGATCCATTACTGGCCCAGATGAAATGAGACTTTGAGAAATGGTCAAACCTGGGGTTTGCCATGTGTGGCAGGGTGCAAAAAGTAAGGATGGTTACTCTGTCGCCCTTTACATACACGCTCGGGATGCTCCCCGTACCGGTACCTTTGTCCACACTGCGCCTCATTGACTCCCAAATCCGATCCTTTGTATGGGGGACTTTGAGACCCTGACTGGCCTCATCCAAACTTATGGCATTCCGCTGATGTGGTGGCCTGGGCCTCCCATCTGTAGAGCATTACGCCCTGGCCCTCCAGCTCTCCCAATTGGCATACATGCACCCTTGTGTTCCAGACCCACCGCAATGGGTTCCTGTTGAACGGGCCATACTGTCTGTAGGCAAAGGACTTTCAATCTTGTACGGGGGCCGTGTCCGCCAATCCTACCCTTCGCATCCTGTGTAGAGCGCCATGCACAAGGCCTGGTTGCGCACTAACCACCTACTCAGGGTAGACCCACAACTACATGAAAATGCACCTTGGTGGGGCAACGATAGAATGCGCATTGATGACCGGACCATATGCTGGACCTACTGGAGAGAAGCAGGCATACAGACATTGGACCAAATCCTGCTTACCGATGAGCTTAAGCTGTTTGACCAGGTGAGAGAGGAATTCGGCCTCTATCCGCGGCAAACCTGGAGGTACATGCAACTGCAGCATTGCCTGAGGCGCTGCTTGGGCCCTCGCCCCTGCTCCCTACAGTCCTCACCTCTGGTGACCTATCTGAGCATGTGGGGACACTGCAAGGGAGTGATTTTAGGGCTGTACGGCACGCTCTCAAACCACCTTTTCTCACAACCTCTTTCATGTGCTCTCCGCACCAAATGGAAAACCTGCGTACAGGCCTCCCCCTAAAACGTTGAAGAATGGGCAGACATCTTGGAAGCTCAGGAAAAGGGCACGAGAGAGGCCCGCCTGAAGTTCTGCCTTTTCAAAATGCTACATGACTGGCATTGGACACAGACAAAACTGAACAGAGCAGGACTCCCCCCTACGCGAACTGCTTGTGGTGCACAAATATTCACTGTGATATAGCACACATCATCTGCAAATGCCCTTCGATCCAACCCTTCTGGTTGCACATTGGAATGGTCTTGGGTGCTTCCATGCCACGGCGCCTCCCTCTCACCCCCTCAGTCATCCTCTTCCACGATGTGGGGGGACTCACTGGAACTCTCTTGCCCACAGCGCTGTCTCCTTCACACCGCCCTGGCTACAGCCAAGATATGTATTCTCCGACAGTGGAGGGCACCCATACTCCCATCTCAGGAAGCTTGGTTAATGGAAATGATTCAAAATGCCTCACACAAATGCGTCATTTACAACTTACTGAACCAGACTGGGCTATTTTTACAGACATGGGCGCCCTTCCTCCATACTGAGCCTGCTGATAGGCACCCTACCCTGGCCCTCCACTCCCTTGAATTGTACCACTGACTCTTGCTGTCTTGATTGCTACCCCCTCCCTCCCTCTGTCCCCCTCGCCACCCGTGTAACGATGATGCCCCTCCTCACCCCCCACCCTGCCCCATCTTGCATCCCCCTCCTAAACTCCCCCTCTCTATCCTCCCCCACGTTCACCTCTCCTCCCCCCTTGAGAGCTACATGTCTCCCTCCCCAGCCTCTCCTACATCCATTCCTCCCACCGCCCCATCCCTTTTCTCCTTCCCCCTTCTCATCTTCCCACCCCCACCTTTAATCATCCCTTTCCCTCCCTCCCTCCAGACAGTCAGGTCCACAAGGAGGCAGGACTCCCTCCTTCCCCAAGGGTAACTGACATTGCACCCAGTTCCGCCCCTGCCCATCTTTCACCAAGAACCCACCCACCCTCCTAGCAATGGACATGGGACCCAACTGCACCAACAGCAGAGGGCTTTCTCCCCTTCTTCAACGTGATTCCGGCCTCCCTCCAGCCCTGCTGTCTCCAAAACCTGGCTCCTGAAAACACACCCAACCACCCCACCACTCCTCCCCACAGGGAACGCCCTAGTACCTCTCCCCCTGTACGTCCCTACTCGAGGACCCCTGACCCGCCAGCCCCTTTCTACATATGACTTCTAAGGGATGGACTTGTACTGGGGAGGTGGGTCCCTCCCGGGCTATCAATACTAGGCTCCAGTCTCCCTTGGATCCTGCCAATCTTCTAGTGTCCATATAACTCACCCTTCCCTTCTCAGTAAACTGCATTACACCATCCAGTCTATGATTGTTCGGAATTATTAAGTTTGGATATCTTAAGGTGTTCATGCTGTATACCTTCTGTTTGCTCAATAAAAAATTGCAACACAAAAAAAAAACAATTAAAGGAAAACGGTATTTAAAACCATCTGTTTAAGAATTATTCAAGGTCATCAGGGCAAGACTCTCTACAGAAACTGAGTTGGCTCTATCAGGGAGGCCCCCTGAAAGGCTGGGGCCCTGGGCCAGAGCCCACTTTGCCCATGCCTTAAAACGACTCTGACCCATGAAAGTTCATTCATATATACTGTTCAATAGTTTAGTAATGTTCTGCAACCCACTTTGGCCCTTATTTATGAAGAGCTTGCGCCACCAATGCATCAAAAATTTTGACACATTGGTGGCGCAAACATTACTTCATATTTATAAGCTGACATATCCGTGAGGATGCAACACTTTTCCTACCCCTGCATTAAGAAGAAACTGCGCCGGAATGGACTGCGTCATGTAAGAAATAAAATATGCAAGGTAGGTGTTAAGTCATAAATTCCTGCGTAAAAGTGACGTATGGCTATTTATGACATTTCACAAAAGTGATGCAGCCGCAGCTTAAGTGGTGCAGCGTTGCGGTTACATCAAAATCACTGCGCCTGCAAAACACACACGTAGGAAATGACGCATCCATACAGATATATAAAGGGATGGACTGATTCACAAGCCCTTTGTGCTGCTGGTACCACACTTTATTATATGGGGAAAAGTGTTGCCCCAGTGGTGCAAGGAGCTTGTAAATAAGCCCCAGAAGCTGGACAGGACAGTTCTGCAACTAGATCTACAGCATGGAGGTAGTAATTTTTCAGCTGGGAGCCAGACGGAAACGACCACCACCATCCACCCCACCACAACCACCCTCCCCCTCCATCACCCCCCAAAGGCAATGCAGGAGAAAAGAGCGCATATTTTGCCAAAGGAGCACTCTGACACACCTCAGGGAGGAGGAGGTCATCACTTTTTATTGCCTGAAGAAGCAGTCAAAAGCAGATCTGCCACACCTGATTGTTCCGAGGCTAAAGGTCACAGCAAACAGACCTATCAACATACCTCCACCGGCTAAGCCCATGGCAGTGTTACATATGCTGGTGTCAAGCTCCATCCAGACAACAGTTGCCAGAGTGGCTGGAATATCTCAGCCATCCTTCTCCTCATTTCTTCCCACTGTCCTGGATGCCATCATCTATCTGACAACCCGCTACCTCATTTCCCCCAGCACCCAGGAACTGCAGATGGAGATAAAACAAGGTTTTTATAATATAGCTGGGTTCCTAAACGTGCTGGGTGCCATGGACTGCCATGGACTGCACCCATGTACAATTTTTACCTCCTGCAGCCACATCACACAGGTATAGGAACCAGAAGCACACCCACTCCATCAACGTACAGGCCATTGTGGACCATCAGGGACTCTTCACCAACGTGGTGGCCAAATACCCTAGCAGTGTGCATGATACTTTAATATTCCGGCACTGCATCATCAATGACCGCTTCAATAATGGCCAATATGGGAATGGCCTACTTGTAGGTAAGCTAAACATTAATAGCTAACACAACCCCTAACATGTATGAATGGATCACATAATACCCATTATAGTCTCTGTTGAGGCAGATAGAAACCGAAGTAAGAGGGGTGTGGTAATCATATGCATCATGTTTCATGGTACATGTGTCAGGTAAACCAGCTAAATGACAATGTTAAGACACATAAAGGCACGATGGTGTAATTACTACTGTGGAAGGGTATAGAGCAAAGCATGTTTTGGACAAATGTGGTGTAGCATCTATGTGCGTAAGTATCAGTATCCAGGGGGATGTGTGTGTGTCAACATGTAACCTCCATGGATCAATAGGCATGTCATGTATCCCAACACACACTATTCTTGGACATATGCATGTGTCTTTAGGACACAGGTCTTCAATGTCAACAGGTACCTATGATGGAACAACTACCCAAGTGTCTACCATATCCTGCTGGTTGAATATTGTTGTGTGAGCACATACCATGCATTGCACACAAGATACGCTAATTAGACATCTGTGCAAAATTTAAGATTTAAATCACAGTCATGATGGAGATGTGTATGATCTACCAGCTCATGCCTATCATTTACCATAACATTGAGTAATGGATGACAAAGGTGCCAATGTATCAACAACTGAATGCCTGACACATAGGGGCTTATCAACAAGCTCCTTGTGCTATGAAAGATATGTCTGATAATGTAACAACTCATAAGGCATATGGCCTGCCTTGTATCAGTAACTGTTTTCAAAGAATTGACAGTAGTACTTTTTGTCCATTTTTTATAGCTGACCAGGAATATGGGATCCAGCTGTGGGTTATGACACCCTATGCAAACCATTAGATGGCCCCGGAAATGGCCTTTAACCAGGCTCTGTTCAGGACACGCAACATCGTTGAATGGACCTTTGGCCTGCTGAAGGCCAAGTACAGGTGCCTTGACAATTTTGGGGGACGATTGCTGTACTCCCCACAAACAGTCTGCAAAATGATATTGGCATGTACAATACTATACAACATATGTGTGCAGACAAATGTCCCCTGGGATGATAAGATCCAATTTCCTGACCAGATGGAGGAGGATGAGGAGGACGATGCCCAGGCTCCACACAATCCAAACACAGCAGCAGGCATTCTGTCAACTAGGATTATCACTCAGAAATGTACACTCATGTAGGATGCCAGGCATAAGCCACCATCAGCTGGAAACTATGCATTGTCCATTGTCAAGTGTAATAAGTCGCTTGTGCCTACATATATATACAACATAGGTTTTATACAAAGATAGTACATATGTGAAGGTGACACAATAGTATGAAAGGTCACACTACAGTTTGAAAGGTAACAAGAATTATTGAAAGGTGACAACTCTATTGAAAATTAAAATATTCCAATGCAAAGCAATGCAGGAGCATCTACAGGAAATTGGTGAACTTAAAATAACTCAATGGAATGAAAGTGGACCCATCGGTATCCGTCAAGCTTCAGCCATGCCAAACATAGCATCAACTCGAAAATAATATTTGTGCATCTAACGTCAAAATTAGGCCATTGTAAAATCAGGGTTCAGTAGAAAATTGACGTTTGCACTTGAAACTTTAAAATTCTGCCACGGTAAAATCAGGTAGCATGATCAACAGGGACATAGGTGAACTTAAAATAACACAATGGAATGAAAGTGGACCCATCAGTATCCAATGTCAAAATTCAGCCATGCCAAACATGGCAACAGGGACATTGGTAAGATAAAAAATGACTCAAAGACAATTATGTAGTTCACAATCTGTTCTTTTTGAAAGTTATAAGCAGAAAATGACGCATTCAGACCAAATGTGGCATTTGAGACAAAATGATGACAACCGGTAAACATGCATCAATGGTCCTGCGTGAAAGACAATGCTTTGTCCAATGTGTAACTTCAGGTTCATGTTATACCTAAGCCATACGTCAGAAAATTGTGTCAAAATGAAGAAAAATTACCCATATGTCAAAAACGTGTCGCATCCACAAAGGATATGATGTTGTGGCCCTGCCATGCTGCAAACCAGGAAGTAACAAGTTCCTTTCACTTTCTCTTTTACTGTCTTTTTGTCTGTGCTTGGAGTAGGAGGTTATAGTTGCTGGCTGGAGATTTTGGTGTTGTTTGCAAGTTGTTTTTCTGTCCGTTCATTGTCTATCCTGTCCCTATTTTGTCAAATTTAGTGTGTTGTTGCATATTGCTAAGTTTTGTGTCGTTTATAAAGGGGGTGTCCATCCATAAAGGGGTATTTTGTATTAGTTTTAGGGGGAAGGGTTAGTGTTTATCATAGTTGATTTAATTAGGTTGTTAGGGAGTCTTTTGTGGTTTTTGGGAGAGGCTTGGCAGGTCCAGGAACCTGACCGAGCAGGTGTTTGGGGGCCTCCTATGGCTCATTGTGCACTATCTACCCAACATGATTGGGATTGGAGGCAGGGTATTATGGGGGTACCCAACACAGGAGAGGCGGTATCATGGGGAGAAGGTGCGGTACCAAATGAAACGTATATTTGGTGTTGATAAGAACCTGCACCAGTACAAACATCGGTGGGCTGACATAGTCAACCGAGAGTAGGATCTCCTGGACCATTGGGGCCTTTAAGCATCTGGAATTGTTGGTAAGTTGCCTCATGTAATTACTTTTTGACTGTTTCCTGTTTCTAAAATCAAATGTTGATTTTTTTTTAATGGGGTATAGGGGCATATTTGAGCATGGCATCATAAAACCCTAAATCATATATAGCAAAAGATCTTGACACCGGGCCCATGGCACTAAGGGAATCATAATGTTAGAAATCCAAGCCATGCAGTGCAGGGAGGCCCACATATATGAGGTTGGACACATCCAGAACTGCACAGACAGTTCTGTTCAACTACCTGGTAGGACAGAAATGAACCCCAATTTTCTTTTTACACCACACAATTTATGCAGGGGAGACCACTTATAAGACCACAGGCCAGAGGTTGCAAAGGGTATCTGTGCCCCCACTCATTAGTCCAAAACATGTCACTGTCAAATAGCCACATTCTCATACCTTGATGAGTCTGTATGTTGCAATAATGAAAAATGTCAATATACAGTGCAACAGTCATATGTAAGGAGTTAAGTGAATGAGACAAACAAGCATTGGTATAGACGAAAACATTTTCTTTGGCAATGAGTACGTATGTATCTAAGAAGGCTCTGGAACTGTCATGCTCGGCAGTGTGAGGTCATTTAGGGCCTTATCTACAAGGACAGTGTGACACGGGTGTGTCTAATCCTTAGGTGCACTGGAATTGCAATGGGCTTGCACATATTGACAGAGCCACGTTAGGTCAGCCTGCATGACTTCTCATGGCCTTGTAAATATGGTTCTTCCTGCATGCATTATTTTGCGTAACAGGGCCATTCCATTGTTGTTGGTTTTTGGTTTTCCCATGCAAGATTCATGGAATCAGAACCATCCCCAGATTTTCAAACTGTTGTAGACCAAGTAACTTCATATGATTATTATGCCTCCCCAGGGGGCATAACAGTGGACTAGCAGTCAGATATATGTTGTTAACCACTAGTATATTCCTCTTACAATGAGTGATGCCTCATATAGCACATATTGGAAGAGGAAAATGGTATCCATGACTGTTCTTGTGCAGGAAGGTGCCCCTATCATGCACTAAAACCTTCACCTGTGCAACACAAACATCCTTGCACCATGGCACAATGGTGTCTGTGTTGGGGCACAGCTGCTATTTGTGTACTGTTTTAGGGACAAAGGACAGGAATGAGACAAATCTTGTGGATATGTGAATTACCTGCCCTTTTATGGAGATGTACCACAGCACAGCAGGAAGGCTTGCTGTGCTGATGTGTTGGGCAAATATTGAACATGAGACCCTATATTTTAGATTGCACATTGCCACCCAAATCATGCTGACTTCTAACATGTTACAACATTGGCTGCACTAGTCCTTTTTCAGCACTCAGTGTATCTCATATGTGATGTTCCGGAATCTAAATCATTTTGATGCTAGATAACATTCATATGTCCCTCATGTTTGCATCACAAGTGTTCTTTGTGCTACAAGGCCTAAGTACGCAAAGTGTCAGTGCATATGTGTACACTATGGTTCATATTTACAAGCTCTTATTGCCACTGGAACATCATGTTTAATGATGTTCCTGTGGCGATAGTGGCTGTGCCTAATTTACAAGGTGGAGTTAAGCCAATTAATGTGGCTTAATGCTGCCTTGTAAATAAGGCCCCCATTCACACAACACTTAGGGGCAAATTCTCAGTCACCTCGTGCCGCCGGCATGACACTTATAATATGCTAAAAATTGATGCACCAGCGGCGCACTTAGGGGCATATTTACAAGAACTTAACGCATTGTAGCCTAAATCTTTTTATGTTACAGCGGCTTTTTTTTATTGCCTTATTTACAAGTTGCCGCTAACTGCAGTTAGTGGCAATTTTCCAACGTAAACGTGAATTTTCAAGATCGCCACTTCTGTTAGCAGGACTTAACAAAAATGAGATACAAGGCGCTCCTGTGAAAAAACTGCTGCTAACACACATCGCAACATTTACAAGGAAATCCCAGTACGTCGATAACCCCCCGAAACTGCTGCTAAGTCCAATAAGAGGCAGTTTTTTAAGACCAGAAAATAGCTGGTCTTAAAATTGGTGCAAACACTTGGGCCCACATATAAGATGTCTGGATGCTGGACAGCGCTGAAAGGAATATTGCTGTGCTGCCCTGCGCCAAAACAAAAGGTCAGGAATGCGCCCTATCAATAAGATAGGGCGCATTCCTGGGCCCCATTCATGAAAAGTGTTGCATCACTGCGATAAAACAGCGATTGGACACTTTTCACTGCGCCCTCCTTGCGACCCCATGGCTGCGCTGTATTTACTGTACAGCGCTCAATGTCGCAATCAGTGACAGATACGTATGGAATCCTGACGTATCTGTCAGGGCTAAAGTCACTCACTGCTGCAGTTCTGTCGTAAGCATGATGCAACTCCAGCAATGTATGGGGCTAGCCTATCCCTATAGCACTGCGTCACCCTTACGCCTGCCATGCGGCAGGCGTAAGGTTTTGATGCAGTGGCGTCCTAGAATTGTTGATGTGAAATCTGATAGATTTCACTGCACCACTCCTACGAGACTTTGTTGCGTGGGAACGCCAACCCTGCATACATCATACCTGACACAGGTATAATGTGGCACCGGGCTTTACAAGGTCACGCATATCCCTAGATGCGTCACTTTGTACATACGGCGCAATGTGGTGCTAAATTCACGCTGCAAGTACGTCAAGAAAATGATACACCGGCGGCCTTAATCTGTTGGAAGGGGCTCATGAATAAGACCCCCTGTATTTTTCACCTACGTTGACGCAGAATCGCTGCCATGCGCCAATGCAGGCACCCTTGCGCCATGGTGCAAGGGTGACTGTGTTGCGAAGTTGATTGATGTTGTGCAGGAAGGGACACCTACCTGCACAAAACCTATCAGTCCAGGGTATTTCCTCTTTCTCTGTGTGCTGTAGAATGCTGCACACATTGAAAAAGTGAAAAAAAGAGGAGAAATGAAAACATTTATCCTCGTAGCCATTCCCAAACGTCACCCTAGGGGTGGCATTAGATTCTGACGCATTTCGAAGGTTTACTGTTGCTCGTAAACCTGGGAATGCTTCAGATTCCATTGGTGTTGGCATGGATACTCACACACCAACACACATTGAACATCCCTTTCACACTGTTTAGTGCGTGAAAGGGGCACATAAAAAGCCACGTAAAGTGGCTTTGCGTTGCCTTGTAAAATATTCTGTGGCACATTGCGCAACAGGAACATCAAACACATGACGTCACAACGTTGCAAGAGTGCTGCTAGGGTCTCATAAATGAGGCCCTTGGATAATAGAAGAACTCCCACAATTCATCCTTGGCAAGGTCAATGACGCCATGGACCTCCTGCCACTGCAGCTTGGAGCATGAAGGAGACCACCACCACCACCCCTGACATGTATGGCTTACCTGAACAACTGCTCCATTCCCTTTGGGTGACAACTGGACCTGATACCCTCTAAGTGCTGACCTCTGTACACCAGAACTTCAGCAACAGGAAGCTGGAGACCATGAACCGTAGAAAACCAGAGACTCTCCGGAGCTGTCTGTAACCGTGGAAGGAGAGACGCACAACCAGTCAACATTAAATTAGGTTATCTGCCATCTGAGCAGTCACATCTGTGGGCTGCATGAACTCCGCACCAGATGACCACGTCGAGGTGGAGCCCACGTCACTAGGGGAGCGTTCAAGGGAAGTGTCGGGATCCTGTCTGTGAGGGCAATTGCACATCGTTGCCGCCGCATGCAGCGCCTTCTGCCTCTCTTGTATAACCTGCTGCAGATTTGGGTTGGCTTGTAGTAGTGGCAGGGATACCTGGTCCTCCTACGCCTCCCAGTACAACTGGCCCCACAGATGACTGCTTGTTACGCAGACCCTTCACTCCCTCTCTGCAGCACCTGGCAACCAGTAGATTGCAGCCAGGTCCAGACCTGTTTAGCAGCGTCAATGATTTGCGTGTCAACATTTGAGATCACTTGCAGCCTCTACGGGTAGAGGAGGGAGTATTTGATGCCCAACTCTTGGAGGCATCACTTAACCACTAGAGATGAGCCCCTCAGCCTCTGCACCTCCGTGGCGAAGTCAGGGAATAAAATAAATGTGGCGTTATTCACTTTCACCTCCCCGAGCTTGCATAGTTCCCTCAGGATAGGGTCACGATCCCTGTAGGAGGCAGAAGAGAAAGGGTCTAGGACCTGTCCCTAGCAGCGGCCGGCTCACCAGCACTCAATTGACCTGCTCCACAACAAAGAATGGGGAGAGTGCACCTGCTGGCAGTAGGTCACGCAACCATGTCTCAGTATATGCCACTGCATCAGCCCTTTCTGCTCTCTCAGGCAGACCCAAAACCCTCACGTTGTTATACTTGGAGCGGCCCTCCAAATCTTCCGCTGTTCTTGCCAGTGACTTCACATGTGCCATTAGCTGCTACACCTCCAATGCTGCGCTCAGGGTACTCGGGGGGACTTTGGCCAGTTCTTGCTCAATGTCGTGTACCTTGTAAGTCAGCTTGTGATGATCTATGCACTCCTGGATGAAGTCGACTGTGATTTTGTCTATGCGACCCTCAAAGGAAGTGCCCGTCTGTTCGAGGGAGGTACCCACTGCAAGTACAGAGTCTAGTTTAGAGTCCAGGCTGTCCACTGTCACCTGCCCCAGCAGCCAGCGATCACCAGCCGCTTGGTTCACCGACACAGAGGAACGGCCAAATGTCAACGACGCCACCGTCTGCATGTGGGCCATTGCTGCGCCAGATGCCTAGACACTATGTATGACATGCGGTGCAGTGCAGTGTGGCCAGCTGGCCCCTCTCCTCCCGTAAGATGTATGCGTGCCAGGAATCTTTGTTCGGGCAGCACCAATGGAAATATCCCCGTACACCCAAGAGTTCACTACCAGGGGGTGAGAAAAGGCTGCACCACATGGTCACCTCCTCCCAACTAACAGTGGCGACCAGATTTCTTGTTCCCCAGTGCTCCAGTGAGTGACGGGAGATAAAGCTGCGTGCCCAAAGGCCTGGGCCTGGGCCTGAAACAACTCCCGTGCCCCTGGCACCCGCAGCCACCAACTGCCAATATCAGCGACTAGAGCCAGTTAGTGGAGTCCCCCACCAGTCTTGTGCGGTGCCCTTGGTGATGTAGGTCAGCTGCAGCACAGGGATTGCTCAGGGCACGGTGTGTGCCACCGACAGGCACTGGGCCTGGGCCCGACTCGACTCCCGGGCCTCCTCCGCTCCGCGTCCCAACTTCTCCTCACCTGGACATTGACGCCAGGGCTCAATCCGCAGCGCTTTCTCCAAATCTGTGACTCAGCCAGCAGGAGCTTTAGCCAGATGGTATTTCACAAGCCTGGGTACAGCAGTCGCTGCCAAGTTCGCTGGGGAACCTCCCGATGCAGGTGATGCAACAGGGCCCCCTTAGGCGTTAAGTTGAAGCGCTCCTGCCACACAAGTTCGGTGCAGCTCAGGGGCCTCACCCTCCACAGCATCTGGGCAGCGCCACATCCTCCGGCCTGTGTTGCAGAGAGGCACGGCCCACCATTGGCAATCTCCTCCGTGCACCCTGGTGTAATGGCAATGCATGTTATGCAATGCAGACCTCCCCACTTTGGTGCGCCGGAGCGCCTCTACCGATCACAGCTCCAAGGGGTGCCAGGTGGTCTTCTCACACAGGTCAGCAACGTGTCTCCATGTGACCTGCCAGACTTTGCCACCAGGTAAGGGCAATCGCCAATGCCTAAATGTGTACTGCCACAGGCCACAGGCTTGGGCCCGATGCGGCCTGCCTCCACCGTCAGGCTGCCACGACTCCACAGCACCGCTGCGTCCCACTCCGGGTCTCAGACGCAGGTCCAGCAAGGTCTCCGGGCCCCGGAGACTGTCCGCTCTTCCAGGCATCGGCTGCCATGGTGTCGCGAAGATGGCGATGCACCTCTTTTCATAAATGAGGCCCTGATTCTGCATTTCCTCTTTCCCTGGGACTCTGGCTGGTCATCCTGGCTGTTGGGGTTTGGTGGGGTTGTTGACCTGTGCTGAACTTAGCCCTGGCTGCTTCATTCAGCGTTCCATTGTTTTAAAAAAAATTTTTTTATTAGAGGTGTATTTATAGTCTATTTTTGCCTCTAGAGGCTGAAAAGTGCCGTTGGGCTTACTAACGTGAATTGATCGTCCTGCGTGATAACTTTTAGAGTGCCTGTGAAAATGAGGTTGTCTTTACCCCAATCTTGTGAACGTTATATTATTTACAATTTTAACTCATGATAGGTTGTATGTGGTCGCTTGAGGATGATGCAGATGCCTGGGTACCTACCTCACCGTTCACAGAATAGGTGTGAGTGAATGTGCTTTGGTATTATGCAGTCCTATGAGCTGCATGCCAGACAGATTCAAGTGCACATTTAGGTGATCAAGGCAAAGCGTTGCAACTCAAGCATCCGTCCATCACAAACAAAGACTACTCCTCTAAGCAAATGTGAAACACAAGTGATGCTCGTTCATTTCTGCAAAAGGGACTTGCATGAGCCAGCAAAGCATCATTTAGTGTACTTGGTGCAAGGCACCTGCCAGTGATATGACACATGAACATATAAGCAAGCCAGAACTATTGGAATTTGGCAAGCTTGTTTTAAATAGTTACCCACTGTTGATGCGTTTCTGGCCTGCTTTCGCACCTGGTTGCATCATGTGAGGGTGAATAATGGGCAGGAAGAAGATCCAAAGATCTCTTCCTGCTGAGCCATAGACACAGATGGAGGGAGGACAGTTTGAAAAAACCTTGATACATTACACTTTTCCCAAATGCTAGTAAAGAAGGTGGTGAGGCATAAAGTGACACTACAGACACCTCTCAGCCTCTCCAGACCCCAGCTTCTTAAAATAGTGGGGGGACTCTGTACACCGGGTCCCCCCCCGACATGTGCTTTGTCCAAACTGATCCCATAGTTGATCTGACAAGAACTTTAGTCCTGGCAAGACTGGTTTGATGTAACTTTACATACGTGGACCTCTCATTGCAAGGCTACAAAGACAAGAAAACCAGGCAGCTCAGAGGAGCCTAAATCTCTGCAAAACCACCACCTCAGACCACCCTGAAAGCACTCCATTTGCTCCCTTTTGAGACGAGGATCAAATTCAACGTCCTCTTCAGCATCTAGCAAGCGTACCAGAGCAAAAGCCAAGATTATTTATAGAAACTGGGACTTCATTACACATCAGCAAGGAACCCCTTCAAAATTCGCCTGATGAACCAAAGTTCTTTGAAGATTAAGGGCCTTATTTATGAAGGCCTTGCAACACTTTTGCGCCGCCGTTGTGTCACATTTCTTGACACAGCAGCGGGGTAAACAATGCACCACAATCCGCCACATTTACAAGATGACGCATCTAGGCAGATGCGTCACCTTGTAAAGCCCTGCGTCAGGAATAATGTCTGCAGGGTGGGCGTTACCATGTAAAAAAGGGTTGTAGAAGTGTTGCAGTGAAATCTATGAGATTTCCCTGCCGCACTTCTAGGACACCACTGCGTCAAAACTTTACGCCTGCCTCATGGCAGGCTTAAGGGTGACGCAGTGCCATAGGCACAGGCCTACCCCATGCATTGCTGGAGTTGCATCATGCTTGCAACACAACTCCAGCAATGTGTGAATTTTACGCCTACAGATGCGTCAGGATTCCTGATTGACGTATCTGTCATTCCTTGCGACATGGAGCGCCATACATTAAATACAGCAAATCCATCGTGTCGCAAGGAGGGCGCAGTGAACACTGTTGCATCACTGTTTTATTGCAGCAATGCGACAGTTTTCTTAAATGAGGCCCTAAGAAGGTGAAACAGGGTGGTCCATCACTCAGTGTGCAAGGACATAAACTGTGGCACACCCTAATGCTCAATCTGAGATCAGAACCAAATTGCAAGTGGTTGGGGACTCTTTTGAAATCAGAACTATTTAGTCTTGGCTTCATGTGAATTACATTACACCTAGATTCTAGGGCCGCAACTGATGAACACGGACACGTCACAATGTGGTCCGTCGGCTAGACTGCCGACTTTGGTGTTGGAAACCAGAGTTCGAGCCTCGGGGTCGCATCCACATCCTGTGATTCTGGGCAAATCACTTAATCTGAATGTGTAATGTAAATACGGTGCTCATGTAAAGCGCTCCAATACCTTCGGGTTGAGTTCGCGCTATATAAATATGCAACAAAAAAACAAAAAAAACCTTCCTTTCTTGTTTTCCTGTACCATTCCCAGCGCACTGAAGTATCGAACTGGCTACACAGGGAGTTTACAAAATTTCAAAATAAATAATGAAACGTGTATTATGCATGAATCGTACAGTCGTGGACACCCACTCGTAAACAGTCATAGTTTATATGCAGACTTAAATGTAATTCACAATTTGAATTATCCACTATCTTTTTTCCAGGACCTTTGTGAATTCTCCATACACAGTCTATTGTACTTTAGCATTAAACATGCTGTTTGTATTTCGATCTAAACGAAATCTCTGCCAATATGGAAAGGAATTTCCCCGTAACATTATTATATAATTCTTAAATTGCTTCAGTGGCCTCAAAAGAACCAATATCTCCTATAAAATGCTCTACTGCAGCAAGACATAAAATGCCTAATCCTTAAATGGCTCCTAAATTACATTCAGAATACAGTAAGTTGAGAAAGGCTGCGTTCTGTCAGTGAGCGGAAAAACTTCCAGCAGGAGATTACATGGGCAGGGTATAACATGTACAAACATCTAAACAAGATCGAAATGTTACAAAGGCTGGGAAAATCCAGTGAAGCCACATGAAAAGGAAAGCTAAGTAGGAAGCGGTGTAAAACGTGTTGTCATATATTCTGCTCCCCTCCAGCTGGTCAGCATAAAGGCATTTCTTAATGAGAAAGGTGGGGCTGGGCTCTCCTTGTGGCAGCCCGAGCTCCCTTGGAATGCACAAATGTCAGGCAACTAACTGGGAAAGGGACCAGGTTTCCTGTATGTGTTTGACTGAGGAGGGTGGGGCGTGGGCAGGGGAGTCTCAATCGTCTCTTGTCTTACCCTACCCTAAGATTGTCCAGATGTGATGGGAAGTTAAGACCGGTACTCTGGTCTCCCTTGAGATTTTTTACTTTTGGCCACTCGGTGGCACCACAGCAGGTAGTAGAGTGAGTATTGTATTGCAACACTTATAAAGCGCTTACTACCCCTAAGTGGGGTGCTGAACACTTGCCTACATGAGTAGCATGCTACACCTTTTGGGGTGTGTGGATGGAGGGTTTTGTCTTTGTTTGAATCCTATGTGGGAAATGTTTCCATGTTGTGCATGTTGAGCATGATGACCACTGAGGTGTGCCGATCGTGTTATGGAAGGGAGCACGTAGCATGTTGATGGATGAAGTAGTGTGAGAGATAGGCACATCGTTAGTAGTTTTCATGCCCAGACGTGGGTCCCTTGCTCACTTTGCCACTGGATTCAAGCAAGCCTGGCTGATGACGGCTGGAATGCCAGAAACCGGTCCTAGGATGCTTGTTTCCGGTCCAGGGAAGACATGGCTTGGCAGTTCGGGCTGGACTGTTCCCATGAGGCACAGGGTCAGACTGATTTGCATATGGCCATGTCTGAACTGGGGTGGTGGAGTGAGCTAAAGAATGATGATGGATTAAACCCAGATCAGTTGACTGGGGGTGAGTGTTTGATTGGCTCAAACGTTCCGTCCATCATCCCCTTTTGTATCGCTTTGTTCGCTCTAAGTTGGCGGGGGTATGCCCAGACGTGGGTCCCTTGCTCACTTTGCCACTGGATTCAAGCAAGCCTGGCTGATGACGGCTGGAATGCCAGAAACCGGTCCTAGGATGCTTGTTTCCGGTCCAGGGAAGACATGGCTTGGCAGTTCGGGCTGGACTGTTCCCATGAGGCACAGGGTCAGACTGATTTGCATATGGCCATGTCTGAACTGGGGTGGTGGA
This sequence comes from Calotriton arnoldi, assembly GCA_963921515.1. Taxonomy (NCBI): domain Eukaryota; kingdom Metazoa; phylum Chordata; class Amphibia; order Caudata; family Salamandridae; genus Calotriton; species Calotriton arnoldi. The sequence goes on along the minus strand of CAWUFW010006313.1, from coordinate 301,270 downwards.
GTGAGCTAAAGAATGATGATGGATTAAACCCAGATCAGTTGACGGGGGTGAGTGTTTGATTGGCTCAAACGTTCCGTCCATCATCCCCTTTGTATCGCTTTGTTCGCTCTAAGTTGGCGGGGTATGCCCAGACGTGGGTCCCTTGCTCACTTTGCCACTGGATTCAAGCAAGCCTGGCTGATGACGGCTGGAATGCCAGAAACCGGTCCTAGGATGCTTGTTTCCGGTCCAGGGAAGACATGGCTTGGCAGTTCGGGCTGGACTGTTCCCATGAGGCACAGGGTCAGACTGATTTGCATATGGCCATGTCTGAACTGGGGTGGTGGAGTGAGCTAAAGAATGATGATGGATTAAACCCAGATCAGTTGACTGGGGGTGAGTGTTTGATTGGCTCAAACGTTCCGTCCATCATCCCCTTTTGTATCGCTTTGTTCGCTCTAAGTTGGCGGGGGTATGCCCAGACGTGGGTCCCTTGCTCACTTTGCCACTGGATTCAAGCAAGCCTGGCTGATGACGGCTGGAATGCCAGAAACCGGTCCTAGGATGCTTGTTTCCGGTCCAGGGAAGACATGGCTTGGCAGTTCGGGCTGGACTGTTCCCATGAGGCACAGGGTCAGACTGATTTACATATGGCCATGTCTGAACTGGGGTGGTGGAGTGAGCTAAAGAATGATGATGGATTAAACCCAGATCAGTTGACTGGGGGTGAGTGTTTGATTGGCTCAAACGTTCCGTCCATCATCCCCTTTTGTATCGCTTTGTTCGCTCTAAGTTGGCGGGGGTATGCCCAGACGTGGGTCCCTTGCTCACTTTGCCACTGGATTCAAGCAAGCCTGGCTGATGACGGCTGGAATGCCAGAAACCGGTCCTAGGATGCTTGTTTCCGGTCCAGGGAAGACATGGCTTGGCAGTTCGGGCTGGACTGTTCCCATGAGGCACAGGGTCAGACTGATTTGCATATGGCCATGTCTGAACTGGGGTGGTGGAGTGAGCTAAAGAATGATGATGGATTAAACCCAGATCAGTTGACTGGGGGTGAGTGTTTGATTGGCTCAAGCGTTCCGTCCATCATCCCCTTTTGTATCGCTTCATTAAAGTGGCAGCTTTGAGAAGGTCTGCAAATCATTTATAGTATTTCTTAATTTTATAGTCCACTGAACTGGTTATTGCACTGGGTTGTCCATTCCAGCGGTGGCCGCCATAAACAAGGGGTGGTGGGGTGGAAGATGTCACGCGGGGCACTTCGCACGGTGGGAGGGTGGAAAATATAATATTAAAACTTAAAAGAAATTCCTTTTGCCACCTCCAGTGTCGCATCTCGTTGTGCCGCCTCTCCTCTTCCTGCCTGGTCCCACCAGCCCCAGGGACAGACTCCCTGTCCAATCCCTGCGCTGCTGAGCAGCGCGTGGATTGGTCTGCGCGGGCAGGAAAGACGCCCTGCTCAGACCAGGGAGTCTGTGGGGTTTCTCCAGCCCGGCTGCTCAATGCAGCTGGGCTGGAAAAAACCTAAGTGCGCACGGGAGGCCAAACACACATTAGCACTTAAGGAGTGGATTGCACTAGCACTTCTCCTCCCCCCTCCCATGCCTCGGCCTGCCCCTACCAATGCCGCTGGCTAAGAGCTGACAAATGTAAAATTAAACAAACAAGAACATCATTTTATTTTACATTTGTTGGCTCTGAGCCAGGCAGTGGGGTGATGCTCCTCCGCCATTTCAGAGGAGCCGCCACCGGGTCCACCCCCGACATGTGCCTTGTTCTGTGAAATCTTTTTTAAAGTTAAAGTTTATGGTCCTGAGCAAGCATTGGTTATAGGAAGACATGCACTAGAGATCTGATGAAATGGACTTTGTAACTATCATCCCATATCTAATTGCCATTGTGAGATGTCAAAGTAGTCTTTTTATGTAGCTAGTTGGAACCCACAGCGGTGGGCTAAATAAAGTCCTCCATTGGCCAGCGCCACAAGGCAGATCTCTTTAGTTATTCCGTGCTTGTTCAGTTGGTGATGGTTTGTTTATTGCTGGGGACTGGTACAGTATTGGGTGATGGCCATGACCCATAGCAGTTTTGCCTTACATGAGTGTGAAAGGATCAAGCCATATAAGGAAATTAGTGTGCCATCTATGAACTACAATCGACTGCCCAATTGCCGAGTGCTATGGAATTATGGAATTAGTATTAGTATGCAGCAGGATGGTTATTGTATTCCATTGTAATAGCATTTATGTAGCACTTACTACACCTGGACAGGTATTGCAGTATTGTAGCACTTTACACCAGGCAGCACGCTGCTCTGGAAGACAGTGTTAGTAAGTTTTTTTTTAGTTATTGTAGGCTAATTGCGTTTAGTCTTGCACTTTAGTGGGAAGGGGGATATGTGAATTCATACAGGATTTATAGGACTATTGTGAAGTCTTTTTGAGACAGCATGCAAAACCTAAAGAAAGAAATAACATGATTTGCATGTGTTGCAATATGATTGTAGGCCATGAGAACACAAGTGCACAAGCAGATCACCATTGCAGAATGCTAGGTGTGTAAGGGTATAGCGTGGAAGGTTAATTAAGTAATAATTCATTAAATATACATTTTTATTGTAAATTAATTATTTGATTGAATTAAATAGGTAAATTATGGAAAAGTTATTTTTTAATTTAATTTTATTTTAGTTGCAATATGCTAGGTTTTTAGTGGTATAGGGTGAGAAGTTAATTAATTAATAATGAATTATTATTAATTGTTAATTAATTTTTTTTTTTTAAATATGTGAGTAATGGAATAGTCAGTTTTTTAGTTATATTTTGGGTGTAGGCTGCTATGTTTGTGAGGGGACATGGTGGGAAGTTAATTAATAATAATGTTTTCATTGAATAGTAATTATGTACATTGATTAAGTATTTTTAGTTTTTATATATATATAAAGTGCAACAGTACAAAAAAGTGCAATATATATTCCCTGCTGTTGCACTTTTTGGAGTGGGAATATATATATATATATATATATATATATATATATATATATATCGGCTCCCACTCGTCTCTCCAGGAAACAAGACGACCGCACACAGCTTTCAAGGGGTAAATTCAGTTACTTTAGTTTTACTGAAAAATCATAAAGCGGGACAGGACGCGTTTCGGCGTTGCGCCTTTTTCCACTGTAAGTGGGAACGGGGGAAGGTGCATTTTTAAATTCATTCATGAACATAGAAACAAGACAGCGCATGTCAACAATGCTCCTTCTTTCAGCACAGACATAAGTGAAGGACAAAAATACCATCACAATATTCAGCGCCATCTCGTGATTGGTGTTCCAATAACATTTAAATGAAGTTTTCCGTGATGCGTGCCATATAATACAAATTTGTGTGTAAATGTGCAACTTTGTTAAGCTCTGGATGAGCAATCAATCATTTTAAAACAATCAATCTTTTTAACCAATTTCTGTACATACAAGTTATAGTCTCAATTAAATCACTGCATGATTTGGCTCTATGTGAATACTCCGGATATTTTTGATCATGTTGCAAACTCATTATTCAGTGCAGACATGAGCATCAATTTTCAACAAAGGAAGAGAGATGTCTAAAGCATGTACATATCTTCTCTCTGTATGATTAACGTCAATGCCACAATCACATTTCAGTGAAATGACATTGCTCTAAAAATTATAATGAATTTCAAGAAGAATACATAAAAGGACTAAATGATTCATTTTTCATAGCTATATCCAGAATACAAATGTTATTCTCTCAAACAATTTTTCATGAAAGAACCTATTTCATTATGGGAGTTTAACTAAAGCAGTGATGAGACAAAAGTTGCAACAGACAGTCTTACAGCACTTTCTGCATAATTGAGCCCTGGATGGCCAACAGTACTTCACAGTTTATCACAATTCATCTGGAGACTACTTCATGTAAGATCAAATACATTCACTATGAATCGGTACATACTTTATATTTTCAACACATCTTAACCTTTAATCCAAACTTATTGGGGAAATCTAATTTATCCATTCCTCGAGAAGCAGGTTTATTGCAGACCATCAATCTCACTTTATTTCTTTATGACTATGTTGACAGTAGGTTTGGACCTATCCCAGGTGGATTGCCAGCTCCTCCTCCGTATTTAATCCCCAAGGGGCTTTCGCTTGCAAATCCACTATATAACGGGAGTCTAACCTACCTAAAGTGCAACAGTACAAAAAGTGCAATATATATTCCCTGCTGTTTCACTTTTTGGAGTGGGAATATATATATATATATTTGGGATTTGTTCCCCACACAGGATCATTGACATGTTCCAGATGATAAATCTTTGGGAATACTATACCTAAGTTAGATGTACCATACCATCCCCTGGTAAATGAGAAATATGCATGCTCCCCACAAACAAAATAAACTCCAGGATTAGCATGATTTTGTCCTCCCATAAACAAAAGCCAGACTCCCTCGTACTCAAAAATGTGGTCACAGTAACTTTCACCCATGAACCTAGTGTTAAATTTCCAAACTAGGAGTAGTGCAGGCATGCCTCATCCAATACTGCTTTCTTCCTCTCAGTAATGGCTCTCAGTCGGTCTTCTATTAGTTCCAAAACTTTCTTCTCAATCTCGGTTAAAGAGCAAGTCAAATTGTTTCTTTGAGCCTAATGTGTGTCCAATTTCACCGTTGGTCTAAGGACACTATAAACTGTCTCCATAGTCTTAGCATGGAAATGTCTATTCAGATGCTTGAGCAAAGAAACATCAGAAGCACCAAAACATAGTTGGAATAATAATACTAGATATGTCCTGTCCCATAAAACAAACTCATCAGAAGGCTACAAGTAGCATCATATGTAAGAGGAATATGGTGCTAGGTAATTCCATCTGCAGCTGAAGCAGGTAACTGTGTGCAAACATAGCAGTCCCCTGCATCCATAATATCAACATCCTCATAAAGTAATTTAAAATAAGTGGTTGATCCATAATCTCCTCTAGATTAATCTATATGCAAAGCCTTGAATTCGTGTGAATGCAAACTATTGTCTGTAGGACTCGTGAGGTATAAGTGGTTCTAGATTTAGTCTCAGCTGAACTAGAGGATATGGATACATAAGACCCCACAAGCAAAACAATCAACACTGCAACTACAGCTGTTAATACACCTCCTAATATGTACCTACATCTACCATGGCTAACAGTTTCTCTGAAATCAGACCGTTGAGTGGAAAGTAGCAGCAACAGAGTCGTCTCTGTTGGTTTCCACCTGTGCAAATGGCGAAACAAAATTCAAGCGGTATATAATGAAAATGGATTACAAGAGTCTTCGTGAGTCTTCACTAGACCTAGTCCGTGTTCTTCTAAATAACATAGCATAACATGTGTATTTGTAAAGCACACGTTCACCCAGATGGGCATTTTGACGCTGAATAACAGATGTTTATTGTTACCCAACTCAATGGTACTCATTTTATCGACCTCAGAAGGATGAAAGGCTGAGTGGACTAATGACACCCTTATGTTCCTTCAGCAGCCTCAGGCCTAGGTTCCTTCCTAATTCTTCCAACAAAGTGTATTTAAATATCTTTATTGAATGCATAGTTCAATGAGCAATCATGTCAATGATTAATCGTGCCAGCCTATTCATGGGCAAGGTAAATTTGAAATGCAGTTCAGCCACAATATTAAATTCACAGAGGTTCAGTTGGATTTGCACTGTTATCCTCACAATCCCCTAATTCTCTCTCGCTGTCGTCGGCAACAAAGTACGTCCATTCAGGGGAAGAGTGCCTTCTACAGGGTGACTGTGCTTTCTTCGAACTCCTGAGTGCCGGCTCTTCACCTTCACTGTCACTCAGGCTGGAATCCTCAGTATCCTCTGGAATAGTGTGGGGCACATGTCCCTTCGACAAACTCAGTCTCTCTCTCTCTCTCTCTCTCTCGCTCTCTCTCTCTCTCTCTCTCTCTCTCTCTCTCTCTCTCTCTCTCTCTCTCGCTCTCTCTCTCTCTCTCTCTCGTCTTCTTGGCCAATGTTTTTCAACTCCCACTCATGTCACTGCAGCACTTGGCCCTTTGTCAGGGTCTGAATCTGGCTCAGTCAACACCGCAGGAACAGAACTTCCTGCTTCAGCTTCAACAATCAACTCATCAAAACCCCTCTCAGCCCGAACATGTGCTGTTTCAGACTCTCACTGGTCCTCTACAGCTTGTCTAACCTGCTCCTTCTCTCTCTCAATACAGGTGGCACTTCCAGGAGAGGGGCTGTCACATCATCAAGGGGACACTCAACTCTACGAGCATGGGCAGCATGGATCCAGTTGGGGAGACCTCCACATTTGACAGTGGTGGTCACCACCAGAATCCCCTAGTAAGGCCATGCCATTGAGGATCCAGGCATGTTTTCTGGACATGTTTCTTCACCAGAACCCAGTCACCGGGACTGGGGTCTTGCCACTGCCACTGCTCCTGATGTGGTGGGGTGGTGGTGGATCCAACCTGGTGAGACACACAACGCACCACGTCAGCCAGTCCTTTGCAGTAATCAAGAATCATGTCATCTGTAATGTTCAAAAGTGCATTTGCAGTTACATCTGGCAATCTCATCGCTCTGCCCATGATTATCTTATGGGGGACAGTCCTATCCTACGATCAGAAATACTGCGAAGACGCATCAACACAAGAGGCAAAGCACGTGGCCACTTTAAAGTTGTCGAAGCTCACACTTTGACTAGTCTGGACTTCAGCATGCCATTCACCTGCGCTACTCTGCCAGAAGCCTCTGGCTGAACTGCAATGTAGTCTTTGTTCCACTTGGACTGCTACACACAATACTTTCAGTATCTCGTTATTGAAATGAGTCCATAGGTCTGACTCCAGAGAAGTCAGGAAACTGAAACTGGGGATCAGTTCCCTCAACAACAATTTGGCTACCGTAAGGCTGTAATTTCTCCTGGTTTAGTAAGTTTTGACCCAACACGAGAAGATGCACACAACCACCAGGACATATCTCAACCCGTTGCATACAGGCATTTCAATAAAGATCAACTGCATCCTGTTGAATGGACCACCTGATCTTCCTATGTGGCTCAGTGTCACTGCAGTTCTTTTCCTTACATTCATCTGTTGACACATAACACATCTGTGACACAATCCTTCAGCCATCAATCTGAATCTAGGTTTAAACCAAGTCTGTTGAAATAGTCTGACCATGGCATCCCTCCCTACATGAGTGGAACCATAATAATGCCTATCCATTGGGGGCAACAGCCTGTCAGGCAGCACAGATCTTCCATCTGCTGAAACCTAAATGCCATCTTCTCTTTTGACATAACCTGCTCTGACCCAACAATGCTGTTCTGCACTAACACTTCTTTCTGTAACCTCTTAACTTCCTCCCATGTACCCGTGGTTGTTAACAAAAGGTTTTAATTGGTCTCATCTGCAGTCCCATTGAAATATTCACCATTGAATGTGCAAGTCCGATGGGCCCAGTATCGTGCGACTTCGTCAGCGTATCTGTTGCCGACTGTCAATTAGTCACCTCCACTTCGGTGTGCAGAACATTTCACACATGCAATTTGGGCAGGCAACTGCAATGCTTCCTGTAACGTTATGACACTTTCCCCCTTATGAATGGGGGACCCTGAAGAAGTCATACATCCCCTTTTTGACTATAACTGTCCAAAATCATGAACAACACCAAAGCCATACTGATTATCAGTGAAAATAGTCACTTCCAGCTGTTCAGAAACACAGCACGCCCTGGTAAGAGCGATCAATTCAGCCACTTGTGCATAGAACACTCCACGAAGCCAGGAAACTTTGACTACACCCGAGACTGTACTAACTGCATTTGCAGCTCTCAGGTTTCCTTCATTGCCTCGCAGGCAGGACCTATCAATAAACAATATGTAATTAGACTCAGACAGTGGCTTGTCTTGTATATCTGGTCTTGGCTTGGAGCACAATTTAGTGCCATTGAGACAGTCATGCTCTACTTCCCCTTCCTCGACCTGAACTTCAGGTAGAAGCAAAAGTGTAGTAGTGTTTAAGGTGGGGAACATCCTGAACAATGACTCCGGAGCAACGAATTCCGGAGTCACGCAAGCCAAACAACAACCTGCCCGAACAACGACTTAGCCTTAACCACGCATGTGCGTGGTTAAGGCTAAATCGGTCCAGTGTTCGGGATGGGCGGAGTTGGGCGTCGAGCATCGGACAGGAACAGGACAGGTAAGAGGGGTTCGGGTGTGGGGTGTTCGTGTTAGTTTTTGGGGGTGAGGGGGTTCGTGTTAGTTTTAGGGGTGGGAGGGGTTTGTGTTAGTTTTTATGTGGGGGGTTCGTATTAGTTTGTAGGGGGTGGGAGGGGTTTGGGTTAGTTTGTAGGGGTGGGAGGGGTTCATGTTAGTTTTTATGGGCTTGTGGGGATCGGGGTAGTAGTAGGCATGCATTTTTTTTTACCATGCATGCCTTTACCACGAAAATTTGTGGTAAAGGTGCGTGGTAAAAAAAATCGTGGTTAAGATGCGGTCGTTGTAGAGACTGCATGGTTAGGGTAGCCATTGTTGAGGAACTCGTTGTTCCAACATACAACCATTCAAGGTAGCACATATTTTCAAAGTAAAATTTTTGGCTGCCAGTATGACCTGCACATACCTAGTCAAGCAGCTGTTAGGAAAGTGCTGCTCAACAATATTTCAACTGAATGGGATGACCCATCACAATACTTTCCCATTGTTCTATGCTGACACCAACATTTGCCACAGCTTTAAGGCATCCAGGTAGCCCTGCAGCTACGGGGTCAAGTGTAGCAGAAAAATATGCCACTGGTCTCCGGGCATTTTCATGCAACTGTGTAAGCACTGAGAGAGAACAGCCCTCCCTCTCACTGCAGAAGAGAGCAAAGGCTTCATTATAATCAGGCCGGGGCAAGACAGAGACATTCTCTCAGCGCTAGGAAGACAATCAAGCAATTGTTATCCCAGGGGACATGATCAGAGACATCCTTGTGTGTCAGTCTCTGTAATGGCTGGGCCACTAGGGAAAAACTGGGTATCCACCGACGACAATAGCCCACCATTCCCAAAAACATTCTGACTTCCCTCTGAGTGGTTGGTGGATTCAGTTTCAGAATTGATGAGATTCTTTCTTGTGACACCTTCCTTGCTTCCTTCTCAATGTAATATTCAAGATACAGGACTTGTTTCTAACAATACTGTAACTTACTCGGGACAATTTATGTCCATTTTCAGCCAAGTGGTTCAACAGCAAATGGGTATCTTGTTTGCAAGTTTCCTGTGTATCTGACGCAACCAGTAGCTCATCAATGCACTGCACTAAAAGTAAATTACAGGGCATAATTAATGACTCAAGATTCTTTTTAAGGATCTGATTAAAGATTGACTGGTATACCCTTGTGGGTTCAAATTATATTGTGGGGATTTTGGGTACTTAGCATTGGGTTTTACTTTGGTTCGGACATGCTCAACTCCCTTGATGAGACCTATGTCCTTTCCTGAAAAGTCCCAGACTTCAGGCTTCACCACATCCCTAAGATCTAGTATTAGTCGTCATCAAAGGGTACAATCCAAAGGTTGTTCCTTGACTCGCCAATTTAAAGGCGACATCCTCATCAGGGGTTTGAAATTCCACACCTTTCGGAGTACAATTGATAGTGCAGTTTAATTTGCACAAGAGATCACCCCCTAGTAAGCTCACTGAATTCGAATCACACACCACAAACTGGTGGCTCTTCCCAAAGGACTCTATTTCAACAGGTACCTCTTCTGTTATAGGGTTTGTGATGTGTTTATTTGAGACTCCTACAACTTGGATCGTTTTCCCTGAAAGGGGTAGGTTTGGAACTTCCACTGTTCTCACAATAGAAAGGGTAGCACCAATATCAATCAAGAATGATACAGAGGTGGCCATTCACCTCACCTTCTACGAATGGACGCCTCTGATCTACCTCCAAGACTGCTCCAAGTATGCAATTTTCCTCCCCCCTCAGGCACCATCATTGGGACTGGTCAAAGCTGTAGCCCTCAAACGCATTAAACATTAGAAAGTTTTGAAACGCACCCTGATTTTGAAATGAATTCTGATTTAAATTTGGAACTTGATTGGAATTCAATCAGGGACCACTCACACTTTGCTGTGGCATCGGGGCTTGTGGAACCTGCATCACTGGAGCTTGGGGCACATTAAAGTTCTGCAGTCCTGGTCTTGGTACATTCGGTGAATGTACTGGGTTATTACCCTGGGGCTGTGTAAACACTGAATTCGAAACCTGATTCTCATTTACCATTCTGTTGGGATTAAGATGGCACTCCCACCCAGTGGCCAAACTTATTGCAATAATGACAAGTGGGGAGGGAGCTTCTCATCCCAGCATAGTTCTCCCCATTGCATCCTGGTAAATGCAGTACGCTTACTTTCAAAGTTGCTGTAGTTCTTCACCAAAGTTGGTACAGGTAGTGCTGCTATCTCTAGACACGTGTTTCTGGGTTTAGCCCTTCATCAGTAGAGAGCAAAAGTAATGTAGAACAGAGAAAAGCCATCAGGGGTTGCTGAAATGGTGCCCAAGTCTTTACAGGTCACAGTACCACTCCACAGGCACACAGGTGCATCCCAGTAGAGCTTGTCAGCTCATTGGCTCAAAGGAGCCTTTCAAACACAAGGGGGGAGGGAGCACACTGCTTCTCATTCCAGCACAGTTCTCCCCATTGCATCCTGGTAAATGCAGTATGCTTACTTTCAAAGTTGCTGTAGTTCTTCACCAAAGTTGGTATGAGAAGCAGTGTGCTCCCTCCCCCCTTGGTATTGCAATAATGACTAGGATTCGTCCTCTTCAAAGTTGCCACATCAATCCCAGTACTCGGGTCAATCAGAACACCACGACATCTACCCTGTTGTGGGAAACCATTTCCACCTTGCATCACAGGAGTTCCTTGCTGATACACTTCTTTCATAGAACCAACATTCCCTACAAAAGGTTGACTCTGACTTCCTCTCCTTGCGGCTTTCACCTGTGCCACCATCAATTTTTCATTCATCCTCTTTTGCTTCATTTCCAATTCACTGCTACAATATTTCGCGTATCTCATATTCTCATCAACCAATTTATTCTGCCAAAAAATCAAATGCTGCTGCATCATCAAGCTAATTTCAGGTCTCAATCCCAACACAAACCAGGACACAAAATTCCCCATGACTTTAGGTTTGAGAGTCTCCATTCCACTCTGCTGTTTAAACATCTGCAACAATCTTTCATAATAGGCATGCTCTGACTCTTTGGGCTCTTGGGTCATGTCAATCTTAACCCAGCCAGTGCCTTTAGCTAGCATTCCCCCCTTCAAAAAGGTCATCACCTGTTGATACGTTTTCATCACCAATGGTGATGGAGCATTTGATGCCAGATTTCTGTGAGGCTCTTTCTCTGGCCACTCTATAGCCACTTTACATTCTGCCCACAAATCACTCGGCACCACAGTATCGAACAAGGTATTCAAATCCACCCACAAGACTTGTGAAATCTTCACAAATTGCTCAACCTGGGTATACCATTGCATTTGCGTTTTTCCTAACTTTGGAAAGACATTAGTGAATGACGCAAGGTCACCTCTGCTACAAGGCACATGGACATAACCTCCACCAGGCACTTCCCTCAATGGTAAAGTTGAGGTGCCCTCTTCTTCCACTGTGGACAGAGGAGGCTCTCCCCTTGGTTTCTTTTGCTCTTTCTTTTTTGCCCATCTGCGTTCCCACTTATCTAGCTCACTCCATTTTAGGATGCTACTGATTAATTCTTTAATCTGCAATTTAAATCTAACTTTAATTTGACCACATCCACGCCATTGTCTCTCACTGGAGACTGAATTGTTTCTTTAGTCAATCCTGAACTTTCTCCTTCTCTGGTGGACCCACTGAAAAACTTAATCAAATCATCTAATTCTTTAGCACTAAGGGCCAGATGTACGACCGTAGAAATAGCGCCTCGCAAATTGCGAGTTTTTTGCGACTCGCAAATTGCGAGGCGCTATTTACAATGTACAACAGTGTTTTTCACACTGTTAGCGATTCCCAATGGGGTCGCAAATAGAGAGGCTCAGGAATATGAATCAGCCTCTCGCAATTTGCGACCCCATTGGGAATGGCAGGCCCTCCCAGGTATGGTGGCCTGCTGGGCTCAGCAGCCCACCATGTCTGGGACTGCTTTTAAATAAAGCAGTTTTTTTTTTTTAAATGCAGCCCATTTTCCTTATTTTTTTTTTTAAATGCAGCCCATTTTAAACGGCATGCATTTAAAAAAGAAAAAAATGAAACGTTTTCGTTTCATTTTTTAAGGGCAGGCAGTGGTCCCTGGGACCATTGCCTGCCCGTAAACATTATTTTCCCCTGCATTTGCAAAGGAGAAAGGGTCCCCTGGACCCCTTCCCTTTTGTGACCCCATTACCACCCTCTTGAAGAGAGTGGTAATTTGCGAGTGTTTTGCGCCTGCAATTGCGGACACAAAACATTCTTACATAGAGTTGCGCCCGCTATTAGGAAGGGAACGCCCCTTCCTAATAGCGAGTCGCAAAACCCTATTTTGCGAGTCGCAAAAAATTCCGACTCGTAAAATAGGGTTTGTACATTCCCCATGCTGTTTTTGCATGCGCAAACGGGTTCGCAAACTCGTTTGCGCATGCAAAAATGGTCGTACATCTGGCCCTAAGACCATTCTGTGCTGCAGGTGTACTAGGCACTATCTCTTCTCTGGGAGTACTGTGGCTAGCACTCAGAAGTGAATTCCAAATAACCATATCAGAATTTGGTGTTCTTTGAGCAAACTCTCTTATGGGGGTAAATCCTGCCTGGTTCATAGTTGGATCTGCACTTGCAGCACAATGAGTATTCACCTGATTCAGAACTAAAGGAACTCCTCCCACTCTTGGGCCCAGAGGAGCGTTAGCTGATGTACCTACTCCAGTAGGGAATGTCAAAGTTTCTTGCTGACTCAGGCTTATACAAAGGAACTACGGGACCAATAGAGACTGGAACAGGTAATGCACCCGGGTCATTCAGACCAGTGGGGTTATCAGGAACACTAATCCCTGAACTCTCTCTCATCAAGTTAGGACTCGTATTCTCTGGTGCAGTTGCTACTCCAGAGTTCCCACTGGCACCTGCACCACTCAAGTTGGGCCTCATTATATTGGGGTGGACGCGCCGATAACAATACATTCAAGAGATCATCACTAGTATCACTATCACTGGCTTCACCTGCACTCTCTGTGACTCCTGTCTTTTCCTCCTTCTTCTTTTTCATTTCTTTCCCTTTCTCAGATTCTTCACCTGTCAATGCATAGTCTAGCAAACTCTCTCATGTCAATTCTCCACCTCCATTGTTCAGCATCCCACTTAGCATCAGCACAAGTGCGCACTGCCTTTCGAACTCTTCCTTGATGTTTTTCATTTTGTCTAACATTGAGTGCTTTGTATTGTGTGGGTCTAGGAGGCGGCGCGGCGTCATTTCATACAATACCCTTCTCAAGTTTTCAATGATTCTCAAATTGAATATGCCATATTGTGGCCTTCTTTCTCTGTGATCTTATACCACTGGTTAAGCCAAAAACATTTATGAAGGACCATGTATATGGCCATATAATGACCAGACATATCTTCGGGTGGTACCTCTTCCCTCTCTCGAGCAGGTATTCTCACATCTCTCCTAATCAGATCCTGTATAGCCTTAAAGGATTTCATTTTGCAAGAATAACATCAACAATCACAAATAGAATTTTGTTTCAAACCAGGAAATAATTCTACACCTACAATTCTTGTTTGCGTCAACAACCAATAACAGCGTGACACTCTATGATGTAATCAAACAATAGCAGCGTATCTCAAATTCAACCAACCAATCTCAGTGCAGCACACTGTGATGTCTTTCTCACTCTTCGCAGCAGCTCACTCTCCTTTACAATTTTTCATGAATGTTGCAATGCAAGCACAATAACACAAATTCAACAACTTTGTCTGCTCTACTAAAGAATCAATAGTATTCAACCACACAAGAAACGGTCCTCCCTCTGACTCACACTTGAATGAAACCTCAGCCCATGAGGAATCACACAGATCAGTGCAACTTCTCCCTGTGCACTGGGATCTACTACACCAACCACATCCAGGGCCAGACTGGGAACCTAAAGCAGTCCTGGCAAATTTTGTCAAACCAGCCCCCGTACGGTGCAGCCAGCGAGCCTGACAACTACAAGGAGGGTTTGGGGGGAGGGGGGGGGGCGTTCTCCCCCCAAGAAAATATAGGAAAAAATGGTGCATTCCACAACACATTATTCATGAAATATTCAATTGTATTCGCTTTTAAAGCATAGTAAATGATGACCTTAGAGTACACCAGGATTCAAGAGTCTTTATTGGGGCTTTTCAATGATTTCCCCAATAGCGCCCTCCAACAGTGCCCCTCATCTTTCCATAGCCCCTCACTCACATGTATTTCATTTGTTTTAGAGCACCTCTTATACCAGTGTAGGGTGTCAAAGCACTTTACATCATACACAAACACAAAGGCAATGAATCATACGTGTGTAAATCAGTATATAGCAAACGTTACATAAGATAAAGGGGACTACAAGGTGTAGGATTCATGTCATCCAGACTGGTCTGCCTTTTTTAAGAGGACTTGATCTGGTTAAGATTGGCTTTACTAATAGTAATGTATTTCTACCCAAACAAACCCTTTTTAGCAACATTAGAAGAATGAAAGACTAAAAAAAAAACATAACTTTCTAACCTGTACCGTGTAGTTTGCATGCAGCTTTTTGATGACACTTCATAGCTCACTGTGCTAGATAGTTTTTGTAACTTATGAACTGCAGCGTAACAAAATAGTCTCTGTGACAAAGGAAGTAACCTACTAAGCTGGGCACATAAAATACTGTTCTGTGATCTGCATGGTTCATGTCCTTTGCAGCAGGCATATTAACCCTCTGTGCTACCTTAGGTGAGTCAAAACTGCCACTAGAGAAAACTCACATCTCTATCCAGCAGGTGCATTAATCACAAGAGTTATCGTGACACTTTAATTGTTGCCTGAAAACTATTGGATGTATAAGGAACTCCACAGCGAGTGCTTTCAAAACTGCTGCACTGCTACAAATACTGTCCCACCCTTTCAGCCTCCCGGGGAAATGGCTGATGCCTGGTGCGATCATTCCGGCCTTGACCACATCCCACACTCATGCAAGGTATATGTCCCTATCTCAATTGTGCGGCCATTGACGTCTCATAATGGGCAACTGTAAACTCAGCAGACAATTACAACCCAGTGTTTTCTACACTGGTAACTTATTACTATCCTGGGATCTTGGGCTATGTCCAGCTCAATAACAACTTCAACTTCTCTGCATTAAGTGCTGCACTCACACAACAACTCAAAACATTACCGCATCGCACCACACAACCTCCGCAAAACACTTCAAGCTAGACATAATCAATTGCAACACTCTATCCTATTAATGCTCACTCCTCCACTGTTACAGCTCTTTCCCGAACTGCTGGAACTCTGTCGGTCCTCCAGATCGAGACATGGGCTTTATGGTTTCCAACTGGGTTTAGGCAAGTCCAGAATTTGATACTCTAACTCCCCTTTCCTTCAGTAACTAACCATCCGACGTGCTACCGCAGTCGTGGCTGGCACAACTTGCGGGTCGGGGGGTCGTGCGGGGAGCGGGGGGGGTCGTGCGGGAAAGGGGGTTTAACTTAATTTAAAAAAAAAAAAAGATAATTAAACTTACCTGGCCGGGTCTTTTGTCTTCTCTGCTCTCCTGCTCTCCAGGAACAGAAAGCAGGCAGCCAGGCTCCCTCCCTCCCCTAAGCTAATATCAACGCTGCTCAAGCAGCATTGTTATTGGTCGGGACACCGACCAGCCAGGGGCAAATGGGGAGTCCATTTTCTTCATGCAGGCTGCATGCAGCCTACATGGAGAAAAGGCAGAGTGCGCATTACTTGTTAGGGTGGCCCCAGGGGGCCGACCAAACAGTCTTTGTGCACTCAGGAGTGGGCAGGCACACCACTCCGCCCCGCCCACCCGCCCGCCCGCAACCAAACATAAAATGGTAATAACAGTTATTACCATTTTATGTTTCTACTCTCGCACTGTGAGAAACAGTGGGGCAACTCTCCTCCGCCCTAGTGGAGGAGCCGCCCCTGTGCTACCGTCTTGCAGGTACACAGGAAAGTGGTTACCATTTCTCATCTGATGAATCTTTTTAATTGACTGAGAGACTAAGGAGTCAGCATTAATGAAACAAAAAAAACTGAAAATGATAAAAGTATTCGGGGAGTACATGGCGTCAAAAATATGATAATTAATAAAACTATGAACTTCACAATGGTATGTGGAAATTGTTCTAATAAATGCAGATCCTTCTATATCGAAGGTTTCCTAATCAATAGAGTGAATACATTTTGTTATTTGGAAGTTCTGTTTACTAGTAATGGCACATGGGCGCAACATGTCTTAAATGCTAAATCTAAAATGAGCTGGAATTGTGAGGGGATTTTTAGGTTCTCAACAAAACTGCTTAGGAAATGGTCGAGGTCTACAAGAATCAAAGGGGTGTCTACTGCTACATATGAGGCGGGACTGTGGGCTACTCTCCTAGTAACCCACTCTAAGTTGAAGAAAACTCTTTGTTTAAATGACTGCTTTGTCTACCAGCTTCAGCCTCGTCTCTAATTGCTCATAAAGAGGTAGGCTTACTTTATCTAGACGACCTTCTTTTAATGAAACCATTGCTTCTCTGGCTTCCATATGATCAAAAGAAGAAACCAGTTTCACAAAATCGATCATACTTGACTGTTTAAAATTGGATTATGTTTATCGTATTCCAGGGTGGCCTACATAGATTCTGTGTTTAGTTCTATAATTAATTTGATAGTAGGTGTGGGGCCATCCCAGGTCATATCATTAACTAAGAATCTCATCAAGGACATTTTTTTACAAGATAGGTCTGAACGTAGAGTATGTGATGAGATGAGGAAAACAACAGTTGCTTTCGTTGTGTCTTCGATGCCGTCCTTTAAGAAGACTAAACGGGGTCTCCTTCGTGGCCATGTGGGGTGTGTTACGATAACTCCACAACATCTGCTTGATGGAATTTAGGTACGCCTAGTTACACTCATCAGCCAGTTACACACATTTCTTTAGCACATGGTTGAACCTCTCAACGAGACCATTTTATTTTGGATTATATGATGTGACACCCCAGTTTTTTCCATGTACCTTCCAAATTCGACAGCGATGAATTGTGGCCCATTATCTTTTATCAGACACTCAGGAAATTAGTTTCTACGGAATACAGAATATCTATGATATAGGATACTTTTGTCTCCTTCATGAATGCTATCTCAGGCCACTTGGTGAAATAATCCACCAGGACAATGGTGTATTTGTTCTCTATTCCCCTGGCTTTAAATGGTGCACAAATGTCCATCACCACCCTTTGCCAAGGTTTGTCTGGCATTATGGTGGGCGATATAGAAGATTCCTCTGACTTATTTGGTTTGTCACTACACATGCACGCCAAACAATTCCGCACACATCTCTCTATCTCCTTGTCAATGCCTGGCCACCAAAAATCACACCTAGCTCTCCTCTTCATTCCAGACATTCCACTGTGTCCTTCGTGTAACAACTCTAACAATCTGGTATGCGACCCTAGAGATATCACCAACCTATCTACTCTCCTAACAATACCATCCACAACCAACAATTCTGCCCAAACCATTCTGTAATCTGTGTATTCCTTTTCACATCCATTTTCTGCCCAGTGCTGTTGGCCAAACATGTCATTATTTGTTTCATCATGTCATCTTCCAAAATGTCTTGCTTCCATTCATCCTCACTTACGGCCCCTCTACATGACTCATCCACACTTGCCACCAACCATTCTTCCCTATCTTTGTTTTGGTGGCTTTCATCTTGACTCTGCAACGGCAAACAAGATAGACAGTCTGCATTTATATTCTTATACCCAGGAACATAATTAAGTCGGAAATCATATTCTTGCAAATGGTATAGCCATTTTGCAATTTTATGCATTGCTGTACCAGCACCTTTCGTGGTAAAAATGTCGATGAGGGGTCTGTGGTCGGTTCTCAACTCAAAATTAGTCCCCCACACATATGTTTTGAAGTAATTGATGCCCCACCAGCACGCCAACGCTTCTTTATCAATGACAGAATAAGTGGTCTCTGCACCCATGAGTGTGCTTGAAGCAAAAGCTACAACACGCTCAGATCCATCTTTCTTCTGCATCAAGACAGCTCCTAATACGTAAGCACTCGCATCTACCACCACCACAATCTTATCACGCGGATCAAATGGTTTGAGGGCGATGGCCTTCAGAGTATCTGCTTTTATTGCCTCAAAAACATTTTGATACTCATTTGTCCACAGAAACTGTACACCTTTTTTCATCAAGACTCTCAGACTATGTACTTTGTCCTTCAAATGCTGAACAAACTTAGAATAGTATTCGGCCAATTCTAAGAAAGAGCGTAACTGCTCCTTGTCCACCGGTGATGGAGCACAATCAATAACCTCAAGTAGTTTCTTTTTGGGCATAATCTCATCCCCTGACAATGTGTGCCCCAGCAATCAACTTGCTTCATACCAATTTTGTATGTATCTGCCCTCACCATTAACCCTGCATCTTGCATTTTTCTAAAACCTCATTCGAAACCCCATCATGGGTGTTCAGGTCTGCACCCCAGACTAAAATGTAATCCTGGAACATTCTCACATTCCTGATCCCTTTCAAAATACTACTCATGAGCCTTTGAAATACAGTGGAAGCAGATGCCAACCTGAATGGCATGCATATGAATTGAACGCTCCCTCAGGTGTTATAAATGAAGTCAAATGCTTGGAATCGGCATGTAATCGAACCTGGTGATATACATTGGACAAATCGATGGATGAAAAGTATTTGGCATCTTTTATACTGGTTATCATTTCACTTATGTGTGGCAAAGGATGTCGGTTGAACCAAATGTTTCGGTTCAGGTCTCTTAAGTCCACACACATGTGCAAATTGCTGTTAGGCTTACGTGCCAAAACAATGGGACTAAGCCATTCAGATGCCTCGATCAGTTATATAACCTTAGCTTCACATAATCTCTCTAGCTCTTCTTTAAGCTGTGCAGTTAAAGCGAATGGCACATTTCTCACCTTATGTAACACCGGGCTGCTCCCAGCCTTTAACACAATGTGATGTTCAAATTAATTCAGGCATCTAAGCTCACTGCTAAACAACTCAGGATATTTCACATTCCACTTCACACTATTCCCATCCTCAGTAAACAACACCTGATCGGGATGATTGGGATCAAGTACAATGCCCATTGCTTTCTACTTCCTCTATCCAAAAAGAGCTCTTCCCTTTTCCATTACTTATACCTTCTGACTTGCACCCCTGTCTTTATAAAACAATTGACAATTGAAAAATCCTAACAGTGGCAGTTTTACTCCACATTACCCTTCAGGCTCAATGTCTGGAGGAAATAGTTTACGCACTCACACACTTTCCCACACCTGCCTATATATTGTGGTGTAAGGGAAACAGGAATCTGCCCACACTGATACATTAATTCCATTTATCTTTAAGATGCACTTGGGAGGATGATATCCCTCTGTTATTTCATTAACAGAGCTTTCACAAATTACCAGTACCTCCACATTGTCATCTTTCTCTTCTTCAAAATAGTCTACTTTGTTTTCTCTCACAATATTTAGGATCTTTTCCAAGCTTCACAATTTTCAGACCTACACCTCCTTGAAAAATGGCCTAATGTCTTGCACTTGTAGCACTTAGTCGTCGCAGCGGGGCATTTTTCTGCTTCCACAGTATGCCTAAAAAACTCCCACACCTGAAAAATGTATGTTTATTTTTGCCTGCTGGTACTTTACCAACAGGAACCTTAGACTGAATTCCAGCCACATCCTCAACACTCTTCCTAACTTTATGAATTACATTTACCTTGTTAAGATCATGCTTATCCTTCCCTTGCTCTCCATTGAGCTCCTTAACATACCTGGATGTATTCTCCACCCGCTTTGCAATATCAATGGCCTTTTGCAAGGACGGGTCTTTTAAGTCCAATAGGCTTTCCTGAATTTTGCTGTTAATTGTTTTATTGATGAACTGGTCTCTAATAATTTCCTCATGTAAGTCCTTGAACCTGCATGTGGCAGCTAAAGTTCTTTGCACAGCTACATACTGCTCCACTGTCTCTCCTTGCAACTGAGCCCTAGAAAAAAACATGTCTCTCAACAACTATGCCAGTTCTTTTTCCATAATTTACCTCCAAAGTTCTCATGACCTCCACATACTCATAAGTAGTTACCTTCTCTGACTCTGATCCTTCCTCACCTTCTCCTTCTTGATTGGTCGAAGTAGCACCTATAGGCTTAGGTAGAGTCTTTAACAACTTCCTACCTTCAACTCACAGATTTTGTTTTAACAATGCTACCTTGCGTGATGCCAAAAAGGTTTCACCCCCTATTGACTCCAAATATGTTTTGAATGATTCATGCTAGTCTTCCCACACCATGGCTGGAACCCTTGGGTTTTGTAAAAATTTGGGCGGGACTATTACTGATGTGGCATCCGTGACCTTGCAATATGGTAAATTTTACAAGTGTAAATACTTGACACAGTATAATTCACTAACACAAACACCTCCGCAACAGCAAAATCAGGAAAAGTAATGCCAGTCAATAGTTAATAGTAACTGAAGTAATCGCTGCAGTCTTTCACCAATAGTATAAGTATTTAAATGCACATGTGACAGAACACTCCACAAACTAAAATAAAAAATGTAGACACCGTTGGTCACCACGTTGTCCTCATCCTTTACTGTCATATGCTCATTGTCGTGCTGCAAAATGCTATTTCTTGCTCGGTCCCCCTGAGGTTTCTCCCTCTTTCAGCAAAACGCCACTACGCACCTCAGTTTGCAAACACTGCATTCAGTAGACGCACAACGCGTTACGCACACAAATCAATTAACGTGTGCACTGTCTACCTACGGAAACCTGGAGAGACACAAAGCATGCCTTGGAAACCACTGGCGATCTGATCACCGCGGCAACCACAATGACAAAACAACAATCCGGCGTCTGCGCTTCCTCCGTGATGCCTTTGTGCCCACAATGAACTGTTCCTAGAATCACTCCGGCAATCGCAGTGACAAAACACAAGCCTGGGTTGGCACCTCCTTCATGATGCTTTCATGCCCAGAATGCACTGTTCCTAGAATCCTTGCTGGATGTCCACGTCACAGTCCAGCCTTGCTTCTGCTCATGCTGCTGCTCAAGATGCTGCTCACGCTGCTGCTGTCATGACAAGATGCCAAAAGAACACAAGTAAATGATTCCAGAGCCACACTGATCATAGGTAAATGATTTAATCTGCAGAAAGAAGACACGTTTCGACAACAGCCGTGGTCTTGATCATATATATATATATATATATATATATATATATATATATATATATATATATATATATATATATATATATATATATATACTACACCACGTTTCCCAGATTCACCACATATGCCGCTCTCTTGTGTGATGGGTGCAACTCACTCCCGGAGGTGATTCCGCAAACAATTCCAAAAAACAGTCCCTCACAGGAAACATGGTGCCCTCAGGAGCATGATTTTAAAAGCGTTTTTATTGTACCACAGTGCTGCCGAAAAAAACGTGTTTCGGCCTCACCGGCCTTTGTCAATTGATCAATTTGTTAGGAAACTGAAATTGAAAAAGATGTTTCAAGGTATCACCAATGAAAAGGAGATCAGTACTAGTGGTAGCCAGGAACCTACAGGCATTTTAATGGGCAATGACTTGGAGATTTTGAGACCTTTGCATAAATTACAGGGTTTTCCACCAATAACAACAGAGGATATAGCTAATAGCAATTTACAACTGTTAGAAGAAGCGGAAATATCCCAGAGAAGTGAAAAATGTGAATTTAAGATCAAGTCGAAATGTATCAGAACAACTGCCTTTGCTTTATATGATTGACAGTTTCCACGAAGTGGCCATTAAGGATTTGGATAAATTGAGGAGGAGTGGAATAGATAGAGGAAAAACTAAGAAGAAAAAGCAATATAACTTATCCAAAGCACAATGGCAGGCGATTCAGTCTCTAAAAGTAGATCAGTCAATTGTTGTGAAGCCATCTGATAAAGGAGGACATATTGTCCTACATGACATGGCTAAATACCAACAAGAAGCCTTTAGACAGTTAAACAACACACTGTGCTATCAAGTAATTACCATAAAGGAATATAACAAGAGCATTCAAGAATTCTATAGGCTAATTACACAATGGAGAGACAGAGGAACACTTGATTATCATGAATATCTGCTCTTAAAGGTTGATCATCAATTAGTCCTGACATTTTACAACATCCCCAAAATTCATAAGGATAATCAGAAACCACCAGGACGCCCAATAGTGTCCTCAAAGGGAAGTCTATTAGAGAATGCTTCTGTCTTCGTGGATTTGGTTCTCTATCCTTTTGTGAAAGGTCTGAGTTTGTACATCAAGGACACCACAGACTTTATGAGAACCATCCAGAATATCCCATGGGAAGAGAATTTGTTGCTTGTAACCCTGGCTATTACGAGCCTCTATACATGTATAAAGCATGAGCAATGCCTAGATGCAGGGAAGTCCTTAAAAGAAAGACCTTTGAAATCTCTGGAACATACTGAGATGATTGTGTAACTTATATCTTTCTGCCTCAATAACAACATTTTTCTATTTGCAGGTATGTTGTATCTACAGAAACAGGGGATTGCTAGCTCGCGTTTCACCCCCAGATATGCGAATCTCTTCGTAGGCTGGTAGGAGAAGCATGTGGCCTGGGTAGAGGCCTATGATCAGTGTGTGAATAAGGAGGCCTTATGAGCCTGATATATTGATGATGTTTTTATATTGTGGCAAGGGTCGCAGAAGGAAGCTGAGGAGTATATCACTGCTTTGAATAATAGCTACTGTAATCTGCAATTTACAGGCAATATCAGTAGAACAGAAGTGGCATTCTTGGATTTGTTGGTATACATCAAGGGTAGGCAACTGATGACAAAGTTGTATCTTAAACCCACTGCAGGGAATTCGATATTGCATGCGACCAATCAGCATCCTCGCAGTCTAGTTAAAAGTATCCCATATGGAGAATTACTCCTCTTAAAACGTAACTGCACCACCATAGAAAACTATGAACTGGCAGAACAGGAGGTGGTTCAAAGATTTGAAAGAAGAGGGTACTCGAAAAAGATCTTAAAGCAAGATTCTGCAAAAGCACATAAGCCGGATAGACAACAGCTATTGGTGCAACACATCGGTAAATGAAAAGACGACTCAGTAACCTGATTGATTATAAATCTCTCTGCAGAATCAGGAGAAATTAGAAGTATAATCCAGAGACACTGGAAAATTCTTCAATCAGATAAAACCATAGGCCCCTAAATTCCGGCAGAACTTAGTGTGACTTACAGGAAGAGTACTTCTTTGAAGGACCATAATCACTTTATATTTTATAAATATAATGATTGAAAGACCAAAAGTGACTGGCTTATTCCCATGCATGAGGTGTAAAGCATGCAGGAAAAGCGGTAAAGTCAAAGATTACCCAATACCAGGAAGCAAAAGCCAGGAAACCCATTATGAAGCTACTTAACTGCAATACCACCTTTGTAGTATATTGCCTGATATGTCCATGCAAACTAGTATATGTGGAGAGCACGGTACATCAGGCAAAGAAAAGAGTCCTTGAGGATGCATGGGCAATCACAAACAGAGATAACAACTGCCCAGTGGCGATACATTTTGCCTCAAATCACTAAAGTAATAGTGGCTTCCTGAGTTTTTACTGTATAGACCAGGAACCTATAGTTGAGAGAGGAGGGGTTAGGGTGAAAGCCCTAAGAAGACTAGAATCAAGGTACATCATTGAGTTGAAGACCCATATACCTTATGGCCTTAACAGTGAAGAAGAATTGTGGATACATATTGGTTAAACTTTGACCAAATGTGAAATAGGGAGGGTTTATTTTCTATCATTTAGGAGTAGTAGAAGAAACAGAATTTGTCCGGCGCATATATGCTGGCTTCTCTCTCCACTTTCCTCCTTCTTTTTCCCTCTTTCTACTTTCTTCTTCTTCTTTCTCCTGCTTTCTTTCTTTTTGTCACTCTTTCTCTCCCCCTTTTCTTTTTTATTTTCTTTTCTTTCTCTTTTCTTTTAAATGTGAATAGATGGTTAGGAATCAGCAATTGCACTAAGATTATATTACACATAGCGTACACTTTAAAACGGGATAGTTGTGTATTGCGACTGTATTGAGATTTGCTCTGATATAGGAAATGATATAAGTGCACTTTATGGTGACAGTGATCAAATTGAGATCCGAGCAGGATTGTAAAAAAATTCTAAGCACTTTATAACAAATGAAGGCAGGATATACAGGCACCTTACAAATCTTTTTATTTGCAGTGCAATACTATGTCATATGAGGAAAATGAAATCATGGCGGTAAGATATTTGGAATAGGATTGCTAAATATATAAGCACTTTATTATAAACATAGGAAGGGCACCCAAGCACTTCATAATCATGTAATTTATTTATGTATTTATAGTATATAACTATGTTGTATGAAGAAAATAAGATGATGGTAGATGGCTGTGTACATTAAGATGGAATTATACAAAGCCCATACAGGGCACAATTATGGTGGGTGGAAGCCCAGGAATAATTGGTTGTGAAAAGTGACTGAAAATATTGAGAAAAGAGCAAAAAATAAGGTGAAAATGACTCCCAAGAGTGGAAAAATATAGTTTTCAGGAATGGCCCATACAGGGCATATTTAGTAAGGTTGTAATAATATATGTGAGCTATTTGTGAGCATTACATTTAATATTGATGAGAAGTATCATCATTAGCATTGCTGCAAAGAATTATTTGCA
This sequence comes from Calotriton arnoldi, assembly GCA_963921515.1. Taxonomy (NCBI): domain Eukaryota; kingdom Metazoa; phylum Chordata; class Amphibia; order Caudata; family Salamandridae; genus Calotriton; species Calotriton arnoldi. The sequence goes on along the minus strand of CAWUFW010006313.1, from coordinate 276,231 downwards.
GTTATGCGATTGACAAACGGTAGTATCAATATGATATATGTAATACCCAGCCATGACTAGCCTAAAATGGCAGCGCATCCTGTTCCAACGTGAAAAATGTTGTCCATCTACTCAGTTGATTGTAAACACATAGGGGTGAAGGTTTGAATAGATGGAAGTGAAATCAAGATGACGCTGATATTGACAAAGGCCAAAGCGTATTTGTCAGCAGCACAGTGGTACAATAAAAACGCTTTTAAAATCATCCCCTGAGTGCACCATGTTTCCTGTGAGGGACTGTTTTTTGGAAATATATATATTTATATATCTGCCTGAAATAAACACCTTACCATCGATCACTGGGCTCGAGAATCATCTTTTCCAGTGATTTATCGCATGCAATTTTGTGGTGGCGGCGTCCGCCTTCAAAGCCCCGACTCGCGAGGAAGGGCGTTCATTTTCCGGCCACCTCACATTTGGATTTTGCCCAAAGAGAACGCCCGCTGGCCTCAACTCAACCCGGAAGCAAAGGATCGCCACTGATGCCGTTGAAAACAGTCTGAGGTAGAGGCAGGTGTGTAGCCACGTACTTCTGTGCCTGGCTCTCAGCAATCCCGCCTCCTCCATGATATGGTGGATTTTCGGACAGAATGCCGCTTCAGTAGCTCTGGGCAGTTATCAACATCTAGAGCTCGGGTAAGCCATTTCGGCACATATACGCGTGATCGTAAGGAAATAAAGGAGGTTTCTCCGTTTGTGAAAAGTATGGCAGATGAGTTCTTAATAGGCCGGGAGGCCTCTGCCAAATTAATTTTGAAAAAGTCAACATCTCAAAGTGAACCCACAGGAAGTAGTAGTACACTGCCTAACATAACCTCAATTGGAATTAGACAAAGAGGCAACATGCTGGAACGATTAAGGCGCAAGGAGATCAGCAGATGGTGGGAAGCAACCTCCCTACAAAATTATATCAAAGTCAATCGTATTCCAAGAGGATTGAGGATTTTCATCATACCGACATTGTCTGTTCCGAAACCACGAGTTCTGAAGGACTGGATGGAGAATACAAATGCATGTTCAAAAAGAATGCTTGAAATTCTAATTGCCAATGCATGGGAGGAACATAAAGATCTAATGTCACAGATACAACGGCTGATGGAGGCATTTAAAAAGGAAGAAGACCAGACCGAGACTATAAACATTTTGAAAGAAGTTGATGAAAAATTCAAGCATTTGAGAAGGAGGTAATTGCAAGGAAGCAACGGAAATTCATCAGGGATGAACGAGATTATGCTGTTGGCCGAATTTTAACATTTGCGAAGAAGTTTGACAGGGTCAGATCAGAGCTGGTGAGGGACAAAGCACTTGTAGTGATGGAACCAAGTAAAGAAGGATCAATCACAGACCTCAGCTCAGACCAGGATTCGATCAACAGTATCTCATCCGGCACAGCGGAGCAACTGTCTTTTTCCGAGGAACTTCGCCTCCTCAAAAAAACAAACGAACAATCGAACAGAGAAAGGCCCAAAGAAAGAGGACGAGGAGCAAAAGGCAAAATCAGAAATGAAGAAAAAGACGAAATAAACATCAAGAAAATTGGCATGGGAACACGTGGCCAGACAACAAAGAAAACATAATGGCAGAGAAAGTGCAGAAGTTGACGGTAATTAACCTCTCAAATAGAGTAGTGACTGAAGAGGAAGAAAATGTACTGAGATTAGGCTTATCCTTTTGCCCAGAAACAGGTTTTGACTACGCACAAACCAGAGTTGGCCTTTATAAATTTGAGACGGAAGTTAAAATTATTTAAAATGCATACATTGCGTAATGATAAAGCATCTCTCCCAGTAGGTCAAAATAGATCATCCATAACTGAGACCTGTTTTAGCAATTGAAGATATTCCAACACTAAGAGCCGTTAATTAATTAAGTCATCAGAGTCAATTAGGCAGTGAAAGTGAGAGCATGGCCCCCTTTTGATCCAGCTCACCTAGCAGACCTCCAACAGATATTTGGGTTACAAACTGGGGACTCAGACTGCACAGACTTTAGAGTAGCTTCTAGATATACACCTTTCATTGCCAAAGATAACATTGACATCTTTGGGGATCTGGTATCACAAGATTTGCTAAGTCTCATCGGTCAAACACCAGGACACAGAAACATGACTAAAGCACAGTGGGAAGCAGTGAGATGCCTACAAAGCGATCCTGACTTAGTCATTAAACCCTCCGATAAAGGGGGAAACATTGTACTCATGACTAGAAAAATGTATGTGCAAGAAGCACATCGCCAACTTAACGATAAGGCGTGCTATTACAAAGTGAATAAATCATACTTGATTGACCTACAGAAAAGATATTTCACATTGGTAGAGGGATGGTATGACAGGCAATTACTCAGCTGGGATGAGAGACAATTTCTCCAGAATAAAACACCTACAACACCCACACTGTACCTACTGCCTAACATACACAAGAATGGGAAAGCCCTAGAACCTCCAGGGAGGCCTATTGTGTCATCAAAAAATAGTCTGCTAGAAAATACCTCTGTTTTTGTCGATCATTTCCTATGTCCATTTGTAAAAGACCTGAACTCGTACCTAAGAGATGCTACAGACTTTTTACAGAAAATACAGAACCTTGTACTAAATGATAATCATTGGCTTGTATTCCTTGATGCAGAAAGCCTTTATACGAGCATCAGGCACTCGGACGGATTGAAGGCATGCCAGTATTTCTTGAAAACACGTAGCATACAACTTCTGGAACACATACACATGATCTTAGCCATGATTGAGATATGTCTCAAGGAAAATGTTTTTATGTTTGAGAGAGTATTTCAAACAACTACAAGGAATGTCCATGGGCACCTGCTTCGCTCCCAGCTACGTCAATTTGGTTGTGGGCTGGTGGGAGAAGCAGGTGCTCTGGAATGATAACACCGAGCATTGGATTTATAATGCGAAGAAGTGTCTAAGATATATTGATGATATTTTCTTTCTTTTTGTGGGAAGGCACCGAATCTGAACTTAAACTGTTTGTTAATGCACTTAATGATAATTCGTTGAGGTTGAAATTTACCATGCATCACAGTAAGAAGAGCGTAGATTTCTTGGATCTGAAACTAGTGATTGAGAATGGTACCATCCAAACTGAGTTATACAGAAAAGAAACAGCTGGCAACTCGATATTACATTCTTCAAGTTGCCACCCACCCAGCTTCAGATGGGGGATACCATATAGTGAATTTCTGAGGGCCAAACGAAACTGTAGTTCCACAGTCAGCTACCAATGCAAGAAACAGGATATGGTAAAAAGATTCAGGGAGAGAGGCTATTCACGTAAAGCCTTAAAACAAGCTGAAGCTCACGTGGTAAGCTTGAGTAGAGGTGAGGTTCTGTTTCAATCCACCAACCTCAGAATCCCCAAAGAAACAACACAAGACCCTATAATGTTTATCACCAAGTTCAGCAGTCAAGCTGGACAAATACGGAAAATATTGAAAGCTAGATGGGGAATATTGAGACAAGATCCTGTCTTAAAAAACAAAGTAGGTCTTAATCCATCTATGACCTATCAAAGAAATTCCTCACTTAGAGATCTCCTTGTAAACAGTCACCTTCAGGGCAAGGAAACCAACTGGCTGAAATAAGCCAAGGTATTCCGTAAGTGCGGAAATTGCAAAGCATGCAGATACAGTGAGAATGTCACTGAAATCACTCTTAAGAGAATCAAAACCAGATGGAAAATCCCCAAATTTATCACGTGTAGTACTGATTTTGTTGTTTACGCCATAACCTGTCCATGCGATATGTGGTATATTGGCTCGACTACTTTCCCAGTAAAAAAAGGAATACTTGAACATTGGAGAGCCATCACCAATAGGGACTTTAGCTATAGCACAGCTAAACACTTTTCAAAAAGGCATGCAAGAGATTAGACCAAGGACAAACTATTTGGTCTGGACACACCCCTCCTGCACCAGAGAGGTGGTAATCAACTAGCCGCATTACGCAAGCTTGAATCCCGTTTCATTTTACAAGCTGGTACAAAATTTCCTGATGGGATGAATTATGATGAGCAAATGCATTCCCATCTATGCAATAGCTGCACTATGTATAGTATCCTGGCAGGGCACCCTGCTTTCTTCCTCCCATGTTTTCCCTTACCCCTCCTTTTTTCCTTTTACATCAAAACAAACCTCCCCTCCCCCTCCCCCCACAACCCTCCCTCCCCGTTCCCCTTCCTTCCCTTCCCCCTTCTTTTCCGCTCTCTCTTTTCTCATTGTCTTCACTTATTTGAGCACAATTGTGATGTGGTATTCGATGTAAACCTTGAATAATCCGTGATCCATTACAACAGTTCTCATATACCCGGCGATTGTATGATAGTTGTTACAATCCAACATGAGTACAGATTATTAACCTTCTTTTTATTATTTTTTGTAGGAATTGAGTGGCATGGGTATAGAAGATCCAACACATTTTCTCGATTATTGTTATGTGCACCGGGTGTACAGATGTTCAGCGAACAACTACTACTCCTAGTAACTATAGTTAACTAGGGATTATTTTCTGCCCCTGTTTTCACTTTTCCTTTTCTTTTACACATGATTTATTTTCTCACATGGCAGCAGTAATTTACGTTTGATAAATAGTAGACTTGTGACAAATGCATTCTATGTTGATCACTCAGTGCTCAACTACGATAAGGTACTATACAAGTATCATGAATAGATTCACTCATGGGGAGCTACTAGAGATAGCATAAATTATCGCTTTATGGCTACTTTACCCTCAATTCATGAGTTTTCTTCTTTTCTAACTCGGATACTTGTGATGGATCATGTATACAGGGCCAGAAAAGATGAGGCCGCACCTATTTGTGTTACGTGTGATAACACATTGATCAAATGTATTATTCATTGTTTCAATGTATCACAATTTCGTTATATGTTAATGAGCCAGTACCAAATTGGAACTGTGTCCCGAGTTGTACCACATGAGGTTATCAATTAGAACACTTATTCTCTGTGGTTAATAAATAGTGGTGAAGTGTGGAATTACGGGTACTATACCCTGGATTCTTGCTGATATTACCCCGAATCCATGACAGGACTCGTGTTTTGCTTACACAATTGAATCATGTATATTTAGAAATTTAGTTTTCGTGTGAACTGTAAGACCACATATACCATGAATCATGCCAAGGCCTATGAATTATGCTACTACAGCAACTTACTTACAACATAAGTGTAAAGTTTTATTGTTTTGAATGGAGCTTTATTGAGATTTGGGGATTGTAACATGCCATTGATTGAAGTGTAGGAGCATCAGGCATGATATCGAAATGTTAACCTGAGTGCTGGGTGTCATAATTCGAATATTGTGAATGAATAACATTGTTTCACGGTGGAGATGAATTCTTGTGTTTATGAGATACCGCATCTCTATCCCCCCTTTTTTTATGCTAATGAAATATTGCGTCAGTTGACACCGATGTATGTGCCTTTAAGAACCCCATGAACCAGGACTGGGTCATGTGATCAAGACCAGGGCTGTGGTCGAAAGACGTCATCTTTGTGCCTGAAATAAACACCTTACCATCGATCAGTGGGCTGGTGAATCATCTTTTCCAGTGATTATTCGTATGCAATATATATATAGGGGTGGGCGGAATTTGCTTAGTCGCGCTACGCAAAGGTCTGCGAAATGGTAAAAAATCTCCGTGAGCACGCAGGGTATCCGCGAACACGCGGATTTGCTTGTTCCCCCCGTTCGCAATGCTTTTTTCCTGTTCGCGAACGCTGTTTGCGTGCTCGGGGGAAATATCTCGCCAACACGCATTTTGAAAGCCCGAACAAGCAAAAAATTCCGCGAAGCCGCGGATCGCGTAATTTTGGGCAATTCCATCTTCTCCGCGGAACTGGAAATTACCCAAATTCCGTAAATTCCGCGAGCGGAACGGAATTTACCGCCCAGGCCTATATATATATATATGTATGTATGTATGTATGTATGTACGTATGTGTATATATATATATATATATATATATATATATATATATGCCTGGGCGTAGTTTTGCTACGCGGAACTCCACAAAGTTACAAAAAAACTCTGCTAAGTTCCGCAAGTGGCGGAGTGTAGTGCGAACTACTGTTCGCGCTGGTCTTCCTGCCGCTCAGGTAGAAATTCTACCCGAGCGGCAGCTCGTGCTCATGAACTTACCGTTCGCGAGCGCGAACGGGGAAAAAACTCTGGTGATCTGTGCGAAGTGGTGTTTTCTGCACTCCGCGAGCTGCGCGGAGTGCAGAAAACTCCGCAAACACTGCGAGACGGAGTGGAGTTCACCACCCAGGCCTAATATATATCTTATATATATATATTTATATATATATATATATATATATATATATATATATATATATATATATATATGTTACGCTCAAACTTCCTGTATGCCGATCCTTGGCAGAACCACCAGGCACGGACCTCAGTCAAACTCGCAAGAAGACTTTAAACAACGAAGTCTTGTGGAGAAAGCAGTGTAGTTTATTAAAAGTAAACCACCAGATTAAACAGGCATAATGCCCTCCATGATGCGTTTCGCTCGCCACACGCGAGCTTGATCACATGATACGCCACATGATATATATATATATATTGCATACGAATAACATTGAGGCCCGGATGTGAACTACAAATGATTGTACTGCCGAAGCAGTTGGTTCCACGCCTGGATAACGGGATATTGTCATCCATTGGTTGCAGTTACACCAATAGCAGTAGCAGCTGGATATTTAAACAAACTGCCCACTGTGCCTGAAATGAAATGATTTTATTGCACTGAAGAAGGCATTATGCCAAAACGCGTCTGCAGGAATGAATCATTTTTATTTTTTTAAAATCTTTTTTATTGTAGAACTAACAGTGACAATACAAAAAAAAAACAAAAAAAACAACAACATAAGTTAAAGCAATCGTCAAAAAGGGGTGCATCACTGAAAATAAATGCCTCATATTTGTGATCAATAATAAATAAAATAGACAATAGCAATGACATACAGGCAGATCGCAGTCTTCGATTTCTAAAGTGATTCTCCATCTACATTATAAGGAGCATCATCTGCAAAGGGGGTACATAAAAGTCCTCTATATTCGTTCCATGGGCCCCACAATCTAGTCCATTTGCCCCGGCAGCCTCTACCTTCGTATATCACCCTCTCGGCTTGCATGCACCAGTCCATATCTGCAGCCCAGTCCGTACTCCGGGGCACGACTCCTCCCTTCCATGTTCTGGCAATATTCCTCTTTGCTACAATACAACCCAGTGAGACCCACAGTTGTTCGAGTGCGATTCAGATCTGTGGCGTCCCAAATGTTTAAGAGACACAGCCTTAGGGTGGGGTCTATTGGTTTCTGACATATTTGGGACATAAGGGATATAATCTCGTTCCAGTAGTGTTGGAGGATCGGACAGTCCCACCATTGATGCAGAAAAGTACCCACGGCACCACAGTCACGGGGACAAAGTGGGGAGGTTAGGAATCCCATCTTAACCAGAGCTGTGGAAGTATAGTAAGCTGTGTGGAGTAATTTTAGTTGGATAAGTTTAAACCGGGACCTGATGGCCACCTCCTTGGGAGAAGCCAGGGCCTCCCTCCAGTCTTCATCCGGTATGTCCCCTAGATCGTCCACCCATTTCCTACGAATTTTATCGAGTGGTTCTGGTAGGTTGTTAAGTATCTTACGGTATGTTAAGGAAATAGCCTTATCTGGCAGGTAGTCGTCTAGGAGCCTGTCTTCTAAAGGCAATGAGGCGGGGAGGTCCGAGCCCTTAGGAATGGCCTTGGTGAGTGTGCTACGTGCTTGCAGGTAACGAAATGTTTTCCCCTCATGGAGCTGGAATTTGGCCTGTAGCTCAACGAATGGAACCACCGAACCCTTCACCCACATGTCTCCGACTTCAGAGAGACCAATCAGGTCCCATTTATTAAAACCGGGCTGATTTGACAACATCCCCAAGTGACAGGATTCTAGCAATGGGGTAACTTGTGTGATTTTACCTTTCCATCCCAGCGCGGTTGTAGCTGCATACCAAATTGAAACTGTGGTGGAGGTGGGTGGGAACAAAGGGACATGCTTGGGCCCGCCGTAGAGTGCCCTCAAATAGTTATCCGCTCTCATATTAAAGCGGTCCATTCTGTACGCTGGGTCCGCAATAGGGCAATGGGCCCAGTGATTGAGGACCATCAGTTGAGAGGCCCAATAATACATTTTAAGTGCAGGAAGTGCGATACCGCCGTCGTACCAGCTACGCTGGAGTTTGTCCAACGCGATCCGGGGAGTGCCGCCATTCCATAACAGGGAACGGACTTCAGAGTCAATTGTTGAGAAATATTGTGGTGAGACTGAGTAGGGTGTATTTTGCAGGGCGTACAAAAAACGGGGGAGTGCCATCATTTTAAAAAGGGCCGCCCTTCCGAGTAAGGTGAGAGGCAATCCCTTCCAATGCTGCACATCCGCACGGAGGCGGTATAGGGGTGGAAGAAGATTCCTCCTGTGAAAGGCATCCTGATCCTTCGTAACGTATATACCCAAGTAACGGAAGCCCTCCGTGGTTCATCGGCCGTACAATCTCAGGGAAGTCGTGGAGGATTCCCACTAAGGACATATATCAAGGATTTGTCCCAGTTGATAATGTAGCCCGAGTATTTCCGAAAAAGAGCCAGGATATGGAGCACTGAATGCAAGTAGGACCAGGGTTTGGCTAAATACAAAAGAATATCGTCGGCATATAGGGATATTCTATCTGACCAATCTGGAGCCCAATTTAATCCACGAATAGATGGATCCCCTCTAATCCACACCGCTAAGGGCTCCAATGCTAACGCGAAGAGCAGCAGTGACAGGGGACAGCCCTGCTTCGTACCTTTCCCCAATTCAAAAACCACCGATCTGCCACCGTTAACTGTAACGCATGCCAAGGGCTTGGTATACAATAAACGTATCCAGGCCAGAAAATGTGGGCCAAATCCGTATCTCTCCAAGGCGGCAAATAAAAAGGGCCATTCCATCATATCGAACGCCATTTTAGCGTCTAAGGACACAATTATTGCATCTTCTCGTATGGTGGAGGCCCTGCCCAGCACCCCGTAGAGGCGACGGAGATTGATTGCCGTGTTTTTTGTCGGCATACAACCGGATTGGTCCGGGTGGATCAGCTTATGTAGGTGGGGCGATAGACGAAGGGCCAAGAGCTTAGCTAGGATTTTGACCTCCGGGTCCAGAAGGGAGATCGGTCGATAGGATCGGTCCCGAGGTTTTCCTTCTTTATGTATAACTACAATATTAGCCAGACGCTGTGTCTCGGGCAGGGCCCCATGATCTACACTTTCATTATACATTCGGAGGAGATATGGAGCTAGGACCTGCGAGGCCACTTTGTATAATTCGATTGGGAGGCCACTAGGTCCCATGGCCTTTCCAGAGCGCAGTGCCCCCTATTGCTTTAGACACCTCCTCAGAATCAAGAGGTGCATCAAGATCAGTCGCATCTTGGGGGTCCAAGCGCGGCAGGGGGAGGGTGGAAAGTAAGTCAGCGGCCTCCTTCTGGGTTGAAGTGGATGTAGGGACATAGAGACGTTCAAAGTAATTAGCAAAAATCTCCGCAATTCCGTCCCGGTCACTACGCCTCTCCCCGTCCGGCGCAACCATTTCAGCAATCCATCGATTGGCCGCCTCTCGTCTATCCAACCACGCCAGTATTTTACTGGCTTTATCTCCTATTTCATAAACCCTATATTGAATAGAGCGATAATGCGCCCGGGCTGCCTCACTAGCAATGTCATGGTATTCCTTCTGCTTCACTGCAAGCCTATGAGAGGTGTCTGGGGAGGCAGAGGCGATAAGATCACGTTCGAGGTTAGCCACCTCTAATTCAATATCTTCTAATCGTTTACGTTGTTCCTTTCGATGGCCCGCCACAGCTGCCACCCCGCACCCGCGAATCACCGTTTTGTACGCCTCCCACAATGTTACATCGGAGTCTACGGAGCCATCATTTTCTGTAAAATAATCGGACGTGGCCTTTATCAGCTTATCTTGTATGTCCGGAACTCGGAGATACTATGCGTTAAGGGCCATCTCTTGATGTGAGCGGGACGAAACCCCACCGTAATGTGCTAAGATCGGGGAATGGTCGGATATGCCCCTGGGTAAGAAGGATATGTCACCAAACATGGAAAGTTGAGAGGCCTGGCAAAAAAGATAATCAATACGGGACAGACTCCCATGGACCCCGGAGAGGAAGGTGTATTGTCGATCTAAAGGATGAAGAGTACGCCACGCGTCAATCAATCCAAGGGCCTCTAAAAAGTCCGATAATAATTTCCCCTGTGGCTCAGGACGTCGGGATGGCAAATGGTCTATCTCTCCGACTATACCGGCATTACAATCACCCCCCAATAAAAGGTCTCCCTCAGGCAAATTCAGCAGGTGCGAGCCCAAAGCGGTCAATGTGGAAGAGTGAAGTTTGGGGGGAATGTACAGTGAGGTCACATTGAGGGAACGGCCCTCCCAATCTCCGGACACAGTAACAAAACGTCCATCAGGGTCATGTGTGGTTTTCTTAACATGAAAGGAAAAGGAGGATCTTGCAAGGATACCCACCCCCCTGGATCCCCTGGTGTATCCTGCATGAGCAAGTAATTTGTAGCCCCAGCGGTTCAGCGCCTTATATGTCGTGCCCGGTATGTGTGTCTCTTGTAGAAGTATAAGGTCTGGGGAGTGTCTCTTCAGATACTGCAAGACCAAACCCCTTTTAATCCGATCGCCCAGTCCGTTAACATTCCAGGTAATCAATTTAAGTCGGCCCAGGGGTGTGGAGAAGACAGGAGTGTCACCCATTAGAATCTTGAAACAGGGACCCCAATTCCCATCAAGCACGATGAACCAGTGTACACAATAAGACACGGTGCAGAAACATACAGGTGTAATCTCTATAGGCATCAGCTACCATCGTATAAATGCACATAATCGACCTAGACAGACTGCATAAAACATAAAACAAAAAACAAACAACCCCCTTTGTGGAACACCCAGAAACCCCCCCCACCCTGCCTCCCTGCAACGTGGACTCAGAACTGCCCACCACCCCAATTTGCAGAGCGCTTGGATACCCATAGAGAACCTAATAAGAGGGAAACGCTACCTAACCAACATACCCCAAGATTCAACCCTCTTCCCCCCAAAGGACAAAATATCTGCCCAAAATATAAATCAAAATAGCTGGCAACTGTAAGTGGGAGTCTAGAACCCCGAGTACAACAATGAACCATGTCCCAACATTCCTATTCTTCCCAGAAATCAATGTCAAAACAAAAATTGTGCGAAAAATACATATTGAAAGACCTATGTACTTAGGACACTATGTGAATAACAGACGATTATTGTTCATAACGGGTCAGGAGTGTGACCCAGGGACTTAAGCAATATCTCAACCACTCGCAAAATACAAGAAACATGAGTCTCAGCCTGTAATGGCTGCTATGATACCTGCACCATATAAGTTCAACTAGGCCTCCCTGGAGGACGTTTGGAGTCGTGTGCGTGTTCCCGGGAGGCAGTGTCCTGATCCGGAGTCGACCTCCACCCCTCCAACCAGTCCCAGGTCTCCTCTGGGGAGTGGAAAAATAGTCACTTGCCATCTGCCTGCACCCGCAGCTTTGCCGGGAAAAGCATGGCATATTTCAAATTGTGTCCCCTAAGAGTGCGTTTGACTTCCAGGAAGGAACGACGTTTCAATTGTACCTTATGAGTGAAGTCTGGAAAAAAGGTTATACTGGAATTCTCAAATTTCTAGGGGTGGTTCATTCCTAGCAGCCTGAAGGATGACATCTCGATCCCGAAAATTGAAAATGCGCGCCAGGATAGGACGTGGGGGAGCGCCCGGCTTAGGAGGGCCTCCAGGTACTCTGTGGGCGCGTTCGACGGAGAAATAATTGGAGAGGGATCGAGGTTGTAGATGGTTTTGGATTAAGTCCTCCACGAAAAGATCAGTAGCCGGCCCCTCCGCCCATTCAGGAACACCTAAAATACGTATGTTGTTCCTTCTTGCGCGCCCTTCATAGTCCTCCAGCCGGGCCTCAAGGTCAGACGTCTGGGCTTGTAAGTGCTTGACCACTGACTCCAGGCGTGTGGTGGAGGTCGTGAGCGTAGCGATGGACCCTTCATTTACCTTGACTCGTTCCCCCATATTCCGGAGGTCAGCACGGATCAAATTGACATCAATGGAGACAGTGTCAATTTTGAGCTTCAGCGCCGTGCGGAACCCCTGTACAGCCTCCATTATGTCCGCTAGCGTCGGGCCGCCCTCAGTAGACTGTCGTGTTGTTTCATCATCTGGGTGTCGCACCCCAGAGTCCACGGCTTTGGAGTTGGCATACTTAGATCATTTTTCAAGCGTGGATGGTTTGGGTCCCCTCGATGTGGCCATTGTGTCTTACGCTTCCACCCCAAGCAAGGAACAGCAGGGGTCAATCTCGTCAGGAGACACGTAGTGACGGCCATAGACCGGCCGCCGGTTCCTAGGCACCCGTCTGTATGGCGATGGGTCACACGTGCCTCAAAATGGCGGCCAGCGGGAGTTATGTCAGGCGCAGCCTGGGCTTCACGGAACTTTTCTCCCCGGGATAATACCGCCCTGATAGCAGTAGGTGTGAGAGGTCATAGAGTGTCGCCCTTCGCCGGCTGTAAACGGTACCCCCCACTCCCTGAAGGTGAAGATCTTCAAACGGATAAAGGACAAGGGAGGGGGGAGAAAGAGAGTCAGAACCAGTAAATTTGGTCCTGCTGCCCCCCAAGCGTCCACAGGCCTTCGCGCTATCTCCCAGAGCAGGCGGGGGCGCAGGATCGTTGAGGTCGACCCTCAGCTTCCTCCCAGATATCCGGCCGCCGGGGCAACAAGGCTCCGTATACGTTGTTCGGCCCCAGCGCGTTGAATAGGGCGCCCCAGGCTCATGCGACTTACTGGCAATCCGGGACACTTCACATCAGCTCTCGGTTCAGGCAGATGCGCCCAGTCCGCGCCTTCCGTCCACAGTGCGGTCCGACAGCCGCAGGCGTTTTCCAGGGCCGCTGGCTTTCAGCGCGTTCCCGGGCCGCGCCGCAGGCCGCGCGGCATCTCTGCCAGGTCCACCCCCGTCTCACGGCTGCAGGATATATTTGGCGCTAGCGTCGGCGTATGGTCACCAATTCGCCTCGGGGAAGGCTCCGAGCAGTCAGTAGCTCAAGGTACTCCTCCGACCTCGATAATTACGGGCATCCGGATCTGTGTTGCGGATTTATTCGGGGAATTAGCCGGTGGCCAACCGGAGCTCTACCCCAGAGCTGCCATCTTGGTTGTCGGCTAGCCACGCCCCCGGAATGAATAATTTTTAATCATCCAGCGAGTGCTCCGACCTGTGTGTTAGTTGTTGTGTAACAAGAACGGGTCTCACCCCGTCCACGGAAGCACCCGCCATGTATTTGGCATCCAAGGTGAAATCGTGAAAGTGAATATATATATATATATTTATATATATATATATATATAAATATATATGTGTATATATGTATATATATATATATATATATATGGACAACACATGGTAACTCGCAGGAGACGCACTCGAGCTTCCACAAGGTTACCAGCCTTTATTTGCAGTAGGTATGGACACGCACAGTTAGCAGGTAAGATCAGCAGCTTTCCAAAAATGCCGACGCGTTTCGAGTTTCCTCTTCTTCTGGGGCTATCGGAAAGTTCGTGCGGTGGTAGGCAACTCCCCTTAGTTATAGAGTCCCGCCTAATGGCGACATGAAGACTTATGGGAGTTGTAGTGCCTGATTATTCCATAAAATTGAAGTGCACTAATCACTGCCAGTTAAAGCCCGGAGTGGGCCCCCACATACTCGAGTGTCCTCAATCCTACGTTTCAGCCCCACAATGCGGACGGTGAATCCCTTCCACGTGGCCCCCTTGGAATCATGGGGTGGTGCAGTCTCAGCGGACGAGCCTCCGCCTCAATATGGACAACACATGGTAAATCGCATGAGACGCACTCGAGCTTCCACAAGGTTACCAGCCTTTATTTGCAGTAGGTATGGACACGCACAGTTAGCAGGTAAGATCAGCAGCTTTCCAAAAACGCCGAAGCGTTTCGAGTTTCCTCTTCTTCTGGGGCTATCGGAAAGTTCGTGCGGTGGTAGGCAACTCCCCTTAGTTATAGAGTCCCGCCTAATGGCGACATGAAGACTTATGGGAGTTGTAGTGCCTGATTATTCCATAAAATTGAAGTGCACTAATCACTGCCAGTTAAAGAAACTCGAAATGCGTTGGCGTTTTTGGAAAGCTGCTGATCTTACCTGCTAACTGTGCATGTCCATACCTACTGCAAATAAAGGCTGGTAACCTTGTGGAAGCTCGAGTGCGTCTCATGCGAGTTACTATGTGTTGTCCATATTGAGGCGGAGGCTCGTCCGCCGAGACTGCACCACCCCATGATTCCAAGGGGGCCACATGGAAGGGATTCACCATCCGCATTGTGGGGCTGAAACGTAGGATTGAGGACACTCAAGTATGTGGGGGCCAACTCCGGGCTTTAACTGGCAGTGATTAGTGCACTCTAATTTGATAGAATAATCAGGCACTACAACTCCCATAAGTCTTCATGTCGCCATTAGGCGGGACTCTATAACTAAGGGGAGTTGCCTACCACCGCACGAACTTTCCGATAGCCCCAGAAGAGAGAAGCTCGAAGCGCGTCGGCGTTTTGGAAAGCTGCTGATCTTACCTGCTAACTGTGCGTGTCCATACCTACTGCAAATAAAGGCTGGTAACCTTGTGGAAGCTCAAGTGCGTCTCATACGAGTTACCATGTGTTGTCCATATATATATATATATATATATAGAGAGAGAGAGAGAGAGTGTTCTCCTTTGCAGAAACTGCCTTCCTTTTTCCAGATTGTCCCTATCACAAATTTGTTTGCGAAGTGTCAGTTCACCTGACCACTGAAGCTGGAACTGCTTAGAATGAGGCTGTCCTATCAGAATTAAGCCCCATAAAAATTCGACCATATCTTACTTTCAGCACACAGGCATAAGCAATGCTACACCTTCACTTTTTAAGTTCTGCAGCATGTCTACTCTGTGGTTTAAAAAGGAAGCTAGGCTAAGCTTGTGTGTGCACATATTTCTTGATCAGATTTCTGAAGGTCAAACTATGTGACAACAGAGAAGGAAGCAGTGCCAAGTGGCCAATTTTGGAGACTAATCACCTGTAGTAGTTGTTAAAAGAATGAACAAGCTATAAGAGTTGCTGTGGCCTCTAGTTTCGACAATCGCAGCCGTGTCATCCTTTTCCAGTTGTTCTAAAATCATGGTCTATGAAATGGTGCTAAAATTTGCAGCCATTTAATGTGTCGACTATTATCACTGTTCAACCATGTGCCCCATCATAAATAAGAATCGAAGACATAATAAGAAAGATCTCTGTTGTAACTGCAGAAATGGAATAACTTCAGACTTTTTACCCCCTTTGAGAAGCTTAGCAAGGAGAAAGAGGGAAAAGTATATGGGTGATTTGGGAGATGAGTGCATTATTTTAGAAAAAAAGTCAGCAGAAGGATTAGTCCTTGTGGCTCCTACGCCATGACTTTCAGATTAGACATTGATTAAATGTTTTTTTTCTTAAATTCAAGTTAGAAAGCAGCAGGCACTAAAATAATCTTTAGACCTTTGAATGAAATGTATGAATCTCATAGAGACGTCTAGCCACAGATTCCTTAGTTTAGAATAATCCCAAGGCATCAGAATGGATCTGGATTTTTTTATGAGCAGTACCTTGCATGTGATGTAGTTCGACTCCGCGTGGCATCGTCAGTGTCGTCCGCACCAGAAGTGATGTGCGTGGTGACTATATAGGCACCACCACAGCGCGCTGATGTTAGTTCTTTTCTTTTCACACCAGTCTGCACAGATCTGGTGAAGAGCTACCCCCAGTCTTTTTTTGATTCACCTTTTTTGAGACTTTTTGTTGTGATTCTATTGAGACTTTGTCTCCTGGTGCGTCAAGCATGTCAGCAAGGAAACCTGGTTCAAGCCACATGGTGCCTGTCACCTCCAAATGATGGCTGGTTACAGATGCACATTTGGTGAGCTTCTGGTGCTTGTAGAGCGATCATGAAACCAAGACCTTTGTCGACTGCCGCACCATGCACCCTAAGGCCTTGGGGGAGTGGTCCCTCAAGCTCCCCACCGCTCGCCATGTCGAAACTCCGTAATGATCAAGATCTTGATTGAGAGGAAAGTCCCATGATCTGTCACAGAGCTACTCCAAGTGCTCATCGTCACAGTCGAGGTTGTCAGGGAAATCGTGTGAGTCCCACAAGCACAAGAAGAGCAAGAAGTTGAAGATATCTTCGACTTCGCCACATTTGTCAAAGTCATCTCTCGAGACCTTGCTCAGTGGTGGAGTGTGTACCTGGGCCCTGGGCCGTCTCTGCACCTCCAAGAGTTTCGGGGAGCTGGAGCGACCCCCGCCCAGTTACACGAATGTTATGAGGCCATGCACCTCATATTTGAGTGGCCCGTCCCTCTTGGAGTGCCTTTGGTCCCCATGGGCTCGCGAGAAGCCCCTACTGGTCTCCATTGGGGGTGTTCGCCCACGACACCAGTCGGCCCCCTTAAATCCATTGATGGATCCAGAGTGGCGTTGGTTGAGCTACCTCGACCTTCCCAGGCACCTGCTCCAGCGCCCCCTGCCCCGCCGACATCCCAAGGCAGTGCCATCTCCATCGTCATCCCTGACTCTGACACAGAGCCTGGAGGGCGGAGTCTGACACCAGAGTCAACGGGGAGCAGACTCCCCAGGATGGAGTCAGTGCCTTATTCGCATGACAGACCTGGATTGGGAGTCGATTGGAAGGGGTCTGCAGAGCCTTATGGATACCAGTTAGAAGATCCCGAGGACAACTGGTACGAAGAACTGGCAGATGGCAGTGGACTGGACACTAGCCTGGTCTCTCTCCCTACCATGTCTTCGAAGGAGGATGTCTCATTTGCAATGGTGGGGCAGAGAGTGGCGGAGGTCCTAGGCCTTACGCTACCCTCAGTGGCAGTCAAGACGAATGCCTTGATTGAGGTGCTTCAGCTGGGAGTTGCCCCCACCGAACCGTTACTCCCATTTTATGAAGCCCTTACTGATGTCCTACTTGGGCCTGGTCCATGCCCTGCACAGGGGCTACTGTGCATAAGACAATTGCCCACTGCCATCAGCAGTTTCATCACCCAGCACCCCACCACAGAGTGCTTGGTGGTCCAGGCCCCATCACCAAAGTTAACACAGGCGCATTCCCTACCACTCCACCAGACAGGGGATCCAAAAGGTTTGATACCTTCGGCAGGAGGAAGTTCTCTTCCGCCAGCCTGGCACTGTGGTCAGTGAACAACGAGTGCCTCTTGGGCCGATATTCCATACCATCTGGGACTCGGTTGCGCAAGTGCTGACCATGGTCTCTAAGGAGGCTTGAGCCTTACATTCTCAAGTAATTACTGTTGGGAGAGATGCAGCCAAGTTCACCATACAATGTGGGTTGGATACGACTGACTCACTGGGCAGAGCAATTTCATTGTTGACGCCTGTCTGAGCACCACTGGCTTTTCGGGGTATGTCCAATTGGTAATGCCCTTTGATGGCTCTCGGTTGTTTGGAGAGAAGGTGGACTCTGAGCTCAAGTTCTTTAAGGACAGCAGAGCTATGGCCAGGTCCTTGGGCCTTTCCATGGCCCCTCACCAACCCCGCTCACCTTCTGTCCCTTTCATGGCCACGGATGGGACTTCCAACCATGTCTTCACACACCCAG
This sequence comes from Calotriton arnoldi, assembly GCA_963921515.1. Taxonomy (NCBI): domain Eukaryota; kingdom Metazoa; phylum Chordata; class Amphibia; order Caudata; family Salamandridae; genus Calotriton; species Calotriton arnoldi. The sequence continues at coordinate 258,349 of CAWUFW010006313.1, read as the reverse complement.
ACACCACAGCCAGCAAACCACACAATCTTTTTGTGGCAGAGGACATGGTTCCTACAGACCACGTGGGATCCTACAGACCACGTGGGACAGACAGCCAGAGGTCGAGCCAATCCACCATCCCTACGATAACTGCAGCCTCCAAATCTCTTTAGTATGCCCTTCAATTATAATGGGCATCCAGTGGCGGGCCGGATATGCCATTACCTGCACCACTGGAGGTCAATAACATCCAACTGTTGGGTTTTGCTACTAGTCCAAAGTGGCTACTCCCTCCCCTTTATGACCCCCCCACCCATGCCACCTACTTGCGAAAAGCTGATGAAGGACCACCTACCCTTGCTTCATCAGGAGGAGTTAGCTCTCTTGGCCAAGGGATCTATAGAGAAGGTGCCGGCATCAGAAGTAGGTCATGGTTGCTATTCTCACTACTTTCTGGTGCCAAGAAGAATGGAGGACTTCATCCTATTCTATACCTGCACCTTATCAATCTCTTCTTGAAAAAGAAGAAATTCAATGTGCTCACGCTTGCGGAAGTCCTTTCTGCCCTGGACCCAGGAGACTGGATGGTATTGCTGGACTTACAGGACACTTATTTTCACTTCCTCCTCTGCCTGCCCACAGGCGATACCTGCAGTTCATGGTAGGCCAAGAGCACTTACAGTTTGCCATGCTCCCCTTCGGCCTTACCAGCACCCTTTGGGTGTTCACAAAAGTGATAGCGTTGGTTGCAGCTCACCTGCAGAGGTCAGGGATTACAATCTTTCCCTACCTCCATGATTGGCTGTTGAAGAAGGGATCACCCCAGGCAGTCTTTTCCCACCATCAGACTGCGGAGAACCTTTTGCACTTGCTGGGGCTCACTATCAACATGCTGAAATCACACCTGACTCCTTCTCAGATGCTCCCTTTCATCGGAGCTGTTCTGGGCACAGTGCAGTTTTGGGTCTATCCTACAGAGTGGCGAATACAGCATATTCAGGCTATGATCCTAATGTTTTGGCCTCTATTCTGGATTTTGGTGAGACTGACTCTGAGGCTGTTTAGACCTCATGGCTTCCTGCATCCTTCTTGTGACACATGCCCGTTGGCATATGAGGGCTCTGCAGTGGGACTTGAAGTTCCAGTTGGCACAGCATCAGGGGAATCTCTCTGATATGGTCCAGACCTCAGAGGGAACTGCTAAAGACCAGCAGTGGTGGCTAATGAACTGCAACTGGGTTAGAGGCAGACCCTCTCCCTTCCCTAACCAGAGCTGAATGTAGTGACAGATGCATCACTTCTGGGCTGGGGAGGCCATCTGGGAGAAGTGGAGATCAGAGGATTCTGGTCTCCAGCGGAATTAGTACTCCACATCAACCTGTTGGAGCTCCGAGTAATCCAGCTGGCATTGAAGGCCTTTCTTCCTGCAATCAGGGGAAGGCTGCTTCAGATATTGACAGACAACACCACTCCCATGTGGTATTCCAGCAAGCAGGGCGGGGTTTGGTCGTGGACCCTTTTTCAAGAGGCGCTGTGCTTTTGGACATGGCTGGAACGTCAGGGCATATCCCTGGTGGTTCAACACCTGGCGGGCTCTCTGAATTCCAGGGCAGACGAACTCAGCCATCAATGCCTAGCGTAACACAAATGGCATCTCCATCCGGAGGTGGTGCAAGGTCTCTTCCAAGAATGGGGAGACCCTTGGATGAATCTTTTTGCCTCCGTCGAAAACACACAATGTCAGCAGTTTTGCACGTTGTTATTTCCAAGGTGACTCTCGCTCAGAGACACTTTTCGTCTCAAGTGGAGCTCAGGCCTCCTGTACGCCTTTCTGCCAATACCACTCCTGCCCAGAGTTCTCAAGCAGATCAGGAATGACTGGCCCCAAGTCATTCTTGTGAGTCCGGTTTAGGCCCGGAGAGTCTGGTAACCCGAGCTGTTGAGCTTGTGCACAGGTCCTCCGATTAGGCTGCGTCTGCGGGAGGATCTTCTGTTACAGCAACAGGGCAGGGTTCTGCACCAAAACCTGAAAATGCTTCACCTTCATGTGTGGCGATTGAGAGGCGACAGCTGACAGCTTTCGACCTTCGACCTGGTCTTTAATGTTATCTTGGCAGCCAGACATCCCTCCACAAAAACAGTATATGCCTGCTTTTGGAGCAAGTTCATGGCATGGTGTACAAACAGACAAGTTGACCCTCTTTCTGCACCCCTTTCCCACATTATTTTGTTCATTCTTACATTGGCCCAGCAGTGTTCTGCTTTGGGCACTTTGAAAGGCTATCTTTCTGCCATCTTGGCATTTCTGCAGTTGCCAGATCAGCCACCCCTGTTCAAGACCCCTATCGTACATAGGTTTTTGAAAGGTCTCCAACACATGTTCCCACCTGCACCCTTCATTATGTCACAGTGGGACCTTAATTTAGTCCTCCCATTTCTAATGTGTACTCCTTTTGAGCAGGTACACAACTGTCCTATCAGGCTCCTTACCATAAGAGGCATTGGCAAAGTCAATCGGTCATTGCCTATGTAAAAGCTATTGGATTTGGCAATGTGTTTTAGCCATGTTGTACACCAGTGTGGCTGCTGTTTAGCAGGGTTAAAAGTTAGTGGCATGGAGTGAGGTGGTTTGGGGTAGGTTGGAGTGGGGTAGGGTAGGAGTGGGGGTAGATTGGATTGGGGTAAATTGGGGTAGAGTTGACTGGGGTAGATTGAGGTAGAGTGGAGTGGGGTAGATTGGCGTAGAGTAGGGTAAAATGAAGTGGGGTGGATTGGGATAGATAGAAGTGGGATGGAGTGGGGTAGACTGGGGTAGATTGGAGTGGGGGAATTGGATAGATTAGCGTGGTAGACTGGAGTGTGGTAGATTGAATTGGGGTAGATTGTCGTGGAGTGGGGTAGATTGGAGTGGAGTGGGGTAGATTGGGGTGAAGTAGATTGGGGCAGATGGGAGTGGAGTATATTGGTGTAGATTAGAGTGGGGTAGTTTGGAGTAGGGTAGATATGTGTAGGGTTAATTAGGTTAAATTGGTTTAGAATGGGATATATTCAGGTAGATTGGAGTAGAGTGAGGTAGTTTGGGGAAGAGTGGAGTGGGGTCAATTGGGGTAGATTTGAATGCAGTGGGGTAGAGTGGAGTGGAGTCGGGCAGTTTGGAGTGGAGTGGATTCGGGTAGATTGGAGTAGAGTAGATTGAGTGGATTATAATTGGGTAGAATGGAATGGAGTGGGGTAGATTGGGGTTTGGAGTGGGGTAGATTGGAGTGGAGTGGAGTGGGGTAGATTGAGGTAGAGTGGAGTGGGGTAGATTGGTGTAGAGTAGGGTAAAATGAAGTGGGGTGGATTGGGATAGATTGAAGTGGGATGGAGTGGGGTAGACTGGGGTAGATTGGAGTGGGGGAATTGGTTAGATTAGCTTGGAAGACTGGATTGTGGTAGATTGAATTGGGGTAGATTGTGGTGGAGTGGGGTAGATTGGAGTGGAATGGGGTAGATTGGGGTGAAGTAGATTGGGGCAAATAGGAGTGGAGTATATTGGTGTAGATTAGAGTGGGAGTAGATTGGAGTAGAGTAGATAGGTTTAGGGTTAATTAGGTTAGATTGGTTTGGAGTGGGATATATTCAGGTAGATTGGAGTAGAGTGAGGTAGTTTGGGGAAGAGTGGAGCGAGGTCAATTGGGGTAGATTGGAGTGCAGTGGGGTAGAGTGGAGAGGAGTCAGGAAGTTTGGAGTGGAGTGGATTCGGGTAGATTGGAGTGGAGTAGATTGAGTGGATTATAATAGGGTAGAATAGAATGGAGTGGGGTAGATTGGGGTAGTTTGGAGTGGGGTAGATTGGCGTAGAGTGGGGTAGATGGGGGAGTGGGGTAGATTGGAGATGTGTGTGGTAGATTGGGATGGGTGGGGTAGATTGGCATGGGGTAGATTGGGGAAGATTTGATAGAGTAGGGTAGATGGGGTAGAGTGGGGTAGATTGGATAGAGTGGGGTAGATTGGAGAGGAGTAGATTGGGATAGATTGGAGTGGGGGTGCAGGGTAAATTGAATTGTGATATATTGGGTGGAGTGGGGTAAATTGGAGGGGAGTGGGGTAGATTGGAGTGGGGTGGAGTAGATTGGAGTGAGGTAGATCGGGGTAGTGTGAGTGAGATATATTGGGTTAGATTGAAGTGGACTGGTGTAGATTTGAGTAGAATGTGATACATTGGAGTGATATGGATAGGTGTGAGTTAGTTCGGAGTTGGGTAGGTTGGAGTGAAGTAGCTTGGAGTGGAAATGGATAAAGTGGTGTGGGGTAGATTGGGTTAGGTTGGGGTAGATTGGGTTAGGTTGGGGTAGTTTGGAGTAGAGTGGAATAAATTGGAGTGGATTAGATTGGGGTAGATTGTAGTGGGGTAGATTAGAGTAGTGAAGTGGGGTAGGTTAGTTTGGAGTGGGATGGAGTGGAGTGGGTTAGATCGGACTGGGGTGGGATAGATTTGAGTGGTAGACTGGAGTGATGTGCAGTGGAGTGGGGTAGATAGGGTAGAGTGGAATGGAGTGTGGTAGACTGGGGTAGATGGATTGGGGTAGATTAGGCGGATTCGAGTGGGTAGGTTGGCATGGGGTAGATTGGGCTAGAGTGGAGTGGAGTTGGATATATTGGAGGGGAGTCGAAATCGGAGTGGAGTGAGATAGATTGGGGAGAGTAGAGTGGGGTAGATTGGAGTGGAGTGGAGTAAGGTAGATTACAGTGGAGTAGAATGGGGGAGATTGGGTGAATTAGACTAGCGTATATTGGAGTGGGGTAGATTGCAGTGGGGTAGTTGGGAGTGGGGTAGTTTGGAGGGGGTCGTTTAGAGTGGAGTGGGGTAGATTGGAGTAGAGTAGATTAGAGTGGAGTAGATGGGGTAGATTGGGGTAGGGTAATGGGGTGGAGTAGGTTAAAGTGGAGTGGGGTAGATTGAAGTGCAGTAGGGTAGAGTTGAATGGAGTGTGGTGGAGTGAAGTGGGGTATATTGGAAAGGATGGGTAGATTGCAGTAGATTGGAGTGGGGTAGATTGGAGTGGGGTAGATTATGCTGGAGTGGTGTAAATTGTGGTGGAGTGCGGTAGATTGAAGTGGGGTGGGGTGGAGTGCGGTGGGTAAATTGGGGTCTGGTAGACTCGAGTGGAGAGGGTAGATTGGGTGAAGTGGGGTAGATTGGAGTGGAGTAGATTGGGGTAGATTGGAGTGAAGTGGAGTGGGGTGAGGTAGATTGGGGTATATTGGAGTGGAGTGGGATAGATTGGAGTGGTTTGGAGTGGAGTGGTTAGATTGGAGTGGAATGGGACAGGTTGGAATGATGTGGAGTGGAGTAAGGTAAGTGGTGTGGAGCGGAGGGGCGTAGAGTGGAGTGGCGTGTTGTGTCATGGAGTGAGTTGCATAGATTGGAGTGGCATGGAGTTAAGTGGCGTGGCATGCTGTAAGTGCGGTAGATTGAAGTGGGGTGGGGTGGAGTGCGTGGGTAAATTGGGGTCTGGTAGACTGGAGTGGAGAGGGTAGACTGGGTGAAGTGGGGTAGATTGGAGTGGAGTAGATTGGGTTAGATTGTAGTGAAGTGGAGTGGGATGAGGTAGATTGGGGTATATTGGAGTGGAGTGGGATAGATTGGAGTGGTTAGATTGGAGTGGAATGGGATAGGTTGGAATGATGTGGAGTGGAGTAGGGTAAGTGGTGTGGAGCGGAGCGGAGGGGCGTAGAGTGGAGTGGCGTGTTGTGTCATGGAGTGATTTGCATAGATTGGAGTGGCATGGAGTTAAGTGGCGTGGCATGCTATAGAGTGTCTTAGAGTGGAGGGGCATAGAGTGGAGTGGCATGTCGTAGAGTGGAGTGGCATGGAATAGAGTTGAAGGACATAGAGTGGCGTGGCGCAGTGGAGAATATGCATGGTGTGGTAGCGTACTGCCTTTACAGGCAAAATATTTTCAATTGAAATGACCATTACATTTGCACCCAAATATTGCTTTACTGCATGCAAACAACAATGTGTACAAATGTCAGCTCCTAGTGTATTGATCTGTTTTGATCATATTCAAATATTTGTTCCACCACACTTCAGGATCACAAAAAAATGCTTCATTTGTACTCGTTCTGATATATTCTGAAACATCTGCTCAGTTAATTTTTCTTTTTATTGTGTGTTAGAAAACAAAACATCCCACACTCTTTCCTCTTACATGGGTTCTCAGCAGGATTGTCACATAAATTCTCTCACTTTGAAGTCAGAGAAAGAAATGTAAACACCAAGCTCACGCGGAAGACAGCGCTTGACATTTGACCTCTGTCTTTGAATGCACAGAAAATGTGACAAGATAAGAACAACATTTGAAGGCCTGATACAGAAAGAGAGTTTGTGGAAGAATTCAGTAAACACGGTTTGGGCAACGGAAGGGACACACTCAAGCTGGACAGCCTAAAGCAAATAAAGCCAGCAAATAGAAGGCCAGAAAGTGTGAGTTACAAACCACAAAGCCAATGGTAAGCAGCAGGCGGAATGCATTCCTAGATCAGCTTTCTGAATGTCCCTGCCCTGACTGGTCGACTTCGACCTTAAAACGGCCTCCCTAGTGGCGATAACATTTGCCCGGAGGGTCAGTGAGCTACAGGCTCTGTCATCTCAGGCTCTTTACCTTACCATCCATGAAGACAAACTGGCCCTTCAGTATAGAGCATTCTTCCTACTGAAGATGGCAACTCCCTTTCATGTAGGCCAGTCCATCACACTGCCTACCTGTTATGTTCCGCCTCATCCCTCTAAAGAAGAGGAGAGACTCCAACGCTAGACCCAAAAACAGCGTTGTCATTTTACCTTGACCACACAAAAGAGTTCCGGGTGGATGATAAACTCTTTGATGATAATTTCTCTCATCCTGTCTCAACGATCAATGAGAATTCAATGAATCCGCTCGTGAGATCTCTACCCCGCCCCAATTCTACCTCCAGACACCAGAGGGTTACAGAACCCTATCTGATACTGACAAACACTCCATTTTGCCATCAAATGCCAATACACACAAGGACTCGAAAACCTCGCAGAGCATCATCCAGGCTATTCCTTCCAACCCTCATAGAGAACCCAGTCTGAATAATAGATCCATGAACAAGCGTAATCTGCTTCAAGTCCACATGATGCACCATGAGACATTAGCTACCAAATCTCATCTCAGATCTTTGCTCTTTAACTGCAGATCGGTGGTAAAGCATGCAGCTGACATTGCTGATCTCATTCTTGCTCAAGACCTAGACCTCCCTATCTGAACGTAAACATGGCTCAATGATTCATCCCCTCCCATTTAGGATATACTAGTTCCACCCAACTATGACATCATCAGAATGGACAGATATAGCAGAGCTGGGGGGGGGGTAGCATGCATTTACCACTCCACGCTCACCCTAAAACAATCACAAACGGTTACAATGATGTTGTGTGAATACCTAGGTATAGAAATATGGAACAATAATAAACTTGTCTATAAACTGCACATAGCTTACAACCCCTGGGTAATAACTTACCTTTTATTGAACAAATGATGGAGACCATCTCGTCTAACTGAATCCAACAAACCAATCAGATCTTCCTTGGTGATTTCAACTTCCATTGGAATGACTTAAATTACCTCATTCTTAACACCTTCAAGGCCTTCCTAACAGACCTCAACCTAACCCAATCTTGCAATGTCCCAACACACAATAGAGGCTTCACCCTCTATCTTATCATCGCCAAGGATAACTTGATACAACTTGAATCCATAACACCCTGCAACTGGTTGGATCACTACTTAATCTCCTTCCTTATCCTGGAAAAGGTGTTATCGAGAAAGGGTCAACTACTTAAACCCAGACAATGGTCTAGAGACCTAAGAAATATTAATCTACTGAGCTAACTGCTATTAGCAACAACATCCTACCTCCTCCCATTAACATGATGAATGCCTACGAGCTTACGGATCATTACACTCAATCCATCACAGGCATATTGGACACGATTGCTCTGAAGCAGCTTAAAAGAATACCTAGCAGACGGTCCGAACCATGGGTGAATGGCAGTTTAAATGAGGACAGGCACATTCAAAGGCTTGCTGAGAGATATTGGAGAATCTCTCCCTCTGGCCCTCACCTCAAGCAATTGAGGGCAGTAAGAAGCTCCTAAAATAAATACATCAGAATGCCAAAAGCAGAATACTTCAGATCACAACCAGATAATGGCAAAAACAGACCCAAAAAACTTTTTGAAATCATCAAACAACAAGCAACTTGCCCTTCTAAACACTACTCGGTTGACAAGGAAACACCACCTAATGGTGATGAGTTCTCCGCACATTTCATTGATAAGACAAGGAAGATCGAACTAGAATTGCAACTCGCCTCTCAAAGTTTGCTCAGCCTGGACCAGCCCAGTCTCCTCCCTGTATAGCTCCTGGACAGTTCTCCTTGTACTGGATATACCGAAGAAAATAAGGCTACTTGGTCTTCCTTCAAAATCCCTGACAAAAATGACATACTCACAATAATGACATCTATAAACCCCTCTATCTAACCATTTTATTGATCCTCTGCCAGCTAAGCTTGTCAAAGAGATTAGATCTTCCTTTCTCCATATATGGATGAAGATTATTAAAGCATTTCTCTCTCGGACATGGTCCCTGATAGCCTAACCAAAAGGGCAAGTCACCCCTATTTTTGAAAAAACCAATGCTATCCAGTCTGACCCCAACAATTTTTGCCCAATCTCCAACATCCTTACTCTAGCAAAACGTCTGGAGAAATGTGTACGCCTGCAACTCTGCAACTTCATTGAACAATTCCAACTTCTAGATCAGTACCAGTCTGGCTTCAGAACTGGTCATAGCACTGAAACAGCTCTGACACATATTGTTGATGATGCGTGAGACTGCTTGATCAGAATGAATCCTGTCTACTTTTACTTCTTGATCACTCCTTGGCGTTTGATTTGATCAAACATGACAGCTTGATTGACCCCCACCTAAACAGGATGTGGTTATCAGGTCCCGTTTTAAACTGGTTTGCTTCATTCCTTCACAGTGGAACTCAGAGAATCAAAATTAACCAATCCCTATCAGACATTACACCGGTAACAATTGGAGTACCTTAAGGCTCCACACTCTCACCCACGCTATTCAACCTGTTAATGGAACCTCTTACAGACATTTTAAAGATCTCAAACATTCATTACCACATGTATGCTGATGAAACACAATTGTATTTGAAAATCTCCTCACCTGAACATATCAAAATGCTCAATTGCACTCTGATGAAAACCCAACAATGGCTGACCCACAACCACCTCATGCTTAACACCTTCAAAACTGATTTCTATTTGATCACCCCTCACAATCTCTCAGGCCCCATAGAAGATTGGATTAAACAACTCACAGCTCTCAACTGTTCCCCCCACAATATTGACTCCACTCAATGACTAGGCATAACTTTGGACAAACTTCTTAATATGCAAGATCATATTAGCGCAACCATCAGGGGAGCCAATCACCAAATTAACATTCTTAGGAAAATCAAACCCTTCATGTCCCCATTCGATTTTCAGTTAGCAGTACAATCTCTAGTCATCTCCTGATTATATTCCGGGAGTGCCACTCTTGCCGGCCTACCCAGAGTAAAGTTGGCACAGTTAATGGCCACACTGAACTCAGCTGCCAGACTCATTAGCTGGGTCTGGTGGCTTAGTGGACTAATGCATCCACTGTAGTTGCCGGTGTTCTACCTCAGGGTCACAGGTTCAAGTCCTAGAAGGTCCACTCAGCCTTTCATCCATCTGAGGTCGATAAAATGAGTACCATTGAGTTGGGTAACAATAAACATCTGTTATTCAGCGCCTTGATACCCTTGGGTGATACGTGCGCTTTACAAATACATGTGTTATGTTACAACAGGTTCCAAGAGAATCAACCACATCACTACAGACCTAAAACATCTAAAATGGCTCCCGTGTGAAGCTAGAATCCAATTGAAGATTGCATGTATGACGCACAAGGCCCTCCACCACAATACTCCTGTCTACTTGGCCAAAAAACTTGAGCTATCCGGGGTAGTCGTTCCTTTAGAAGCACTGACTCCCTACTGCTGAAACTCCAGAATTTCCAAAATAAGAAAATCTACAACTGCTCCTTCGCTGGCCTTGCCCAAGAATTTGGAACTCTTTACCACCAGAAATCAAAACAAACCCCTTGACTGCCTCCTTCAAAAAAGAAGCTAAAAAGCTCTTGATGCACAGATTCCTTTTCTAGGAGCCCTGATCCTTCTTCAGCTTGGCTAGAGTTAGTGGACTCTGGTGGATCTTGAAAATGATATGCTTAATGATATACTGTATATATGTAATTTCATGATTATTCCTTCTCGTGTTGTCATTGTTTTTCTGTTATATGTTATGTTATATAATTTTATAACGCGCGCAGCTACTCCGAAGAGTGTCCCGGCGCGAACCAAGAGGAGTCAGCAAACTAACACTAGGCAAAAAGTTAGGTTTTTAGATGTTTCTTAAAGGCCAAAGGGTCTTGGGTATTGCGAAGCGCAAAAGGAAGGGCATTCCATGCCTGAGCGGCTTTCACGGCAAGGGAGCAGCCGCCCAGCCTGTGACGAATGAAGCGGGGCACTTGTGCTAAAAGAAGTGCTGATGAGCGCAATTGTCTGAGCGGGACATAGAAGGAAAACCGCTTCTGCAGATAGGCGGGACCATGACCATGGAGGGCACGATGGGCAATAACAAGGGATTTAAACTTAACCCGGTCGGCCACGGGAAGCCAGTGAAGTGAGCGTAGATGGTATCGCACACTACACCTAATGGGAATTTCAAGGAGAAGCCTAGCGGCCGCATTTTGGCCAATCTGGAGTTTATTCAGCAAATATCCCGGGATGCCCACATACAGAGCATTGGCATAATCCAATCGAGAGAGAATCAGGGCACGGACGACCGTCTCTTTAGTAGGCCTAGGGAGAAGAGGAAGAAATCTCCTTAAAGTTTTAAGGAGACCAAAGCAGTTGCCAGTGAGCTTCTTAACCTGGGTAGAAAAGGATAGATTATCCTCGAACCACACTCCCAGGTTCTTAGCGGATTTTCCATTAGATGTCGGTAGGGGGAATCCTGGAGGCCAGATCGTGTCTCTGAAACTGGGGGGAAAATTACCAAGGAGGAGAATCTCCGACTTGTCTTCGTTGCATTTGAGTTGAGTGGCAGCAAGCCACTTAAAAACAGAAGACAAGCAGTGCTGGACAGAGAATACAGAGTCTGCATCCTTTTCCCAGGTAAAAAGGAGCTGGGTGTCATCTGAGTAGGCAATAACCTTAGCCCCCAAGTCCTCGGCCAAATAGACCACAGGAGTCTCATAGATGTTGAAAAGAAGGGGGCTAAGGGGGGACCCCTGTGGCGACCGGCTGAGGGGCTGACGAGGCCGGCGGCAGCCAGACCTGTTGCACCCGCCCTTCCAAGAAGGACCTGAGCCAGCCCCAGGCAGAGCCCGAGACACCAATCTCAGTGAGCCGGGCAAGCAGCAGTGAGTGTGGAACCGTGTCGAATGCTGCCGACAGGTCGAGCATAACTAGAGCTGCTCTCCCGCCGGCATCCAGACACTCACGAATGGCCTCGGAGACCTCCACAAATGCTGACTCAGTGCTGTAGGAGGTTCGAAACCCTGACTGGGCTGGATGCAAGAGGTCCGACCCCTCGACAAACTCAGTAAGTTGTCTGGTCGCCACCTTTTCGCAGACTTTGGCTAAGCTAGGCAAAAGGGAAATGGGGCGGTAATTCCCTGGGATCTGGGGGTCAAGGGCAGGCTTTTTTAGAAGAGGGAGGATTTTAGCCTGCTTCCAGACCTCCGGCACACGTGCCTCAAGAAGGGAGGAGTTTATGATGTTATTCACTTCTGGATTAATGGTCTCCGTGACTGCTGCCAGCAATCTGGCCGCACAGGGATCAGCAGGCGAGCCTGATTTCAAACCCTTCAGAATTCTGAGGGAGCTAGGCAAATCCACTGGAGAGAAAGCGTACAGAAAGTGCCTAGGAATAGCGGGAGTAGGGACAAAAAGCAAGGGGTCAGATAAAGGTCCAGAACAGGGCGTAAAAGCCGCCTGAATCGTGCAGATGTTATCCATAAAGAAATTGGACAGAGTATCGCACCAGTCCTCTGTGGCAGGGAGTGAGCTTGACTGCGCCGTGGGAGATGTAAAGCTCTGAACTATTGCGAAGATTTCCTTAGAATTATTTTGCGCCTGCTCAATGCGGGCTGCATAATATTGCTTCTTAGCCTGTGTTATCGCAGCATAGTAAATTGTTTGTCTACGCCTGAGATATATGACTTGATTGCTATATGTATAACACTCTGATACCTTGACGGGACATGTTTGCGCTTTATAAAACTCCATAAATAAATAAATACATTTGTGGGGTATGTCTGAGCTAAAAAAGGAAGGGTGGTGCAGGAATGGATCATCATGGATTGTGCTCACAATCAAAATCTGCTATGCGTTGGCCAACAAGCAACCTCCTGAATGTTTATGAGCTCATTCCACCAGAACCAAGGCTGCAACTACTGCGTTAGCTCGCAGAGCACCTGTCCTGGATATCTGCCAGGCAGCAATGTGGGCTTCTCTGCACACATTTACGAAACACTTATGCCTGGACAGTCGGGTCTGGCAAGATGGACATTTTGCCTGTTCATACCTGCAGGACATTCTAGTGTCACAGCCCCACCTCTGGGGAAGTATGCTTGGGTATCTATACTAAGGTAAGGAAACTGTGGCAAGAAGTCTCTATCAGATGAACAAGTTACTCACCTTTGGTAACGCCTTATCTGGTAGAGACTCTATCTAGCAGCAGATTCCTTACCGACCCACCCATCCTCCCCGCTCTGCAAACGGAGTGAATGGCTGTTTCCCTTTTAAGGGTTCTATCTTCACACACCAGTAGTCAGTGTTCTTCCTGGCTCCACGCTTCTGGCAATGGAAAGTCAGATAAAGAAACTGGCATCAGCATTCTGGGGTTGCCCCTAGATAGGCACCGCGCCGTCACTTCCGACGCGGACAACGTCGACGATTCCACACGGAGTAGAACAACACCACCTACTGGCGCGCAGGGGTACTGCCCATGAAAAATGTTCGGATCCAGTCTGACGCCTGGGGATTATTCTAAGGTAAGGAATTTGCGGCTAGATAGAGTCTCTACCAGTTGAGGTGAAGGTAAGTAACTTGTTCTTCTATTTTGTAAATTGCTCACCACCAAATACTTTAATTGCAGCTGATAACAGATGTTCATTATTATGCAATTTATTGCTAAGCAGACCCACTAGGATTCAAATTTACTACCACACAGTTTCACACATCTTTCTACAATACTTGCCTTAATCCAACGCTCCATTTGAACAGCCCTGGAGTAATCTGATTTGCTAATGACCACAAAGGAATCCAGGACCTGATGTATGAAATATCCATTGTCGGTAAGTGGTTACAAATTGCACACACACTGACTTTTTGGTAATGGAATTGAAATTTGCCAACCAATCTATCTGCTAAGATAAATTCTGAATCGTGTACGGATAAGAACTATTTTTTTGCATGTTGTGAATTTGTATGGCAGAGGTCGATAGATATGATTGAGAGGAATGGAAGACTTTATTTAGATTATTTGTATGGATTGTATTGGTATGTATTTTGTGTGCTTTTTGGAGGAAATCGTATATCAAAACAATTGAAGATGTATTTTGAAATGCAGAATATGTGAGTAAGAAATTTATATCAATTTTCTGGGCATTATTGTTCATAGATCATGATATTTATTTGGAGGTAGTGAGGTGCTTAGTCTCTATTTGCTCTTGTTCTCCTTCCTCATTCTCCTATATTTTAGTTTAGGGAAGCCCATTGTTGACTAATTTGGATCACAAGCCGACCTCATATTAATTCATGGGATAGGTTGCAAATTGCATCTTACAACTCATTGTGTTTGGTTGCCATCACAGGTGATGGTGGCCTGATGGGATCAGCAGACCACCATTTCTCACAAAATATTGATGCATTCCACAGTGAATCACTATTTTGAAAGGACGTCCCAACCACCTCCTTCCAAATAGCAATTTGTATACCCTTCTAAATCCATTTTGTGATTCGGTAACATGTTACTAAATCACAATGCCGGCCCCCGGGGGAAGCAAGGGTCACAGACCAGTCTTCCCCCAGGACACTTCGTGCAGGCCAGAAGGACAAGGTGGGAGGAGGGTTCAAAGGAGGGAGTTGGAGGTAGGGTTAAGGGTGGCCTATAAAGGTGTCAGGAAGAGAGGTTCCGGCCTCTTTCCTGATGCCTCTCACCACCAGGAAGGGCAGAGGAAGTTAGTGTGGTAGCGATGGTTTCAGGTCTAGGCGGGGGCGCTTTCAGTCAAAGGCCCTCTAAGTTTTAGGGACAGCAAACGGGGGGACCAAAGACTGCCTACCTTTGCCACTGGTCAACGGGGATGGCTGGACCCGACAGCGACGCGGTGCGTGAAGCGCTCCGGGTGCTGGGGCAGGCAGGCCGGGCAGACCTCCTCCGGCCCGGCGTGCTGGACCAGGTGTGGGTCGGCATGGTCCAACCCCCGCGGTCCGCTTCAGCAAGTGTGGCAGCGGCGGTGGTGGCATGCTGTGATGAGCCCCCACCCGCGAAGAAGTCATCTGTGGCCAGAGGGCGGGGCCAGCACAAGACGCAGCAGCCGAAGCGCGAAGGCAGGAGGCAGAGCCTGCCCGCACAGCTGACTGCAGCTGAGGAAGAAGGTGAGGAGGAAAGCGGGGGGTGGGGCTGTCTGCTCACAAGCCGGCGCTGCAGAGCACGGGCGCTGGCAAGGCAGAGAATGAACCCGACACCCGGGGAGAGAGCGGCCCATTAGACCTCACGCGGAGGCCTCTCCCCGGTAGTGGGACAGTTGAGGCATTTTCAGGCCTGGCCCCCGCGTTAAAGAAATCGAAGTGGGCGGGGGCTCAGGTAACAGCACCTACTGCAGGATCCACTGGCATGGGGCTGGGGGTCACAAACTCATCTACTGGTGGGCTGGGGCAAGGGAGTTTTCCCCCCTGCATTACCTCAATGGGATGGGCTAAGCCTGGAAGAAAAAATCAGGGAGCAGAGGCGCATTATTCAAGAAAGCGAGGAGAGATGGGCAGCCGTGTGTGAGGCCAAGGAGAGGTCTGGGATGGTATCTTCTGGGTGGGGGAGGAGGCATTGGGGGAGGAGGTGGATGTAGAGGAAATGCAGGAGCCTGAAGAGGAGCCAGAAGGGGGCAAGTGGGTATGGGTCACTGCTAAGCAGCAGACAGGCAGGAAAAAAGGGACAGCCAGCACAGCAGTGAGGCCCGGTGGTGCAGGGGACCCCCCAGGTTGGAGCATCATGGGGGTGGAAGAAACCGGCAGGTGAGGCCGGTAGGAGTGGGGTGACACCAGTGGGGCACACGACGGCCCCAAGACGCTGGCCAGAAGCAACAGGGGGGTCCGTGGCGGCCTACCTGCCAATGAGGGAGTGCGCAACACCAGTGGCGATGGGGAAGTGCTCCGGGAAGAGTGGTGTAGCTGTGAGAGGACAGAAGAGAGTGGTGCAGGATGATGCGGGAGAGCCAATGCTGAATGCGCCTGAAGTGGTGTTGGATTACGAGGATGAAAGTGACGAGTGGGAAGAAGGGGAAGTGTGAGATGATGACGAAGGGACCATGGGGGGCCCCGGTGCCCTGGAGAAGGCAACCAAGAGAGTTGGTGTTTTACAGGAGGCAAGTGCGGCCAAAGACAAGTCGAAGGCAGTGGCGCAGAAAAAGCCCAGCAGCAGGGGCAAGGACAAAGACGTCCAAGGATGACTCTCAGGTACTAGGGACTGGTGGACAGCGTGGGGGGGTGGGGTTGAGGGTAAGAAGGGTAAATCCTGCTGGTCGGTAGGTGTTGGTGAAGTGAAGGTAAGGGACTTAGTGTTGGAACCAGGTGCATCTGCGGCGTCGGCAGCGGGCAGAGTCTAGCGGATCTACACGCTATGTAGGTGCGGGTGTCCAGATGGACAAAACTGAAGGGACCGAAGGGAAGGAGGATAAAATAGACGACAAACACCGCAAGAAATTTCCATACATGGGGTTGGCGATGCCACTGGGTTCACACCACTCTGACAAGACAAAAAATAGGATTTGGAAGCACGAATATGTCGATGTCTTTAAGTTAATGCATAGAGAGATACAGGCTAAGGAGGAGTCAAAAGAGGAAGAATGGGAGTTGACAAGGAGACCGAGGGTGCCCATTACCATGGAAAATTGGACCTTGGCATTCCTAATATACACTAGCATTTACTGCGAAAATTACCTTGACAAGGCAGTCACCTTGCTAAAGCACATGGATATTATCCGAAAATCTCAGATGCATTTTGGGGGTTTCGTCTGGCTGAGCTATGGCGAAGAATTTAGGGCTAGGGTTAGCATCAATTCTGATAAGCCATGGGCGGAATTGGATCAAGAACTATGGATGCAGCGGATGTCATCCTGACAATCCTCGTCATCCACGCAGATGGCAAGCGGTCTGTCGGTGACGTATTGGTCCTTTCAGGCGCATCCTGCTCAACAAGAGGTGGGAGGGTCTAGTTTCGGGGCAAGTGGTGCGAGTGGGCAACCATAACAGATGGGAGCCACAACCGGGGCATGCTGGAACTTCAATAAGGGTTTCTGCTCCAGGCACCCATATAAATTTAAACACGAATGCTCCAAATGCGGGGGCAGACACCCACTCACGCAGTGTTTCACCCTGGCCACACCAAGTGAACAGTGGAGGACCACAAAGGGGAGGGGACAGTCTGGGCAGAAGGGCCCCTATTCCAGTTAGGATTGAGGCCATGGGCCCGTGGCTCGCGATTTATCCTGACAGGGAGGCGGCCCTGCGTTTACAGTGGGGTTTTTAATTGAGGGCTTCAGGGTAGGATACCATGGTCCACGGGGGCGTAGATGGGCGGACAACTTGAATTCAGCCAAAGAACTACTGAGGGTAGTGGCAGCGAAACTGGGAAAAGAAGTTGAGGAAGGCAGGATGGCAGGCTCATTCACAGACTGGCCACTGGAAGACTTGATTGTATCACCCCTAGGGGTGGTGCCTAAAAAGGAACCAGGGGAGTTCAGGATGATTCATCACCTATCATGGCCACAAGGGGGATCAGTCAACGATTTCATTGCTGAAGAAGACTCAAGGGTACTGTATGCCTCAGTGGATGATGCCATCCGCTTGGTGAGGGCGTGTGGGCGGGGAGTGGAGTGGAGATGGCGAAGTGTGATGTCAAGTCTGCTTTCCGTCTACTGCCCATACACCCGGTGGATTTTCCGCTACTGGGGATGCAGTTTGAAGGGGCCATCTATGTGGACAAAGTCTTACCAATGGGGTGCACAATTTCTTGTGCACTTTTTGAGATGTTCAGTACGTTCCTGCAGTGGGTGTTCATCAAGAGCAGTGGTCACAAAGAGATGTCACATTAACTGGATGACTTCTTGTTTGTAGGGAAAGGAGGCTCCGGAGCTTGCACAAAGGCATTACACCAATTTGAGGGACTGACACAAACATTTGGGGTGCCTTTGGCGCCATAGAAAACGGCTGGGCCCAGCCGCAGGTTGACTTTTCTGGGCATAGAACTGGACTAGGTGCACTGGGTGGCATGATTGCCCAAAGAAAAAGTGGATGACATTCAGGTCTTTCTGTTGCGAGTGATGGGCAAAAGGAAGATTGAGTTGAGGGCAGTGCAGAAGTTGCTTGGTTTCCTGAATTTTGCTTGCAGGGTGGTGAGAGCAGGTAGGACGTTTTGCAGGTGCCTCGGCATGGCCATGTCAGGGGCAGTATTACCACATCACAGGGTAAGGATTTCGATGGGGGTCAGAGCAGATCTGGGAGTGTGGCAGATGTTTTTGGCTGAATTCAATGGTGTAACTTTGGATTTTGTGGAGGAGAACACAGTCTGGCAAGTTCAGATATTTTCATATGATGCAGGCGCTTCAAGTTTTGTGTTGTTCTGGGACGGACATTGGTGTGCAGAGAGTTGGCCGGCGCATTGGTTGAGTCAAGGGTGGAGCATTGCATTTTTGGAGTTTTTCCCACTTCTAATGGCATTGGCGGTGTGGGGCAGTGAACTGCATAATCGGACGGTGCTTTTCCATGTAGACAACATGACAGTAGTGGAACTGGTAAACAGACAGAAGGTGAGGGATTTGAGGGTGTTGAGGATGTTGCGCCGGTTTATGCTGAGGGGTCTGAAGTTGAATGTGGTTTTTTGTGCTAAACATGTCCCAGGGGCTAGCAATGATGTTGCGGATGCTTTGTCTCGTTCGCAGTGGCAACGATTTCGAAGACTTGTGCCCGAAGCAGAGGAGTGCAAGACAGAGTTGCCGGACAACATCTGGGCCTGGGGGGAGTGAGAGTAGTAGGCCTGGTTGATAGGTCTTTGGCAGAATCCACGCAACAGAGTTACAGACTGGCCTGGTCCGAGTTTGGGGAGTTTTTGGGTCAAGCGGTAGCAACAATGAGCATTACATGCCAAGAGGCTGAGCAGGGAGTTTTGAGTTTTGTGTTACGTTGCATAGACAAAGGTTTGTCACAGACAACAATATCAGGAATATTAGCTGGGATATCCTTTTACAGCAAGTTATATCTTGGTTTTGATCCCGCCAAGGATGAAATTCTGAGTAGAATGCTGAAAGGTTGGGGGCGGGAGCGGGGGGGGGGTGAGAGGCCATCATGTTCGATTTGTTGAAGGAGTTGTTAGGGGTTTTGCTAGAGTGTTTTTATGACACAGTTGAGGTGTCCCTATTTAGACTATGCATGATTTGGATGTTTGTTTGGGGCGTTCCAGGTCTCAGAATTGTTGGGGATATCACAGCAGGTGGGGCTGTCATATGGTGAGGTGCGTTTGGACCGAGGAAGACTGGGAATTTGGTTGAGCCACTCCAAGACGGATCAGGCGGGCAGGGGAAGATGGGTGTGGCTGAAGGAGAACGGGTGCAGGGAGGTGTGCCCGGTGCGGGAATGGCAGGAGTATGTGTCGAGTTTGGGGCGGCCCAGAGGTTTTTTTTCTGCCATGCAGCAGGGGAGCGAGTGATGGCTTTCCAGTTACTGGCGGTATTGCGCCGGGTGCTTTGCAGGGTGGGCAGGGAACCAGCTGACTATGGGACACATTCCTTCCACATCGGCGCGGCAACATCGGTGGGGCATTTGGGATGGTCATGGGGCAAAATTCGCCAGATAGGATGTTGGCAGTCCAGATGTTGTGAGAAGTATGTGAGGAAAGAAAGGGTGGAGCTGGGGGGTAGAGCAATGGGGGGATGAAGGGGCAGGTGGGTAATGAAGAGGTTTGTTTTCTGGAGGCTAATCACAATCTCTTTATACTGCAGGCTGCGTAAGAGGACCAGGAACCAAGACGGTTACCTGGATTGTGGGACACTCTTTCGTACAATGGGCAGCCATCTATGCAGACCAGCAGATGTATGGACGTACCTTGGGTTTGAGAAGCAACCATCATGAAGTTTATTGGTGGGGTAAAGGGGGAATGCTTTGGGGCGCTTTACTGCCATGGTTGACAAAGATGTTGCCTCAGAGGGGCTGCCCAGATATGCTCGTTTTACACCTATGAGAAAATGACTTAGTGAGATTGTCAGGACTGGCACTGTTGCAGCACATGCAGAGGGACTTGGAGGTGTTAAAGAAGAATCTGCAGGAACATGCTTACTATGGACTGAGCTGGTGCCTCGTAGAGTGTGGAGGGGGGCGGTCAGTCATGCGGCCATTGACAAAGCATGCTGAAATTGAACAGAGCTATGAGGGTTTTCTGCCAAAGGATATAAAGGTGATTGCCCATGGGGGGAATAAGGTTGGAGGAGCCAGTCCTGTTCAGGGATGATGGGGTGCACCTTTCGAGGATGGGGAACGCATATTATATGATGGAGCTACGGGATGTGATTAGCAAACTATGGAACAAGTATAGTGTCCCAGGGAATACTGAGGGACACGAAAGGTGCACAGGAAATGTTGGAATGGGGTAGGTAACCGCCCTATGGGGGTTCCCTGGGTGGCGAGACTTTGGAGGGGTGGTGAGTCACATGCGGGCAGAGCCACCCCTGGGGGGGGAAGGTACACAGGTGGCTGATGGCGGGGCGTAGGATGCAAGGAGCAACAGAAGAAAGTCAAGAGAGGATGTTTTGGAGGGCAGTGAAGGTGGGAATGGGTGTATGGAGGAGGTTGCAGAGAGAACGGGGAGGAGGGAAACAGGTGAGACAGTTTGAGGATGGATAGGGAGAATGGGTTATTGTTAGGAAAAGGTTATACAGTTGCATTTATGTTTTGTTACTTGAATTGGAAATATGGCAACCTTGTCCTAATAAAATGGCCTTTTACGCTTCAAGTAACAGCGTGGAGTGTAGTTATTGCGCCATGCCGGCCCCCGGGGGAAGCAAGGGTCGCAGACCAGTCTTCCCCCGGGGCACTTAGTGGAAGGACAAGGTGGGAGGAGGATTCAAAGGAGGGAGTTGGGGGGAGGGTTAAGGGTGGCCTATAAAGGTGTCAGGAAGAGTGGTTCCGCCTCTTTCCTGACACCTCGCACCACCGGGTAGGGCAGAGAAAGTTAGTCCACCCACCCACCCTACAGGTTGTAAGAGAAGGGTGTCAGTGAGGGCTTAAGCATGCCAGTTTAGGACATGTTGCAAGGCACTAGGGTTGCAAGACTTTGGAGGGATGGTGAGCAGGGCCGGACTGGGAACCAAAACCGTCCCTGGCAAAGTACTCGGCTGGCCCCCCCGGGTGTTGGGGGTGCGGCCGAGCACTTTGCCAGGGCCGGTTTCGGCCGATTTTGTTACAGGGGCCGATATTGCAGCTATGCTGCAAAAACGGCCCTGTAACAAAAACGGCCCCCCAGGGGCCCAAAACCGGCCCCCACCCTGGTGGCCCACCGGGGAAACGCCTGGTGCCCGCTACGGCCAGTCCGGCCCTGATGGTGAGTCACATACGGGCAGAGCCACCCCTCGGGGGGGGAGAGGTGCACAGGTGACTGATGGCGGGGCGCAGGATGCAAGGAGCAACAGAAGAAAGTCACAAGAGGATGTTTTGGAGGGCAGTGAAGGTGAGAATGGGTGTGTGGAGGAGGTTGCAGAGAGAAAGGGGAGGAGCGAAACAGGTGAGACGGTTTGAGGATGGATGGGAGAATGAGTTATTGTTAGGAAAAAGTTATACAGTTGCATTTATGTTTTGTTATTCTAATTGGAAATATGGCAACCTTGTCCTAATAAAATGGCTTTTACGCTTCAAGTAACAGCATGGAGTGTAGTTATTGCACGAAATGAGTTTAGTAGCTTTAAAAAAGCCATTTTCCCGTTGCAAACCCTGTGATGTTACCAATCGCATGCTTTCAGCTGCAAACTGGCTTGTACATCAGGCGCTCAGAAAATTCAGCAAATGGTGCATCAGATGCTACCAAGTCTTTTGACAGCTTAGGGACAGCTCAGTTCCATTAAAAGTAAATCGAATTACATTTAGCACGTTTTTGCTTTTTAAAATGAAGTACTATTGCTGCTTTTCAAAAACAGCAATATCGCATTTGATATGCTTTAATACCACCTTACTGCAGGGGAAGGCACTCTCTGTTATGGAAATGTAAACAAAATGCACACTCTGCACTAATTCCATGCTATTTCTACATATTAGTCCCCATTTATGGCTACATTTGCATTTATACAATGAGTTCTATTTGCAGTAATGCTATTAGCAATTTGGGAATTTACTGTAAAGTTTTTGTGGACCGCCAAATGAGGGTGTAACAATAGATTCACGATTTGGAAGTCAAATTGTTTTAGTGGAAGCATTGTATAGCTTTAAGTATGATTATGTGGCATTCGAAGTTTCCTACCAAAACAATAAAATGACCAAAGTTCCACATATCAACAAAACAGGTTTTTATAGATTTACTTAAGCGTTCTAAGGAACAGTTGTTAGTTGCATTCTAGAGATCTAATCTGTAATCCTTCTAACAGATTAATATTTTAAGCCGGAAATGCCTTATCTTTAGAGGGTAACTGGGAAATCTCTCTAGCCAGGGCAAAATTTGACTGCCTTGATGGCAAATAAGAGAGATGATCAAACAGCGGGAGTTTAATCAGAGGGCACATTTACAAAATCTTTTTAGAGCTTTGCTTTCTATTTGTTTCATGTGTGCCAGATGAGTTTCATGTTTGCCGAGGATTTAAAAGGGAATAGGTATTCTTCTGCGCTGGGTAGCCAACTATCAACTTCAAAGCCAACACTCGCTGCTCAAAGACAAGTCCTTTGCTAATGTAACCTCGTGGTTAGAGGTCATATCAGGGACAGACGATGCCAGTCCTGGGTGTTCTTGGCAATTGACCTAGTATCTCTGTGATATGCAAACAAGATTCTGCTCGCAAGACACCGAGGATTTCAATATGGCAATAATGTGAATTCTTTAATGCTCTGTCAAAAGGATTATGTGGCTCAGGAAGAACTAGGCATTCAGTAATCTTGTCTTTGTAGTCATCATCACCACCATTAACTGAAAGAAAAGAACTAACTTTAGCTAGCGAATATGTTTAATTATGTGTAATAACTTCAAATTTAGTTATCCATACGTTAGACAGACACGGAAACCCAAAAAGTGGTGTGTGGCGTCTATGGCTTCCAATACATGCCTTCAGCATTTATGACATTTGTCACGCATCCATCTGTCGTTGTCATTGAGCCTGTTCCTGCGGTTTATATTTAGATGATAATCATTGGAAAGGGAGGGCATAGCATCGCTATAGCCCTCTGTCCCAAGTACTGACAAGTAGGGGTGTCCGAAGTTCACCTAACTTGCTTTCACAAGATTTTGGGAACATTTTGTGAAATTCTGCCTAATTAAGTGCAAATCTGCAATTTAGACTATATTTCAGCGCAAAATACTATGGGCCTGATTCACAAAAGTAAACTTAGACCAAAAGTCTAAGTTTAGACCTGAAGTCTAAGTTTAGACCTAAAGTCTAACTTTACTACTACTAAAGTTAGACTTTTGGTCTAAGTTTAGACCAAAAGTCTAACTTAGACCTAAAGTCTAACTTTAGTAGTAGTAAAGTTAGAACTTTGGTCTAAGTTTAGACCAAAAGTCTAAGTTTAGACCTAAAGTCTAACTTTAGTAATAGTAAAGTTAGACTTTAGGTCTAAACTTAGACTTTTGGTCTAAACTTAGACCAAAAGTCTAACTTTAGTGGTTGTAAAGTTAGACTTTTGGTCTAAGTTAGACTTTTGGTCTAAACTTAGACCAAAAGTCTAACTTTAATAGTAGTAACGTTAGACTTTAGGTCTAAACTTAGACTTTTGGTCTAAACTTAGACCAAAAGTCTAACTTTACTACTACTAAAGTTAGACAGAGGGGCCGATTCCGATCTCGGCCGGTAGGGCACCTAACAGTATTCGTCCGGAAAAAATACCAGCCGAATGCGTGTTTCCCGACTGATTCGTACACTCGTCCGGACGAACAAGTACGATGCGTATAACAACTCAGTTTCCGAGCGAGCCGTACTCACCCAATCCAGCTCCTGTTCCCCGCCCGAGCCGGATCCGTGAACGCCGAATCGAGCCGCACGGAAGCAAATACACAGCACCTTCCGGCCGGACTAGTACGATGCGCAATCCGTACGCGCCGAACCCGTCGCTACGTCCGGCACGTTTGAGCATCCGGGCGAGCCGTACATAAGCTCCGTTTCGCGCCACAACAAGACGATCCACGGCTACGAGACGAACAAGCTGCTACGAGTACGACTCGAAGACACGAGAAACTCGAACGAGACGATCCAAGCATGAATCCCATTGCGCAGGTCCTACCTATACTCTACATCTATTACCGGGACCGGCACGGACGCGTACAGCGCAGACGGTTAGTCAAACACCAACAATACAAACAAACGACACGTACCCGAAATATGTCACACACACATAGAGATGCACAAATACCGTACACTAGCAATAGCAGAACCATAGGGGTGGGATGGCCAACACCAATGCCATACACACCCATAGGGGGATGGATGCCTACCACCAACACCACCCTACCACCACCCCTACTCAGGGGGGCCTGGATGCCTGCCACTACTACCATCCCCACCCTTAGGGGTATGGATGCCTACCACTACCACCATCACTACTCAGGGGGGCATGGATGCCTACCACTACCACCACCCCTACTCAGGGGGGCCTGGATGCCTGTCACCACTACCATACCCACTCATGGGGGGATGGATGCCTACCACTACCACCACCCCTACTCAGGGGGGCCTGGATGCCTACCACTACCACCACCCCTACTCAGGGGGGCCTGGATGCCTGCCACTACTACCATCCCCACCCTTAGGGGGATGGATGCCTACCACTACCACCACCCCCACTCAGGGGGGGCTAGATGCCTGCCACCACCACCCCTACTCAGGGGGGGCTGGATGCCTGTCACTACTACCAACCCCACCCTTAGGGGCTGGATGCCTACCACTACTACCATCCCCACTCATGGGGGATGGATGCCTACCACTACCACCACCCCTACTCAGGGGGCCTGGATGCCTGTCACTACCATCCCCTCTCATAGGGGGATGGATGCCTGCCACTACCACCACCACTACTCAGGGGGGCCTGGATGCCTACCACTACCACCACCCCTACTCAGGGGGGCCTGGATGCCTGCCACTACTACCATCCCCACCCTTAGGGGTATGGATGCCTACCACTACCACCACCCCTACTCAGGGGGCCTGGATGCCTGCCACTACTACCATCCCCACCCTTAGGGGTATGGATGCCTACCACTACCACCATCACTACTCAGGGGGCTGGATGCCTACCACTACTACCAACCCCACTCATGGGGGATGGATGCCTACCACTACCACCACCCCTACTCAGGGGGCCTGGATGCCTGTCACTACTACCATCCCCACTCATAGGGGGCTGGATGCCTACCACTACTACCATCCCCACTCATGGGGGATGGATGCCTACCACTACCACCACCCCTACTCAGGGGGCCTGGATGCCTCTCACTACTACCATCCCCACTCATAGGGGGCTGGATGCCTACCACTACTACCATCCCCACTCATGGGGGGATGGATGCCTGCCACTACCACCACCACTACTCAGGGGGGCCTGGATGCCTACCACTACCACCACCCCTACTCAGGGGGCCTGGATGCCTGCCACTACTACCATCCCCACTCTTAGGGGTATGGATGCCTACCACTACCACCACCCCTACTCAGGGGGCCTGGATGCCTGCCACTACTACCATCCCCACCCTTAGGGGTATGGATGCCTACCACTACCACCATCACTACTCAGGGGGGCTGGATGCCTACCACTACTACCATCCCCACTCATGGGGGTATGGATGACTACCACTACCACCACCGCTACTCAGGGGGGCTGGATGCCTACCACTACCACCACCCCTACTCAGGGGGGCCTGGATGCCTGCCACTACTACCATCCCCACCCTTAGGGGTATGGATGCCTACCACTACCACCACCCATACTCAGGGGGGCCTGGATGCCTGTCACTACTACCATCCCCACTCATAGGGGGCTGGATGCATACCACTACTACCATCCCCACTCATGGGGGGATGGATGCCTACCACTACTACCATCCCCACTCATAGGGGGCCAGGATGCCTGCCACTACTACCATCCCCACTCATAGGGGGATGGATGCCTGCCACTACCACCACCCCTAATCAGGGGGGCCTGGATGCCTGTCACTACTACCATCCCCACTCATAGGGGGATGGATGCCTACCACTACTACCATCCCCACTCATAGGGGGCCAGGATGCCTGCCACTACTACCATCCCCACTCATAGGGGGATGGATGCCTGCCACTACCACCACCCCTACTCAGGGGGGCCTGGATGCCTGCCACTACTACCATCCCCACCCTTAGGGGTATGGATGCCTACCACTACCACCATCACTACTCAGGGGGCTGGATGCCTACCACTACCACCACCCCTACTCAGGGGGCCTGGATGCCTGCCACTACTACCATCCCCACCCTTAGGGGTATGGATGCCTACCACTACCACCACCCCTACTCAGGGGGGCCTGGATGCCTGCCACTACTACCATCCCCACCCTTAGGGGTATGGATGCCTACCACTACCACCATCACTACTCAGGGGGGCATGGGTGCCTACCACTACCACCACCCCTACTCAGGGGGCCTGGATGCCTGTCACTACTACCATCCCCACTCATGGGGGATGGATGCCTACCACTAACACCACTCCTACTCATAGGACGGGTAATGCATGACACAACTAGCATACTCCCACATAAGGAATGACAGAAGATTACATCCCCCCCAACACCATGACAAGTGTGTGTAGTCTGTGTCAAATGCCTAAAACACTGAACATGACATTGAACATACAATGTGACCCCCTAGCACATGTGTCACACAGAAATGTGTGTGGCCTCCACAATGCAAGCCGACCATGGCCACTGTGGCAATGGGCTCGAACACCCCATTTTTGAACAGTGTGGCAATGGGGCCAAAAGCCCCATCACCACAGTGACCAAAAGGTAAGTGTGGTGTCTATAGCTGATGCACATTTTGAACAGTGTAGCAATGGGGCCTAAAGCCCCATCACCACAGTGACCAAAAGGGAAGTGTGGTGTCCATAGCTGATGCACATTTTGAACAGTGTGGCAATGGGGCCTAAAGCCCCATCACCACAGTGACCAAAAGGAAAGTGTGGTGTCCATAGCTGATGCACATTTTGAACAGTGTGGCAATGGGGCCTAAAGCCCCATCACCACAGTGACCAAAAGGGAAGTGTGGTGTCCATAGCTGATGCACATTTTGAACAGTGTGGCAATGGGGCCTAAAGCCCCATCACCACATTGACCAAAAGGGAAGTGTGGAGTCCATAGCTGATGCACATTTTGAACAGTGTGGCAATGGGGCCTAAAGCCCCATCACCACAGTGACCAAAAGGGAAGTGTAGTCATGGTAAAAGCTGCCAAAGCCAAACTGCATGGATGAATCCTGGTCACACAACAACAAACACATCAGTGGCATAGTAGTGCTTGTGTCCCATAGCAACATAGATTGGTCGAGGGAAACAGTGCAGTGTCACTGAAACATCGTTTTGGCCATGTGCATACAAACATCACCCATGGGGGCCCACATTGTCAACATTCACAAATAACACAATGACAGAAGTGACCATCATAATGCTGACACACATATCTGCACCAATGGACACACAAATGTAGATATCCTGTGGAGACTGTAGATGTCAGGTGAACAAATACCATACCATGGCAGCAATGGGACATACAAACCATGATTATTGTGCTGACTGATGACCTAGGAGTCCCAGGGACAGCAGGGGAAAGCCACCAAACAACATACAGCGAATGGCACACTCAAGATATGCCAATGCAGTGGTGCAAAGGCACAAACACAAACAGGCAGACTCACACTGCATATCAAACACAACAGGTGATGGGGGTGTGCCAGTGTCCCCAGGCAACCACACAACACATGAGGAGGCCTGAATTCCAACCACACAGATGTGTATACAGTACCATACAAAAGTTACTCATGGATCGGATACCCCTATGTGGGCAATCAGGCATTGTTAGATGAGAGGGAGCACAAATTACACATGTCACACAAGCTTGTAGGAACAGCAACTAACACAGCAAGAGACAGACCCACCACAGCACTACCCCCAGGGACCCCACATTGTGCTGACACTAGCCTGCATGATAATCCCACTGTGATGACAAAGTTAGATGTCGTTCACACTGTGAACCACAGCCATGTGTCCTGAGCAACTAACTACCATCACACCTACACAAGCTCCAATCAATCAGCACGGCCTGCCAGCCAAGGCCAATATGGAGGTAGGGGTCTAGCCGTGCAACAACTCACTTTTGCACACACTCAACACCACACACCCTGATCTCCACCAATGTGCAGCAGTGAAGCTCACATGGACTGGTGACATTGGACATGCACCCATGACAATACCAGGGGTGGTGGTGGGAACTAAGGTGCAGAAACCCATCACACATGGCCAGTCAACAAGACTCGTCAATGTCTGACACACAGCACAGTATGCCGTACATGGGCATGATGTGAAATCCACCACAATCAATGGGATCCTGGCCATAGTCACACACCAGCGAAGAAGCCAAGGTGACACACGAAGAACACACGTACACAACTTCCAACATTGCAGCTCTGACCCTGAGGAGTGGCAGCAGTCACACACACAACGTGTCACAATCACTGAAAGCTAACACAAACTGTAAATCACATGACTCGTGTAAACAACAAGTGCCAAGGGGAATCCTGAATGTGTCCCATCTGCGTTTGCCCACATCCCCAGCCCTGACAACAAAGACAACCTCATGAACATTAGTTTGCCATGCACCCACATCACGGAGAAACCAGGTCCAAGATGCTGGATGAACACAGAACAACTCAGCAAGCTTCACAAACAGGAACATCCCTAGGGACACAGCCTGTGTAGGAAAAGGGAAGGGAACACGCACAGACATGCTTACACAACACACAACACAGGCCCACGCAATGTCACCGGATTACACACTGCCATGAGGGCACTCCACTCCTGTGGAAGGTCCGCTGTGCCAAACCTTGTCTGTGCACGACCCAAACATGTCAGCAGGACACTCCGTCAGTGAGTCAACAACCACAACACACAGAAGGCTCTGCTCACATCAGCCTGGGTACGGGAGTGTCACGTCAGTCATCTGCACACACACAAAACACGTGTCAAGCAAGTTGCACTGTATACACAGATGAGTCCTTCGACATTGATGTGCAAAACTGCATGTCCAGTGGAGCTGGGCACACAGTCAGGGAAATCAGAACATTGAACAGTGGTAAGCCCACCAGATGTGCATCAGTGTAAGACAAAGATGTTCATTTACAAATGCAAAATGGACATCCCTGTGTCAAATGCTGAACATTACACCCTCAGACTGTAGCAAAGGATGCCATAGATTCAGACTACAACAGGACACATACCCCATGGACCACATGGAGTCCATCACTGCAACACTTCATTTTCCTGATGTGAACACTATTACAACTGCAAATGCAGGATGCTACTCATCCACATCATGTACATCAAAAGAAAACCCACAAGTAAACAAAAAGAGGCTTTATTCAGCAAATGTCAGGGTAAACACGGAAGTCCAAAAGAAACTAAGGCCAATGGCCAGTGCAAAATCACAGTCCCAACAGGGTGAGAAGTGACAACTGGTCACACATTGCTTGCCTGCACTGGTACGGTTAGGGGACATCCCCCTTGGAGGGGCATACAAGGGCAGGCCAGGCACCGCAGGGACAGGATCAGGGGATGGCAGAGTGAGGCAGTGAAGGGGTGGTGGGTGCAGGAGTGTCACCGGCAACTGCAGTGGAGGTGTCTGACTCAGGGGGGGCCGGCACCACTGTGGTACACAAGTCAGTTGGTGTGGGTGCTGCAACCACTGCAGTGGGCTGGACTGATGTTGTGGACTGGGTACCCACTGCAGTGCCCGAGTCAGACGTGGTGGTTGTGCACTCCACTGCAGTGCATGACTCCAAGGGAGTGGAAGGGTGGGCAGATGAGGTGGGCAGGACAGAGGGGGGGACCCGGTCTCCACAACAGTGCCACTAACAGGCAGAGCGTCTGGGTTGGGGGTGGAAGAGCAAGTGGCAGGGGGGGAGGGCCTAAGCAGTCTGGGGATGCGGTATCGGTGTGTGTGGGAACCTGGGGCAGGGGGTGGCGGGGGAACCTGTGCAGTGGTGGCCTGGGGGATGGAGGAGAGAGACTGGGCGGTGGAGCTGCGTGGTGGTGGTGGGGTCTTGCTCTTCCTGGTCCGGGGGGACTTCCTAATGGGGTCCTGTGTCTGCCTGCGCCTGGGGGAGGGTATCCGGGGGCGAGGGGCACTCCCCTCTGTGTGGGTGGACTTCCTCTTCCCCCGGTATGCTGGATCAGCAGGATTGGAGGGGAAGAGGCCGAGGTCACACAGGAAGATCTGCTGTGTAGGTGGGGTAGCAGGGGAGGCAAGGGAAGGGGTCTTGGAGGGAGAGGATTTGGAGGACTGCAGAGTGAATGTGGATGCCTGTGTGTGTGTGTGTTCCCCATCCCCTGTGTCTGTGGTATCAGTCCCCTGAGGATGCTTGTGTGCACGTCTTGCCTTTCTCTTGGGTGTGTCTGTGCTGCTCGTGTCTGTTTGTTTGGGTGACTGTGCAGGTGTGCATGTGCTTTGGAAGGGTAGGAGGGCAGGAAGTGTGGATGGGGCAGAGGTGGGAGGGGTGAGGGACTGTTGGAGGAGGGACACTGCTGCCGTCAGGGAAGAGTCCATGGACTTATTGCTCCTCTGTAGGGTAGACATACCCGTCGAGATGCCCTCCATGAACGACACCAGCTGTGTCAACAGAGTGGTGTGTGCATGGAGGACACTCAGCATTGCTGTCTGCCCTACATGGAGCTGCCGAAGGAGGTACACAGACTCCTCACTCAGGGCAGCAGGGGACACAGGGGCAGGGGGTGCAGTGCCTGGCACGAAGGAGACACGCACGGGAGCCTCCACGGACCTCAGGAATGGGAGCCAATGAGAGGGCAGTGGTGGTGGTGGTGGTGGTGGTGGCGGGGCCAGACAGACTAGCTGGCCTTTGGTGGCTGCTGAGACCCGCCTCCACAAGGGAGTCATCCTCCGAGCTGCTGTGGTCCTCAGCTGAGGTGGATGGTGCTGAGGACTCCTCGGTGTAGCTCCCCTCGCCCTCCGTGCCACTGGGTCCCTCTGACCACTCGTCCGATGCTGACCCAGTCTGGCTCCGCTGCTCCTCCTGGTCCGTGGAGCTGTCCCCTCCTGTGGCCGTGGATGTATCTGCAAACAATTAGGAAAACAGACAAACATCAGTCACCTGCACTGACCGCACACACCACAGTAAGTACAGCACATTACAGAGCAAGCCCTGGCATCCTTAGTTGAACATTGCCTAAAGTCCTCACACAAATTCGGGGAAGCCAATTGTCAGTCTGATGGTCAACCATGGGACTCACACCCCTCCTGCCCTTGCACCCATCTGTCTGGTGCCTGTCTGATGGTAAGACCCCAGTGTGGACACATGCACCACCTACACAGTTGTTGGACATTGCTGGGAACACAGTGAAGAATGTGAACATGCACACATCACACCTCTTGCCACTGAGTCAGTGCAGGTGTCCGGATAAAGGGATGGCCAGAGTCTAAATAGAAATGCATGTGATGCATACCAGCACCAGACACCATGATGCACCCATGTCCGGATAGTCAATGCCACAATGGGGTGCATGTTGCACATGTCACTCCCCTGCAGGATCAGTCCCAGGAAGTTTAATGCCATGACACAGGAATGCGTGCAAAGTCATACATTACTGTCTCAAGTCACATGGCCATGGCAGCCAGCCAACAACAGTCTGCACTGTGTCACAATCCGAGGGCATGGGGAATGCAAGTTATGTGACTGACAAGTGCACATGTCCATCCCCCAAAACCACATCATCTGTACTACTATTTGTCCACGTCATACCAACTGGACATATGGGGGACATGAAACACAACTCTCTGAACATGAGCACCTCACAGTGTGCTGTGAATGAAAATACAGCTGCCTGAAAGTCACAGTCGCAAACACCTGTGTGCACAGTCAAGTGATCAGACACCTATAAGTCACAGAAGTATCATCTATCATGGTCACATCTCAGATGACATGCTGAGCCCTAACCGATAAACATACCAGTAGTCCTGACAATGAAGACACAGCACAATGAGACAGAGGCAGACACCTGAGGGTACTTTTCACTGATCACAACATGCCAGATGATACACGGGAGTGGGAGTACAGAGTGTATTGTATGCCCTGGAGTAGGCATGACTGTCCAGCTCCACCTGTAAGAGGGATGAGTCCTGGACAGTAGGCAGGTGGCTAAGCATGTGTGACACACTGGATACACATACTCCTGAGGCCCAAACATTGTTCCCACCAGCAGCATGGGTGTGTGCCAAATTCCCCAGGGACATGTGGTGAGTCAGAGCAGCAAGCGGACCACATATCAAAGTTACACCCAGATTACATGTCAGAACTTAGGCATTGTGTAAGCAATTGACCCACCCATGAATCGCACAACATAGTCACGGGAACAAATGCTGTCCCCCACCTTGAGCAAAGCTAAATGCAATGACACAGTCCCCAAATGACACAATTTCCTGACTATAAGGGCCACACATATGCGTATCAGAGGAGAAGTGGGCATGTCACAAATGAGGGACATGGGTCCTGGACCACATGACTGATGTACTGTGGAAGTTTAACCAGGCCAGAGGAGGGCCCCTTACATGTCAGACAAAGTGCACAGTGCAGTCATGGACTCACCCCCTCCTTGCTGCTGTCTGGCCTTCAGCTGCCCATCCAGGTCAGGGAAGACCACCGCCAGGATCCGGAGCATGTGGGGGGTCAGGGTCCGGTGTCCGCCCCTCCTGCGAGGAGGCGACAGCTTCAGCTGGACCCTTGCGATCCTCCGGGTCCAGCCACGAAGGTCCTGCCACCTCTTCTGGCAGTTGCGGATCCTGCACCTGTAGACCCCCATGGATCTTACTTCCCGGGCGATGGTCAGCCAGATTTCCTGCTTCTGGTGGGCATCAACCTGTGAGGATGACAAAGTGAAAAGGCCATTACTACACATGCAACATATACGTGCATCACACAGTTGGATATACATGTCTCAATCATAGGGGCATATGATGTACACAGGCAGTGCAACAATGGCTATGTACAGTTTGCCAGCAGTCACTACATGGTATCATTGCATGGGAAGTAAACCTAGTTGGAATGCACTGTTACTGCACTGTACCAGTTCAGTGCATGTAACTACACACTTTGGGGTGTGACAACTACTCAGTGAGCATGCTAGCCAGTGGTGTGCACACTGAAAGTCCTGCTAGTCAGACAACATGCACAATTAGTAAGGCAGTGGACAGCACACTCACCTGCTCCCCTGGTTTCCCATACAGCTTGCTGTATTGTGGAAGGAGGCTGTCCAGCAGGTCCTGGTTCTCCTCAAGGCTGAAGGCTGGGGCTCTCTCCACAGTACGTGCCATTGCAGGAGCCAGAGGATGCATAAACAGCAGCAGTGTTGGTGGCAGATGTCGTCCTGGAGCATGTAGTGCAGGCAAGTGAGCTCTCAGGGGAACAGCCAGGATTATATGTGTGCTGCAGAGGCAGATACTGTCCCATGTGTCCAAAGTGATAGGTCCAAGTCGTTTGCATCTTCTGAATCTGACCAATCCATGGAATAGCAGCACTAATACACGCCCACAGCATCCTTCAAATCTTCAACTTCATGACACCCATGATTTTGCAACATTGTTGTGGCAGGCCAACTGAATTCACTGCATCAGACTCGTTGGAGCTTCGAAAACGCGTCCGTTGCCATGCCAGGCCCCAGCCAATGTGTGCGCACCGTTCGGTCCATTGCTGTACAACGCGTATTTCGGGATACAACGCATACCCGCACACATCATATGCAATGGGCCGGCCGGGCACAACGATCGGTCCATTGCTGTTCAACGCGTACCCGCACACATCATATGCAATGGGCCGGCTGGGCACACCGATTGGTCCATTGCTGTACAACGCGTATTTCGGGATACAACGCGTACCCGCACACATCATATGCAATGGGCCGGCCGGGCACACCGATCGGTCCATTGCTGTACAACGCGTATTTAGGGATACAACGCGTACCCGCACACATCATATGCAATGGGACGGCCGGGCACACCGATCGGTCCATTGCTGTTCAACGCGTACCCGCTCACAACAGATGCAATGGGCCGGCCGGGCACATCAATCGGTCCATTGCTGTACAATGCGTATTTCGGGATACAACGCGTACCCGCACACATCATATGCAATGGGCCGGCCGGGCACACCGATCGGTCCATTGCTGTACAACGCGTATTTCGGGATACAACGCATACCCGCACACATCATATGCAATGGGCCGGCCGGGTACACCGATCGGTCCATTGCTGTTCAACGCGTACCCGCTCACAACAGATGCAATGGGCCGGCCGGGCACACCGATCGGTCCATTGCTGTACAACGCGTATTTCGGGATACAACGCGTACCCGCACACATCATATGCAATGGGCCGGCCGGGCACACCGATCGGTCCATTGCGTACAACGCGTATTTTGGGATACAACACGTACCCGCACACATCATATGCAATGGGCTGGCCGGGCACACCGATCGGTCCATTGCTGTTCAACGCGTACCCGCACACATCATATGCAATGGGCCGGCCGGGCACACCGATCGGTCCATTGCTGTACAACGCGTATTTCGGGATACAACGCGTACCCGCACACATCATATGCAATGGGCCGGCCGGGCACACCGATCGGTCCATTGCTGTTCAACGCGTACCCGCACACATCATATGCAATGGGCCGGCCGGGCACACCGATCGGTCCATTGCTGTACAACGCGTATTTCGGGATACAACGCGTACCCGCACACATCATATGCAATGGGCCGGCCAGGCACACTGATCGGTCCATTGCTGTACAACGCGTATTTCGGGATACAACGCGTACCCGCACACATCATATGCAATGGGCCGGCCGGGCACACCGATCGGTCCATTGCTGTTCAACGCGTACCCGCACACATCATATGCAATGGGCCGGCCGGGCACACCGATCGGTCTATTGCTGTACAACGCGTATTTCGGGATACAACGCGTACCCGCACACATCATATGAAATGGGCCGGCCGGGCACACCGATCGGTCCATTGCTTTACAACGCTTATTTCGGGATACAACGCGTACCCGCACACATCATATGCAATGGGCCGGCCGGGCACACCGATCGGTCCATTGCTGTACAACGCGTACCTGTACAGGTCAGTCGCATATGTCACCATGCTTGTCACTGGTGAACGTATGCCAGCCACATATACCTGCCAGAGACCCAGGGGCACACCTACAACACCACACCCAGTCCACACTGTTTCCTGAGGCATGTAAGGCTGCATTTCCTTCTCTGTGTATGGGGGATAACATGTGGTTTCTGTGGTGGCACTTGTGGGCAGCCACACCCAGGCTGTGCATGTGTTCATGGGGACAGGGTCCTTGGTGTGTTGTGCACATGACCACTGTGATGTGCAACAGTTCATTTTGGAGCATGTGGCATGGTCACATTTCCAGGTTGTGTATGTGTATGACATGTCACATACCCCCAGAGTCCCATGTGGGAAGGCATGTACGTCACAGGATGACCCATTGCCACAATAGTGATGTCCCTCCACAGTCTGTGTGCATGTTGTGTTTCCGATGTCACTGATTCCATGTGCATGATGGGAGACAGTCTCCACATCAACGTTGTTTGTGCATGGACTTTGATGTTGTGCGTCACTGGCGTCCATGTCTGTCCTGCGGATGCGACAGGGGCCACTACCTGTGGGAGTCATGTTTGTTTTTCTGACGTGTACATGATACGCCATGTCATGCCAGTGTCCATGTGTCAAGACAGGGTCACTGGGAATCTACCTGTCAATGATCTGTGGCGCATCTGTCCAGACATGTCACTGTGGTGTGTGTGTGGAACGTGACAGCAGTAAATGGGTACTGTGACACAGCCTAATGGTTTCCCATAGCACAACCTGGTACCTGTTGTGCACACATGTTGTACTGAGAAGTTAGATGATGGCCATGTAGGTGCGAGTTATGTCCGACAGAACGGCACACACATCAAGTACTT
This sequence comes from Calotriton arnoldi, assembly GCA_963921515.1. Classification (NCBI taxonomy): domain Eukaryota; kingdom Metazoa; phylum Chordata; class Amphibia; order Caudata; family Salamandridae; genus Calotriton; species Calotriton arnoldi. Next base: position 222,497 of record CAWUFW010006313.1, on the reverse strand, counting down.
GTGTCACGTAATGATGTATCCTGTGAAATTGAGTATGGTGAATGGCACATATCTGGGGTGACTGACAATCTTTCTTCCTTCAACCTATGCACTGCAGGGCTCCAGCTGTCCATAGACCATTCCCTGACCTGGCAACGATGGTGGAACGTGACAGCATCCGACGGTACCGCTTCACCAGGCAGCTGATTGAGGATTTGGCAGTGCGCTTGGCACCACATTTGCAACCTGGCCGGACGTACCCTACGGCGCTGACCCCCAAGGTGAAGGTAATGGCAGCCCTACACTTCTTTGCCACTGGTACCTTTCAACACGCTGTTGCGACTGCCGGTGGGATGTCACAGACTATGTTCAGCCGTGTGCTACGCAATGTTTTGGAGGCAATGTTGAGATGCCTGAACCAATACATCTATTTCCCAACACGTCAACAACTCACTGACGTCAAGAGTGACTTCTATGCCCTGGGGAGGATGCCACATGTCATTGGCTCCATTGATGGGACACATGTGGCTTTGATACCACCACAGGCACATGAGCAGGCTTACCGGAACCGTAAACATTACCATTCGATCAATGCTCTGGTGGTATGTTTAGCAGATATGAGCATCACACATGTGTGCGCCCGTTTCCCTGGTTCAGCACACGATGCCTACGTGATGAGGAGTAGTCGCATCCCGAGGATGATGGCACAGATGCAGAACCAGCGTGCCTGGCTTGTCGGTGTGTACTGACTTTGTACCATTGTGTGTGTTCTGATCTGTAGTATTCCACCCACTTTTCCAAATCAGCTAATGTGCACTTGTCTGTCCGTGGTGACTCCAGATACCCCAACATGCCGTGGTTGCTGACACCCCTCAGGAACCCTGTGACACCAGCCCAGATGCGCTACAATGAGGCACATGGTCGGACCAGGAGAGTGATAGAGCGGACCTTTGGTCTCCTGAAGAGCCGCTTCCGCTGCCTGGACAAGACAGGAGGGGCCCTCCCATATGCCCCAGCAAAGGTGTGCAAGATTGTCATCGTCTGCTGCATGCTACACAACCTGGCAGTGCGGAAGGAGTTGCCTCTCATCTTGGATGACGATGACCAACGTCCGCCACCTGTGGAGGATCCTGGCCTGGACCACGATGCCAGTGATGATGATGATGATGATGGTGATGTCTGCACACAGCTCATCACCAACTTCTTCAGCTGAATGTGAGTATCCAGGGAGATGTAATGTGAATGACGTGAGTTTGCATGATATGTGTGGGTGGTGCTCTGGTGCTGTTTGAGTGTGGACATGTGCTACTTGACTGGATGCGTGCAGCAATGTGTCCTTACAGGTAGTCTGAACTCCCCAACAGTTTTGATATGCTAACTTGGTTTTGTGTAGTTGTCTTGTGACATGTATTGGGCATGAGTATTGCAGTACTGTCCTGTTCTACAGTGATTTTAACTGTGTGTCATGTCTGTCCTTCACAGGGTGCTTACTGAGTACTTTGGTCAACTTGGATCCCCCGACACCATGATTCAGCTTTCAGGGTGGCAGCAGTAGTTGGCCTACAAGTGATGTGCCACACACCCCATGACTTCATATCTTCTGCACTTGTTGACTGTGTGGCCACTGCCACGTGGGTAAACCTTGCATTTGTAGTGGAAACAACATGTTGCAAATGTGTAATAAACCTGTGCTTCACTTTGGGATGTGCGTTGTCTGTGGTCACACATCTGACTGACATTTGCTTACTGCTCCTGTGGGCTAGTTGACACAGACTCTGAATAGGTGTGGTGTCTGTGCATTCCACTGTATTTCCTGGCAACATCACTGTGGGCGATGAGTCCGATGGCCCTGGTGTCTGTGTTGTGTAGCCCTAGTGGTGTGTCTCCCTCATATGTGTCACGTCACCATGACTCACACGACGGTGTTGTACTTGCTGTAGCAGTTAGCATACACAGTGTAATTTAGCAGAACATCATCACCATAACAGTATCCACATTTGAATAACAACAGTGGCAAGTATGGTGTACTAGAGATTTTATTTACAGAAATGTGTGTGTGTATAGTGCACAGGATGGTGGGTGCTGTACATTGGGATTGTGATCCAAAGTTCCCAGATGAGTTGGAAGTCTTGGTAGCAGAAATGTCCTGAGTGAAGTCCACAGTCAAATGATACATTAGTCCAACTTGAACTCCCCATGTCATGTGGGAAAGTAGTGTTGCATTCGACAGGGTGAAACGTTTGCACACAAAGGAGAATTTCCGGAACAGGTGTTGGCTTCCTGGGGGATGTACGTGGCCATCAACCTCTCCGTTTTCCTTCCTCGGACGACCCCTCTTCTTTGGGGGACCCTCACGTGCAGGCTGCGGCGGTGCAGGGGACTCTCCGCCAGAGTCCTCCTCCCTCCCTGTGGCGGTGTCAGTTGTTGCAGCACCAGATGTTGTGGGCACACAGGGAGGTGTGGCCATGTTGGTACTAATCTGGCGGAGGCATGTCAATATGTCCCTATGCACCGCTGTGAGTTCTTGCAATGTGTCCCACTTGGACTCCATGCCCGACATGTGTGTCTCCACATGGGCCATGTGTGTCTCCACACGGGCCATGTGGGAGTCCAAGCGGGCATGATGGGCAGCCTGCTGCTGTTGTATGTCCTTGAGGATCCCCACTACCTGTCTGACCTCTCCGGTGCTATCCTGGTACGCATCAGCGATGCGTGCCAGTTGTGGGTCATCATGCAGTCCAGACCCCTCTGCAAGCAGCGACCTATGTCTACCACCCCTCCGACCACCCCTGGCGGCACGTGCAGGACCTGCGGTGGCACGCACAGGTGACCCGAGGCCCACTTGGGGGTTGTTAGTGGTGTTGTCATCCGTTGCTCCACGGTGGGCCTGGGGCCCTGTGCTGTTGTCAGCGGTGGTCCTTGGTCTGTCCGTGTCGGCGGGGGTGGTCTGTATGTTGGCAGTTGTTGGAGGGGTGGGTGCAGGGGGGCAGATGTTGGTCCAGCTGGTGCTGCATGATGACTCACACTGGAGGTGCCAGGTAGGTCTTCGCCATCCGAGAAGGGCAGAGGCTGTTCCACACCAGTGAGCTCTGTGTCCCCCGGAGCCTGGGACAGGGACTCCTCCTCGCCTGCTGCTGTGTCCCCATCATCGTCACCTGTATTTGGAAGAGACACACATTGTATGTAATGTTTCTACAGACATCAATGGTTCACACACCTGACAGTTGTGACTGTACCTCTGGATGCGGGCATGTACATTGCATTGTCCTAAGTTGTCACAGTAAGAGGTTGATATTGGTGTAGCACATTGTCATGCATACCTGGGGCATTTCAATATGAATGTTGAGGTGTGTGCATGGCCAGCATTGGTTGTATTTGGTGGACATCCGGCCATCCTTCTCCACCTGGCCCAGTTATCCCACCATGAAGCATGCCACCCTTGCAGTGGGTTCAGGTTGACTCTCAGGCTGTCATTCAGTGGTGTTGTGCTGTTTGTTGGTGCACAGTTCCCAGCAGGGCCTTGTGCTCCCCACAGCAGTAGCCAGTGTCAGCCATCTTGTCAGTCCTTATCCACTCCCTGTGATGTGAGCATGGTTCAGAGTGGTGTTGATGGGCCAATTGTGAGGGTGAGCAGTATCTGTGACTCCAACTCCCATCATGTTATTGCCTACACCCCCCTTCCCAGCATGCCCATACTTCCTTCCTTTGGACTCTGCTTCCCTGTGGGGTAGTGTGCCTGTGCTGACAGGAAGGCTGACAGTGTTGTCCTTGCGTTTGTTTGGCTACAAGTCCCAGGTGTGTCCCTGTGTTTCACACAGCATTACCCAGGGTGGTGGTTCTTTGTGGGATCTTCATTTGGTATGTGAGGCATTGCATTCTCCCAGGTGGGTTATGTGGAGTTTGTGTTGAGGGGGTGTGTGAGGTGAGCTGCTTGTAACTATGGTCAGTGCTGGGAGTCCTCCTTCCCAGCCAGCCAGATATCCCACCATGCAACGTGCTTGCATTGCAGAGAGTGCAAGTTGGCTTTCAGGATGTCAGGCAGTGGTGTTGTGCTGTTTGTTGGTGCACAGTTCCCAGCAGGGCCTTGTGCTCCCCACAGCAGTAGCCAGTGTCAGCCATCTTGTCAGTCCTTATCCACTCCCTGTGATGTGAGCATGGTTCAGAGTGGTGTTGATGGGCCAATTGTGAGGGTGAGCAGTATCTGTGACTCCAACTCCCATCATGCTATTGCCTACACCCCCCTTCCCAGCATGCCCATACTTCCTTCCTTTGGACTCTGCTTCCCTGTGGGGTAGTGTGCCTGTGCTGACAGGAAGGCTGACAGTGTTGTCCTTGCGTTTGTTTGGCTACAAGTCCCAGGTGTGTCCCTGTGCTTCACACAGCATTACCCAGGGTGGTGGTTCTTTGTGGGATCTTCATTTGGTATGTGAGGCATTGCATTCTCCCAGGTGGGTTATGTGGAGTTTGTGTTGAGGGGGTGTGTGAGGTTAGCTGCTTGTAACTATGGTCAGTGCTGTGAGTCCTCCTTCCCAGCCAGCCAGATATCCCACCATGCAATGTGCTTGCATTGCAGAGAGTGCAAGTTGGCTTTCAGGATGTCAGGCAGTGGTGTTGTGCTGTTTGTTGGTGCACAGTTCCCAGCAGGGCCTTGTGCTCCCCACAGCAGTAGCCAGTGTCAGCCATCTTGTCAGTCCTTATCCACTCCCTGTGATGTGAGCATGGTTCAGAGTGGTGTTGATGGGCCAATTGTGAGGGTGAGCAGTATCTGTGACTACAACTCCCATCATGCTATTGGCTACACTAACTTCACCAGCATACACAGAATTCCTTAATTTAAGTGAGCTTCCCTGTGAGGTGGTGTTCTAGTGGTGGCAAAATATCAGGCAGTGTTTGTTGGTTATATTTGTGCCACTGCCTTGCTCTATTTGTTGTTAGGTTTGTACATGTCATGACACAGTTACATATCACTATGAGATGGCATGTATTGTGTTTATCTAACTGACATACACATCTTGGGATGATTATCTTTTGGTTGCTGTTGATTTGCTAGGGGTGGATGGTTTGACTGTCCCCTTGACAGTGATGTGTGTGTATTGGCACACAATATTGTGTATATTAGTTGTGTACTCACCAGGCTCTGGATAGGGGGAGAGTGACAGGGGGGTGAAGTTACCAGAGGGGGTCGTTTGGAGGGACAAAGACGAGGGTGGGGCGCAAAGCCCATATGTAGGAGTGTCAGGAACCTGGTTAGAGATGGAGTTTTTGATAATGTGAAAAATGTCCTCAAAAGACCCTAGATGGCGGTCTGCAGCTTGGATGAGGATTATCCCATTATTATAGATGTAGATAGTAGCATCCGCTTTGAAAGTGGTTGAAGGGGCTACCACTAACCTAGTTCCATGAGTGAGTTTTTTGGAAGAGATGATCAGGCAAAGAGAACGGATAGCATTCCTCCATTTAGCTCTTCTTTTCGAGTAGAAGATGAGATCACAGGTCTTAGATCCCTTAATTAAGGAGCGGTAGGGGTCAGAAATTAGAGTTTCAGGGTGAGCTTTGAGAATTCTATGTTTGAGGCGTTTCAATGCGTTTTAAGATAGGCTAGGAGGGTATTCAATAGTAAAAGCATTGATGCCCAGTGGAATTAGCTTGAACTGTGAGTTAGGATCCATGATGTTGAGTGGTAGACGGCCAGAATAGAGACATGGAGGTGGAGAAGAGGGAGTAGGTAAAAGTGGGGCCACAAAACAAAGAGAGACCTTGCTAGAACAGTCAGACACAGGAATATATACATAAAGAATCTGTAAAAAAAAATTGCCATGTTGTGACTTTCATGTGTTCTACCTGTAGCAGTACACATAGAAGTGACAAAATGGCATTTTAGGATTGTCTATGTGCAGGAAGGGACCCCCTACACATAAACAATACTCCCCTGCACGCAGACACCCTTGCACTATGGTGCAAGGGTGCCTGCGTTGGCGCTACACTGCTATGTGTAGCGCCAGCGCAGGGGGAAACGCAAGACTGCACCATATCCTTGTAAATATGGTGCGGCCTTGTGTTTCAGAAGTGGCGGAGTGAGGCGTTAAGCCATGACGGCTAACTCCTCACTCCGTCACTTCCTCGTACATTTTTCTCTCAAAGTGCTGGCCTCTAGAGAGACGCAGGTGCTGCTAGCAGCAGTCTCCGTTCCACCTGGGCCAAAAGAGAAGTGTGTTTAAACACTGTTTCTTAAAGCTGCTAGCATCCATGTACGCATATTGTCTGTTTATCGTTTCATAATGCCCCTTAACCTTGCCCACTCACCTTCCTCCCAACTTTTGGACACAGACAAAGATGATGAGTAGGCTGAGGCGCCAAATTTGGTTTCTCCCACGGTGCTATCTGAGCAAAGGCTTGCTCTGGTTGTCTGTACAGGTGATGAGAAATGAAAGTGAAAGTGACATGTTAGTATTGAGAATAAGGATTCATCCTTCAGAGTGAAATTAAATAATTGTCTGCAAAAGTAACAAGTGGAACATTTAAGGAGAGGGTGAAGAGTCATGTGATGCTGCAGACAGTCTTCCTTAAGATGTTGTGTTATGCAGTCAATGCAAGCGCTAAAAGAATGTAGAGTGTCTTAAGGCTCATCCTAACATTGCAACAAAGATGGGAAATGCTTAGGTTATTCTGACCCGCCGGTATTTACTTTTGCTGTATACACACATCAAATATGTTTATACTTGCATTGAGGAGGGTATACGGCTATTCTATAGGCATGAGGTGTGTTTCAAGTTCGTATTTAAACTGAGAAAGGCAGGGGGCTGTCTGGGCTGGACAGGAAGTGTGTTCCAAAAGGACAATTAGGCATATATGTGTCTTTATTGGTTTAGAGTGTCCGTGAGGTGAAATGTATATCAAGGAGAGAAAAAGCATAGCAGTAGTGTGTCGTCAGGAGGTTGTTGAAATACTTCAGCTCGCCGAAGACCAGTGCACCCATCTGGGGAGGAATTGACAAATTGTACTGATTTTGAGCTTTTGGAAATGTGGCGACTGGAAAGGTAATTGTGATGAAAGATTCATGTCTCATGTTCACGTTCAATTGCAAGTATCCTGGCAGTGGGGTAAGTGTGACGATATTGGAAAAAACGTGATGAGAGTAAATTGTAGTAAAGTAAGTTCATTTAAATCTTAGTGGAATTAGCCTGAAGGGAGCAAAGTGCTATCTCGCATCTGATGGCCAGTAGACAGTCTGAACTTAAGAGCAAATGACTTCGTGTGAGTTATTCAGCTTATAAAAAACGATAATTATCCTCCAATATCTTTAGTCTACCAGTCATGGATAATAAACAGAGGAATCTCTATCGTTCATGTGCGAATGTGGATGTGAAACCTTACAGTGCAACCTAAAATAACTGGCATCCCTCGAAATGACCTTTTTAATACAGACCCTTTGATGGGTGACACTTCTCGTAGGGTCACATGAACGACAGATTTGTGACTCGCAAATTGGACGCAAATTGCTTTTCGACAGAAAAACGGCCGTACATGATGTACGACAAGCATTCGCAAAATGAATTTAGTGATGCAACCAATTTGTGACTCGGTAAAATTTGCAACTGGTTTTTGCGAGGAGCAATTAGGGAATCACTAAAGGCATGTACAAGTGAGTCGCATATTGCGAATAGTCGCAAAATGACTGTTTGCACATGCAATTTACCACCAATTCAAAACAGGTGGTAATAGGGCCCAAAATATAAAAACAGCCCTAAAATGCATCTGGGAGATCCACAATGGCTGCCCTGTACATGATAGCGAGGAGGACGCACATACTGGCTGTTAAGCAGAGGAGGTGGAGACAGGAGAGGATATTCCGAGTCAAGCTGACCTTGTTTGAGAAGACAGAGGAAGAGATTTATGAACAATACAGGCTGAGATGCAAAGTGATCTTGGAGCTAATAGCCACCTTAAAGCCACACCTTAAAAGCAGTACGCAACGCAGCAATGCAATCCCCACCCATGTACAGGTGTTGTGCTCCCTCCACCTATTGGCCAGTGGCAGTAAACAAAATGTGATAGCAGTGGCCGAAAGGGTGTCACAGAGCGCGCTTTTGTGTTTTTTGCACAATTCCTAGACGCCATGCTCCTCTACATACACCAGCACATTTACCTGCCCAGGAATGATGTGGAAATGCAAACTGTGAAATTGCAATACTACCGAATAGCCAGATTCTCATAGATCATCAGGTGCTTAGATGGGACCCATGTGCCCATATGTCCCCCATCCCATCTGGAATACCTATTCAAGAACAGCAAGTACAACCATTCCCTGAACATCCAAGTTGTCTGTAATTCACACAATATTATCACAGATATTGGGGCAAAATATCCAGGGGGCGCCCAAGACTACTACATGTTCAGGCACAGTGGCATATGCTAGTGACTAGAAAGAGGGGGATTTAGATGAAGGTACTAGGTACTAAAAGTAATGTCACCACTTAAATGTATTTTCACATTCATTACTCCCTGTATGTTGTCTCACACATATACTTGCTTTACCAGGTGACAGTGGGTGTGCTCTCAGGCCATGGATTCTCACACCCTACCTGTCTCCCAACAACCCACACGAAAGGCGGCACAACACGGCACAGAGGCGCACCAGGTTGGTGATTGAGTGGACATTTGACCTCCGCAAATTACGCTTCAGGTGCCTGCACAAGAGTGGGGGATACTTGCAGTATGCGCCGGAGACTGTTTGCAAGATTGAGGCAGCCTGTGCCATACTCCACAACATTGCCTGCAGGAGAGGCTTATACATTGAGGTGACCGGATTGAACTCAAAGGATTATGGCTCTGGCCCACCTGCCCAGCAGCCAACCGAGGCAAGCAGAGCAACTGAGGGGAGAAGGCGCAGGGACCACAAAGCCAGACATTACTTTGCACAGTAAGACATCTCCGTTAATACAATACTCACACAAAATGCCACAACAAGTAATTGAATGCTCAAAATTATGTTTCCTTTAAAGACAGCGTTCAAAAACACATTGAAAGGTAACCTGTCCATCAAACAAAAACATATCTTTTTTGGATGCACATGTTGTGCAGTTACATCACTGCAAACACAAAACAAACAGCACAAAACACAATGCCAGACTGTCACTGTGCACTCATTTCTTAGAAATAAGGCCCAGATTCTCAAAGGTTTAGAGTCGGGTTAGTGTTACTTTTGTAATGCTAAACCAATGCTAAACCTTTTTTGGGATTCACAAACCAACACCAATTGGTATTTGCATTGGTTTAATATGGAAAAGTAACATAAAGCAGCGTGAAACGCTGCTTTGCATTACTTTGCGTCAAGGGGGCATTACATGGGTGGTACATGGGCGTACCCGTGCTACCACCCATGCCTTTTGATACTAAACCCTATTCTCAAACATCAGTAGAAAGGGTTTAGTGCCAAAAATTAATGCAGCTGAAAAGCAAGTGTTAAACGGAGAAATGTTTTTATTTTTCTGTGCTTTTCTGAATTTGCGTGCGTGCTGCACTGTGCAGCACACATACAAAGTAGGAAAAGCTTTTTCACTTGTCTAAGCATAGTATTTTGTACAGGAAGGATACCCTTCCTGTACAAAACCTATGCTAGACTCAAGCACACACCCTAGCGCTATGGCGCTAAGGTGTGTGCGTGGCGCTTGGCAGCTGAAATCAGCGCTGGCGCTAGGGAGAGGGGAGGAGAGAGCCATCTCTTTGTGAATATGATGCTCTACTGCTCTCTCCCTGTCACACAACGCAGTGCAGCATTTTTAGCTGCTGTGCTGCAATCTGTAACAGCTACGAGAATCTGGGCCATGTGTAGGTGCAAATGGGTGGCTGCTACTCCTTTGCATGGGCATCTGAACCTGATACACTGCTGAGGCTGATAACTCACTGTCTGTTGCCTCAGCACTAACCCCACTGGCAGTATGGGAGGTTTGAATGGCCTCCACGGCTGCTGGTATCTGTGCCAGCTCTGTGAGACATCCCCACTGTAGTGGCCAGTCTCCACTTGCAGGGCCACCGTGTGCTTGAAAACTGTTGTTGCATGCGCAAGCCTCCTTATGGCCCCTGTCATGGCCTCTATCCTGATGTCTCTGCTTCTCTCCCTACGCCTTTGCAGGTTCCTGTCCTAAGCCAGCTCAGTGCACAGTTGGCCAAAGGCACCTGCAAGTGCATCCATTTTGGAGTCCATGTGGGCCTGATTGCCAGCCAACTGCTGGGTCAAGTTGTTGAAGACCAGTGTCACTTTCCGGTTAATCAACCTCATTTGTTTCTGCTGTAGACGCTGAACCTGCAGCATTGCCTCCTCCAGGCTGACATACACCGCCTGTTCGTTGGATGCTACCTGGGACTGAGATGCCTGCGTTCCCTGCTGGCGCCTACACGCCTGTTGAGTGGAGTGCTGCTAACAAACCCTGGTGACTGGATTGCACTGGATTGCACCTAGGAGTGGGCGGTTGGTGTCTATCCTGAACTGCTACTGCAACTGGCTATGGGGAGATATACTGGCATGTGACAAGGTTGGCAAACTCATAGGCACCTCACTCTGCTCTTCCTCTATCTGGCCCTGGTCTTCTCCCTCATCTACAGCCCGCTCCTGTACTTCCACAGGTGTATCTATGTGGTAAATGGGAATATCAATAAAATGTTACGTGTGATACACTAACTCATTGGTTGTACAACATTATTCTACAAATGTCTCACACTAACTGCACTGTTTATGTCTATGACTACATTTCCTATAAACCACCATGTGTGATTTTCTGACCATCTATATGGACCATCCAGATTTGTTTGCGTAAGGGTGTGTTGCATGCTTGTAGACACCAGGTTTAAGGGCATAAATGGTGGCATAGCAGTAGGTTTGCACTTCCCTGGTGATAGTTGAGGGGCTGGCGTGTACAGGTTCCTAATTCCTATGACTGCCTCATGCTTAAGGGTCGTCTCAACCATAGCCTCCATTGTTGAGGTTGGGGGTACATTTGAGTTGCCTGAGAGACCCGTAAGCATGTTGCCACCCTTTCTTTGGCATGAGACCGCTGGTCATACCAGCGCTTCTTGATTTCCTCTACAGAACATTCAGCCACTCCCAGGGCACTGATCCTCTGCTGCATGTCCTTACATTTCTTCCTTTTTTGTGACTCAGCCACAGTCATGGAGGCGCGACTGAATAGCTGGTTGTGGTTTTTACAGCATTCCTCAGTTAAAATTTCAAGTTCCCTTTCAGAAAACTTTAATTTTCTCCTTCTCTGCCCTGCTACCTTCTCTGCCTGTTGGTTAGCTATTTATAAGGGTGGTTTGGATGCTGTTCGGGATCCTCCACTCTATATATATGTCTTTATACATATATATATATATCTTCACTGATAAAAATAAAGGTTACAGGGATGTTATAGTTAGGAAATAGAATTAATAAACCTTAGAAATTCACCTAAAAAAATAAAGATTACAGGGACTTTATAGTCAGGCTCAGTGATGTCACTGCCCATGTCATGAGTGATATAATATGGGAGGTCATAAGTAAGGGTGGGTGGCGTACTCCGCTCTGAAAGCAGAGCTTGCGGAGTTTTGCCAACCCGCTCCGCTGGGAGTGCGAAGTTGGCAAAAAAACTCTGATTCCGCTATGTTACGGAGTTTGCCCCTGCCACCCACCCCTAGGTCAGACAAGCCCTGTCTCGTCCCAAGTCCTCCTTACCTGGATCTCGGTGTGGCTTCCTCAGTGCAGGATTCTTCTTCCAGTCCTGGGCTGTGAAACTTCCCTTCGCTGCAGGACTTGCAAGGACTGCGCATGAGCGTGCATGGAGAGTGGAGACCGAGTTAAGGAGAGTGGAGACCGGGTTAAGGTCTCCACTCTCCATGAGCGTGCATGCGCAGTTCTCACGAGTCCTGCCAGGACGGGAAGTTTCACAGCCCAGGACTGGAAGAAGAATCCTGCACCAAGGAGGCAGCCTGGAGTCAGGAAGGATCAACACCAGGATCACCCCGACGGGTGACGGGCCGCCGACAGAGGAAAGCTGAGGCGACCGAGTAGGGCGGAGCGGAATTCCACAGAGTTTTTAGGCAACTCTGTGAAATTCCGCATAGTGCCACTCCGCCAGCTCTGCCCACCCCTGGTCATAAGCAGTGCATTGTGTGGGAGTAAGTAATAGTTAGCTCAGTTAACTATAATTGCGGAAATTCCATGGTTTTATATGAGTGAAATCTGAGCCTAATTATAATGTCCCTCTAACCTTTGTTTTTGTCAGTGAATTTCTACGTTTTTTAAAATTCTGTTTCCTAACTATAACATCCCTGTAACCTTTGTTTTTTTAAGTGAATTTCTAAGGTTTTTCAATTTTATTTCCTAACTGTAAAACTGTGACCTTTGAGAGTGGGTGTGTGAGTGATTGCGTGAGTGTCTCAATGGGTGTGTGAGTGGGTGTGCGAGTGTCTCAATGGGCCTGGGAGAGGGTGTGTGAGTGTCTGAGTGCTCTCTGTTTTGCCATCTTCTGCTCTGTTTTACCATTTCTGCTTGTGTTTCTGCCCTCTGTTTTGCCTTTCCTGCTCTTTTTTCTGCCCTCTGTTTTGCCCTCTTCTGCCGTGTTTTGCCTTTTATGATCGTTTTTCTGCCCTCTGCTTTGCTATTTCTGCTTGTTTTTCTGCAGTCTGATTTCGCTTTCCTGCTTGTTTTTCTGCCCTCTGTTTTGCCTTTTCTGCTCGTTTTTCTGCCATTTGTTTTTCCCTTTTCTCCCTCTAAAATGGGGGTGGGGAGCTGCTGTATTTCAATGAGGCAGTGAGTCCATGCGACCCCCCGGGCCAATTTTGTCCCAGAGGACCCCATCCTCCGGGGCCCAGCCATTTTTTAATGGGGGCCCCTCCCAGGCTGATTTCAGCCCCAGGGACCTCATCCCCCCCGGCCATGATTCCCTGGGTGCCCAGGTGCCCTGGAGCATATCCACTGCGCATCTTGGAAACCACGGGCTCCCAGCATCCTGCGGGAGCCGGCATTGCTATTGCACACAGGGAGCTGCTGGAAATGTAGCTCACTGTGTGCAAGAGCAATAGTTTCCTCTCTTTCCCTGCCCACCTGTCTGTGAAACCTCCACTTCTAGCAAGCGGGAGCGCTTTGAGAGCTCCCGCTCGCTGGAACCAAAGTGTTTGCTCTTAATTAGTGGGAGCTGTCAGCTCCCGCCAAAGAAAAGGAAACAGCTATGTCTCGTGGGTGGGCACCCTGGTAAATAGCATGAGTCGCCCTGTGTGGTGGAGGTCCCCAGGGTCATTAATGGCTCCAGGAGGGGGGCCACGCTGTCCCCTCCTTTACTTTTCATGGGCCGGCCCCATGGAGGTGATGGTACCTGGAGCTGTTTATGGCCCAGGAGGGGGCCACGCGGCCTCTCTCCCACTTTTCAAAGTTGTTTGCGCTGGAGAGGTGGTGTGCCCAGGGGGTCTGCAAGCCCCCCATTATGTTCAATTTAGCCCTGGGGAGTTGGTGGTCCCTAGGGCCTGGGGGTCCTCGCGGCCCCGTCTATGTTTTTTACTATAGCCCGAGGGTGGTGGTAGTCCCTGGGGCCCAGGGGTTCCCTGAGGCCCCCCGTTATAATGTTCATAAGCCCCGAGGAGGTGGTGGTCCCTGGGGCAAAGTAAGCCCTTGGAGGGGGGCCCCATGCACCCCCTCCAATTTTTTTATAAATCGCTGCATGCCCTGGGACCTGGCCCACCCGGGGGCCCTTTTTTAAAACAAGTGCAGAAGCCCTCATGTTTTTTTCTTTCAATTTTTGTGAATTTGCTGCAACATATTTTTTTTAATGCTTTTTTGCCCTGCCGGGGTCCCTCTGGGACCCCAAGTGCAAGGCTTGGGGGTCAGGTTATTCCTACCCTGCCCCCTTTTCTTTTCTTTTTCATGTTTTCTTTGGGACTTGGCTTCCAACACTTCCTTTCTTGAAGTGTTGGTAGTCAATTAGAGCTCTGTAGATCTCATCACAAGCTCGTCATTATTAACAAATTATTCATGTTCGTAGATATACAAATTTGGATATTCTTTAATATCTCGCAAACTACTGGACGGATTTATAACATATAACAAACAACACAATCTCTAGATCAAAAACTAGCTTTCTGCCAAAATGTATGTAATTCTGTACAGCAGTTTGGGCTGCAGGCGTGTCTAAAGAGTTTGTGGGAATTAACATGAGAAACATACTTTTTTGACCCTCTCCTTTTTTTCGGCCCCAGCTTGACGAATAACCCTGAAAGTTTCATACACAACTAGAATTAGCGGTGTACTTTTTTGGGGTAATTTTCTTGAAGATTGGTCCAAAAAAACGTTTTTCCTATAGAAACATGGTCCTAACTATAACTACCTACTGGCGAGGGTAGTCTCGCGCTTACTCTGCACATCTCCCAAAATGAATTGTTGCACACTTAGGAGTTGAGTTCAGAAAAATGTATTATATAAACCACAATAAAACCTGACAGACGCGTTTCGGTCCTCTCAGCCTTTGCCAATGTCAGCGTCTCTTGTTTTTTACGTCTTATATCCAATACCAATACTGTTGGATGGGGAACATTGTGTAAAAAAAAAAACATGGACTCTCGTGATAATCAGCGTTAAGACCTAGATACTGGGGCGGCCATCTTGGAATATATTTGAATACAATCATGTCACCTTTGCATACTTTACATATATCATGTAATACTCGTTCGTTTGGCCCAGTTTGTTATTGACCTGGTCACAACAATACATTAGATCTGTCGAGCATAATAATTCATTATTAAAAATCCATATATTGCTATAAAAAACATTATTGATGCTTGTCATACTGCCCTACACGGGCTTAAATAAGCCACTATTAACATATTCAACTGAGTATTACTCAGGAAATATAACTTCATAAGATATTGAAATCACATAAAACCTTTTGGGAGGTGTGCAGATTAAAATATTTATATATATATATATATATATATATATATATATGTTTACAACAGGTTACCCCTAAATGGACGGCACACCCAGGATCACTCCACTTCGGCCTCCTTCCTTCGGCCAACGCGTTTCGGGCAAATACGCCCTTCATCATGGGCCATATGTAAGAATGACGGCAGTGACACTCAACAGTAAAATCCCTCTTTTATTTCCACCATCACCATGCAGATAACTCCCAATGCATTCTGGGACTGGTAGTGTCAATAGTCCACACTTCGGGGTGCCGTCAGAGTCATTACATAAAACAATCATGAGGGGCTCAATACTGTGGGTATCTCCCATTCTGCTCAGCTGTGGCAATCTCAACAGCGAGCGGACCCGCATAGCTCCGGCGGTGGGACTCCTTCGTAGCCACAGCCACATCGGAATCACCTCTTATGTGTGACTGATCCATCCAAAAGGCACACGTACCTCCGGGGCATGAGCGGTGGTGCCTCTCCGTGACCAAGGGCGGGTCACTATTATGTTTACAACAGGTTACCCCTAAAAGGACGGCACACCCAGGATCACTCCACTTCGGCCTCCTTCCTTCGGCCAACGCGTTTCGGGCAAATACGCCCTTCATCATGGGCCATATGTAAGAATGACGGCAGTGACACTCAACAGTAAAATCCCTCTTTTATTTCCACCATCACCATGCAGATAACTCCCAATGCATTCTGGGACTGGTAGTGTGAATAGTCCACACTTCGGGGTGCCGTCATTACATAAAACAATCATGAGGGGCTCAATACTGTGGGTATCTCCTGGGGCTTTAGTGAAATTAAGGGCGGGGGGCCTCATGGGCCCCCCCAAGCCCCAGGGACCACCACCTCCCCGGGGCTTAAATACAATTAAAGAAGTGTGGGGGCCTCCTGCCACTCCACACTGCCCCACGGATCACTACCTCCCCAGGGCACACTGAAATTAAGGGCGGGGGGCCTCGCAGGCCCCCCAAGTCCTGGGGACCGCCACCTCCCCGGGGCTCCAATAGAATTAAAGAAGTGTGCGGGGGTTCCTGCTCCTCCCCACACTGCCCCGGGGACCACCACCTACCCGGGGCACTAATTATGTCAATACAGGGGTCTGTTGTGGCCCCCCCGGCCCCGGGGACCACCACCTCCCCGGGGCTTTAAACTTGTTGGAGGGGGGCCGCGCAGCCCCCCTCATGGAGCTCTCCATGACCCTGGGGATCGCCACCCCCCAGGGCCGGCTCCAGCAATGTCCCGGGGTACCCACCACCGGGACATTGCAGTTTGCAATGACAGGGCGGGAGCACGGTTCCCGCCCTGTCATTGCAAACTCTGCTTCGCTTCATGGAAGCGAGAGCAGGAAACCTGCTCTCGCTTCCATGAAGTGAAGCATATTGCTTTTGGACAAGGGGAGCTGCATATCAGCAGCTCACCTTGTCCAAAAGTAATGCCAGCTCCCGCAGGAGGCGGGGAGCCGGCTGGGACTGCGGAGGCATTGGGGCTCCCCCGGGGTCACCAACATGAGGCCAGGCCCCGGGGATGGGGTCCCTTCCCTTTTTCATTACAAAAATTAATAAAAATAAGGCCGGGCACCGGGGGATGGGGTCCCTTGGGCCAAAACTGGCCTCAGGAGGGGTGCCACGCGGCCCCCCTACAAAATTGAAAAAAAGAAAGGCTGGGCAGGCCCCGGGGGATGGGGTCCCCGGGGCCAATAGTGGCCCAGGGAAGGGGGAGCACACAGCATCCCTCCCATAAATTAAAAACAAAAAAAGAGTCAAAGCCCCAGGGGATGGGGTCCCCGGGGCCAAAACTGGCCTCAGGAGGGGGGCCACGTGGCCCCCTCCTTTAAATGCTGTTTATTGTTTTTTTATTAAAAAATTGGCCCACAAAATATTAAGAGAAGGGGGGCCTTCTAACAATAATCGGAAAAAATAGCAGAAGCCGGCATCTCGCTGGAGGTCCGACCACCTCCCTGCACCACTGTGCAAACACGCCTCCTGGCACATTCTGGATTGGGGGATTAAGTCCCCTTGAATCCTAAGGGTCCTTAGGGGCCATCTAGCCCACCAGGTACCTCCAGTAAGCTCCACAGAGTGGGATTGCTGAGAGGTGGTCCAAGGCCATTCCCCTATTTTACACCACTCTGCAAACGCGCCTCTTGGTGATTTGCTGGTGGGGCGATGAGGTCCTCTTGTGTCTTGAGGACCTCAGGACTAAAGTGGACTTCATTCCCTGAGCAGCAGTGCGCCAGGATGTGTGATTGCAGAGTGGTGTAAAAAGGGGGCGTGGCCTCAGACCACTCTCAGCAATCCAGCTGTGTGGGGCTTACTAGAGATAACAGGAGGGCTAGTTGGCCCCCAGGGACCTTCAGGAGGCAAGGGGACCTCATCCCCAACCAAGAGCATGCTAGGAGGTGCGTTTGCAGAGTGGTGGATAAAGGGGGCGTGGCCTGTGTCCACCTCTCAGCAATCCCACTATCTGGGGCTTACTGGAGGTATCAGGTAGGCTAGTTGGCCACTAAGGACCCCCACAAGCGAAGGGGACTTCAATCCCCATCAAAGAGCACGCCAAGAGGTGCGTTTGCAGAGTGGTGGGCAAAGGGGGTGTGGCCTGCTATGAGAACTTAGCAATCCTGCTGTGTGGGACTCACTGGAGGTAATAGGAGGGGTAGTTGGCCCCCAAAGATGTCTGTGGGGGCCGACTACCCTTCCTGCTACCTTCAGTAAGTCCCACACAGTGGGATTGCTAAGAGGTCTTCGGAGGCCTCGCCCCCCTTTCTCCATCACTCTGCAAACGCGCCTCCTGGCACACTACGGGTTGGGGGATGAAGTCCACTTTACTCCTGAGGGACTTTGGGGGCCAAAAAGCCCTCCTGGTACCACCTGTAAGTCCTACGCAGCGGAATTCCTGAGCGCTGGTCGGAGGCCCAGCACCCTTTCGCGACTACTAGTTAAAGAAGCATTTGCAATGTAATGTTTCGCATTTGTGAGAGTTAGAGCTATTGGCGTTGTAAATGTAAAAGTTTTTTACTAATGTTTTTAGGAGTGGAGTGGATGTACGTTGTGTGTAGTGGAATTATGTGGTATGTTGTGCAGTGAAATTATGTGGATAGAAAGTATGTGGAATTTACTGTATAGGAATTATGTAGAGTGGGATTATGTGTTATGGAGAGTAATTATGCGGTATGGTAGTCTGTGTTGTGGAGTGGTAGCCTCAGGTTTAGCCTTCCTCGTTTTCATATAAGCTAAACTACGAACTCAATGAGACAAAAAAAAGAAGGAATCACTAAGGAGCACTTCTGGACCTAGTCAGAGGTATGAGCAGGGCCACTGGAATTATGCGACTGTTCGGCTGCACCGACTTTCGCACAATAATACATTTTCCGCATTAGCCACAAAATCCATCATCTGCTTCCTAATCTGCAGATTTGAACAAAAAAAGCCTTGTTTCTAGCTCAAACGGCTCAAACTTTACCAAAAATGGTGGAAGGTCCTTTGCAAACTTAGAATGGTCACCTGTTACTTATTGCTAAATGTGGGTGTTAAATTGGTACTAATGGTGTGCAAGCCACTCTTGCTTCTTTCTGTGCCTCTCTTGCCTCTTTCTGCACATCTCTTCTACTTTATGCACCTCTTTTGCCTCTTTCTGCACCTCTGTTGCCTCTTTCTGCACCTCACTTGCTTCTATGTGCACCCCTCTTGCATCTTTCTGCACCTCTTGTGCCTCTTTCTGCACCCCTCTTCCCTCTTTCTACACCCCTCCTGCCTCTTTCTGCACCCCTGTTCCTTCTTTCTGCACTTCTTTTGGTTCTTTCTGCACCTCTCTTGCTTCTTTCTGCACCCCTCTTGCCTCTTTCTCCACCCCTCTTCCCCCTTTCTGCATGTCTGTTGCTTCTTTCTGCACTTCTCTTGCCTCTTTCTCCACCCCTCTTCCCTCTTTCTGCATCTCTGTTGCTTCTTTCTGCACTTATCTTGCATCTTTCTGCACCTCTCTTGCTTCTTTCTGTACCACTTGTGCCTCTTTCTGCACCCTTCATCTCTCTCTGCACTCCTCTTCCCTCTTTCTGCACTCCCTGTGCCTCTTTCTGCACCCCTCTTCCCTCTTTCTGCACTCCTCTTGCCTCTTTCTGCACCTCTGTTGCTTCTTTCTGCACTTCTTTTGTTTCTTTCTGCACCTCTCTTGCTTCTTTCTGCAACCCTCTTGCCTCTTTCTCCACCCCTCTCCCCCATTTCTGCATGGCTGTTTCTTCTTTCTGCACTTCTCTTGCCTCTTTCTCCAACCCTCTTCCCCCTTTCTGCATGTCTGTTGCTTCTTTCTGCACTTCTCTTGCCTCTTTCTCCACCCCTCTTCCCTCTTTCTGCATCTCTGTTGCTTCTTTCTGCACTTATCTTGCATCTTTCTGCACCTCTCTTGCTTCTTTCTGCACCACTTGTGCCTCTTTCTGCACCCTTCTCTTTCTGCCCTCCTCTTCCCTCTTTCTGCACTCCCTGTGCCTCTTTCTGCACCCCTCTTCCCTCTTTCTGCACTCTTCTTGCCTCTTTCTGCACCTCTGTTGCTTCTTTCTGCACTTCTTTTGTTTCTTTCTGCACCTCTCTTGCTTCTTTCTGCACCCCTCTTGCCTCTTTCTCCACCCCTCTCCCCCATTTCTGCATCTCTGTTGCTTCTTTCTGCACTTATCTTGCGTCTTTCTATACCTCTCTTGCTTCTTTCTGCACAACTTGTACCTCTTTCTGCACCCTTCTTCTCTTCCTGCACTCCTCTTGTCTCTTTCTGCACCTCTGTTCCTTCGATCTGCACTTCTTTTGTTTCTTTCTGCACCTCTCTTGCTTCTTTCTGCACCCCTCTTGCCTCTTTTCCACCCCTCATCCCCCTTTCTGCATCCCAGTAGCTTCTTTCTGCACTTCTCTTGTCTCTTTCTCCACCCCTCTTCCCTCTTTCTGCACCTCTGTTGCTTCTTTCTGCACCTCTGTTGCTTCTTTCTGCACCCCTCGTGCCTCTTTCACACCCCTCTTCCCGCACCCCTCTTGCCTCTTTCTGCACCTCTGTTCCTTCTTTCTGCACTTCTTTTGTTTCTATCTGCACCTCTCACTTCTTTCTGCACCCCTTTTGCCTCTTTCTGCACTCCTCTTCCCTCTTTCTGCACCCCTCTTGCCTCTTTCTGCTCCTCTGTTCCTTCTTACTGTACTTCTTCTGTTTCTTTCTGTACCTCTCTTGCTTCTTTCTGCACCCCCTTGCCTCTTTCTCCACCCATCCACCCTCTTTCTGCACCCCTGTTGACTCTTTCTGCACCTCTGTTCTTTCTTCCTGCAATTCTTTTGTTTCTTTCTGCACATCTCTTGCTTCTTTCTGTACCCCTCTTCCCTCTTTTTGCACCCCTCTTGCCTCTTTCTGCACCTCTGTTGCTTCTTTCTGCACTCCTCTTGCTTCTTTCTGCACTCCTCGTGCCTCTTTCACACCCCTCTTCCCTCTTTCTGCACCCCTCTTGCCTCTTTCTGCACCTCTGTTCCTTCTTTCTGCACTTCTTTGTTTCTTTCTGCACCACTCGCTTCTTTCTGCACCCCTTTTGCCTCTTTCTGCACCCCTCATGCCTCTTTCTGCACCTCTGTTCCTTCTTTCTGCACTTCTTTTGTTTCTTTCTGGAGCTCTCATGCTTCTTTCTGCAACCCCTTGCCTCTTTCTCCACCCCTCTTCCCTCTTTCTGTACCCCTGTTACCCCTTTCTGCACCTCTGTTCCTTCTTTCTGCACTTCTTTTGTTTCTTTCTGCACATCTCTTGCTTCTTTCTGCACCCCTCGTGCCTCTTTTTGCACCCCTCTTGCCTCTTTCTGCACCTCTGTTACTTCTTTCTGCACTCCTCTTGCTTCTTTCTACACCTTTCTTGCTTCTTTCTGCACCACTCGTGCTTCTTTCTGCACTCCTCTTCCCTCTTTCTGCACCCCTCTTGCCTCTTTCTGCACCTCTGTTCCTTCTTTCTGCACTTCTTTTGTTTCTTTCTGCACCCTTCTTGCTTCTTTCTGCACTCCTCTTGTCACTTTCTCCACACCTGGTCCCCCTTTTTGCATCTCTGTTGCTTCTTTCCGCACTTCTCTTCCCTCTTTCTCCACCCCACATCCCTCTTTCTGCACCTCTGTTGCTTCTTTCTGCACTTCTCTTCCTTCTTTCTCCACCTCTGTCCCTCCTTTCTGCAACCCTTGTGCCTCTTTCTGCACCCCTATTCCCTCTTTCTGCACCCCTTTTGCCTCTTTCTGCACCTCTGTTCCTTCTTTCTGCACTTCTTTTGTTTCTTTCTGCAACTCTTGCTTCTTTCTGCACGCCTCTTGCTTCTTTCTGCACCCCTCGTGCCTCTTTCACACCCCTCTTTCACACCCATCTTCCCTCTTTCTGCACCCCTCTTGCCTCTTTCTGTACCTCTGTTCCATCTTCCTGCACTTCTTTTGTTTCTTTCTGCACCTCTCTTGTTTCTTTCTGCATCCCTTTTGCCTCTTTCTCCACCCCACTTCCCCCTTTCTGCATCTCTGTTGCTTCTTTATGCACTTCTCTTGCTTATTTCTGTACCTCTCTTGCTTCTTGCTGCACCCCTTGTGCCTCTTTCTGCACCCCTCTTCCATCTTTCTGCACCCCTCTTGCCTCTTTCTGCACCTCTGTTGCTCCTTTCTGTACTTCTTTTGTTTCTTTCTGCACCTCTCTTGCTTCTTTCTGCACCCCTTTTGCCTCTTTCTGCAACCATCTTCCCTCTTTCTGCACCCTTCTTGCCTCTTTCTGCACCTCTGTTCCTTCTTTCTGCACTTCTTTTGTTTCTTTCTGCAGCTCTCTTGCTTCTTTCTGCAGCCCCTTACCTCTTTCTCCACCCCTCTTTCCTCTTTCTGCACCCCTGTTGCCTCTTTCTGCACCTCTGTTCCTTCTTTCTGCACTTCTTTTGTTTCTTTTTGCACATCTCTTGCTTCTTTCTGTACTTCTCTCGCCTCTTCCTGTTCTCAAATGGGAAGTGAAAGCTGTCAAGTTTAAAGGTCTGTGTGCTCTTGAGACTGAGGTATATGTCTACTCATATATGTATTCACACATGTGTTATGCATCTGAAGATGGTAGTTTAAAAAGTGGGTAGCTTCTTCTATAGGTGGTTAAATGATCTCAGTTCTGCTCTGTCATTCAGTTGCACAGGCAGGCATGTCTTATGTATATAGGTGTTATAGAGCCCCTCAAATATACTATTGAATAGCCATGTGCCCTGTATTATGAGCAGAAAGAAATACATACACCTTTTTGTACACAAATTTACAGAGTATGCTGTTTGAAACACAGGTATTCAAGTATTTCTATGTTTATTTTTATGTAACATGCCACTCGGTAAAAGCAGAGACACGCATGCATACCTTCACAAACTTGGTCAGACTTACAACAGTGATATGCTTAGGATTGCTGGTTTATATTTGATAGGTAGGCCTAACATTCTGAGCAGCCGATTAATAGTGAACCTTCAAGAGAAAAGTGAGGTTTAAGACATCTTGGGAGAAGGATTAGTGATTGGGCTCCTTTGTATGAGTCTGTTGTAAGGTACAGTCAGAAGTAGGCCTCTTTCTGCACCTCTGTTGGTTCTTTCTGCACTACTCTTGCTTCTTTCTGCACCTTTCTTCCTCTTTCTGGACTTCTGTTGCCTCTTTCTGCACTTCTCTTGCTTCTTTCTGAGCCTTTCTTCATCTTTCTGCACATGTCCTACCTATGTAGGCATATTTAGAAATTATGAAACTCACTGAGAATAAGTTCTACCCAAAATAGGATTGGAATCTAGTGTAAGTGGGAAAGAAATGTCCTTAACGGACAAGAACCCTCACTCACCCAAAGGTGACATGCTTCATCATTAGGCTCCCGCCGCACATCGGGCCAGCCGGTCCCCAGTGTGGGCTACAACTCCCCACCTAATGTCGTGGTATGGGGAGGAGCTGAGGTGTTTTTAAGCAAAGAGATGCCACAAAATGTTAATGGTGAGTGAGGGACAGAGTGCTGTGAAAAAGTGTAGGGAATATAAAACTTCCTCAAGGGCTCAAATAACTTTATTAGGTAGAGTCCTTCGAAAGGGTTAAAAGAGCAGAGGACAGGGGGGTTTAGAACAAATATCCCCCTTCAGAGGTCAGCATGTTTCTGCCTTTCTTTGGCTCCTGAAGGAGTCCTTAGGCATTCATCAGGACCAACTAATATTAGTCATTCTGTAAGTGTGTATGCCACAATCATTTAAATTGTAATAGAAATGGCTATACTGGCCGTTTCCAAAGGTATTGTTCCTTAATTCATCACCTCCATCTGTGGGAGGGAACTGACATGGACTGACATGGACCTCCACTAGGTACCCGTTCAATAACTCTGGCACACTGAACACAGTCCTCTACAGAGTTTCCTGTGCAGTCCGGGTCCTGGCGAGAGCTTGGGTCCTACGTGTGGCTTCAATATTTAGAAATTAACATTTAAAAAACCTTAGAAATTCACTGAAAAAAACAGAGGTTTCAGGGACATTATAGTTAGGAATTAGCAGTTAAAAAACCTTTGAAATTCACTCAAAAAACCATAGGTTTCAGGGACGTTATAGTTAGAAATTAGCATTTAAAAAACCTTAGAAATTCACTGAAAAAAACACAGGTTTCAGGGACGTTATAGTTAGTTGGACATTTCACTCATACAAAGCCAGAGAAATTCGGCCGTTATAGTTAATGAGCTAACTATAACTCGCGCCCCCGCAATGCACTGCTGATGACGTAACATATTACATCACTCATGACATGGTCAGTGACATCACTGATGACATCTCAAATGACATCACTGATGACATCACTGATGACATCATCCACTTAATATCTGATGCACCTCCTCACACCCTAATATAACCTTTCATACACCCACTCTAAAATACAGACTACCATTCTCGAAACCATAGACACACCAATACCAGTTAGTACATACCAACTCACTGATTCATAGGTCTACACACATTCACTCACTCACTGATACAGTCACTCATACAGGCAGTCACTCATCAATACAGCCTCTGATATATGCACTCATACACCCATACAGACACTCACATACTGCCACTCATCCACAGAGATACTCACACACCTAGTCAGTCACCCAAAGATTCAATCACACTGCCATTTACTCACCAATACAGTTATACACACACCACCTCACTTATTCATACAGATACTAACACATACTTACTCTCTTATACAATCACTGACACAAGCACACACTCATTCATACAGCCACTCTCACAATCACTCACTCACATATTGTCACTTATATACTCCAACATTCACATATACTGCCTTTCACATATGTAGTTACTCACACATATACCACTGAGACATCCATTCACTCACCAACACAGCCATACGTACACTCACTCACCCATACAGCCCCTCGCAGACACACTCATGAACCCATACGCCCACTGAATCACCCACTCACACATCCATGGAGGGAGTCACACACACCCCCACCCACTCACACAGACACTCAGGCACCCATACAGGTAATGAGACAACCAATCATTAACCAATATAGACACTCATGTAGCTGCTCACCAACCCATGCAGCCACTTACACACCAACTGACAAACTGATACAGACATTCACACAGATTAGTCATTCACCCATGCATTCACTAAGACACGTTTAATTTCTCACTTAAACAGTCAGTCATGCACCCACTAAATCATCCATTCAGACACTCATACAACCACTCATTCTTCAATAGACCTTTGTGCATCTATAATTAACATTCTTAAACTTTTAAAAATCACCCAGTCTCCGGATGATGTCATCAGTGATGTCATTTGAGATGTCATCAGTGATGTCATCAGTGATGTCACTGACCATGTCATGAGTGATGTAATATGTGACGTCATCAGCAGTGCATTGCGGGGGCGCAAGTTATAGTTAGCTCAACTAACTATAACGGCCGAATTTCTCTGGTTTTGTATGAGTGAAATGTCCAACTAACTATAACATTCCTGAAACCTGTGGTTTTTTCAGTGATTTTCTAAGGTTTTTTAAATGCTAATTTTTAACTATAACGTCCCTGAAACCTATTGTTTTTTCAGTGAATTTCAAAGGTCTTTTAACTGCTAATTCCTAACTATAACATCCCTGAAAACTCTAGTTTTTTCAGTGAATATATATATATATGTATATATCCACAATATATTCCAAATAAGAACGCACACTCGAAAGTCCTTTGCAAAAGCAGATAGCTTTTAATCCTCAAACGTTACGCGTTTCGACAACCTAATGTCTTGATCACACGCTGAGTTCCTGGAATTATGTGCATTGGTCTATATGTATCATTAATGACATTTTATTTGAGGTATCACCTATTACAAAATGGCCACCATGTTTACTTTCCCTTGCAACCTTTTTGGACTTTAGTCCTATGTCTGTGTCCAATGTTGATATATGCACGTAATTCCAGGAACTCAGCGTGTGATCAAGACATTAGGTTGTCGAAACGCGTAACGTTTGAGGATTAAAAGCTATCTGCTTTTGCAAAGGACTTTCGAGTGTGCGTTCCTATTTGGAGTATATTGTGGATTACAACGTTCCACCGGCATTACGCACCACCTGGCTGTGGGCTCGATCCCAGAAGGAACCTCTTTTGCTTCAAATTTATATATATATATATATATATATATATATATATATATATATATATATATATATATATATGAAAGAGGCGTCTGAGGAAGCCCTTCCATGTGGGTCGGGGATCGTTTTGGGCGGACGCCGCCGCTTCTATTTATAATTCACAATCCTCACCTTCCAGGGCAAAGTACGAGCCACTCCAGTTGCGGTTTGATGTTTAATTTATTTGGGCAAAAAGACAACACGTTTTGACCTCCAGTGGTCTTGCTCACTTAACTCGTATGCCGAGGTTCCATGTTTTAAAAAAAAAAAATCAATCGTCACCATGACGTTTGCCATTGCCATAAACAACAGACTATCACTTCATAGTTACAAACCGTTAATCACTTTGCATGCAAACATAAACAAAATAATACAAAATTGCGATATCAGAACATCAATAATCATCAATGATAATAAATTCGTATTTGCGCATTCATATCTGGTCAATCAAGTATTTACGAGTGGAACAGGGGAACCTAACAGCTTCGGTTTAGTACCCTTCTTTGTTTTGGTTTTCTAAACTGTTCCCCGCCTCCCATTCAATTTACATAACTTTATCGGATTTCCGTTTCAATTGGTACAACTTTATCCAATCCCGGTTTTCAACTTTTTATTATACATATACCGTGTATTATTTTGAACATTTGATACATTTGTTGCATTATTAAAATAACTCTGTGTATAAGATCCAGTTCTTATTAATTCTGAGTCCCGGTACAGTACCGCGTTTAAATTCTAATTTCAAAATTGATACACATGTATTAGGATACTACCATTTCTACCTGCATCTTCATTCAGGGTACCTTTACCCTGTTGTTAATGTACCATTACGGTATAGTACCCCCACATTTGAACCGTATCAGGCTTTCTATAATATTATTATAGAGAGCCTGATATGGTTCAAATGTGAGTTATGTGAGCAAGACCGCTGGAGGTCGAAACGCGTTGTCTTTTTGCCCGAATAAATTAAACATCAAACCTCAACTGGAGTGGCTCATTCTTTGCCCTGGAAAGGTGAGGATTGTGAAATATATATATATATATATATATATATATATATATATATTACAGCTCCAAGGTTCCTCCTCTTTCCAGAAAGGATACCAGCACTCATGGGGTCGGGTTTCCGCAATCTTAGTTTATTTTCTTAGCGCAGCAAACAAGCGCGTTTCGGAAAGGTTCCTTCGTCAGAAACACTGACGAAGGAACCTTCCGAAACGCGTTTGTTTGCTGCGCTAAGAAAAATAAACTAAGATTGCGGAAACCCGACCCCATGAGTGCTGGTATCCTTTCTGGAAAGAGGAGGAACCTTGGAGCTGTAATTTTATCACGGGGCACCGCCGTGTTAGAGCACCCGCCTTAAGAGTGACACGCTAGAACGGTGTACTGGAGCAGGATATATATATATATATATATATATATATATATATATATATATATAAAAATTAAACAAACAAATGTACTGCACTCCAGGAATCACTTGTAACTTTATTGTACTTTTATTAAAGCACAATTGCCACCACCACCATCACCGACGTTTCGACCAAGAAATGGTCTTTTTCACGGTTTAACGTGACCTACCATATGAGGGACACCTGCGGGATACCGTGATTGTGAACAAGCAGCAGGCGAGGGAGATGGGCACAGCGAGCGAATGTGATAAAGATCAAAGGGAGTGACTGCAGAGGCGGCGAAATACTTTTGCAATAGGAAATGGCAATAATTATAATACACCAATTTTGGGACATGATTGAATTAAACAAATACATTCATTATGGGATATTGATGCCTTTCCTGGTTGCTACATATATTTTCCACATACGGGAATGCCGCCCTATGATTGGTCCAAGCTCTACCAATAAGGAATACAGTGAACATTTAGAAGATCGCCAGCTGTGCTCAAAATTTGAAATGATTTTCATGCACTGAAGAAGGCCCATGCCGAAATGTATTTGCAGAATAAAATCACCTTATACTCCTGAGAGTGCTCCGCTTTTCGTAGTTGTTGTGTAACAAAGGCGGTTCACCCCCCGTCCACGGAGGCACCCGCCGCGCGTTCGACAGCCTGGGTGAAGCGAGTGAGTTGTTTTATGTTGGCGTATCAGAACCACTGCTAGCGGAACCCGTCGACCGAGGAGGACGTGGGCTATGCAAGTCCAAGGTGACCTACCCTATGAGGGACACCTGCGGGATACCGTAATTGTGAACAAGCAGCAGGCGAGGGAGATGGGCACAGCGAGCGAATGTGATAAAGATCAAAGGGAGTGACTGCAGAGGCGGCGAAATACTTTTGCAATAGGAAATGCCAATAATTATAATACACCAATTTTGGGACATGATTGAATTGGATAAATACAGTGCATTATGGGATATTGATGCCTTTCCTGGTTGCCACATATATTTTCCACATACGGGAATGCCGCCCTATGATTGGTCCAAGCTCCACCAATAAGGAATACAGTGAACATTTAAAAGATCGCGAGCTGTGCTCAAAATTTGAAATGATTTTCATGCACTGAAGAAGGCCCATGCCGAAATGCATTTGCAGAATAAAATCATCTTAATACTCCTGAGAGTGCTCGGCTTTTCGTAGTTTTTGTGTAACAAAGGCGGTTCACCCCCCGTCCACGGAGGCACCCGCCACGCGTTCGACAGCCTGGGTGAAGCGAGAGAGTTGTTTTATGTTGGCGTGTCTGAACCACTGCTAGCGGAACCCGTCGACCGAGGAGGACGTGGGCTATGCAAGTCCAAGGTGACCTTCCATATGAGGGACACCTGCAGGATACCGTGATTGTGAACAAGCAGCAGGCGAGGGAGATGGGCACAGCGAGCGAATGTGACAAAGATCAAAGGGAGTAACTGCAGAGGCGGCGAAATACTTTTGCAATAGGAAATGGCAATAATTATAATATACCAATTTTGGGACATGATTGAATTGGATAAATACAGTGCATTATGGGATATTGATGCCTTTCCTGGTTGCCACATATATTTTCCACATACGGAAATGCCGCCCTATGATTGGTCCAAGCTCCACCAATAAGGAATACAGTAAACATTTAGAAAGATCATGAGCTGTGCTCAAAATTTGAAATGATTTTCATGCACTGAAGAAGGCCCATGCTGAAATGCATTTGCAGAATAAAATCATGTTAATACTCCTGAGAGTGCTCTACTTTTCGTAGTTGTTGTGTAACAAAGGCGGTTCACCCCCCGTCCACGGAGGCACTCGCTGCGCGTTCGACAGCCTGGGTGAAGCGAGTGAGTTGTTATATATATATATATATATCACGCTCCACAGAAGAATAGGACCAGCACTCACAGGGAACAAAAATCCAATTTATTGTAAAATTTGTGCACTCTCCAACAAACGCATTTTGGCTATACACCTTTCTCGATGTTAACTGCTGCCATGCTCTCCACGTCTTTTATGCCATTGCATTTACTCATGGTAACATTGAAAACAGACTCAATCGTCTTAGTCAAACGTCAGCGCCATCTTATAACATTGCAATTATTTTTCATTTTCGGTGGGAGTCGCAAATCCAACACGACTCCTGATGAATTGTTTTTGAAAAGATGCTTTTGGGGCCTTGGGGGTCCCTCTGGGACCCCCCCCTCAAGAGGCCTACGAGTTCAGGGTGTCTCTACCTTGCCCCATTTTCTTTTTTTAAATCTTTTTTCTTGTGACTCAGTTCAACTGAGTCACAAGATTGCTGCCAACACTTCCTGGTTTGAAGTGTTGGAGGCATGTCAGATCTCACGCACGAGATCGGGAGGGGTCACGGATCCACCGTCGCCTCCATTGTATAGCTGAGAAATCTTTACAATAAAACTGTGCCCAAAAAGCCAAACATGAACCATCTTGCTTGTGTTCTCACAAACAAGAATGAGGAACACTCACCCACAAAAACAAACATATACAGGGATTGATGATTGGGCAATAGGAAAATAGTTAACCAGAGGCCCGCACCAAAGGGGGCCCTGCTGGTCGAGTTCTGACAGCCTTTCTTTGTCGGAAAGGCCGGCACAGAAGGCTGTGTAAACCCAACATCGTAATCTCTTGGACGAAAAGAGCCGACCTTGGGATTACTGGCTGCATCCGAACTGGCAGACGGTCTCTCCGAGCCCATCGGAAGCCAGTCAGAATGACTGTTTGCATTCCTTTCTGACCAACTCCATCGTAATGGGTCGGTCGTAAAGGAATCCGACTGGCATATTAGGATGCGGTCAGAAAGGCTCCAACCGATGGTCGGAGCTGTTTCCAACCGCATCGTAATTAGGCCCTAAGTGGGCTATAAACACAACTCAGTATGACTAAATAACTGAAACAACCATAGCCACTCTGGTGACCCTTGAAAAGCAGGATAGCTCTATTTGTTCTTCAACTAAATTCAACAACTAGTACACATTTTGCATCATGATCTATACATTTCAACATACAACAGATAAATATTACTATGTAATATTGGAAGACAAATAAGTACAGCTTTATAGTGTAAAAAAAGGACAATCTTCGATTTGGCTGTTTAATAGTAAAACTACTAAACAAATGGAATCCACCCACAACAATTCGAAGTTGTAAAAAGGTGTATGGTCTTGCGGGCGATGTGTATCCTACAGTGGTAGGAGGCACATTGTGTTCTAAAAATACCCCTCACACACCAAAAGGGCCCTTGGTGTCATGCTTCATCATAGGGGTCTTCGCACTCCTCTACGGAGTGCGGCGTGCTACTAACCAACGAATACGCGGGAGCACTTAAAGTAACCACTATGTGTAGTGTGTGAGGGTGTGAGTGGTAGGGTCTACAGTGATTAGTGAGTGAGGAGATGGTCGGGTGAGGTAGTACCCTCGCATTTAGTGCTCATTAGCACAGAGTCCCCTGCGTTTCCTCCCAGGCTCATGAGGCCTTGAACTTCTGGATAGCAAAAGGAGATAGAGATATTCACTTTGTCGCCAAACCTATGGAGTCTAATAGACATATTATACATATAAATTACACATAGAATTCCCTATGTTTTCAACGGTATTTACTGTCTTCTGTGATTAGGGTAGGGATCTGTGTACCCGTCCTGAAGAAGAAGCTTTCGGCTTCGAAACATGTTGACACAGACACACAGGAGGTGTCGTACATTAATACGTTAAACCTCTATCTCACTGTTTTTAACAATACCAGCAAAGGGGTTTATTAAAAATCTTGCTAGTCCTCATTTGCCAGGTATTTTTAATATTCACTCACTAATCACTGTAGACCCAACCACTCACACCCTCACACACTACACATAGTGGTTACTTTAAGTGCTCCAGCGTATTCGTTGGTTAGTAGCACGCCGCACTCCGTAGAGGAGTGCGAAGACCCCTATGATGAAGCATGACACCAAGGGACCTTTTGGTGTGTGAGGGGTATTTTTAGAACACAATGTGCCTCCTACCACTGTAGGATACACATCGCCCGCAAGACCATACACCTTTTTACAACTTCGAATTGTTGTGGGTGGATTCCATTTGTTTAGTAATTATAGCCAGGGGCGATTGAATCCACTCCCTGTGTCCTCTTGGACACTTCCTCTCTCCACTCCCTCCTTTGATATTGATAATAGTAAAACTATTCATTTTTTATGTCTTTTAACCACCAGAGTTACTGACTTTTTTACACAATGTCTACAAAACTTTACCAGAAGAAGCATCAAATAAATTTGTACAGTATAAACATAAGACAAAAGCAAAATGCAGAGATAGAAGGGAAATGACTACAGAAAAATAATACTACTAGTAAGAGTACTAAAACTGTTAAGACACACCCTAAGGTGAATATTCCAAAGCTTAATAGTAAACAGTTCCCAAAGAGAACAGAATTACCACTTGCCCATTAAAACAACAAAAATGCTGAGCATTCAAAACAAATATACACTAAGACAAGAAGGGAGAAATTTAGGAACATTACTGTAAAGCACTATAAAGTTTGTGTCCTCACAAATCTACTACAAACACTTCCTTTTTATTTGGAAAAAGAAAGAAAATCTCAAGCAGAAACAATATGTTCACCATATTGTGGAAGAGGCATGCCATGTGAAAATCAAACTGCATAATTTCATCATAAATCACATGAAAATGTTGGACCATTGAATTTCAACCTATAAAGTACATAACCTAAGCAAGAAGCAACTAACAAAGCTAAACATTTGCAATATTTCCCAGGAAAATTGGAGGCATACGTCAAGTAGTGAACCATAATTTCATGAAGAGACTTACCATCAACACGCTAATTGTCTATTTTCTGTCACACATTGTTATGAAGTGTTACATGGAAGTGTAGTAGGAATAGAAAAACAATTGTGAAACAACAAACTATATGTACTGATGTTTTACAGGAGTGAAAAAAACAAAACCTGTTTAAGAATGGAATTGCACTTCAATTTGCAATATTCCAGGTACTTCCATACTGATGCTTAGGACTTTCCTGATGACATTGAAGAAAACACCAATCCTTGAAAAATTAAACTGCTACAGACCTTGGACCTCTGCCCATTTGGAAACATTACTAACCTACAAGGACATTCTTTAGGTTGTTTAAAAGTTGCATGAGTGACTCCAATTTCCATCACATCAAGATGCTCCCCAAGCATCATTCCTCTTTAAGAAAACTTGCACGCACATTATACTTTGCCAAAGCCCCATGCTTGCAATTAGAACAGAATAATAATGCTCTAGTTTACTCAAATCCAGCACAAGTGAACAGTATTACAGAGTACCTACAATGTAAACTTTGGTGCACTATCTGACACCAGTAACTGTCAAGACACCAATAACTGTCACTCAGAATGCACAAGAAAATCCATTAATGAACTTGGACATTTACCAAATTGACATTCTTCAATTTCAAGAAACAATTTCAGAAACACCAAATCAGATTTGCATTTCTTTCCAAAGAACACATTACAAAAAGCAAGTTAAAATTATTGATCTCCTTGAGAAAACTGCAAATGAAAACCAAATAGCATAGAGAAATTTCACTGTTTTTGAATTTGTGGAAGAATACGATGTTTGCAAGTATCAGCTAATGTTCAAATACTGTCTTGGAAAACTGGACCATAGCTTCATGCCTTCACGTAGAATTCCAATACCATCAGAACTAATCAAACTGAATTCATATGAAAGTGTTTTAAATCAAACAGTGCATCATTTTCAAACCATTGTTAGAATGCAACCAAAATCTGGGAAATTTCAGCCATATGAATTAGTATACAACATAATTACAGGAACCTTTAGTGGTTTTAGTCAATGGAGTACTTATAGAAGATAAAAAAAGTTTGGCAACAATTAATAAGCATTGACAAAGTTCATAAAGCTATATCTTACCATCAGAAAAACAACATATAATGTAAAGATTTGGACATTGAAAACTTTATTTCATTCACATACTTATCCTTTAGAAATTAAAAAGCTAGTGGACAATATCAGAAGATCAATAAAGAGTAAGCTAAAATAATCTATGAACATTACAGTGTATACCCACTACACTCACAAGATATGATGGGTGATGCTTTAGAACTGTATCAAATGAGGGAAGCTAGAGGAGAGCCAATTAGTGTCTGGGAAAAAACTCTGGAAGCAAGATGTTATCCACATTTGTTCCCTTCTGGCAAAGGTGGACGATATGGTGGTCGCCTAATACAAATTTCTGCATCGGAGCATTGAGCAACAAGATTATATTCTAAGGATCCATGTTTTCGCCAAGACATTTCCGTACATTTTCACACTATTCTATTTCAGGCACTTCATATGCTGTTACACACTTTATGCAGACTGTAACTGGCTTTACTAATATTATAGCATAGGATTTTGTTCAAAAGGTGCACGAGAAAGATGAGACCCTAGAATATAACTTGATCAACATTATGGCATGTCCACAAGGTACAAATGAATATTGGTTTTGAAGAAATGGAGAATTGAAATTTATGCTCAGAAATTTTGGACCACCAACTTGGTTTATTACTTTAACTTTTCCTGACTACAGTCCCTGTGCTGGGACAACTTATATCAATCTCTACTTGAAGCAAATGCAAACTGTGGACATTAACTGCAAAACAACAGCTGGATTATGTTCTTTGGATCCTGTTAATGTCTGCAGATATTCCAACCACAATTTTTCAAACCATGCTTCAATACTTAACCAACAAAAAGAAAAATCCTGTTAGAGAGGTATTTTATTTCTTTTGGCGAAAAGAGTATCAAGCAAGAGGTACACCACATATTTATGTGCGTTTGTGGACTAAAGATGCACTTGAGTTTGGATATGACTCTGATGAAACTGTTCTACATTTCGTTGAATGCTATGTCACTTGCGACATCCCAAATAATCACGTAAGTGTGGTAAATACTGCTTACAAAAATATCGGAACAAATCCAAACATTACTCTAAATGTCGCTTTGGATTTCCAAGACCAATTTTACAGAAAGGAAGAGTGAACAATTTAATGTCATCTGTAAGACATGCAGTTACTGGCAAATCACCAAAAATAATTACAATCTTAGAAGAAAGCAAGTATCACAATGGATCAACGACTACGACCCTTTAATATTATATATGTGGGAAGCTGACATAGATACACAGGGGCAGATTTACAATTAACTAACGCAGCACGGTGCAGCAAGTCATTTTGCTGCGCCATGCTGCGTTAGTTTGGAAAGCACAGGGATGCGACATATTTACAAGAATATGTCGCATCCTTGTGCTTCCCCTGCGCTGGCGCACAAACTGCAGCCATTGCGCAGGCGCAGGCACCCTTGCACCATGGTGCAAGGATGCCTGCGTCGTGGGAGATTGTTTTTGTGCAGGAAGGGGAACCTTCCTGCACAAAAACAATCACTACAACCATTTTCCTCTTTCAATGCGTGCTGCAGAATGCAGCACGCATTGAAAGAGGAAACGAGGAGAAATGAAAACATTTCTCCTCGGTGTTCTCGCTACGCCACCTCTAGGGTGGCGTAGCTTCAACGCATCTCCAGAGTTACGATTTCTCGTAATTCTGGAGATGTGTCTTAGTTCCATGGGTGTTGCGTGGGAACACCCACAGCAACACTCCATGGAACGCCCCTTCACCGCAAAGTGCTGCGTGTGAAGGGGCCGTATTTACAAGGAGAGGAAAAGTCACGCAGGGTGGCTTTTCCTCTCCTTGTAAATATGGAGCAGCCCCCTGCGCCACCAGTACGTCACAAAAAGTGACGTACTGGTGGCGCAGGGGGCTTGTAAATCTGCCCCACAATTTGTTGCAGATAACTCTACAGCTGTTGCACATTATGTTACTTCCTATATTACAAAGGCGGAAAAAACTGATGTGAATGACGTATTGGAAGAAATATCTGCAGAGCAATCTTTAAGTAACAGCATATACTGATTTAGCCTTCAAATGCTATCTCACCGAGAGGTCAGTAGCTATGAAGCATTTGACCATTTGAATTCTTAAATCTTATTTAGTAAATCCGAGGCGATTCTGTGCCTTAGCTTAGGATTGCCATCATCATTCCGAAGAGTTCTCAAAAGCCTACCTGAAATTAAATACCTTACACATTTTGATCTGCCTAACAAAGACATTTAAAAAAACAATATGTTGGACACATATTACCCAAAGAGAAGTCCTTTTGTTAGAAAACTCAACATTCTATGAAGTTGCTCAGTTCTACATATATCGAAATAATATAGCAGAAGATATCAGTGCTGGAAAATGTCAGGATGAAGATACCAATGGATGTTTAATACTTCATTCAAACCCTGTTCTCTTTAATCATCGCAAACTCGGTTGTGAGAACAAGAGAAAAAAACTAATTCCACTATTTAGCTCTTCTACCACTAATTCAACTATGGAGCAAAGATGAAGATATTATAGGACCCTTTGACTCCTACGAAAATGCATTTAATGTATATAAGAAAGAGATTGCAGTACCTCAATTTCAGACACATTTAGAACTGTTGGAACAAGAAATAGCAGAAGGGAATAACCTTAATGCCAAAATGCAATTGAATACTGCAACAACTACTAACACTTCTAAGACTGCTGTCCCACGTGGACAACCAATAATTGATAATGAAGTTAAGGTTGTGATGGACAAGGTTGAACATGCAATGGACGAAGTTAAAAGGATGTAGAGAACTGAGATTACTTACTATCACAATTAAATTCTGATCAACTACAAATATACAATGAATTCAAACAGTCAGTAGATCATGGACTTCAACATGAAAATCGATTATGTGAATGTAGTACTTTTGAACCTACATTACGATATGTCAGCCATCATGCAGTAACTGGAAAAAAAGCTTTCTTATCAAAGTAATTTCTGCCTAAGTGCATAAAGCTGCAAATTCAAATTTATCATGTGCACTTACTGTTGCACCTGGATTAGCGGCACATAATATATTAGGAATTACGTTGCATCGTCTACTACTACTGCCTGTGAAGCATAATACATTGGAAAACTTGAAATTAAATACTGATACATGTCAAGAACTTCAGAGAGTTCTAAAAATATAAAGGTTTCTATCATAGATGAAGTCAGCATGGTTTCTAACTTAATGTTGGCTTTTTCATTTACGGATGCAAGAAGCACAGAAAACATCTTATGACATCCTGCTTGGAGGTAAACATGTCATTGTTTTTGGAGACGTATTACAACTTAGGTAAAAGGTATACCAATTATCAAAACACATTTTCAGGAGTAAATCTGGAATTCATTGGGAAGTATAGGGAATGTCAACATTTGGCTGAATTTTACATACAGTGAACTAACACAGAATATGAGGCAATAATGATGAAAAATATGCAAAAATACTACAAGACATTTACCTTGGCATTGTCACAAAAGAAGCTAAGATTGTCCTAAAGAAATTAAGTATAAGTAGACTGTTTCCTAACCTTCATTCACCTGTTTAAGTAATGCAGTATCTTTTTCACAATCACAAACCGTGGTTTGTTTATTGCCAACTCTTGAAGAATGCACTCAAATTGATAGTGAAATGCTACCTTTCGAAAAACATGAAATTCTATATCTCCCTAATAAAGATAAAGTAGAGAGTCCCGGACTGAACATGCCTATTAGAAGAAGTTTAGCTACAAAATTACAAAATATGGAATAATCTGTGTCCCGGACAGCAGGATTGGAGAAAGATTTACATTTGTGTGAAAATTGTTGCATTATTTTACGTTGCAATGTGCATGTAGAAGAAGTTCTTGTAAATGAAGCAATGGGATTTGCAGAGGACTTTATAATCACTGGAGGGTGACTGTTCCTGAAGGGTAGAGAAAGCGGGCCTATTTGGTCACTAGAAGGACTAGTGAAAGAGACTCTCTCACAGACATGGTTGGATGGAAGATATTTATAAGGCGGGGGAATTCCTCCTTTTAGAAAGAGTGCCCTCACACACCCATGCGGGTGTCATGCTTCATCATCGGGCGTTGCTCCTCGTGCCGGTGGGCATTCGAGCAGCAGAGGGCAGGTAAAACCCAGCGATCCTGGAGAGGCTCAGTAGTCCTCTTCATTCCGCGCTCCATGCCGATGAGGCCGGCCTTTACTACTCGTTGGGGTTGGATTTAGGAACTCCAAGTGGTCGTACCCCTATGGGTGCATTGACGCCCTGACAACACCTGAATATAGGCACCTTAGGGTGTACTGAGTGTCGTCGTCTCAGACCCCTATTCTTCACTTTTTTCATATTTTGCACGGTCCTGATGAAACGCCAGAGGATCCACTAGGGAGCTCTTATAGGCATGAAACATGTCGACCTAATTGATCTACCTTTCACTGTCACCACCACTTAGACAAAGCAGAAGGAAAATACTCACTCCTATGATAACTAGATCAAGAGGCCTTCTCTTGTAACCTTTTTTAGCCATACTACACGGACCCCCGAATAAAGTTTTTCAGGGTATCAGTGCAGTATTTTTAATTCACTCACTCTCTTTCCCCCCCACACACCCGCACTCACCACTGCTGCGTTTCTCCAAGAAAAGATCTCAAATAAAGAGCCCTATCGCGGGGCCCGTGGGGGACTGCAACGCCACCCCCACGAGGAGTAACCCCCGATGATGAAGCATGACACCCGCATGGGTGTGTGAGGGCACTCTTTCTAAATGGAGGAATTCCCCCACCTTATAAATATCTTCCATCCCACCGTGTCTGTGGGAGAGTCTCTTTCACTAGTCCTTCTAGCGACAAAATAGGCCCGCTTTCTCTACCCTTCAGGAACAGTCACCCTCCAGTGATTATAACGTCAGTCTTGGGAGCTCGGGTACTGGACCTCTTTTTACCTTTTGCTCCCAGTCCCCCCTCTTTGTGATTTTTGAGATTTGTAGAGGACTCTCTGCAGTCTGCAAATAATGAGGACATTGAATTTATTGTGGTCAAATTTGACCATATTCATGAGCAAAAAAGAAATCTTGCGGTGTACAGCAAGATTCTTACTTAATTTATATATATTCAAAGAGAATAGTTTCCTGTTTATTTGGCTTACACGGTTAAATCACAAGGACTACACTTATATTATGGAATAATAAACATTGGCTCCACAGTATTTAAATAGGGAAGGGCATATGGCATATGTTGCTCTGTATCGCGTTAAAAAACAACAGGAGCATATATTAATAATTTGGATGACACAAGAATTAATGTAGATAGTAGCTGTGTCAGCGAATACAATCATTTGAGAAAGACATGCACTCCTCATTTGGGTGAATATCCTATTTTTACTAAACCTAAAGTTTTGTTCAAAAGAAAAATTATATGTGACTACAATTATGAAGAAGATTTGGAACAACCTCAAAAGTAAGCACAAAAACAGTACACACAGAAATTACAGGATATCATTTTACAAATCAAAACGGAACTTATTGTGATAGCAATGTGATTGTTAATCTATTTTTATACTTACCGTCAGTCAAAAAACTAATACAGCACCATGTACATCAACCTTTGGGCCAGACCTTGACAAATCTTCAAGAAAATATTGTGTCAGACAACCAAATATGCCACTGTACAAGTGGCATTAGAGATATGGTAGATATCTTCAGAGGTGGTGTTCATTTTTATATCAATGAACAGCAAGATGCTCAGAAATGCTGGATGACTGTTCTACAAATAAGAGCTAACAAGACTCAGCCAAATTCAGATCTCTTTGGTGTAAGCTACTCTTGTGAACATGAATGCTTCCATTGCTTACATTCAAGCTCCAGTGTTACAGATTTGTATATATACCAATCCCTGAATTCAAATCAATTTCATTTAAATATGTAATAAGTGTGGCTGTGAAATAAAACTTCTGTCCAAACTGTAAATTAGAACTTGGGTCAACACTTTGTTTTAGATTGGTACAGAAAAATATATAATTTAGATGACTCAAAGATGCACTGTGAATAAGAGAAAAATCAGTGCCTGTAATTTATAACTTTAGTGCTTCCCAAATTTCTATTTCATGGCAGACTTTTAATTGTACTGCTATCATTTTCCATCATGGAATAACTACAGAATTAGGGCACTATACCATTGTCTTAAAAAACAACCCAGAATGTGATGATAACACTCTTAATTTTAAACACAAGCTGCCTACAAATTTACAAGACAGTTACCTGTTAGTTTTGCATTCTAAATTCATAATGTTACCATTTCAACTAAGCTACAAAGGTAGTTTAGAGTAGGAGTTATATCATTCAGTAGTCATTATGTGGCCTCACATGGTTGATGACATTTGAAGAAATCTACTGCAAGTATTCTTGTGTTTTATGCCTTTGTATATATCAGATTACTTTCATAGATATGGAAAAAGTTGGACATGCACAACATCGATGGGGTTTTTTCACAATCCAACTGATTTGTTTTTCCCCAGTGTTTCATGATGACTATGAAAAGATGATCATTTCGACCAGTGAAGGTTCAAAATAGTAACATACTTGCGGAACATTAATGTTACTTATGCCTGAGAAACACATAAAAACAAAAGCAAATGCGGATTGAGCTGTACTTCTGTTTATCACAATTGTTCATATATCACTGTAGTTCTGTGCTATAAACATAAATATGTTTTTTCACATTGCATGTGTCTATTTGTTGTAAGCTGTGTTGAAAAAATGAACACATGACTTGAACATTAAATCAGTGTACTCTCACACACATTACTTCCTCTAGTACACTTCTTAACAATATTGTAAAACATACTCAACTAAATAACACTTCACTCAATGACCTACAATTATAAATCACTCAACTAAAGAACAATTATCACTATAACACTGCACTCTTCTGTACAGCACACCATACAACTCAAACGCACATGTCTAACGTACCTTAAACTTACCTTTGGATGCCATATACTGTGAAATTATTTTTGCTGTTACGCATAAAAAATATGTTTAATATAAACACAAGCTTTTTATTACTGGAAATATTTGGGTAGTTCTGAAAAGAACCATTTTTTTCTTCTTTTTATCATTTTTAATTTTTTTATTTATTGTCCAAAAAGGTCAACAGGACCTACAAAATAACAAAAGGTGGAGAGCATATAGGAGGGAAAAGAAGGGGGGGAATAAAACTAGGACTGTTGGGGAGGACATTGGTGAGCGATAACTAAATGTTAATGAATGTTAACATCCCTTCCCCTGCCACTATCACTTTGCGGCACAGCAGGCAGTAGGTGGCTGAAATTAAAGATGATAAATCCCTGTTTACAACAAGGATCAGTACCCAGTGTTCTAGGACAAGCAATAAAATGCCCCCCACTAAAGAAACCTATGGTAGACCCTTTTGAACCCTCCAAATATAGACCCATTTCTGACCTACCCTCTGAATACAAAATCATAAAGGGTGAGGTAATGCAATAGCAGCAAGATTTTGTACAATCAAATATTCCTCATGCCAATCAAGTTTCAGACCAAGGAGAGGCACAGAAACAGCAATAGCTGATATCAGGGAAAATGTTCTTGCATGTCATGACAAAGCGTGAACTGGAATCCTGATCATACTCAGCCTGCCTTCTGCATATGACATAGGAATCATAAAAGGCTGCTAGAGCATATGAAACAAAATGGGCTAGAATCAAGGTAACAACATTTCGAGCTTGCCAATCACTGCTATCAGACTGTAGCAAACAACTTAGAATTGGGCCCCCTCTTCGAACGTAAAGTCTGTCTCATATGTGTCTCTATTGTTGCCTCTCCTCTTCAACCTTTCCATATCCTAAAATTGATGAGTTCAGGTGCTTCTTTCCTCCTGCTGAAGCTTCTACCAGCCACATATTAATTTCCTCCTCTCAGTCCATGGTGTTATCAGATCTTCATGCTCTTATGACTGTGGAGGTTTCCAGCTCAATTGGTTCCATTAAATCTATGTGGCATCTAGACTGCTACTCATCATCATCATATAACTTTATTCGGTGCATATAAGACCATCAAAGTACATAGATAAACATCACAATAATATGATCCATTATTAAAAGTATAACAATTTACAATAAAAGATTTGTCTAAAATCAAAAAAAGAAAGACATATATACAAGCGTTATATACAAAGTACAAACCTAAGAGTT
Organism: Calotriton arnoldi; assembly: GCA_963921515.1. Taxonomy (NCBI): domain Eukaryota; kingdom Metazoa; phylum Chordata; class Amphibia; order Caudata; family Salamandridae; genus Calotriton; species Calotriton arnoldi. Next base: position 181,348 of record CAWUFW010006313.1, on the reverse strand, counting down.
CATACAACTTGTTAAAATATATCACACAAAGGAGCATTTCCTTTTTTACAGATAAAATTGGTTTGATTGACCACAATCTCTAACTTTAGAATAAAAGGCCCCTGGATCCCGGATTATAACACTATCAATTCACAAATCTCAAGTTCCTAGGCACTGGACTACTCATTTGAAGAATATCACAGACATGGTAACTTCTGATCAATCCTGATAACCTGTACCTGTGGACTACGGTAAGTGGGTATGACCACACGGAAGATCAAAACTAGGATAATGGAACATAAAAGTACTATACGCTGCAGGAAACAGTCCAATAAACTCACGAACCATTTCCTGGAGAAAGAACATGCTGCAGAAGACTTGAGATGGACAGTGCTAGATCAACCACACATTCCTATGCACATATCTGACATCACTAGATTCTTATTCCTGAGAGAGTAGAGATGGGTACACAAGTTGCATAGTGACACTGGGGGCTTGAATGACGATATCCCCTGGACATCACTGTAAAAAGACATTATAAATGAGATACCGTGTTTAAAATATGACTCTTAAACTGTGTAGATCCATTTCCATTCTGCCTTAGGATATCTCATGCTGAATCAGTATCAACCACCGAGACCACATGTCTGGGTATAATTGTACTTAACCACCATAATTGTTCTTATTTACTATTTCCTTGCACAGTTGTTGTCAGACTCCATCATATACACCTCCAGATTTAACACGGTTCAAGCAGTCTCCATTGTAGAGGATACGTTATTGAGTGGTATATATCTATGTAACTACAGAGAGGCTGAGACCACTGCATTAGGATGAACCATGTCGGGGTGCTGTTAATTGGTGAGACGAGACCCCAATATTAACCACTTAGACCTCACTTCTGGGCCATTGAACTACATCTCCCAGAATTCGTTCATAGGATCTCTTAACATCCAGAGGAGTGATGGCCTCTGTTTTCTATTCAAAAATGTCTTTACTTGCAGAGTAATTGATCTCCGCGCGTAGAGGTATAGGATTTGTAATTGTGAGACAGAAAAAGGTCATGCACAGCAAGCTTTACTAAATAAAAGCATACCGATAGTCGAGTTGACTACATTTCCCATGATTACTGGCCGCGGCGAGATGACGCCGTGATGTCACACGCATGCGACCTTTCCAAAACAGGCTATTTGAATCTCCCCGGAGTGGTCGTTCACTGCCTTCCGGTTGCAACTTAATGACCACCCAGAGTACCGACGGAAAGGTAAGGGGCTCGGTCGAGCCCGTTTTGGCAGTGTATGTCAGAGGTGAAATGCCTCCGTCGTCAGGCCACGTACGGGGGCAATTTTTTCAATGTTTTTGTAATCTCCTGAATGTCTCCGTGAGCCTGAGTAAATATTTAAGGTCATAGCCTCTAAACCTGACGTTACACCCGGCTTGGTGGGGTTTCTTGGCGTCCCTGATTGCTGTGATATGGGTTATATTCGTCTGACTCAGCACAGGAGCTATTTCCTTAAATGTTTTGAGAGCCTGACTAACAACTTTAGGTCCGAGCGTCGATGCCTGTCGCTGCGGCCAGTTCGGCATGGCATCTTAGTGTCCCTGAGTGCTGTGCTTTGGACATGCTTTGGGCCTCCTTGGACCAACGATGAGACCTATTGTAATTTATGACGCTTGTGAGAATTTTTTATTTCTACATATGGTATTTGCCTGCTCGAATTAGCAGATAGTCACTGTTTTTCGCTCCATAAACTATGAAACCTTGTCTAATTCAGTCCTGACAGGCTTCTTTATGGGTTCCACATTCTTTAGCCCCGTGGATATATGCTGTATTGACGTGGTGGAGTAGTGTGTATGTGGGGACTTACTATTGTGAGCTCAGTGCCATTACTTGTTGTATGTCTCTCCAGCAAGCACATTTGTGCATCCGGTTATTTACGTCATCAGATTTCTGTACCTAATCATATTAAGGGGATGTGTCTGCATAAGTCTTGGTTACCTTATAAATGTCTGACACATCATCTTTTTTTCAGAGCGGTGCCCCTTCCCTGAGCTGCTGCCAGGTTAAGGTGAGGCCTCTTATCCGTACGACACGGATAAGCAATTTCTTTATTGTAATAATTGTTATAACAGTAGGCCAGTGACGGCAGAATTACACCGCATTGTCCTTTTCATTGAATACCAAACATGCTCAGAGTTACATGTTTGAATGATTTCTCTTGTTGCTTGTGTTTTCCATACAGGTTTGACCAGTAAATCATCCACGTAATCAGTGGGATTACTGGTGTTGTACTTATCTTTATTATTTATCACTCTTCACATTTTGTTAAGCAGTAGCATACCTAGGTCCTGACGAAAGCCGCGATATCTCTCTGTGTCTAATAGGCTGAAACATGTAGACTTGTCTTCGTCCAATACCTGCAGTTATAAATTACCACTGCCGGTGCTCTGTTTTTAATCCTGGCCCCAGGAACGAGTCAATAAAGTCATTTCTTTCATACCTTGTAGCTAGTTTTAATATCACTACCCCCACAGTTTATATATTCTTTTGCGCTGCACCCTCTACCCAACCTGATATCTTTCTTCTCATTGCAGGATTTAGTATATCCTAAAAAGTAGGAACAAAGCATCCCTGAGCTCCTCCCTCTCAGAGAGGGGGTTGTAGCCCGTGGCGGAACTAGGTTTTCCCATCACGAGGAGAATCCCAATGATGAAGCATGCCACCTACGGTGGGTGAGGGATTTCGTCCTAACAAAGGGATCACCCCACAAGCATCATGAGATAATCTCTAGTTTCTTCCTCTGTTTGGAAATTTAGACCCAAGGGTTTTTCAGTGTTTATTAACTCCTGAACTATGTCACTACCTTAATCTCTCTCTCTCTATGGCCACAGTGATTACTCCTCTGGAGAAAGCCTTAGTGCACATTTTGTTAACAAAGCGGACACTCCAAAGGCCACATCCCATCCTTGTCTTCTCACCATCATCAACAATAAATGCAAACCACCCACAACCTAGACTGGACCTACAACTTTGCCATGCTTATCTCCCTGCTTAGCATTCTACCAATAAACCAAAGTCAACCCAAAAGTGAAGACGAAACCTTCATATGCTTACAAACTTATCCATTGACATCTAAATGCTTGAACGCAGCTCACTCTTTGAACTCTATGTTCAATGGCAACACCCTTTTAAACTTCAACATTTTTTGGGAAATCTATGAGACCATCCACACCCCAATTATACTATGCAAGTGCAAGTGAAAGCCTTAAGCACCCTGGTACTCTAAGGTCCTTGTTGACAGTAAAAGATCCATCTGCATACAGGAAATAAAATGGAGGAAAAACAGAACTCCCATGACCTCATGATACTGAAGTTCCTCCAAGCAACGCAAAAACAGTTCATTACATCAGCCAAACCAAAGCACAGCACACTACCAGCACTATCAATGAAGTCACCAACAGAAACTGAAGGCTTTTCAAGACACTCAAGCACTGTATCATACCCCCCTAATGGACCACCTATTCCTCACTCCACAGAAAAGTATAATGCCATGAACTTCTTCAGTGAAAAAATAGAGAAGATCTGACAGCTACCCGCTTCATCTGTTATGCCCACCCCTTCCTGTAGATCAGAGGTCTTCAAACTTTTTTGCTCTGAGCCCCCCTAAGGAAAATGTTTTGAAGTCGGGCCCCCCTCCAAAACTGTATGGCAAGACTTGGGGGAGCGGGAGTGTTACGGCTGAGCGGAGGGGGCTAGGAGTATGAGATAATTTCAAGTGTACTTCTCTGTAGCTCAAATTCTGCACTAAATATGAGCAATATAAAAGAGAAAATATGTCACAAAACAAAAATTGACCAAAAAACTCTGCCTCACATAATTAGGGTGTTGTGAGCCCCTCATCCTCCTTGACCCCAATGCAGATGTACCTGCGGAACTAATGATAGCTGCAGCCCGGAGTAGCAGGCTGCCTCTGCTTTTCCCTACCATGCCTGCCAATCCTTCCAGCCCTGACACAGACTCTCTGATCCTTTCAGACAAAAGCCCCCACATGTTTCCCACACTTTGCATTGACAGTTACCTCAGCTCTAATGCTAGCAAGGCCCCATGCCTCTTTTGCAGAGTAAGACAGTCATGATTCTGATGCAGTGGGCCCCTCAAACCCCTGGCATCCAGTGCCACTTTACCTGCTTCACTAATGATAGCTATGGCCTTGCGAAACAGACAGTCTCATCGGCTCTTTGTTAAATATATGGGCCCCGATTTTGTGTCATACCCCTTCTGTCATCTCTCTGAGGCCCAAGCTAAGGTGCCTCCTCTGCTTCAACATTCACCTCCCTTGGGCCATTGGCATGAGGCCAAAAATACTGGCACAGCCAGGGTGCACTGGGACCTAATGCAAACAAGAAATGATAGTAAAACAGATATAATTGGAGTTTAGGTAGCCTCTCACACCAGTGCCATTGCACCGGCAGCACCAATGATACTTACAGCCCTAGGAAACAGGCTTCGTCCTCAGCCCACTACGCAGAGATATTACTCCTAGGCCTGAGGCTCAGAGTAGACTGTCTGCCCCTTTGTGTAATAAAAAAAAAGGGAACAAATCCCAAATCTCCCCCTCCCAGTGCTAGGGCCCTATCCCCTATGCAACAAGGGTGGACTGGGCCCTAATACTAGCAAGGAAAATGGGTCTCCACTCCACTTTTTGCTACAGTCATAATTGCAGTGCAGTGGCCCCCTCACACTCTTGGTCCCAGTGCCACTGGGATTATGCGATTTTGTGGCTTTTTTCACATAATTATGGATCTCCCACCTTTGCCACATAATCCATCATCTGGTGCATAAGCTGCAGATTTTAGAAAAAAATGTTTCTAGCTCAAATGGATCAAAATTACTAAAATATGGAGACAAGTGGTCCCACGCAATTGAAGGCCCTTGACAGAGGTTAAATTGTCACCTTTCATTTGCTTATTTCTGTATTTGGTTGTTAAACTGATACTAATGAGGTAAAATATTTTCCCAAACAGTATTACCATGTGAAAAAAGTACAAAATAATGAAGTAATACTGTAAAAATATGCCACATTATTCGTCACAATTTGCCTTTTCTTCTTGCATAATTTTGTCAACCCTAATTCTAGTGGCTCTGACTAAACCATTCTGCAGCAGCCTATATTATATTGTGTGGAATGCAGTTTTAAAATAATGATTTACATATTGACATTCACAGTACTTTCTGTTACTGGCTTGGACCGTGTAGATCTATATAGACACAAGCCCCTTTTCCCCACTGTGCCTACCAAAATTCATTTCTGTAACTCTTTGGCCTCATACACAAATATCTGCAGTGATTGCATTAACCATTTGTGGATTCATTTATCTTTAAACTATTCTTCATTTACGTTACCTGCAAAATAGCACATAATATTTCCAGAATATTGTGCACCTTTTAATCATGTCTTTGTTCCTGTCATGTACTTCAGCTGCTGTTTGTAAATGAAGACAGCCTGGAAGCGTGCTTTATAAACAAATTCACGCGTCCAAGCCGTTTTAATTTACAAGTTGTAACTGAGGCATTTGCGCCCCCCTGGGAACACTGCCACGGCCCCCCAGGGGGGCGCGCCCCACAGTTTGAAGACCTCTGCTGTAGATAATCAACTCCCTCAAAGCCACTTCTTATGAAATTGATGTTGTACCCTCATCCTTCATCAATACTTTAATTACTGTAACCAGTGCTTAATTTGTAAAAATAAATAAGTGCCAAGGCTCTCGTCAGGAGGGCACTTTAGCTTGCACCACACATCAGCCCTGCCATGCTGCCAATAAAAGTAACACCACAACAACTAACCATTGCACTCCTACAAGTGTGACAATTTCGACAATTTCAGCGGTCCAAACGTATAAGAATGGCTTGGGCGGCAGGTGATAGTAATTTTTAATGTATATTGAATTAATAATTAACTGTTGCTGTGGTCATCTCTAAATTAGGCAGACGGCACCACCTTGTGGCAGACTAACACAAGCTCCAGTGTTGACAGTCAAGTGCTGGTGCCGAGCACCGGAAACCACCGGCTCAAATTAAGCACTGACTGAAACACAGGTTGTCTGGGCCTTTCAGACTATCTCCTCATTTTCCTGCAAGTCATACAAATCACTACAGCAGACTTTCTATTCTGTCTATGTAGATCCAACCACATTTCAGCACACCTAACTAATCTTCAATGCCTTCCAGTCAGGACAAAGATAATGTTCACACATTTATGCATTGTCCATAGGGCTATACAAAAGACAGGATTTGCCTACTTACACAAATGATTCGGTCTTCTCTGGCCCTTCGCTGCACCAGTCAGGCTCTGACATCTGTTCCTACGGCAACAATGCAATGGTAGATGCTGTTCAGGAATTTTGCACCTATAAATATATATATCTTATAAAACAATAAAGCAATTTTGTAAATTTCTTAAAGACCGGTTATTTTCTTTAGCCATTTGTATTTTCTTTGATCATACAGCTCTTCACCCCTTCTTGCAGTAGTTCACACTAGTGCCAGAACAACACATGGCAATTGTGCACTTTGTAAACCTCCCAATCAATCAATCAATGAACCAATCAATCAATTAGTCACTGTGAGCTCTGGCCTAGGTAATGTCTCAACACAACCTACATTTCCAGATGTATGCAGACAACATCCAACTCCACATCTACTTGGGCAGTCACTATGACCTTCACAAACAACTTGTCTAGCTACCTGGAACACATATACTTTTTGATGGTTCAATGACAGAAATCCCCAGAATAGGAGAGTTGCCAGAAAACAGCCTGCTATTCAGCCAGCCAGAGGAATTAAAAAGAACCTCCAGTTCCATCGGAAGTAGTTTAAAATCTTGGAGTGTGGTTTGACTATCAATGATCAAATGTGGTTACAAACGCAAGCTTTGATCTCAGGTTGATGAGAAAAATCATCCCTCTGTTTGATTTACCACATCACATTAAATTGATCAGTGTCGTGATAATGACTGGGTTACTGCAATATTGTTTATACAAGCGCCCCAAAGGAAAAAAACGTTCTCAGCACTGTTTTCAGAGAACAGGAAGCCCACCACGCAAAAAACCTATAGATGTTTTTCTACACTGACTCCATGTCTGAGGATGTGACATGTTCATATTTATAAGGTAGCTAAATATCTAGCCCACGTTGCTACTGTAATGTTGCAATGCTCCGGAGGCTTATTTAGACTCAGTAATTGATGAACAAGGAGCCAAAACGTGCGCATGTTTGAAGACTTTGAGGCATCAAACAATTTTAACCATTGTTTCTCCTGCCAATGTTGTTTGAGTTCCCAGAGCTTTCTCCTATACTGTTTCCTAATTTGAGACCGGGTTGTTCTAGTTTGTTTGTTTGAGCCATCACGAGCCAGTTGTCTTGCAGTAGAGTTTAGCTTTTTTTCCAGCAGTCTGATTTCATCACCTCCTTAGAAACTATTGTGTGGAGACTTTTTTATTCCTGAGCGGGCTCTCAAGAATTGCAGGTTATCCTGGATTGTTCCAATGGTAATATGCCAGCTATTAGCCATGCCACTAAATTCACTCAATATCATCCGAAGACAGCATTTAAGTAGATGAAACTAGAACTTTACTCAGAGAAGTTCCTTTGCTTGGTTTTCTGTATAGCCATTCAGTAGTTTTGTGTAATATGCATTACAAAAAAGGTGTTGGGTGGACATCAAAGGGTTAATGATGAGGGACTCTTGTATATAATAACCATTAATTTGTTTGTCATATGACAATAAATCATCGAATTTTCAAGTATAATACATTTAAAAAATAAAGAAATCTGATTGGAAAAGAAAAAAATGTATTTTCTTTATTTATTGCAGGATCACAGAGCCTCTAGGGAACTTGGTGACTTTGGACGGAGGGGCAAGGAGCTCAGCATCCCCAAACCCTTGGCCAAGATAGAGAGTGGGACAATAAAATCTTCCCACACTTGGTGAATACAGGAAGAGGCAGTATGGGCCCAAATATTTCTATATACCTTTGCGCGAGGCAGTGTGTGAAACATAGGATTTCTCAGGCCTTTTAACAGGCTGGAGTGTGAAGACAAATTAACACCCTTTACTTGTGCAAGGCAGGCAGTTTGTATTCCCGGATGGGAAGGGCCAACATATACTTCCTTGACCTTGTGTCAAGGTCAGAAGAGTTATGATTCCTACACCCCAGCTGCTGAAGGCCACTTTGATATATTTATTTTTGCCTTGGTCCTGGCTAAGGCAGGCCAGGACGGTCTGGAGATAAAGCACTCATTTTTAGGTCAAGCCTGGGCAGCGCATGCGCTGCTCTGCGAGCCATGCTGTATTGGAGTACATACTTGAAGCCCCACCCCCTCTCCGCCCACATTTGTCATTGGCTTGTGTCATTATCCTTCATAAATGCTGGCTTCTGATTTGTTGTTAGCCTTGTTAGTCCCTCCTTAGTACCGCCTTGTCTTCATTTGCAACCTCCCATGAGGACTGGCCCTTTTACTTTGGTTGTTACACTGTACATCTTCTTTAGTCTGTACACACTATTTTCTTTAATGAGTTTCTCTTACTGCAGGAGGGTCTCTGGTGCGCAGTTGTGACCACCGGCTTGTTTATTTAACTCATAGCAAACAGGGAGCTCTTCAGGGGCCATGGGAGACAGAAGGGGGCAACGCAGCGATGCCTTCAAGCATTTGGAATGCAATAGTACCGCCTTGTCTTCATTTGTAACCTCCCATGAGGACTGGCCCTTTTACTTCGGTTGTTACACTGTACATCTTCTTTAGTCTGTACGCACTATTTTCTTTAATGAGTTTCCCTACTGCAGGAGGGTCTCTTGTGCGCAGTTGTGACCACCGGCTTGTTTATTTAACTCACAGCAAATGGGGAGCTCTTCAGGGGCCCTGGGAGACAGAAGGGGGCAACTCAGCGATGCCTTCAAGCATTTGGAATGCAATAGGTCTCACATTTGCGAGAGTTTAAACTATTGGCATTGTAAATGACAATGCCTTTTATTTATGTTTTAAAAACCAAAACATAAATAAAAGGCATTGTCATTTACAATTCCAATAGCTCAAACTCACGTAAATGTGAGAACTATTGCATTGCAGATGCTTGTTTAATTTTTATTGATCTTTTACCAGCATCTATGAGAGGGCAGGAAAGATTTGTGAAACAGGATAGTCTTGCTCACTTATGTGTATTGCAGCATCAACTATCAACCGGTACTGCTTCTTTTATTTTCCTTGTTTTCTTCGATGGTTGTTAACATTACTGGATGAGTCCATTCAGCGTGTAGGTATCATCAGCATTTTTTACAGTTTGTGAAAAATGTCCTGCTTTGTTCTTCTGATCAAGAGCAAGTACGAATATTTACAGCTGGTGCTGTCAGAATGTGTGGATGGAAGTACCACTTACCATCATATTGGGGTTTGTGTGCAAGGAAGCAGTACCTGGAGAGTGTCAATACTGAGGGCCTCTCAGCAAAGGAAAGACTTGCCTTCAGTAATGAATGTGGTACTGACTGAATTCAAGCTGTGGAAATGTTAGAGGCACAAACACATACACGCACGCATGCACGCATATACACACACACACACACACACACTATGCTGCCTAAGCATAAAGAGTCAGTTATATTTCATTCTACCACTGCTACTTATGGTGTTCAGTGTTGCAATGACAGGTTTTCTCTTTGTTGTGTAGATTTCCACTGCAACCTACAGCCTACCTGGAATCAAGATGTGATGAGGTTGAGTGTGCAGTCCTGTGCCTCCATTTTTTCTCTTATGCTATTCTTCTTTCCCTTCTTATACTATTGACTATCAGGTTTTAGTATATGCGACCACTGGTGGGGACAGTGAGAGAAGGATAAGAACATCGCTTCAGCTGGATCTTGTGCACAAGATTAGTACAAAACCTGATAAGTACTTGCCAACTAAATGGTCACATGTTCTCTTATGCTTCTAAAATATCTGGGCGAAAATTCACCAACCCAAAAAAAAACATTGAATGACAGAATGGTCACTGTGCCATTTTACAGATTTTCGATCACCAGTTTTGGAAATATTTATATTCAGGGAGAAAAAACCCTATTCAAAATCCCTTGCTATTGAGAAAGTGACTTGTTTTGGCCCATCACCTTATATCTGAATGTTTGCAAACTTCTCCTTGACATGCCCAGGCCTGCCATTTTAATTTATTTATGTCTCCCACGCTGCATACCTTCACCTTACAAATCATTCACAATATAGGTGACATTCTGCCACCTGGCTTATGCCTTCTCCTCTAAGGATGTAGTTCACTATAGTGGTCACCTACAATGTTGTCCATGATGTTTGTCTCCTACTCACTGAATTCCCCCTTCCTCTTGAGGGGGATTTGATGCATCTTAGTCGCTTAGAGTCACTCTGGCTCCAATTCAGTGTGCAACACTAGGGGAATAGGGCAGGGCCTTTCGTGCTGAATTTATCAATGTGCTTTTGATGTTGTTTTACCTATGTAAATCGAGCTCCAAATGTGCACAAGTGCACAGTGGGACGTGCAATTAAGAACTGTGCCTTCTTTAATACTCACAACAAATGTGTTCTATGCAGGAAATTTATTTACATGGCTTGTTATGCTTTGTGCGTTAGTATATTTACATTAATTTCACCTAAATTGATGAACCCTACACTTGCAGCCATTTCAAATTAAAACAGCAAGGTGAACAGTGTTAAAAAAAAACAACTGGAAGGGTACATACAGTATAACGGTGTCTGTATATGTAGTTTCATTGTCACTGATGAAGAAGAAATAATTATCTGGAGTTTTTAAAGAGTATTTGTCAGGATTGATCTGCTGGCAGTGGTTAGTAAATACAAACAGTGCCCTGTCAAGCATCCTCTCACCCCAGCCCCTGTATTATTCTAAACATTTTCTCCCCACTTTATTTGATGTGGTCGATGCTAGAGGTCATTTGATCCATATCTTGGTCAATAAAATCCATTTTTATACCGCTGCAGGATTTAAAGCTAATAAATGCCATTTGTTTCCGGTCAAACTACACTGCCCGAGCTCTCCTCTCTGCACATGCGAATGACGTGAGTTTATCAGTGAGGTTTAAAAACAGACGCATAAAGAAAGGAAGCATGACAAGAAATAAAAATGAGCAATATTAAGAGGGGCCTCAAATATGAAGTGTGGCCTCGAGAAGAGACAAACAAGGAAACAGAGGAAGAAAGAGGCTGAAAGATAGGGGCAATGGAATCAAGGGAGTGAGAGAGAGAGATGGGAGAGAGAAAGCGTGCCTCATACATACAGAGCTGCTTAGGGAAAGGAAGCTGGAAATGCTGTGTGAGCAACAGAAAGATGTACCTGAACATAGGAAGTGGTACAGACAGAGGAGACTTTCAGGGATACAAATGAAGGGAGAGGAGACAGATACAGGTAGAAAGTAGTGGGGAGTCCGTCTAAGAGAGTGGGGGAAATATTGAAATAAGAAAAAGAGATAGGAAAGAAAGTAAACAGAGACAGAAACAAAAAAGAGAGACGGGCGAATTAAAAAAAAAAGAGATATCAGTGACAGTTAAAAAGAAGAGGGACAGAGAGATTTGAATCAAACAGAAAAAAGGACACACAAAAGAGAGCCAGAGGGGTGAAAGAAAATGACGCAGAGACTCGTGCTCGACACAAAGAGAAGAGAAGTGAGGTAACCAGAGAAAAGGTCACAGAAACAACCACTATGGAGAAACGGCTGTGTGCGTGAAAGTGAGAGAGACATATAAAGCTATGTTAGATCATGGGAGGAAACTAGAAAAGCAGGGAGAGATAGTTGGGGAAGTTAGTGCAGAAAAGCAGATAAATATCTACAGTGAAAAGAAAAAGAACGAGACACCTCCGAAGAGAATAATTTCAACTAAGCATTTATCTGCAATATCCAAACTAATTTTCCATTAAACTCGAGACAACGAAAATGTTTTCCGGATTCCATGGTAACATGTCTCAGTTCACCAGAAGGTACCCCCGGTGTACTTTCCTTTTTTTACAGACTAGCCCGTTTTATTCATTCCTCTCTAGGCCCGCTTTCAGCCCTCTGAAAAAAAACTTGAGTGTGCTTGGAGAGCTTCAGAAATCCTGCAAAGTTTGCAAACTCCACAAAATGCAACGCTTCCTGCGCACAAGAAAAGAAAGAAATTGGAGTGGATTTGCAGAGACGAAGGCCACTAATAAGATCGATTTAGCAGAGACAGGAATCTGAACAAAGCCCGGCTGTGAGTCGAAGGGTTAAAGACCTTTGACATACCTTGCAGATTAATTGGGCACTGTAAAAAGAGAGAGGGAGAGGTGGGATTCCAGTTAATTAGTTCAGAAATGAATAAAACTAAACATCGTATAAATTGTCCCCATGGACTGGTTTGTTAGGGGGGATTTGGGAGATCAGCTTTTGTGTTGGACAAATTGAATGCGAGTAGCGTGGTGCTGCTTTACACTGTGGTTTTGTGAACTGGCGACAAGTCTAGTCCATGGGAAAGCTGAGGGGCGACCCTGCACTGTCAGTGAGCCTCATTATCTCATGCCCAATCCCATCTTTTGGTGGGAGCCCTTAATCAATGTTGGCACCCACAGTCCTGTAGGGCCCTCATGCAGAGCAGACTGGCAACAGGAGGCTGCAGACAGGGCGGCATTGCCGCATGCTCAGCCTAAATTGTGTTAGCAGCAGACACCTTTGGGGTAGGTTAGGTTTAAAACAAAATAGGCTTGTCAAAATAATTTTTAAAAAGGGGGAGAGAGAGACATGAGGAGGGGAAGAGAAAAGTGATGCCAGAAATGAATACAAATGGAGGGAGAGTGAAAAAGAAAGGGAGTTGACATACACACAATAATTGGTACGTGAGAAAGAGAAGTGTTTTCTCATTAGCAGACTAGTGGTACATTCATAGTATCAGAAAAATATATATTTCATTAGAGCAGATTCGCCGATATGTACAGTAATGTGGCAAGGGCGCCATGGGCCCTAATGCAAGCAGTAAAAGTTTCCCTTGTTTGCTAACAAAAAAAATCCATAGTTCAGGCGCAGTGGGTCCCTTTCATCCTTGCGTCTACTGCACTACTGATGGCTAAATTAGCTGATTTCTCAAGGTTAGCAGCACAGGATTTTGGGAAAAAGATGGAGAAGAGGAATGTGCTGTACACTTTCCTGAACATCACTGCATCGCAACTATTATGCGTGTAGGAGATACCAAAATTCTGGGGGGGCTGGTCGGGGGGCAAAGACAGCTTCAATGCACTCCAGATTACCTGTGCCTCATTACAGAAATCTACAATTCCTTACAAACATGTGTAATGATGAAAAATATTAGTCTATTATGAGAATTTCCTTTTTTATTCTCGAAATGAATTTATTTTGTATTCAGTCAGTGCTATCTTGTTAGGTGGCTATAATGTTTTAGATAATATACTAATTACACACAGAAATATGGACAGATTTGGCAGCTGTTGTTATTGATTACACTTTACTTGATGGACAGGTGCAACTTACTTTGCAGCATTTCCTGTGGAATACTGAAAAGAAAAGCAGCCGCCTCCATTGGTATTAAAGGAATTGTGAAAAGAAAGATGGAAAAACAACTCATATAAACTTGGATTTGAGCCATGATCACAATTGTGAACTGTTCTGCTTTTCTTACATAGTGGAAAATAATATTGTCATTGCCCACTAATGATGCCTAAATGCTCACTTCATGGCTATCTCTGACCGAGTCTTGACCCATGAGTGAGTGCACTGCTCCTCTGTTTACCCAGATATGCTTTTTAAAGAAATAGTAATAAGCAACAGGGGCTTCTAGTAAACTACCTGGTAATCTATACATATGAAACAACAGATTCTTGTGGGATAATCAGTTATACAAAAAAAGATTGGTAATTGCTCATCAATAGGTAACAAATGAGCAAAATGGTGAAATCACCCATAAAACGATTTTTGTATTTGTCCTATATCTTAACCATGCTCAGTACTCAAGTGGTCACACAGTGCATGGGAATTAAAAGAAACATGAAAGTGTATATTTTATACACAAAACTGGAATCTCATACATGTAACACGCTGGATAAGATCTAATTCATACTGTGTGAAACATATCAACATATCAAATTACTTTCATAATTTAAATTACTCAAATTACTTTCATACTTTCACTATACTAATTCACCACTAATCCTTTATGGGTACCGGAGTAGCGTGCTACTCGCCGAAAAAAGCGCTTTGACGCCTCGTCAGGGGTAGGACGAATCACTGACAAAATATCGAAGGTTAGAATATCGACCTACAGAAATATCGACGCAAGGTTATCGAAGTCAAGAATATCGACATCCTATCTACATTATGGTAAGTACAAAAATATTGAGAAAAAAAATATCGATGTCAAAAATATCGTTGTTAAAAATATCGTTTTTTATTTAAGTTAAAAAATAATGTAAAATAAAGTAAATAATACATATAATTAAAATAAACATAGTTAAAAATATTTAAAAATTATAAGTAATATATATGTAATGTCAAAATAAATTAAACATATACATATAATATATAATATATATACTTACTAATAATTTTTAATAATTATTTTAATAACTTATAATTTTTTAGAAATATCATATACTATTATAAATACATCTATACACATAAACAATAATATAAATAAAAATTAAATAAATATATATAACACATTAAAAAAAATTAAATTATTTTTAATGTTTTAAAAATTAATTATATACTACATTAACTATAATAATACAAAAAATATTAGATAGCGGAGGTAATAAAATTGCTATTCCAACTCCAAACAGTGCAACAGTAGGGAAAATGTTGGATAGCGTAGGGGTAAAAATTACTATTCCCACCCCAGTGAGTGCAACAGTAGGGAAAGTGTTGGATAGCGTAGGGGTAAAAATTACTATTCCCACACCAGTCAGTGCAACAGTAGGGAAAGTGTTGGATAGCGGAGGGGTAAAAATTATTATTCCCACTCCAATAATTGTAACAGTAGGGAGAGTGTTGGATAGCAGAGGGGTAAAAATGACTATTCCCACTCCAGTGAGTGTAAAAGTAGGGAAAGTGTTGGATAGCGTAGGGGTAAAAATTACTATTCCCACTCCAGTGAGTGCAACAGTAGGGAAAGTGTTGGATAGCTTAGGGGTTAAATTAACATACTTATTAATTAAATAATTTTTGTAAAATAAATAGCATTAATAATTAATTAACTAAAAAATGTATAATAAATACCAATAAAATTAAATTAATAGTTACTTAAATAAGATTAAATTACTTCCCACCCTATTCCCCCATAAACACACAACCCGCTACACATAAAAAAGAACACAATCAATTTAATTATCAATTGATCAATTAATAAAAATTAATTACCAATTAATAATAAATTAACAATAAATTAATTAACAATAACAATAAATAAATAATAATAATAAATTAATTACAATTAATATAATGGTAAATTAATAAATTAATAAAAATTAATTGCCAATTAATAATTAATTAACAATAAATTAATTATCAATAACAATAAATAAAATATTAATTAATTAATTATAATCAAATTACTTCCCACCCTATTCCCCTATAAACCCACAACCCGCTACACATAAAAATTAACATAATGTAATTATCAACTAATCAATTATTAAAAATTAATTACAAATTAATAATTAATTAACAATAAATTAATTAACAATAAAAAAATAATTATAATTAATATAATGATAAATTAATCCATAACATTTTTTAATTACCAATTAATAAATAATTAACAATAAATTAATAATCAATAACAATAAATAAAAACATATTAATTAATTAATTAATTATAATTAAATTACTTCCCACCCTATTCCCCTATAAACCCACAACCCGCTCTGATACTAAAACGCAAAATTTACTTAAAAAAAATTACTAATTTCTAAACATTTAATACATATATTTAAAAATAATAAAAATACATTACAAAAAATGTTAAACATACATATAAAATACATACTAAAATACATAACACTAATATAAATATCGATATTATTAACAACGATATTTTTGCTAACGATATTACTTACTTCGATATTACTTACTTCGATATAAAAAAAACGATATTACTTACCTTAAGGTCGATATTCTGGTCACCGATATTCTTGACATCGATATTCTGTCCCTACGATATTAAAAACTCGATATTAGTGTAGGTCGATATAAAAAAATCGATATTTTGATTGCGTACCGTGTAGTACGCGCTATATAAATGCAATTACAATACAATATTGATAATTGGGTTATGTCGCATATTTTAAATTATGTAGTCAACATTCTCCAGTGGCCAAGATACCACCTGAGCATCATGACTTATTCTGCCTGGTCATACATTGTTTCAAGAGTTTGCCCTTTTATAATTTTTATACTATTTATTTATTGTGGCAATAACTGACACAAACTGCAAACCATGAAATTGATATGAAATCTCTACCTTCTGATGGCTGACATATTAATTAGGCACTTTGATTTATTTTTCATGTCCATACACTATACTATGCAGCCAGTCTTTCTTCCTTCTGTCTGATTAAAATAATTCTAAATTACATCCAATTTCTAACTTTTGGGAATTTACCCATGAACTTATTCTTGATCAATAGATGATTCCTTTCCTTGGCCTGCTTTAGTTGTTGCGGTCCAATAACTTCTATCTGATTCAGTACCGCACACGGTTGCCATCAGGTTTTTATGGGGTAATAACAAACTCTGGGATTAGTGGAAGCCTTCTCTTAGAGAGTGAAAGGATGCACAGCCTTTGGGCTCCCAGCCAGCCAATAGAAAAATGGCAGGGAGGGGTGTGATGATTATAAAATTATTGTGGAAACATGAGGAACAGTTTCACATAGTAAATAATGGCATACATTTGTGTTAGACCTGGCATCCTTGATGTGGCTTCCCCTGTCTTTTTGCTTCTACCTCCTGTATTCTTGACTGTATGCTGGGCTTCGTTTTTGCTGGTTTTTGAACTCTGGGCACCTTTCCACCGCTGATCAATGCTAAAGTGCACGTGATCCCTGTGTAAATTGTGATTATGATTGGTTACCCATGATTGGCATATTTGATATACTGGTAAGCCCCTAGTAAAGTGCACTGTGTGTGCCAAGGGCCTGTAAATCAAATGCTACTAGTGAGCCTGCAGCACTGATTGTGCCACCCACATATGTGGCCCTGCAAACATGTCTCAGGCCTGCCACTGCAATGTCTCTAAGTGCAGTTTTAAACTGCTGTGTCGACCTGACAAGTGACCCACTTGCCAGGCCCAAACTTTCCCTTTTGTTGCATGTAAGGCACCCCTAAGGTAGGCCCAAAGGAGCCCCATGGGCAGAGTGCAGTGTATGTGAAAGTTAGGACATGTTTTAAATGTCCTGATAGTGAAATACTGCAAATTTCGTTTTCCACTATTGCAAGGACTCTCTGCCCCATAGGTTATCATTGGAGCTGCCTTGTAATACCTTACACGTGTGACTTTCAATTGGGAAGAGATGGAGATTTAGAGTTTGGGTTCCCTGAACTCAGGATTTAAAAACACATATTTCTGTGAAGGTGGTTTTTAAAGTGTGTGTTTGAAAATACCACTTTTAGAAAGTGGCCAGTTTCTTGCTTTACCATCCTGTGCCTCTGCCTGCCTGTAGAAACCACATCTGGTTTAGACTGACAGTTGGGCTGTTTGTGCATTCACTCTGATTGGCCATCACCAGCCTATTCGGCCTTCCTGAGTAGAGTGGTGGGAGGAGTTGTCACTGACAGCTGAATACGGCTGTGCGTGTCCTCACGCAAAGCTGTCTCCACCCCCTGGGTGTGTCTGGAGCCAGGTCAGGGCAAGGCAGGATATGTGCACTACAAAGACTATCCGTTGAAATATGCCTACTTCAAAGGCAGAAAGGGGTATAAGTATTGGACCTGTAACCCCACATTTCTAGAACACTTCTGGATCAAGAGAAGATTCTGCCAAGAAGAAGAGCTGGAGAAACTGTAGGAGGAGAACTGGCACTCTTCTTGTTGCTGTGTTGTGCTGGCCTGCTGCTTGCTGCTTGCTGCTTCTGTCTTGGGCAGAGAAAGGACTGGACTTTACTTTCTTATCCTGCTTGTCAAGGTTCTCCAAGGACTTGTGTGTGCTTGCCTCCTGTTGGAAGTCTCAGGGCCATCAAAGACTTCATCTGAAGCTCCCCTGAACTCCTCTGCTGGGGGTTCTGATCTGCCAAGTGGTGCCAATTCCAGTTCTGGGCCCTTGGAGTTGGGTTTGCTTCTTCAAGGAGTGAAAATCCAAGCATCTTCAGTGCCTGTTTTTCCCTCCTTAAGCTTACCGTGCACTTGAAAAGCCAACTCATCATTGTTGCTGAAGAATCGACGCAGTGCCTGTCATGTGGCTGAGAAATCGCTGCACCCAGAGTCCTGAGTACCGTGTCTCCGACATTCAAGACCCCTGCTCAAACTTTCACGCAGGCCCTGCTGTGCGGCTTGAAGGAATCTACACATCACCTGCCCCCGGCTGGGAAAATCGATGCAGTTCCTGTTTCGATGATGCATCAACCCAGTTTGCCTGGATTATCCACGCATTGTACCTGTGCACCAAGTCTCCAGTGACACAGTAAGGAGCCAAGACTGTGTTTTTGGGATTCGACGCATCACTTCTCCTCGCATTAAGGAATCGACACAACACTTCTCCTGCTTGCAGCAGAATTGACGCCTCCATTTCCCTGGGACTCAAGACTCAACGCATCTCTGGTGTTTTCTGAAGCTTCCCTCCTCTGCAGCTGTTTTTCATCTACTATTTTGCCGCATCGAAGGTACTTTGTGATAAAACCAATGCATTCAAAGAGGTCTATGGACTAAAATGCTTAAACCTTTCAAAAGTGATATCTCTGGTTATGTATGTCGGATTTTTGCCATTTTGGTCTTGTTTGGTTTGGATAAAGATTGGTTATTTTTCTAAATGGGTGTGGTGTCCATTTGTAATGTTTTCACTGTGTTACTGTGTGTTTTATATACAAATGCTTTACACATTGTCTCTAAGGTAGGCCTGACTGCTCGTGCCAAGCTACCTAGGGGGTGAGCAGGTGTTATCTTGGGTGTGTAACTCCCTTACCCTGACAAGAAAGTAGAACCTCTACTTGGACAGGGTGCATACCACTGCCAACTAGAGACACCCATTTCTACCAGTCTGGTTTTTAAATTATCCAATATTATTTCATGTTTGTCCTGAAGAAGGTGGAATAAACCAAGATACCACCGAAACCCTGCATCAACTGTTTTTATTTTTACAATTGAAGATTATTGATAATGAATGGTCTTTTAAGAAACTTGTGCAATATACTGTGAAGATAATAACAATATATGTAATATGATAAATGTTAAATCACTGATTGTGCACTTTTAGGGATTTTTATGTGTGAAATAATTGTTATAATTAATTGTTTAAAATAAATGAAACTAAATGGCAAGCCGCATAAAGATGATAGTGTTTGATACATGTAAAAAAACATTATCAATGTCCGCAGTTTTTGGTTCGGTTCATTCACTTGTTTGATCGCTCTATGGCTTGTGGCTCCTCCTGCAGATATCCCTTTGGAGCCTACAGGAATCTATGGGGCCTATTAGGATGGCGGGCGGAGACACGACCGCAGTGCCGGCGGTGGCGGTAACACCCATTTACCGCACGCCGCCAGCGGTCTCCACGCCCGCCATATTAGGATGGCCACACATTGCACATTTCCCGCCCGCTGCAATGCGACGCCGACCGCCATCAAAGTGCGCCCGCCACCGCGGCGGAGTGAGCCAATCACCACACACCGCCGTGCGGAATGACGTCCCGTACGCCGAAGATATCACGATGCCGGAAACAGGGCAGCGCACCGCGACGGAGAAACCGCACAGCGAAAGACGGCGGAGACATCACAGCGGAGACAGAAAAGAAACACCCGGGACACACCGCGATGGATCCTGCCCTACACGCCTTCCCGGTGCTGTACATGATACACCACCTGCAAGTTATCCACCGCCGCGGACACCTCCGCAGGTACGTACAGACACAACAGTGCAAGTAACACAATACACAGCTCCAGGGTGGAAAAACATCACATGGGAACACCACACACCCCTGTGGGGACAGGCACACAGCCATCACTGCACACACACATGTCCCACCTGTGACAAAAACATCTCGCCACATACTGCCCACCCATGTACCGCATTCATGAACAAATGTCCCGGGTTACGTCACCGCCGCGGTCAGTGTGCATGAAACCATGCACACAACGCAGAGCACAGGGCCAGCGCATGCCAAGGGCACCGTACAAATCGCACAGAGCCACAACTCCATCCACAACACACCAGCTACCTCCCTGAAGGGACACAACATGTGCCTCCCAAGTGCCACTCCTGCACAACAACCACACAACTACAGCCACACCATGCCCCACGTCCCAACAACTGCATATACAGCCACAGCAGGACCCTTTGCAAAGGAACACATAGCACAGAAGCCCAGGCCCCAGCCAACACACACACCACAACAACATCACACACAAGCCAAGAACACTGAGGCCAGGCACAAAATATACACACACACAGATGAGGACCAAACACTTCACTGCACCTGACAAGTCACACACACACACACACCACTCTGACTCACAGCTACATACACACACCACATGCCAGCAGTAATGGAGGACAACATATAGGAAAGCCAAAGTGAGGTGCCCACAAATGGAAGGGCAGTGACACAACCATCAAGCATGTGTGATGCTAATGCAAGACAAGACACATGTGAGAACACACACAGCCCATCACAGCACACATGGCTGACACAGTCAGTCTACTATAACCATAAGCCAATTGCGGCAGAGAGGGTCCAAGGGAAGTTCAAAGACCTGCTAGGGATCACGTCCCCTGACTGAACTACTAATACAAAAAGAGATCCTAGGGTCTAATATTAGAAAAAGATTAAAGATGTGTCAAAAGGTAAAACACTATCAAGCTACTAGCAACTACATCCCACATTCCTGGCTATGGGAAATTCCCTTTTCAGGACGAAATCCCTCACTCACCAGAGGTGACATGCTTCATCATATGGGATTCTCCTCCCAAAGGAAATACTAATTCCTTTGAGGGCTACAACCCCCTCTCTGAGAGGGAGGAGCTCAGGGATGTTTTTATGAAAGAATATCACTAAATGCCCTTAGGATGAGCAAGCTATTATGAGTGAGGCGCAGCGCAACAGAAAAAAACTCTAGTGATTTGTGCTATTAAAACTGGCTAAGAGGTGCAAAAAATTGGATTTATTCAAAAAGCACCCGCTGTCAGGATTAAAAAACAGTGCACCAGCGGTATGGATTTAAACCGCGCTAATATGGTGAAAAGTGATGGTCGACATGTTTCAGCCTATCAGCCCTAACTTTGAGCGAGGCTTTCATCAGGACCCGTCGAGATGCTGCTGCTTACAGTGATCAAGTGAATCAACAAAAAAGGATACAGAAAACGAGTATGTTCTTGGTGGAATTTCTTCACCAGTTCATCTTACCTAGTGAAAACCAAAAAAATCATCCAATAAAACATACACCATCCTTGTGGGGCATAACATCACTAGTAGCTAAATACTGAAAAATGTATTTGATGAAATAAGATATGTAAAGAGAAGAAGAGGCAGCTCTTACCCGCTACTGCTGGGCAAGGCACTCTACCTCAACCTGGCAACCGCTCAAGATGGAGGCACCGCTCTAGAAAAAGTAATTTTTATATTGCTAACATTAATAGCTGTGTGGTATGTGTGTCAAAAAGCCACATCATATATTGCCCACATTAAAGCAATAACGACCAGGTTCTTCAATAAATGTAACCTGAATCTGAAGTACACCTAAATACGAGCTTAAATCTATAGTGACAAGGACAACACAGTCTAGTTCTCACAAAACGGTGGGACACTAACTAAGTTACATAAATCTGAACCTCTAAGCTATAGAGCTGGGTGTTAAGTCTAAAAACAATTGAATGTACATTTAGATGTACATCGGGGCCTAGTATACTACATACGAAGTCTACTGGAGGGCCTCCTACAAACAAGTCCTCTCCAAGTGACCACATGTGTTGTTCTAGTCTGCCTCAATTAAAAAATCCTAAACCAAAAACGGCAAGTTCCTACAGACATGAACGGTAACTAATGCTTAAGGACCGTAGCTGTCAGTAGGGCAAAACCTGGATAAAACACTAACCTGTCCGTCGGTACTCCGTGTGATATGAGCCTGTGGCCGGAGGTAAAAATTTGGCCCAAAGCGCGCTCTTATATAGGGGGAAATCTTGAACAATGAATGGCAGGTGTATGTAATTCAAAAGGTAGAGGAACGCATGTCGATGCGCGCAAACACTAATCTGAACAGCTGACAAAGATATCTAGCTGACTGCTAGATATGAAGGCCATAAATCTGATTAAATATAACCACCAACTCTTGTAACTGTTGATTTTATTAAAATATATGTTTTCTCTTCGAAACAGTCAGCTAGATATCTTTGTCAGCTGTTCAATGTCGGTCCACATGACCACGAGAATAGATAGTTTTGTATTATGCAGGGCGCATGCGCGGAGAGATTAGTGTTTGCGCGCATCGACATGCGTTCCTCTACCTTTTGAATTACATACACCTGCCATTCATTGTTCAAGATTTCCCCCTATATTATCCAGGTTTTGCCCTACTGACAGCTACGGTCCTTAAGCATTAGTTACCGTTCATGTCTGTAGGAACTTGCCGTTTTTGGTTTAGGATTTTTTAATTGAGGCAGACTAGAACAACACATGTGGTCACTTGGAGAGGACTTGTTTGTAGGAGGCCCTCCAGTAGACTTCGTATGTAGTATACTAGGCCCCGATGTACATCTAAATGTACATTCAATTGTTTTTAGACTTAACACCCAGCTCTATAGCTTAGAGGTTCAGATTTATGTAACTTAGTTAGTGTCCCACCGTATTGTGAGAACTAGACTGTGTTGTCCTTGTCACTATAGATTTAAGCTCGTATTTAGGTGTACTTCAGATTCAGGTTACATTTATTGAAGAACCTGGTCGTTATTGCTTTAATGTGGGCAATATATGATGTGGCTTTTTGACACACATACCACACAGCTTTTAATGTTAGCAATATAAAAATTTCTTTTTCTAGAGCGGTGCCTCCATCCTGAGCGGTTGCCAGGTTGAGGTAGACTGCCTTGCCCAGCAGTAGCGGGTAAGAGCTGCCTCTTCTTCTCTTTACATATCTTATTTCATCAAATACATTTTTCAGTATTTAGCTACTAGTGATGTTATGCCCCACAAGGATGGTGTATGTTTTATTGGATGATTTTTTTGGTTTTCACTAGGTAAGATGAATTGGTGAAGAAATTCCACCAAGAACATACTCGTTTTCTGTATCCTTTTTTGTTGATTCACTTGATCACTGTAAGCAGCAGCATCTCGACGGGTCCTGATGAAAGCCTCGCTCAAAGTTAGGCTGATAGGCTGAAACATGTCGACCATCACTTTTCACCATATTAGCGCGGTTTAAATCCATACCGCTGGTGCACTGTTTTTAATCCTGACAGCGGGTGCTTTTTGAATAAATCCAATTTTTGCACCTCTTAGCCAGTTTTAATAGCACAAATCACTAGAGTTTTTTTCTGTTGCGCTGCGCCTCACTCATAATAGCTTGCTCATCCTATGGGCATTTAGTGATATTCTTTCATAAAAACATCCCTGAGCTCCTCCCTCTCAGAGAGGGGGTTGTAGCCCTCAAAGGAATTAGTATTTCCTTTGGGAGGAGAATCCCATATGATGAAGCATGTCACCTCTGGTGAGTGAGGGATTTCGTCCTGAAAAGGGAATTTCCCATAGCCAGGAATGTGGGATGTAGTTGCTAGTAGCTTGATAGTGTTTTACCTTTTGACACATCTTTCATCTTTTTCTAATATTAGACCCTAGGATCTCTTTTTGTATTAGTGACACAGTCAGTCAACACAAACCACGGTCACCCCAATGCAACAACTCCTGGAGACAGCAAGGACACCCATGTATAGGCACAGGGATGTAAGGAAGGCCCTGAACTCAAACACTGACCAGCCACACATAGGCATCCAAATACTGGACAATACAATGTCTGCTGCACAACACACAGTAACACACTACATGACAGCCAAGTACAAGTAGGATATGTCACATATACCTCCTCCCACAACAGCAACACACAATACTGCCATGTGCACAAAACACAACCACAGGGCTAAACAAGTACACATACAGGCACACCACTCCAGGGTCACACATGGCAGTAGTTGACAATGCAGGTGCACACACATCCACAGTCACAACAAAGTCACCCCCTTCACACCATACACTTCTCCACCACCCAAGTGCACACATTGGAAGTAAGCCTTGGGACCTGGATAACTCATCACCACAAGATGTCCATACACCGACACTGATTGGCACACAGAAAGGAAGCTCACACAGACCCCATGACCCTGGCCTGCCTGCCTGTAAGCCTGTGCCCAAACTCCCACCCTGTGCTGCCATTGCCCACAAACCTGACATGTGTCCACCATAGATAACATGAGCCAAGAAGGAAGATGACAACAAGATTTCATTGCCAGCCACCTGCACTGCACCCATAAGTATCACAGTCATGTAGAAATGAAGTGCCTCCCACCCCTGCAAAAAAAATGAAATGTGAGACAACCCATTGGCAATGTTGAAGTGGCATACTGAGCCTGTGACACAGTAAACCATGCACACACAGAAACAACTTTATTCAGGAAGGACACTGACACAACTCACTGCAGGACCAACTGTGTTTATTCACAATTCGTATATAGAGACAACAAATTTGGGCAACAGCAAAGCCAGTGGGCATTTCAATATGCACAGTATTCACATGAAAAGCTGCACAGGCAGGGGGAAAATAGCAGTGAAACACAAGGCAAGTACAATGTGCAGAGTAGTAACATCAGAAGCTGCACAGGCAAGGGGCAACCAGCAGTGAACAACAAGGCCAGTGGCCAGTCCAAAGTGCAGGTGAGGTACATGAGATCCTGCACAGGCAAGGGGCACACAGCAGTGAACGACAAGGCCAGTGGGCAGGACAAAGTGCAGAGTGAGTCCATGAGAAGCTACACAGGCAAGGGGAAAACAGCAGTGAAACACAAGGCAAGTACAATGTGCAGAGTAGTTACATCAGAAGCTGCACAGGCAAGGGGCAAACAGCAGTGAACAGCAAGGCCAGTGGCCAGTCCAATGTGCAGGTGAGGTACATGAGATGCTGCACAGGCAAGAGGCAACCAGCAGTGAACAACAAGGCCAGTGGCCAGTCCAAAGTGCAGGTGAGGTACATGAGATACTGCACAGGCAGGGGGCAAACAGCAGTGAACAGCAAGGCCAGTGGCCAGTCCAATGTGCAGGTGAGGTACATGAGATGCTGCACAGGCAAGGGGCAAACAGCAGTGAAACACAAGGCAAGTACAATGTGCAGAGTAGTTCCATCAGAAGCTGCACAGGCAAGGGGCAACCAGCAGTGAACAGCAAGGCCAGTGGCCAGGACACAGTGCAGGTGAGGTACATGAGAAGCTGCACAGGCAAGGGGCAAACAGCAGTGAACAGCAAGGCCAGTGGCCAGTCCAATGTGCAGGTGAGGTACATGAGATTCTGCACAGGCAAGGGGCAACCAGCAGTGAACAACAAGGCCAGTGGTCAGTCCAATGTGCAGGTGAGGTACATGAGATGCTGCACAGGCAAGGGGCAAACAGCAGTGAAACACAAGGCAAGTACAATGTGCAGAGTAGTTCCATCAGAAGCTGCACAGGCAAGGGGCAAACAGCAGTGAACAGCAAGGTCAGTGGCCAGTCCAATGTGCAGGTGAGGTACATGAGATGCTGCACAGGCAAGGGGCAAACAGCAGTGAACAGCAAGGCCAATGGCCAGTCCAATGTGCAGGTGAGGTACATGAGAAGCTGCACAGGCAGGGGGCACACAGCAGTGAACAGCAAGGCCAGTGGCCAGTCCAATGTGCAGATAAAATCCATGAGAAGCTGCACAGGCAGGGGGCACACAGCAGTGAACGACAAGGCCAGTGGGCAGGACAAAGTGCAGAGTGAGTCCACGAGAAGCTGCACAGGCAGGGGGCACACAGCAGTGAACGACAAGGCCAGTGGGCAGGACAAAGTGCAGAGTGAGTCCATGAGAAGCTGCACAGGCAAGGGGCAAACAGCAGTGAAACACAAGGCAAGTACAATGTGCAGAGTAGTTACATCAGAAGCTGCACAGGCAAGGGGCAAACAGCAGTGAACAGCAAGGCTAGTGGCCAGGACACAGTACAGGTGAGGTACATGAGAAGCTGCACAGGCAAGGGGCAAACAGCAGTGAACAGCAAGGCCAGTGGCCAGTCCAATGTGCAGGTGAGGTACATGAGATGCTGCACAGGCAAGGGGCAAACAGCAGTGAAACACAAGGCAAGTACAATGTGCAGAGTAGTTCCATCAGAAGCTGCACAGGCAAGGGGCAACCAGCAGTGAACAGCAAGGCCAGTGGCCAGGACACAGTGCAGGTAAGGTACATGAGAAGCTGCACAGGCAAGGGGCAAACAGCAGTGAACAGCAAGGCCAGTGGCCAGTCCAATGTGCAGGTGAGGTACATGAGATGCTGCACAGGCAAGGGGCAAACAGCAGTGAACAAAAAGGCAAAGACATTGTGCAGAGTAGTGACATCAGAAGCTACACAGGGAATGTATGCAACTCTACCATGCCATGCCCAGTAACAGAGTAATGGGCCTGACAATGGGCATCACACGCACCCCTGTGGACAAACAGGTGTGTGAGGGTGACCACCACTCAGATGGGGCTGTCTGTCGGACTTGGAGCTGACTGTGTGTTGGGGTCAGTTGGAGGACTGCCCTGGGCAGTGGGAGTAACAACTGTGGAAGAGCCAACTGTGCATGTGGTAGCTGGGGGGCCGCTTGGACCAGGTGGGGTGGTGGCCCGGGGAGGTGGACTCATGCCCTGGTGAGACACAGTGTGTGCCGGAGATTGTGGAGGGGTGCCTCTCCACTTATTGGGGATCCTGAAAGGCTTCCCTGTCTGGGGATTGAGGGGAACTGGGGCAGACACAACAGGAGACCCCAACACCAAAGCTGATTCTGGTGTGGATGGTGACCCTCCCTCTGGGGACATGCTGGATCCCGCTGTGCGCTTGCCTGGTGTTTGCCGCCGCCCTGCCTCCCTCTGTCCACCAGCTTTGCCCCCTACAGTGTCCTCCCGTGCTGGCTTCACAGGGCTTGGGATGGGAGTGGAGGTCAAGGATGGATTATCCATGGGGCCCTCATCCTGTGTAATGTTTGCAGGCAACACCTTCTCAGTGGGTGTGGAAACTGTCATTTTGCCTCTGCGAGACGTCTTTGGGACAGGGGAGTCTTTGGCAGGGGAGGAAGGTGAGGCCTGTGACCCTGATACTTTTTTCTTTGCTTTGTGGCCCTTGCTGTCGCCTGATGGGCTTTTCTCTCTGCGCTATGGGGTGGCCTTACTCTTATGTGGGGATGGTGTCTGCGCCCTAGTACGCTTGGGCTGCTGCTGCTCCTGTGTGCTGCGGGTTTTGTATCGGGACTTTGGGGTCCGTTGAGCATTGTCACTGTCGTCAGAGGTGCACAGTGACACGGGGCGAGACCGAGTGCTGGGAGCCGCTCCCTGACTATGTGCCTGTTGCAGGGCTGCTGTCACAGTTGATGACAAGGACTGCACAGTCCGGTGTAGCCCACCTACGTCGGAATGTAAGCCCTCCATGAAAGCTATAACCTGCCCCAACTTTTTGTCGTGCTCTTGGAAGGCATTGAGAAGTGCTGTCTGCCCCACACACAGCTGGCGCAATAGCTCGACTGCTTCTGCACTGAGGGCAGCAGGGCTGACATGGGCTGGGGCAGCTGTGCCTGGGGTGAAGGTGACTCTTCCCTTCCTACTCGTGTGGACACGGGCAGCACCAGTGGAGGTTGAAGGGAGGCTGGGCACTGGACGCTGTGTGGCGGAAGAGGAGGCCGAGTCCCCGTTCTCTGTACCCCCAACATGGATGTGTCACCGCTGGCGTCAGATGAGGTAGAGCTTTGTGTCTCCGGCTGTGAATCCTCTAGCAGACTCCTGTCCCCCTCCTCGGCGCTGGTCACATCTGTGTCAGTCTGCTCAGGTGCGGCTGTTGCACTGGAAGCCTCACCACTGGTGTCCGTCCCCTCTCCCTCTGCACATACGGGAGCTGCTGCATAGGAGAGAGAAGTACTGTGAGATGAGTGGCATCAACAGAACTAACACGTGCCAATACATCTGCATCCTAGAAAGAGGTGTGCAGCACATTGCATGCCACCCTGTGCACACATATATCTTGCCACCCAAAATCTCAACACAACGGTGCATGTCCGCCACACATCCTGCCATAAGTGCCCCAGGTGACTCACACAGCACCCCATCCTGCAGTTGGCTCACATCAGACACAGCCCCAAAATGGCCTGTGCACACACACTGTCCCGATGTTGGCAAGGATGAACACCACGACATGGTGCACATCACCTACATGTGTGGAGCAGTAGGGGACCACACAGACTACAACATACCAGCCCACAATGACCCTGCACACATGCCATCCACCATATCGAGTCCATGGGCACATCTACTGTTGCACATTGGCCTCAGATGTCTGACTGGCAGACATCTGAGGTCTGGAATTGCACGCATTCATTGAAACGCATTCACAGTTGGCACACTGGCATTCCCATCCATCTGAATTCACATACTACCCCACAGCAGAAGGTACCTGAAGGCCACAACTCCAAATGTAAGAGAGATGCACAGTGCTAAAACTCACTTCATGAAGCACCGTTTGGGCAACAGCATGGCACATACACCCAGCACAGAGGCCACTCCCAAAACATTGCACCACACAACCAACGTCACACAGCTGCCAATTTGCACACTCTGTAGACACATGCACCCACTCCCAGCCAAAGGCAGCCTGCAACACATACTCACCCCTGGCTCACTGCTGATGCTCCTTCAGTTGTCTGTCCAGCTCAGGTTGTGTGACAGCCAGGATGCGGGCCATTAGTGGTGTCATGCTGCGCCTAGCCAACCTGCCAGTCCGAGGGAGCAGCCCCAGCGTCATCTCGGCCACGTTCTTGCTCAGCCGGCAGATGTCGTCCCACCTTTTATGACAGTGGGTGCGCCTTCGGTTTGACACACCCAGATCCCGGACTCTGGAGGCAATGGCCCTCCACACGGCTTTACACTGGTGGACCTTCAGCTGCAGGCATGGGAGACAAGAGGGGTGAGGTTCCAGTGACACAGTGCACAATGACAACACAACAAAAATGCAGTAGCACGACAGTGACTCATCCAAAACTCCAGCTACAACTGTCACATAGCCAACAATTGCTGTGAACATGGTGCAATGTCATTGGTCAATCAGACGTACAGGCATGCATGTTTGATGGTGGACACAGTACCTCCACATCCCATTCACATGCAGGATACCAACACAGCAAGCAACGTGTAGTCTGGCTGCAGCTACTGTCTGCAGTTACCTACAACTACACATAGAGAAGATAGCAAAACATGTGTGTTGTTGTTGGACTCACTGTGTCCAACACTGCGCATTCCTAAGTGTCCTAGCCCTGTGAAAGCCTCACTATGTCCTGGAACTCACATAGAGTGACAACAACTGTCATACACACACCCTTCTCCCTGGCCTGCTCCTGTGCAATCTACATGGCAGAGATGGGACTTAGATGAAGAGGCGTGACCCAAACACACATGGAACACACTGTACATGCAGTTTTGTGGACATGTGGCATTCGGCGGGGACTGTGCAGGGCAGGTGGACTGACACTGAGTGGGTTAATTTGGAGCAACACAGCCATTCACACAAACGATAACTGGCCAGACTCCTGCATCACCAAAATGCAGCTGCACTGTATGGCTGACACTACAGGACATGTCCCTCTACTCAGGATAGGCATGCAGGGTAACGTGTGAAAGAGCCCACCAAGCCCTTCCCGCTGTAGTAAACATGATAGGCAGTGCATGTCAGAGCCCCACAACCACTGACACATACCGAAGCACCTCAACCTCACGTGTGCACACCCTGCACTCTCACTCACAGTCTGGGAGACTTACCACGACATTAGGGCCGCCATAAAGCCTTGGGTACTGTGCAAGCACCCCGTCTACCAGGACCCAAGCTCCTCACTGGTGAAGGGACTGGCACGGATCTTCTGAGTCCTCGACATCACAATGGACATGTGGCAGCAGCAGCACGTTGAGGGTGACAGCCAGCAGTCCCTTGAGGCAGCAGCAGCAGGTGGAGGGTGGCAGCCAGCAGTCCCTTGAGGCAGCAGGTGGAGGGTGGCAGCCAGAAGTCCCTTGAGGCAGCAGCAGCAGGTGGAGGGTTGTCAGTCAGCAGTCCCTGGTCGCTGTGGGAATGTGGTGCACCTTCCCACACATATATAGGCCCCTGGGGCTGTGTCAGTGGTCCCAGGGTGCTGCAATTGGTGTACCAGGTCTGCCTCATTCAAATACATCCAATGTCCGCCTCCGCGGTGGCGGTGCACGCCTACCGCGATTTTCAAACTCGCATCAGGCTACCGCGAGGCTGCTTCCCATTGGCTGCAAGGGCATGGTCCATGCCGGTGACACACCATAGGGTCCATGTGCGCGCTACCGCGGTGGTGCATCTTTTGAATGCCTCCAGTGACCGCCTCCGCGGGGGTGGTGCACGCCTACCGCGATTTTCAAACTCGCATCAGGCTACTGCGAGGCTGCTTCCCATTGGCTGCAAGGGCATGGTCCATGCCGGTGACACACCGTGGGGTCCATGTGCGTGCTACCGCGGTGGTGCATCTTTTGAATGCCTCCAGTGACCGCCTCCGCGGGGGTGGTGCACGCCTACCGCGATTTTCAAACTCACATCAGGCTACCGTGAGGCTGCTTCCCATTGGCTGCAAGGGCATGGTCCATGCCGGTGACACACCTCAGGGGCCAGGCGGTAGGCACCGCCATATGTCTGCCAGACAGTGCCTGGAGTGACCGTGATTTGGGTAGCGGTGAATGGTGACCGCCATTGTCACATACATATCTGGCGGGGTCACCCGCGATCATGCCTGGGTTATGGGCGGTGCCACACCTCAGGTGTCAAGCGGTAGGCACCGCCATATGTCTGCCAGACAGTGCCTGGAGTGACGGTGATTTGGGTAGCGGTGCATGGTGACCGTCATTGTCACATACATATCTGGCGGTGTCACCCACGATCGTGCCTGGGTTATGGGCGGTGCCACACCACAGGGGCCAGGTGGTAGGCACCGCCATATGTCTGCCAGACAGTGCCTGGAGTGACCGTGATTTGTGTAGCGGTGCATGGTGACCGCCATTGTCACATACATATCTGGCGGTGTCACCCGCGATAGTGCCTGGGTTATGGGCGGTGCCACACCATAGGGGCCAGGCGGTAGGCACCGCCATATGTCTGCCAGACAGTGCCTGGAGTGAGCGTTAATGGAGTTGTGGAGTAGCTGTGCTGCACCTAACGTGTCCTCCAGCTCTCTGCATAGGCCAACATGTACAGTGCCCAGTGTCTCAACAATTGAAGGGTCCTCATGAGGGCAAATGCACAGAAGGGACATGTCACTCCACGTCACCAACACATACCATATATGGGTCGCCATTACATTGCATGGGCACATACACTCGCACATGTCACATGTGCTGTGTAATGAAATGTAGACTGTCCAGTTAATGTGTTGCATAGCATATGTAGATAATGGTCAATGTCTGTGTGTGCAATGTAACGCACACTGTCGTCTCATTTACTGAACTAGGGGCATCAGCAACTGACACATTGTCCAATGCACATGCACACACGTGTCCCCCACGCTCAGCCGGTGGTCAGTGTGTAGTTGAAGTGTGCCATGTGCAACCTGTTTTGGTAGGTGTATCAGGGCCAGCAACATGGTGTGTTCGGGTAGTATTGCAATTAGTAACATATGCTGGGGGTCATACTCACAGGTATGCACACATATCTGTTAGTATATCACACTGTGCATGCGAATGAGCCGGAGGGGTGCACAGATAATTGCTGCTGGTAAGGGGACAGGTGTACGAGTAGTGTGCCTGATGTGTACCTACTTGTGAAGTGCCCTGTCGGTTAATGGTGCATGTTGTAAGACTTGGGAATGTGTCTGTTGAAAAAATTTATGTGATGCACATTTCATGGTCTTCTGCATTGACATCTGTGCACTGTGATCTGTCCTAGGAGGAGGAGGCACAATATCCATCGCCCGTTCACAGTCCTGGTAGACATGGAGAATGAGGATATAATCCGCAAATTCAGGCTGGACCGACAAACCCTGCAGAACCTATGTGCCATGTTGGAGCCCCACCTGCAGCCACGTCGGACATATCCAACAGCTTTCACCGCAACATCTAAGGTGATGGCATGCCTGAATTTCTTTGCAACAGGCTCATTCCAGCACACGGTCGCAAGTGCAGGCGGGATGTCACAGCCGATGTTCAGCATGGTGCTGAGGGATGTCCTGTCGGCCATGATGCTGTACAAAGAAAGATATATCCATTTTCCCAGGGGGCCTGAGTTGGTGGCTGTGAAGGGCGATTTCTATGCCCTTGGACATATCCCCCATGTCATTGGTGCAATTGATTGCACACATGTTGGGCTTGTGCCACCACAGGCACGTGAACAGGTTTACCGCAATAGGAAGCATTCACACTCGGTAAATGTTCAAGTGGTGTGCCTGGCGGACATGATCATCTCACACGTGTGTGCCAAGTTTCCCGGCTCAGCCCATGATGCCCACATCTTGCGCAGCAGCATCGTTCCTCAGCTGATGGCCAATCTGCTTCCTGAGCGTGCATGGCTTGTGTGTGAGTATGCATAGTGGATTAGAGTGGTGTGTGTGTGACATGCTGTTGTGTTGCATTTTGGGACTGCAAGGTTAATCTGTGTCTCTCACACCCAGGTGACTCGGCATATCCGAACCGCCCGTGGTTGCTGAGCCCATTGCGGAATCCCGTCACGCCAGCTGATGTGCGATACAATGATGCCTATGGGAGGACACGGCGTGTGATAGAACGGACATTTGGTCTCCTAAAATCAAGATTTCGGTGCCTGGACCGTACTGGAGGTGCCCTTATGTACTCGCCAGGAAGGTGTGTCAGATAGTGGTGGCATGCTGCATGCTCCACAACCTGGCCATTCGCAAGGCAATACCCCTGATCCTGGATGACGATGATGAGCAGCCAAGGCCGCCGCCTGCAAATCAACCCGGATCCAGTGACGAGGGCAGTGGAGAGGAGGAAGGGGTTGACATGCGTCGACAGCTCATCACTCGCTACTTCACTTGAAGGTGAGTGACGATGTAGAAGGGACAAAATGGTCTGATGGTGTTGCTGTTGCTGTGTGGGTGTATGTGAGCTTGCTGACTGCAGCTTGCTGTTGACTCATTGCTGCCTGCCAATGTATGTGTGATTGGTTAGTGTGATACAGAATGTCTCTATGGTGACTGTTGCTCTGTGTAAAGTTTGTAGATCTGAGTACCTTGTTGAAAAGTGTTGTGTGATGTGTGCAATTCCACACCCATACAAGTGACTCTTGTTCTGCGGTTTTCCCTAGGTCCCTTCAGCATCTCACTTGTTACCTACATTCCATTCCCCTGGACCATGTCCTACACGGTGAAGGTTGCACATCCTGTATTAAAGACGGAGCAGACACAACAACATGTGTGTAAGGTGTATTTATTTACAACTGTGACATGCGAGGGTGGAGAAAATGTGAAGGGGGAATTGAAGAAGTGAGTTGACAGTCATGGTAGATGAGATACTTGAGTAGTCCCCACAATGATGTGGAGACCCAGTCCAACAGATAGATGCCATTCACATGGCAGTGTGGTGAAGGATAGTCCAAAAGGTCAATGTAGTGGTGCAGTGGTCTGCCATCATGGCTGGCTCGGGGACTAGCGTTTGGCAGGTGCTTTGGCACGTGAGTCCCCCTGGCCTTTCCTTGGACGGCCCCTCTTGCGCTTGACTGGAGGGGCCACTGCTGCAGGGGCAGTGGTGTCTGAGGACTCACCCCCTCTGTGGACGCAGGGGAGGATGATGAAGTGTCATCCTGCTGCCCAACAGGGGAGGTGGAGGGGTAGAATGTTGCGCTTGCCTGTCCCTCAGAACCGCCACTAGCTGCCCCAAGAGGTCCACAATCTGTCCCATGCGTGTGTCCATGGACCTCAGCAGCAGGAGGTGCTCCCGAGATTCTTCCTCTAACCGGCCCATTTGTCCCTGGGCCTGTTGGTAGGCCCCAAGGACTCTGTCGATGTGGCCCAGGGCTTCCGTCCCAGGATCAGTCCCCCTCTGCATGACCCTGTCCCGACCAGCTGCACTGCTGCCACGGTCCTGTCCGGTCCTCACATTGGCCCGCTGCATCCTCTCCCTGGCCTCCGCAGTCGATGTGGTGGGCTGCTCAACCCCTGGGGCAGGGAGGGTGTTGCGGACAGCTGTGGTGGTGGTGGTGGTGGTGGTGGTGGTAGTGGTTGACACACAGGCCGTGACAGCAGCTGTCAGAGGATGGTCAGGGGCTGCAGCTGATGTGGTTGGGGGGACAATGGGTGCCTGGGACTGGTTGCGGCCTGCCACACCAGATGGGCCAGCGTGGAGCTCCTCATCCAAGGAATCCAGGGAGTCCTCATCCAGTTGTCTCTGTTCCGGGGGGGACTGGCTCTGCAGGGTGGTGTCATCCTCTGCAGTGAGTTCTTGGTCACCTGTGGGTCAGATGAGAAATGGTCATTGTGTTGCACCCATCAAAGTTTGTGTTAGCAGTGTTACATCAACTGTTTGTACATCCAGCAGTTGTTCACTGTACAAATTTGCATTGACCGACATCCAGTGATGCATTACAAGCTGTTGTGGTACATGCATTACTTGTCCATATTGGGAGTTGTCAAGACATGACATGCACAATATAATTTTTTGACATTGACAGTCTTATGTTGGCATCCTGTTATTGATCAATCATATGTCATCCATTTACGCGTATGTGTCACTTGTAGAGCCCTTGCAGCGGTTTACTCTGCACAGTGAGTGACCATTGTAGTTTCATGCATACCTTTTCAATGTGGTGCAGATACCTGTATTTGCAATTCCAGACATGCTTAAGTTTGCTTTAATTAGATCCTAGGTGGTCTGGACCACTGCTACTGTCATATGGCATGTAGTGGTGTGCATGGTTGTGCTCGGAGTTCCATCTACATGTGTTTCAGTCATTCACACTTTGGTTGCTGTCACAGTTTCATTTTCTTAGGTGTGTGCACACTATAGTTGCCAATACTATCTGGGTGTGCAGTTGTGCATTGAGAGGCCTGGTGTCCTATGCCAACAAGTTTTTTTAAATGCATATCTGGCTGCATGTTGTGGCTGTTGATATGTTGTGTTTGCTGTGTTTTCCTTGTATTTGAGAGACCTCTCTGTGTGTGTATGATGAGGGCTTCCATCTTGGTCCAGTGTGGGACAAGTCAGCATGATATGTCCACATGCCAGTTCTTTTGAAGTGTACATTGCAATGACTGACACATGCATGTTGGTGCCAGGAAGTAATGGGTCTTGTGTGCTGGCGGTCAGGTGGGCCCGTGTGAGTTGTTGTGCAAGCTTCCCAGCCCCACACACCCCGACCTGTGAGATGCGATTACTTACCTGTGAGTTGGATGGGTAGCATACATTGCCTGCCACATGCTTCTTATTGGGGGTGTAGTGTCCCATCCTCCATAGTGGTGGAACAGCATGCATGTTGTATTTTGTGGGACGGATAGCCAAACACACTACACCGTCTCACTGTGAAGATGGCTAACTACCGTTTGAGGTGAAGGTGAGCAATGACATGGCTATGTGACTTGGTAGAAATCTTTGGATGGAATGTGCGTGTGGTGAGCATGATGTGTGTGTGGCTTTTTGTACCCATTGATTTCAGATTACATTTGGTCATGGGGTATAGCCCCCATCACTGTTGTCCCAGCTATCTGGCTGTGGGGTTCACTCCCCGACATTTGAAGGCACAATAGGGCAAGGGGTATAGTCTCGTAGCACAGTGGTGACATACAGCAGGGTGAAGATCTCACCCAGCATACATTTCCACACTGTCATGGTTTCATGGTATTTGTGGACCTGAGAACATGAGCACAGTACTGGTGAAGCAGTTGTTCCAGGGCATCCATACACTGACATGTTATGGTCAACAGTGGTGTGTGTGTGAGATGTACTCAGCCCTGTGCAGACAATGTGTGCTTTTGGGGCCAGACTATACCAGCACTGTTCAGACAGACAGTGTGAGATGTGAACATTGTCAATGCATACACACATTGGTGGTCCAAACAAGACACCTTTGACAATTTAATTCAGACAAGGTGCTGTTCTGCAATTCAGTGCAGCACTGTGGTAGCTGGGTGTGTTGCAGGACATTTGGGATGTGCTTAGTTCAGCATTGTGAGTCCCAGCTGCAGTGTAGTTTTTGGGTACACTGCACTTCCACTGTTTACATTGCAACACTGTGGTATGACATGGGTGATTTGCACTTTGCCATACAAACGGCCAGACACTGCTGCAGGGCAGCATGATCGTTGTTAGTGTTGCAGTGTGTGATGCCTGGCACAGTGTACACAATGTGGGTCAATTTTGAACAGAGACTTGTGCATGGTGACTACAACACAACTGTTTTGCATTATTTGTGTTGGTGACTGTGGACTAAGTGGCATGGTGTTATGTGCGGCTGCACAGATGTCACATGCCTATGAGTGGGACTAGTGCTCAATCCTGCTCAGCTGTGGGACAAGGGGGCCTGGTGGGAGTTGTATTGCAGGCCTCCCAAACACCCACCCACCTCCCTGTAAAGATGGCTACCTACCTGTTAGGTGAGGGTGAAGCACACAATGGCTGAGGCATGCTTCTGGGTGGGGGCAGTGCTCCATCCTGCTCAGCTGTGGGACAAGGGGGCTGGTGGGAGTTGTAGTGCAGGCCTCCCAAACACCCACCCACCTCCCTGTAAAGATGGCTACCTACCTGTTAGGTGAGGGTGTAGCACACAATGGCTGAGGCATGCTTCTGGGTGGGGGCAGTGCTCCATCCTGCTCAGCTGTGGGACAAGGGGGCCTGGTGGGAGTTGTAGTGCAGGCCTCCCAAACACCCACCCACCTCCCTGTAAAGATGGCTACCTACCTGTTAGGTGAGGGTGTAGCACACAATGGCTGAGGCATGCTTCTGGGTGGGGGCAGTGCTCCATCCTGCTCAACTGTGGGACAAGGGGGCCTGGTGGGAGTTGTAGTGCAGGCCTCCCAAACACCCACCCACCTCCCTGTAAAGATGGCTACCTACCTGTTAGGTGAGGGTGTAGCACACAATGGCTGAGGCATGCTTCTGGGTGGGGGCAGTGCTCCATCCTGCTCAGCTGTGGGACAAGGGGGCCAGGTGGGAGTTGTAGTGCAGGCCTTCCAAACACCCACCCACCTCCCTGTAAAGATGGCTACCTACCCGTTAGGTGAGGGTGTAGCACACAATGGCTGAGGCATGCTTCTGGGTGGGGGAGGGCTACATCCTGCTCAGCTGTGGGACAAGGGGGCCAGGTGGGAGTTGTAGTGCAGGCCTCCCTATTCCACAGACACCTCCCTGTAAAGATGGCTACCTACCTGTTAGGTGAGGGTGAAGCACACAATGGCTGAGGCATGTTTCTGGGTGGGGGGCAGTGCTCCATCCTGCACAGCTGTGGGACAAGGGGGCCAGGTGGGAGTTGTAGTGCAGGCCTCCCAAACACCCACCCACCTCCCTGTAAAGATGGCTACCTACCTGTTAGGTGAGGGTGAAGCACACAATGGCTGAGGCATGCTTCTGGGTGGGGGCAGTGCTCCATCCTGCTCAGCTGTGGGACAAGGGGGCCTGGTGGGAGTTGTAGTGCAGGCCTCCCAAACACCCACCCACCTCCCTGTAAAGATGGCTACCTACCTGTTAGGTGAGGGTGTAGCACACAATGGCTGAGGCATGCTTCTGGGTGGGGGCAGTGCTCCATCCTGCTCAGCTGTGGGACAAGGGGGCCTGGTGGGAGTTGTAGTGCAGGCCTCCCAAACACCCACCCACCTCCCTGTAAAGATGGCTACCTACCTGTTAGGTGAGGGTGAAGCACACAATGGCTGAGGCATACTTCTGGGTGGGGGGCAGTGCTCCATCCTGCTCAGCTGTGGGACAAGGGGACCTGGTGGGAGTTGTAGTGCTGGCAGCATGGCATGTACACATGTATCCATGGTGATGTTGCTAACTACCTTTGGGGGCTTCAGGGGGAGTGTCTGTTGTATCTGTGAGAGATGTGTTGGGGGAGTGTTGTGCACATGAATGAATTTGAACCTAGGAGGTATTATTTTGTAATAGTGCAAGACAGTACATTTGTGTGATGTTAGGCATTTGTTTGTACTTACCAGCCTCCACTCTCCCGGGTATTCCTGAGAGACTCTCTGGATGTAGAATGCCAAGCACCTTCTCCTCCCATTCAGTGAATGTTTTGAGTGGAACGGGAGGGCCACTGCCTGTCCTGTGAGCCAGCTCATGGTTCTTGGCTCTCTTCTTTTTGACCACTGCCTTCAGATCGTGCCACCTCTTCACGATTTCATCTCTATTGCGTGGCATGGTCCCTACTGCATTGACCTTCTCTACTATCCTTCTCCACATTTGCGTCCTTGTTGCTAGTGGTGTCTGTTGGACCTGGTTACCAAACAGTTGTGGTTCTACCCTGATTATCTCATCGACCATGACCCTCAACTCACTCTCAGTGAATTTGGGCATTCTCTGTGGTGACATGGTATGTGATGTGTCAAGGTGTTTAGGGTGCAGGTTTGGAAGTGGTAGTGGTGGTTGTGATGTGTATGGTGTGTGCTGTGCAAAGGTGTTAGAGGTGCAGGTGTGGAAGTGGTGGTGGTGGTGGTGATGTGTGTGTGTTGTGCAGATTTGCCTCTCCTATCATCTGTGGTGGATGTCCCCTCAGTTGTGGAGTTTTGCAAAGGATTGTGGTATGTTGGGGGCTGGATTTATACTGGTGTCTGTGGGTGTGTCAGGATGGGGTATTGGTAGCAGGTGTGGTGTGTGTGTGAACCTGGGATTTGTAGTTTTGGAGTTTACCATGGAGGTGTGTCTTTGGCTGTGTTAGCTATTTTTGGGTGCATGCCTTGTTTGGTTGGTGCACTTTGTGGCCATGTTGTGTGTTTTTCTAGCAACCGCCATTTTTTTAACGGAGCGTCCGCAGTGGTGGCTCGGCGATTTCGCCATCTCACTGATTCTTCAATGTTGTCGACCGCGGCGGTCGGAAACAGTGCACTGCACCGCGGGGATGTCGGGAATATCCTAATTTCGATGGCGGTGTCTCTGCTGTGGTTGCGGTCGTTTGGGCTGTTTCCGCTGCGAAACCGACCGCCGCGGACGGGTTTGGGCCTTCTCCGCAGGCGAACGGCGGTTTCTCGGGTCTCCTTTCCGCCGCAGTTGGATTTTTACCGCCGAGGATCCTAATCTAGCCGTCGGTTTTCCCGCGGTAGCGGCGGGCGGTGTTTTCCCGCTACCATGGCGGTCGGTTGTTTTTCCGTCCGCCATCGTAATGACCTCCTTAGTTGGGTCAACTCATGGTCTGATAGTTTTGAGGTGGTAAAATGAGAGCAAGATCTCTAGGGTAATACATTTTTCAACAGGTGTAAGATGAAACCCCATTTCTAGAAATTATAATGTTACTGTGCACTATTTTAAAAAGAACTTTAGTTAATCTCACATTTGTGTTCCTAGCAGAATACTCTATCTGTTTGCCTACTCCCACTGATATATGTTTCTGCCTCTGAGTAGAATGAAAATGAATGAACCTGGTGATAGATGGATATATGCGAACGGTAAAGACTAAGATGAAAGGCGGGAAGGACTGATACGTGTAAGGATTTGTTTGCACAGCCAGCAGAGATCATGTTTGAGCACTCATAACATCCTGGACAGGTTTCTGAACATCCAAAGCTCCGTCCATGGCTGCTGATCTGCTCCTCTGTGGCTGGGGGCACTTTTCAATGTAATGTGTTTGCTCTGCATCACCAGAAACCAAAATTAAGACACATACCTGACTCTCCTTTTTAGGTCGAGCCTAGAGCAGCGCATGCGCTGCTTGCGAGACTTATAGTAAGGGGCTTCAGAAAGCTGACCAGACGCTTGTGCGTCATGGCCTTTTTCCTGCGGTTACGCGCGCAGGGCCGACATCTGTTTCCCATTATCGTGCCCAGACGCGGGCACGATAATTGGAAACACATGCCTGCCGTGCGTGTAATCGCAGGCAAAAGGCCATGACGCACGAGCGTCTGGTCAGCTCTGCAGGCTGCTGCGCTCGCTCGTTCAACCCTGTTTTCGCTCTTTGTAATTGTTTTCCCGTCTTTCTCTTGCTCATTCTTTGCCCCTTGTGTGTTTGTTTTTTCTCTCACTTTGGATCAAAGTCGATTGAGGACAAGCATTGGCATACCCAATAGGTCTCGCCTTTGGGACCTTATAAGTGTTTAGCCACTTGCGGGACGCTGCAGCTGCATTCCTCGCTCGTGTTGCTCGTAACCGCAAGGCTTAGGCCGGAAGTCCAGAGGACGCTGCAGCGCTTTCACTCCATCATGCCGATGGCATTACAGTTGCAGAGCCACCACCTCACACACTGCCTTCTGTACGGCAGTTGCTGTAGAGACCAGCAGCTGCAGGTAGGCAACAGGACTCAAGACTACACCGCAACAGCCCACCTTCTGAACACTTCAGGGCACCGCATCTCAACAAGTGGCTAACCCAGGTCCGGGGTGTCTCTAGAGTCCGTCAGCGGTTGAGGGGAGACGGGTACATGCTCCTCGGCTACTTGGAGACGGTGTCTGTGCCCTCCTGTGCCTCCCTCTGCCGTGCCATGCGCCGGCCGGGAGCGGCAGTGTGCCAGCGCTGATGGTGCCAGGCGAGAGCTGCCCTTGCCATGGAGGAGGTCTTGCCCTCGGCCGTGCTGGAAGTCTGTGTCCTGCTGGGCGCCCCCGCAGAAAGCATCGCGCATTCTTTCCAGGTAAGAACATGAGCCCCTCGGGGCTGCCCGCTGGCATGTGTGTTCTCGGATGTACTTACTGTATCGCCCTCACTCACCTGCTGCATGGAAAGCTCTGTTCCCATTCCCAATACAGTTCCGTATTGTGAATTTTAAGCAACAGCAGTTTCACTTTATCCGATCTGCCTGAGCCTTTCAAATGTTAATCGCACGTGCCAATATTTGAGAAAACCCAAGATGATTATTTTGCTGCACCGGAGTGAGTTATTTTGTTTCACTTTCCCATCTGAACATTTTAAGAGAGTAGTAAACAATTTCAAGGTTTGGATTCTTTTACTCGAAACGGGGGATATTATTCTAATTGCGTGATGTACTTTATATTGTCAATGGGCTGGTTTTCTTTCAGACAGTACCGATCGGTATGGATGCTTTGACGTACTTTTTTCCTCAGAAGATGGCCACATTATTGGTGAGATCGCAAATAATATATAACCCGACCAATGGATTTTAACGAAAAGTTCATGTTGCACCAGCATCAGTATTGGAATTGAAAAAATATACTCAGGGAACTTATAAATTGGGGAGTCGAGGTGTAGTAGAGGAAAGACGTGGAGTCACGAGGGGCGGAGTCATGCAAAAAGTGAGTCTGAGACATATATTTATTTTATTTATTTATAAAGTTTTATATAGCGCGAACAAGATCCCGAAGGATATCAGAGCGCTTTACAAAAGGATGAAGAAAGATAATAAATGCAATATTCGATTTGTGTTTGTTGAATAACATTGTAAATCTCCTCCAGGAACCTGTAATTTTCTCCATATAATATCTTTTTGAAAATCTTCCACTGGAATCACGTTTCTAACATTCCACCATCTCCCATCAGCAAGTTTTCCCGAACATATTTTTTACTTGAACAACTTTCTATGGTCCGCAAAAATTAAACAAAGGTTTTACTGCCTCTCCCCCCGCCACTCCCCCATGTTCAATAACCCACGCACCAATTTTGAAACATCAGTAAACAGTCTTCTATCACCATCATGTCGAGATTTCATTTTCTGTTGAGACTTGTTCACTCTAGAATTCACTGCGGCATAATCCACACAATCTTCTACCCACACACATTTCTTGTCTTTATTTTAAACGAATCTGCTGGAAATAAATTTGCAACATGGACAGATATAACAGTAAGTCTGTTCTGGCTTAATTTGCTCCAAAGAAGCTGCATTTTAAATATCTTAAGGGGTTAAGACACCTGCTGCAGAGATCTTTGAGTGCCCAGCAATTTTCAGGGGATTTTGATAACCTTAAGATAACTCTAGTGGTTAATGCAGTTACGGGAGAGTTCTGTGTTTTGTCCAGTTTTGACTCCTAAAGTAGCATAGATGGTTAATGCAAATGACTAAAGAAAACTAAATGCAAATAAAAACACTGACATCTTTAGCGTTTCATATAAGCATCACTCAAATCCTCATTTATGCTCTTACTTCTGAGCATTTAAAGCTGTTTTATCACTTTGCAGTTCATTGGTATCTTCAAATCTCTCTTCCCAAGGAAGAATTACTCAGAGCTCTCAATTGTCCAAGGCCCATTCGTGTGTGGGTCTTCAAGGACAGTTTTTATTTTTGCTTTGCATTCTGTGAATTGTAGTCCTGATTTTATAATGGTCTAAATAGAACAATAGGCCCCAGAATACAATGCAAAACACCTTCACTGGATGAGCTACTTACGCTTGTATCCAGAAACTTGAGCACGCTGGACTTTGTGCATTTATGCTTCGAGTATTTCATGTGCTTTCAAGGCAGTTTTTACTTGGCATGACAAGGGACTGAGTAGGAAATGTTTGGGGACATTTGAGGAAAATAAAGCACCCAGTCTTCTGAAATTGAAAAATATTATTGAATAACAGTATATGTTGAAATTGACATTGTCCATCCCTCCCTGTACGACTAACTTATACAAAAACACATAAATCACTCCTACCTCTACACATAATGTCTTTCACACATCTGCACCCAGACAAACACTCCCCCCACACCTCCACAAAAGACACCACCCCGCCTCTCCCCAGCGCACACAGACATTGCCTCGCTAGTCTCTACAGAGAAACCCCAGGCCCCCACACGGCTGCAAACCCCCACACAGCACGCACCACGCCCCTCTATACACGCGCACCCCCCACACACACTGAACACATGCTCCAGGCTGCCATCCCCTGTGCTCCTTCAAGCTCACCCATTCCA
The DNA here is from genome assembly GCA_963921515.1 of Calotriton arnoldi. Lineage (NCBI taxonomy): Eukaryota > Metazoa > Chordata > Amphibia > Caudata > Salamandridae > Calotriton > Calotriton arnoldi. The sequence continues at coordinate 137,940 of CAWUFW010006313.1, read as the reverse complement.
TAGAAACCCCACCCTCAGAATAGGAGATCACACATGAATACATTCTATAAATGCTCCTTATATGCATCCGATGCGTGTGTAAGTCATTTTACCGTGCTGAAGTTGCTCAGCTGGTTGTGCCGGGCGGGCATACTCGGTCTTTTATTTTCATGTGTTTGGTAAAATTGCCACCAGTAACATGGTCGATAGTGACACCAATATGGTAAGCGCCAAGAGACCGTTTGTGCGCTATCTAAATCGCCACCCATATACAGGTGGTGATTGGTGCTTAGTAAAACCCCCAAAATATTGAGAAAATCACAGAACCCCCACTTTCCGTTCACCATGCCCCCACGTCCCCGCCCCTGACGCGGGGACTGTGGCGCTCCTTCCCTGCACGCAGCCTCCTTACACGACACACCTGCCCGGAGCCCCAGAGCAGCACCCCGGGGTGAACGGTGGAAGCTCTCACCCCCTCACACAGTGCATTACACTCTACTGAATGCAACATACACTCCACACAATACCACTCAGTGCCACATTGTATGCTACATAATTACACTGCACTCAATGCAACATACACTCCAAATAGTAGCACTTAGTCACATAATTACACGCCACATAATTACACTCTATTGAATGCAACATACACTCCACACAATACCACTCAGTGCCACATAATTATATGCTACATAATTACACTGCACTCAATGCAACATACACTCCAAATACCACTCAGTGCCACATAATTACACACCACATAATTACACTCTACTGAATGCAACATACACTCCACACATTACCACTCAGTGCCACATTATATGCTACATAATTACACTGCACTCAATGCAACATACACTCCAAATACCACTCAGTGCCACATAATTACACACCACATAATTACACTGTACTGAATGCAACATACACCATAACAAAAAAAAATTATAACAAACAAGCATGAGAACAGGCAGGAAGAAGTTGCCAGCAGTGCAAGTACACAAAAAGTAGAAGACATTTTTTATGTTAAAATCTTTTTTTAATCAGGTTTTTCAGTTGTATATAATGTTATCTTCGTTTGTATAAAGGTAACAAAAATGCTTAACACTTTTTATTATAACTTTTCAACATAATGCACAGCAGCCACAATGCTCTACAACATAGCCAAAGGTTCTGGCTAAACACATAAGGTCCCAAAGGCGAGACCTATTGGCTATGCCAATGCTTGTTTATTTAGTCATTAGGCGAGGCTAGGCCAGGACAAAAAGATGAGCTTCCTATGGCACCCTTCCTGCTGCCGAGGTGCCTGCTCTTCAGCATCTTCAGAGTTTCACTGTGCATCATCGCATAGAGTGAATAAGCAGGTCCTTGCGCTGAATAAGGCCTGCTCTGTCAGTCCTCAATGCCTCATCAAGGGTAGTAAGCTCTATATAAATACAATCACAGATATGTATTGACATTTTTAAAAAGCAGGAGGTGAAAATCATGAATAAAATGAGAAGGCTGTTCAACAAAGGTCCAGGAGGGAAGGATTCATTGCAGATTTATAATGAACCTCAATTGAGTGCAAATGCTTCCTGAAAATCTGAAAGTGGAGTAGTTGTCCGGAAAATCTGGAACAGATCTGCCCTTAGTCGACCTACATTGGGCTCCCTTAGACTATGGGGTCTTGCAAGCATTAGGGTATGCATAGAATGTCAATTGTAGCATTTAACACGTTTTTTGTTATCCAGTGCAAATAAACGCTATTAATAGATGTGACTTTTTTATTTTTTATTTCCATCACATACAAAATAGTTTTACCCCCAATGTTGTACTGTGCAGTGTTGTATGATGTTGTATGCTATATTATAGTCCATGTATTCTGCAGGAATTCCCATTCTTATGGCCTCAATGTTCTGGGAACATGTGAAAAATGCACCTGAGTGACATACAACACAATTTTCCAACTGATAAAAAGGCGTTGACAGTATGGGATACAATGTAACTGGAAATATAAGACATCTAGATGGCAGATGCTTCGTTTTCTTGCCACTGTGATGCAGGAATACACCAAACCCCTGAAATATGCCCCTGGAGCCAAATGAGGTGATAAGCGCGACATTTTTGTTCTCGACAATTATTGTCTCCACAGACACACACTCTAACATTGACCGGTTAATGTTACTATATATATTAAGAAATGTATGATACATCCCTGCTCTTTTCTGTAGATGGCCATGCCATTTGTTTCTCGTTTGTGCACTTTTGCTGCTCATAGAAATGAACAGGGCCTTGGCGGGAAATCATTGTACTTTAATAAGACATTTAGGGGCATATTTACAAATTATGTGGCGAAGCGTGTCGTTAAGCCAAGAAGGCTAACGACACGCTCCGTCACTTTAGAAACGCAGGGCTGCACCATATTTACAAGAATATGGTGCAGCCTTGCGATTCCTCCTGCGCTGGTGCTAAATTTAGCTGCCTAGAGCCAACGCAGGCACCCTTGCACCGTAGTGCAAGGGTGTCTGCCTTGCAGGGGAAGATTGTTTATGTGTAGGAAGGTGTCCCTTTTTGCACATAAACATTCTTTAAATGGTAAATGGCATTTTGTAACTTCTATGTGTGCTGCTCCATGCAGCACACGTATAAGTTCAAAACGTAATTTTTTTAAAATTGTTTATGTGCAGGAAGAGGCACCTTCCTGCACATAAACAATCATTGGCGTTTTGCTGTTTCCATGTGTGCTGCACAACGTAGCACACATGGAAACAGCAAAAACGAGGAGAAATAAAAAATGTCTCCTTATTTCGCCAGGGTAAGACCAGGTTTTCCCTGGTCTTAATTTTGGCGCTGCCCATATTTACGCCACCCTTGTAAATATGGGGCAGCATCAAAATCAATGGGTGTTGCGGTGGAACGCCCACAGCAACACCCATTGCCCTCCTCTTTCACGCTAAGTATAGCGTGAAAGGATACCTTATTTACAAGGCAGCGTTAAACCATGTTGTGGCTTAACGCTGCCTTGTAAATAAGGCGAAGTCCCTATCGCCACCACAAAGTCCTGAAAAGTGACATTGTGGTGGGGATAGGGGCTTGTAAATATGCCCTTTAGGGTCGGATCAAAAATATTTTGAACTCACATTCTTATTTCTTTTTGGTGATAACGTATGGCAGTGCTTGGTGCAAGCACTTTTTATCATGGTATTATTAAAGTAGGTTTCTGGAGCTGGTAATGTATGACAAGAATGAATGTGCACATGTGTTGTCTGGCTTTTTTAGTGGTGGTGATGTGCTCTGTTATTTCTGTTCTTTGTTTTTGCACTGCATTATTTGAATGTGATTTTGTTTTACTGAACTGTGGTTGTTGTGTTCTCTTTTGACTGTTTTGTCATATTGTGCTCTGTAATGTTATAATTATGGTGTCATGTTGCTTTGTGTCTGTTAATGTATTATGTTCTGTTATTTACTTTTAGTATGTTAACAGATGTGGCTATAATTCCTGGCAAAAGCAGCACGTGCCTCTATATTCCTACTATGGTCAGCCATTTACCACTGCCAAAGGAGGTAAAATAGCACTGCTCCAGCGCTTCAACTTCTTAAGACTGCAGTCAGCCCAAAACTGTGACAGATACCAAGTCTTAAGTTGGCAATTGCAGTGCTCACTTTATGTGTTTGGCCCTTACTGTATTGCACTTCTATCTCCACCTCCACTGGAACCTTTCCTGTAAAGGAGGAAGAGTTTCCACAAGGTTATGATTAGGAGTAGGTGGTACATTCTGAAAATGATAGGAAGGGGCGGTGTTGCACCAGTTTTGTGGATTCTGTTCCCCTTTGTCATGAGAGAAAAACCTGTTCATTCATGCTATGCGTTTAATGCACCTGAGCAGCCTTGACTGAATGAAATATTTAGCAAGTGGTTCAAGGTGCGGCTAATGTGGTCACGATGATTGACTGAATGGATGGAACCGTGAGCCATTTCAACAACAATCCACTATCTTCCAGTGATGCTATAAAAATATCAGCTTGGTGGTGCAGAGCAGAACCACTAGGCACTTTTCTAATTTTACAAATGGGGCAAAACATCTTGCGTACTTTTAGACATTACTGAAGCTACAAGGCAGCCCACTGGAAGCTTATGCAACTATAAGTCAACTTAGCTGGCAAAATAATGGTGGAAAATATATATTAATCAAATTCAGCAACATCAATTGATAATGTACATAAACAATTTTAATTCTAGAATGCATCATCAATCTTATCTTTTAATTAGTTCAGAGGCAAATGACGGTGGATGTGGGAGGGTCGCCATTTGAGGAAGATTTTTGTATATTTATTTTTGGCAATACTGGTATATGAGAAAAAATCCATCTGTAATGTTTTTGACTAAGGCCACCATACATCTCTATGCCATCAGAGAAACAATGTACCAGTCTAGCTTATCCTTCTACAAACATTGCAATATAGAACATTAGTCCCTTTGGTGCAATGGAGGTGAATCAAGACTACAACTCTAAAATTGAAATGTGTTGTTAAATAAAAGTTTAACACTTAAACAAATATCCATAGCAACATGGATGCTTTGATTAATCTTACTATGGGGTTAATAATAAGATACTGTTTGGCATTTTTTCTCCTGTCTTTATTTTCCATGTAGCACTATTAAAAGTAAGTGTATCACACATAGCAGGTACCTTGGGAGGACGGAGATGGTGTCATTTTGAAAGGTTGCTGGGTTTCACCTCTTCTGATAAAAAGCAAAGCTCAGTTCTCCAAATTCCACCGATTATTACCCCATTACAAATACCCAGTGACTACTGAAAATATTTGCAAAAACTGCAGTGATGCTGCTACGGGGTCACATAAAGTTGAATGGGATACCTGGTGCCCCTATGGAGACTGCATAGATTGATGTGCTGGCCAATGTTTTGCAAATTGTTTACTCAGTGGTTCCTGCCATACGCTTGTTGTTTGTTCTTTCTGCAGCTTTTGACACCCTGGATGACTCAACTCTCTGGATTGGTTGAGGACCTGATTGGAGTCCTTTTTATCAGATCAGAAAACCAAAGTTGTATTGAGGCAGAACTCAGCAGAAGACACTGCTGTCTAATGTAGAGTATCACAGGACTTTTATCTATCTTCTGTTCTTTTCATTGTGCCCAACCACTGAACCAACTGTAAGAGGACAAAACTAGCAGATGAAACACAACTGGTGTTTCACCTAATAATCCAACTGCTGACCTCTAAAGGTTTCCAGAAACATTCACCATCTAAGACTAGATGAATAAAAACCGATTTAGAGTCAGTTCCTTGAAAACAAAGGGTTTTATTTTGTTTGGGACTGACATTGTCATTGAAAATTCGAAGCTGTACATGCCAATCATTTAGGGTTAGTAATTTCAACACATGTCAAGAACATTTTTATTTATAGATCCTACAGTTACCTGTCATGCTCTATATATGGAAGGGTGAGCTATGTGTGGTGACAGTTCCTTAGTGCCAGATACATAGTATCCCATGTGAAAAACCAAATCAAATATTTTCACAGAGATTTCCTATTTTTTTAATCCCAATTGAAATATCTCTTTGCCATCAGAGAGAATGCCAAGGTCCTTTTGTATTATTCAAGTCGAGTAGGCCACCTTACAATGCATGCGAATACATCGCATGCCATTACAACGCGGTCATTACAACAACCGCGTTGTTACAACGACTTGCTGTAGGGGGCACGCTGGATTTTGGAATAGTATAATTTACTATTCCAACTCCAGTCTGTGCAACAGTAGGGAAGGTGTTGGATTTTAAATCCAACACCTTCTGCCCCCTACAGCAAGTCATTGTAACGACTTGCGTTGTAATGGTTTGCGATGTAACAACGCGGTCTTTGTAATGACTGCGTTGTAATGGCATGCGATGTATCACATGTGTTGTAAACGATGCTTCGCTTCAGGTCCAATGGGGGCAATAGCCTTTACCATGCGGTCTGGTCATTTGACAACCTTCGGGTGGAATACGACCTCTTGAACACCCAAGTGTACAAATAGACACAATTACGATATGCCTTCCATGTCGAAGTGATAGACTGGGAAGACTTGCCTGAGTTGGTCCCCCTGAAAATCTCCTGCTTTGGGAAAGACTCGGCAATGGGGGCAGTCTCCTGCTCTACAAGGTCATCATAAGTAATACTCTGGACAACCTAAGGGGCCTACGACAACAGTAGGAATGGAACTTTGGCGAGATAGAGGATGTGGACTTGGAAACCGCCTTGATGCATCCGCAAGAGGTTGCCGTAAGATCGTGTTTATGCCTGATTCAACTGAAAAACCTACACAGGGTCAATTTAGAAAAGATTAAGCTCCATAACATGGGTACGATTCCCCTCGCCCAATTGCCTTAGATGCAGAAAGGCTGATGGCTAGTTGTACCAAACTCTGTGGGGGTGCCAAGAGATCCAGAGATATTAGGACACATATTGTGGGATCCAGAGATATTAGGACACATATTGTGGGGATTCAGAGCTGTACTGGAAGAGGAGATACCACATAATTCACAATTCATACTACTGGGGGTCCCTTGGGACATTGAGCTCCCTAGGAAAAAGCTGAATTTTGGAACACTTGGGTTGATAGTGGTGAAGAGGAATATCACACAGCCCTGGGGGACATCTACTATACCTGCCAAGGCCCAATGGCTTGTCAGAATGGCAGCCGCGCCACTGCAGGTAAGAGCGGTGGGGCCGACTGGGGGAGTATTTCGAGAGACGACCGCAAGGGAAAATTAAATAATTCATTTATTTTCCCTCGCGGATTATCTCTCGAAATCCCCCCTAGCCGGCCCCACCGCTCTTACCTGCAGCGGCCGCAGCTGCAGAATGGACACACATGTGAGGGTGGAGAAAGTTGTATATACAGCCAGAGGTTGTCCTACGAAATTTGACCGGGTGTGGGGTATGCGAAGAGAACATTATGGACTGGCTTTCACCGACCAGCAAGAAACCACGCAACAAAACACTGATACAGACCCCCAACACCAAACATATTCACTTCCCAACAGTAGTGGCGGGGATGACCTGAGGAAACCCGGACCTGACTTACATTCCCAGTGATACGATGGTCTCACTGGGCCCCCAGGAGAAAGGCCTATAATCTTGCCAATCACCTTGGCTAACATCTTCTAAGTGTATGCATAATGTATGATTTTAAGATGCTTCTGAATGCATCATGTTGTAAGCTCACATTGCATGTTAAATTGGAATATGTAAATAAAAATAATAATCATAAAATATATATATATATATATTCACTGAAAAAACCATAGGTTTTAGGGACAGTTATAGTTAGTTGGACATTTCACTCGTACAAACCCGTGAAATTCCCCGTTATAGTTAGTTCAGCTAACTATAACTCGCGCCTCGCAATGCACTGCTGATGACATCACATATTACATCACTCATGACATGGTCAGTGACATCACTGATGACATCACTGATGACATCTCAAATGGCATCACTGATGACATCATCCAGTGAATGTGTATTTCTGTAAAGTTTAAATATGTTTAATCCCCAATCCCCCCACGGTCCCGCCGGCTCCCCGCGTCCCTCGGGAGCCGGCATTGCTTTTCCACATGGGGAGCTGCTGACATGCAGCTCCCCGTGTGGAAAAGCAATTTGCTTTGAATTTTGGAAGAGAGAGCAGGTTTCCTGCTCTCTCTTCCAAAATTCAAAGCAGTTTGCTATGGCAGGGCGGGAGCCACGAGGCTCCCGCCCTGCCATAGCAAACTACAGTGTCCCGGGGGTGAGCACCCCGGGACACTGCAGGAGCCGGCCCTGGGGGGTGGTGGTCCCCAGGGCCATCACAGGCTCCAGGAGGGGGGCCGCGCGGCCCCCCTCCCTTCGTGTGCACAGCCCCGGTGAGGTGGTGGTCCCCGGGGCTCCGAAACGGACCCCCGCATTTTAATTCTTAGTGCCCCGGGGAGGTGGCAGTCCCCGGGGCGTGTGGGGGGGTCGAGCCCCCCCACACAGGTACTGTTATTTTAAAAAAAAGAAGCCCCGGGGATGGCGGTCCCCGGGGCTGCGGGAGTGCCGAGTGCCCTCCCGCACCATTCTTAATTCAAAGCCCCGGGGGTGGCAGTCCCCGGGGCTAGGGGGGGCCTTAGAGGCCCCCCCACACAAATATTTTATTAACCCTGCATGCCCCCGGGACTTGGCCCACCCGGGGGCCAAATAACAACGAAGCGCGGGAGACCGCGCTTCGTTTTTTTTTTCACAGCAGGATCCGCGCATCCTAAGCGCATCCCGCCAATTTTTAAAAAAAATAAAATAATTTTTTGGGCCCTGGGGTTCTTGTGGGACCCCCTGAGCAGGCCTAGGGGGTCAGGGTGTTTCTACCCTGCCCCCTTTTTGCGTTTTGCACACTTGTTTTTCTCTTTTCTTGTGCCTCGGTTCTACCGAGGCACAAGATGGATGCCAACACTTCCTGGTTTGGAGTGTTGACAGCCAATTAGCATACAGCTTGTGATCGGGAGGGTGCGCGGACCCTCCACGGCCATAGATATATATGTGATTTTACTTTTGATTTTCTCAGGAACTACTGAACGGATTTACACCATTTAACCAAAAGGCATGACTCTGAACCAAGGGCTACCTTTTTGCCAAATTTGGTGTAATTCCGTTCAGCAGTTCGAGCTGTAGCTGCGATGAAAGGTTCCTATGGAAAATTGCATGGGGAAAACACGTTTTGGGACCCTCCTTTTTCTCGGCCCCCACTTGACGAATCACCCCGAGACTTTCAGGATAGGAGCGGACCGGAGCGCCCCACGAGTTTTGAACATTTCGCGAAGATTCGTCAACCGGCGCCAAAGTTATTTCAAATAGAATGTTGCGGATTTCCTATGGAAAATAGGTCCTAACTATAACTATCTACTGGCGACCGCCAGTAGATAATATGTATATATATATATATATTCATCAACATTAGCTCCGCAGCAAGGACGCACTCGAGGAGCATGGCAATCTGTGGCCCATTGGTGGGTTGTTAAACTGGACAGTTATTGAGGCCCAAAATTGTGCAGTGCCCATTGGGGTTTAGATGGCACCGGCGCACTACAAGTCCCAGCATACTGCGGGGACAGTTATTCAATTGCCCAGTGGAGGGCGTATAATTTAAATATGTGTGCCGGTTGATAGTTGCTGGAGCCACTCCTTTGAAGAAGGGAGAAATCTCCCGAAACGCGTCAGGCAACAAAGAGGAACGGAGTGCTGGCATCTGTTTTTAGTAAAGATTTTCATGCTCCTCGAGTGCGTCCTTGCTGCGGAGCAAATGTTGATGAATATATATATATATATATATATATATATATATCACTGCTCCAAGGTTGTCCACCTGTAAGTAGCACTCGAGCAACAGCTTGATTCATGTGTAGGTAAGGACGGGGAACCGCCCGCAGGAGCCGCTCCATTGTGGTATTGCCTGACGCGTTTCGAATCACCATATGATTCTCTTCAGAGGCTTTAATGGAACGGAGTGCACAACCGCTGACCCACTTCTGACACAGCCCCCCAATGGGAGGCTCGAATGAAACTGTGCCTTCTGGGAAGTGTAGTGCGGGGGGCACATAATCAAGTCCTGTATGGACCCCACAGGTGGGCCCGTCCACGATCCTGTTTACAGCTGCTGTTCCACTTTCGTGGCCCCCAATCTTACGGGGTGGTGCACACTCCGCGGCTGGACTGCCGCGTTAAAATCACTGCTCCAAGGTTGTCCACCTGTAAGTAGCACTCGAGCAACAGCTTGATTCATGTGTAGGTAAGGACGGGGAACCGCCCGCAGGAGCCGCTCCATTGTGGTATTGCCTGACGCGTTTCGAATCACCATATGATTCTCTTCAGAGGCTTTAATGGAACGGAGTGCACAACCGCTGACCCACTTCTGACACAGCCCCCCAATGGGAGGCTCGAATGAAACTGTGCCTTCTGGGAAGTGTAGTGCGGGGGGCACATAATCAAGTCCTGTATGGACCCCACAGGTGGGCCCGTCCACGATCCTGTTTACAGCTGCTGTTCCACTTTCGTGGCCCCCAATCTTACGGGGTGGTGCACACTCCGCGGCTGGACTGCCGCGTTAAAATCACTGCTCCAAGGTTGTCCACCTGTAAGTAGCACTCGAGCAACAGCTTGATTCATGTGTAGGTAAGGACGGGGAACCGCCCGCAGGAGCCGCTCCATTGTGGTATTGCCTGACGCGTTTCGAATCACCATATGATTCTCTTCAGAGGCTTTAATGGAACGGAGTGCACAACCGCTGACCCACTTCTGACACAGCCCCCCAATGGGAGGCTCGAATAAAACTGTGCCTTCTGGGAAGTGTAGTGCGGGGGGGCACATAATCAAGTCCTGTATGGACCCCACAGGTGGGCCCGTCCACGATCCTGTTTACAGCTGCTGTTCCACTTTCGTGGCCCCCAATCTTACGGGGTGGTGCACACTCCGCGGCTGGACTGCCGCGTTAAAATCACTGCTCCAAGGTTGTCCACCTGTAAGTAGCACTCGAGCAACAGCTTGATTCATGTGTAGGTAAGGACGGGGAACCGCCCGCAGGAGCCGCTCCATTGTGGTATTGCCTGACACATTTCGAATCACCATATGATTCTCTTCAGAGGCTTTAATGGAACGGAGTGCACAACCGCTGACCCACTTCTGACACAGCCCCCAATGGGAGGCTCGAATGAAACTGTGCCTTCTGGGAAGTGTAGTGCGGGGGGCACATAATCAAGTCCTGTATGGACCCCACAGGTGGGCCCGTCCACGATCCTGTTTACAGCTGCTGTTCCACTTTCGTGGCCCCCAATCTTACGGGGTGGTGCACACTCCGCGGCTGGACTGCCGCGTTAAAATCACTGCTCCAAGGTTGTCCACCTGTAAGTAGCACTCGAGCAACAGCTTGATTCATGTGTAGGTAAGGACGGGGAACCGCCCGCAGGAGCCGCTCCATTGTGGTATTGCTCTGACGCGTTTCGAATCACCATATGATTCTCTTCAGAGGCTTTAATGGAACGGAGTGCACAACCGCTGACCCACTTCTGACACAGCCCCCCAATGGGAGGCTCGAATGAAACTGTGCCTTCTGGGAAGTGTAGTGCGGGGGGGCACATAATCAAGTCCTGTATGGACCCCACAGGTGGGCCCGTCCACGATCCTGTTTACAGCTGCTGTTCCACTTTCGTGGCCCCCAATCTTACGGGGTGGTGCACACTCCGCGGCTGGACTGCCGCGTTAAAATCACTGCTCCAAGGTTGTCCACCTGTAAGTAGCACTCGAGCAACAGCTTGATTCATGTGTAGGTAAGGACGGGGAACCGCCCGCAGGAGCCGCTCCACTGTGGTATTGCCTGACGCGTTTCGAATCACCATATGATTCTCTTCAGAGGCTTTAATGGAACGGAGTGCACAACCGCTGACCCACTTCTGACACAGCCCCCCAATGGGAGGCTCGAATGAAACTGTGCCTTCTGGGAAGTGTAGTGCGGGGGGGCACATAATCAAGTCCTGTATGGACCCCACAGGTGGGCCCGTCCACGAAATCTCCCGAAACGCGTCAGGCAACAAAGAGGAACGGAGTGCTGGCATCTGTTTTTAGTAAAGATTTTCATGCTCCTCGAGTGCGTCCTTGCTGCGGAGCAAATGTTGATGAATATATATATATATATATATGTATATATATATATATATATATATCCAATGTACTCCGCTACTCTCCTTCGGATATCTCCAGGAACGGACACGGACCCAAAAATCGTGCTTCAAGGTATTTTTATTCCACCTCTGCTGCCATTACGCGTTTCGCCTTCAACGAGGCTTGATCACATGGGCACACGCCCTTCTTCTCAGGCAGTCCTGACAAAATGAGGCATGCAAAACTGCCAGATCAATCCCCTGGTGGGTCTCTGACTGTTTATTGGGGCAGTCGTCTTGGGAGCAGGCTGCAGCTGATCTGGACTACAGGAGCGAGTGTTGGCGACACGCATGTAAGCCCTACAATAAGAACTGTAATTTTAAGACAACCTGTTGGCAGCAACCCACTTGAGTTTTAGAAAATGATTACCAGTCCCACAAATCCTTGCTAAAACTCACCTGAGAGCAATTTAAATAAAGGGGATTGATCTGGCAGTTTTGCGTGCCTCATTTTGTCAGGACTGCCTGAGAAGGAGGGCGTGTGCCCGAAATGCGTCGGCAGAGGAGGTGAGGCACGTGCCCTGACATGCGGCTACTGTGTGTATCAGCGTAGCGGCCTGGAGTGCAGCTCGCTAAAACGGCAGCTTTCATATATATATATTGGCTGAGGTCCGTGCCTGTTGGTTCTGCCGGGGATAGGCAGACAGGATTCTGGTGTGTGAATATATATATATATATATATGCTTTTCCACTTGAAGTCAGTTTACTTCCTTTTCCCATCTCATTTTCTTTGAGACCAGAAGGAGCAGGAAACCCAGGTACCTATATTCCCAAATGCCATGATAACTCACTTTTTGACCCCTAGTGTTTTATTTTGTGAATCAATAAAACTGAGAGTGTGCGAAGAACTCTTGTCATAACTACCAGTCAATGTACTTCAACAGGAGCAAACATCTTTGGTCTGAAGAACTGGTTCCTCGAAGACCTCAGAACGAAAATATTGATTTTCAGTGAAATAGTTTAAATGGGATGCGATAGTCCATAAAATTGTACTGTGCTACTTACAGAGAAAGATGCATTGAGTATAACGGGAATCCTTAATTCCCCTTTTTAAGTTTGGCTTGACAGCACAACTCCTACCAGACCTTATATGATCAGCAGAAAAAGAGCTTTAAGAAGCACTTCTGAAAGAGGGGTTCTGTCACCACCTACTTGGCGATTTTCTTTCCTATATCAGTTGATTGGGCAGACGTTGTGTGCTTCCACTGAAAAAAAGACTGTTTCTATTGTTGTTTATGACTTTTTGAAAACCATATGCTCAAATTGATTATGGCGACAAAGAAGTGATGTGATATTTCTGAGTCTGTAGGTCTGATCTGTTTATTTAGAAAATTAACAGCAAAGGCAGTAGGCCTGACTTATTAGTTGTGAATAGCATATGTTAAAGGAAATAGACCTTTAAAGGTGAATTATTGTAAAACTGTGTTAAAGTGGCAGGTATTTTGTTACATTGAATTACACAGAAAATCATTATAGAAAATGTTTTTTGTGTTGGTTCCCACATCTGAGTAATCTGGGGGTAAAAGATTTCTGCTGTGATATTCCTTGTTATGCCCACTTAGGAAGGCTGTGTATTGTTTAGCCGAAGGTTAAACTGGACAGCCATCTTGGAATAGTATTGTCTATAGTGTTTCACTGTTTTACTGTTCCAAGATGGCCAACCTATTGCTTCTAAATGTGGTGCAGATGCTGGACATTTAAAACAATGATACACTTCGCAGAGTACCATTCCAAGATGGTCACCCACTGCCATGATTAATTGTGTTTCCTATTTTTTATTGCAAGCACATGCCCGTATACAAAAATGCCCTATGTGGAGGTATTTTCGTTTATTCTGCTTTAAGTATTTTACATTATCTTGCCTATGCTTTTTGAGTTTGTGTGTGTGTTTTATTGTGGATAGGTAGGTGCCTGAATGAAAGAATAACTCAGCGAGTGGATAGATTCGTAGATGTGTGACTGCAAGGGTGAATGAGAGAATGTAAGCATAAAGAGTGGTTGAAAGCCTAAACTCACCAGTGGCTAAAGAGGCACTTTCACTTAGAAGCCAAATCTATTAGCATTGCCAGTGCTTACTAGAAGTCTAGTTTCAGCTTATTTACATTACCCAGTGTTTATTTGAAGCATGACTAAACATTTAAAGAGCATGACAGAAATTAAAGCCTTTATAATAATTAGCAAGATCATTAACATAGCCCAAGTTACAGAAAAAGTATATCTTGATACAATTAAAGAGAAGATTTTATTTTACAAAAGTAGGACAACAGCACAAAACATGAGCCGCTGTTTACCAAAAAATAAGAATGATCCCATTGGGGAGTATTAGATCAACGAATTCCTGAGCATTTCCATCACTGAGACATCAATATACAATAAAACAAGTTGTTTAAATGTAGTGCTTTACACCCCACTTCTGTCATTTCTGAGCACTGTAAACAACTGATGTTGGTACCACCAATGTTAATGAAGTCAGCCTTGACAAAATTATGATAACTACAGAAGGCAGTAAAACACATCAACTAAATCACACTGCCAGTTCTACAACTGTGAAAATAACTGTGGGTCTCTTTGAAAGCGTATGATCTTCCTTATTAGTCACCAATGTATAATTAACTGGTCAACCTAGATCTTTTCTTCTGTTAATGATCATTTTGCTTTTATTCTTATATTTCTTTGTTATGTATGAATGTTATTTGTGTTAATGCTATTTCTATAGCACAAACCTAACCAAAAGTCAGCGGAGTACTGTACATGGCCAAAGGCAAGCTTAAGGTCAGCAAGTAATAGGAGAGGAAGCTGAGTTGTGAAAAGTTAATGCATTGCTGTATAGTATTCTTTAAAGAGGTGAGTCTTCAACTCTTTCCTGAATTGGAGCAGTGCTGGGACAGGCCAGATGGATATAGTGGTGTTGTTCCTGATCCTGGGTGCATAGATGGAAAAGCCTATTGTTTTTAATTTTTCTTTTTGCAGTTCTAAGCTTGCAGTCTGATGTTGTCCTGGTTGTGGATGTGCCAAGAACCACCAGAGATGGTGAATTTGTCTGCAAGATTAGCAGTGATGCTGGTTGTGACTGCTTTGTAAATGATGCAGCTGTTTTCGAACATGGTGTGTGCTGGCAAGGGGAGCCAATGGACATTCATCAAGATGGGGATAATGTGATCACATTTCTTTGGGCCATGGATGAGATGTGCTGCGGCGTATAGCATGCCCTTAAGGGGTGCAAAGTGTGGGAACCTGGGAGGACATGGAGTAGGACATTACGACAATCTAGATGTGAGAATACAAAGGCTTGAACAGCAGTTCTGCAAGAAACAGTTTGACTCTCTTTAGAAGAGAGATCTGGCACCAGGCCGTCTTTGTTTTTTTGACAATATGTTCCTTGATGGAGAGATTTGTGACTATGGTGAATCCAAGTGATTTGACGAGACTGGGGTTTGAAGTCACCAAGGTTCATGTGATTGAACCAGGTCTGTGCTGTTTCTTGTTTGTTGTTCTTGGCGAAAAATAGGAATTCTGTCTTGGTTGAGTTAAGCTTCAGGTAGGTGCTGAACATCCAGGTCTGGATAATGTGCAAGCAATGTTTGAAGCATTGGATGCCTGAAGCAGAGGAGACTTTCAAATAGTTGAGTATCATCAACATATTGGTGAATCTTGATGCGGTTATCTGTGAGTAGAGCACCAAGTGGTTCCCTTTGGGTGAAAGATGACAGGAGACCGTATGGAGCCCTCGGTGCTCCACATGCGTTAGGGACCTTTTGTTGTCCTGGAGGTGCCCATCTGAACAAACTGGTGTTAGTTGGAAAGGCAGGAGGAGACCAGTGAAGGGCATTGTTAGTGACTGTCTTATTTTTCTTGTTGAATACATTGATATATAAAATAAGTAGACAATAGTTCATGTATTTCTCATCACAGTGCCTTTCAGTTTGTATAAAAAAAGCAATAGCAGTAATCAATAGAAAGTTCTATGGCCATCTTTCATTGTGAAAGTTACATGAACAAATCCATATACAGACAATGCAATGGCCTCCAGTATGGTGCTTTGTCCCTCAAAGTCAAAATCATAAGTCTTGGGCCATAAATGTGCTTACGAGTAAACAAGCAAATATATGGACTACTGAAAATGGCCTATTCAAACTAGCCTCAAGATCTATTTGCATTTGTTTTTAAGTTTACATCCTTCATCTCAAACTCATACTCAAATCTAAAGGCCACCCACTGTTCTTTTCCATCATAATGTAA
Source organism: Calotriton arnoldi (assembly GCA_963921515.1). Classification (NCBI taxonomy): domain Eukaryota; kingdom Metazoa; phylum Chordata; class Amphibia; order Caudata; family Salamandridae; genus Calotriton; species Calotriton arnoldi. Next base: position 122,016 of record CAWUFW010006313.1, on the reverse strand, counting down.
CGCTCTCATCTATGCAAGCACATTGACATAACACCTTTCAGCTTTATTAACCTTTTGTGTTTTCAATATGATGCAGATATTACTTTTCACATTAACTTCTGACACCCCACATCCCCTGAAGCTTAAAATATTACAACTGTGAATGTTTCTTTCTCTGCATACGTCTTTATTGTTGTATATCATCGGCTGTGTCCACATTCTTGTCAAGGCTGGAGGCAGGGCTCTTTCAGGCAATCAGGCCTAATATTCAGAATGCACCCTCCCCTTTATTCTAGTGTTCTCAGAACACTGTCCATTGACTAATTAAGAAGATAGGATGGTTCTCAACCACATCTCCATCCATCTTCTGATCATTTTCAGTCTCAGGATTGACTACTTGGAGTTTGGAGGCAGAGAAGAATGCAGATATGACAAATCACTTCTTAGTGCTAGTCGAATTATTCAGCTCATATCACTCTTTTTCAGGTATCTTTGCGAATGCCGCGGTGATCGGTGTAATCTCTGCAGTTTTAAAAGAGGAATGACGCGCGGAAATGCTCGTTGTGACGCTTTTCGCCCACGTTATTAGCATTATCCCAGTTCTGCTAGAGCAGTTTTCTCCAGTTAGGAACGTCACATGCAGCAGTAAGTGTGGAGCGCAATGTTACAATTTGCGCTATATAAGTGATTTTTACACCCTACAGTTTGAAGCCTCTAGTCTGCAATTGCTTGTCTTCTAAGAGAAGAAGGTGAGCCTAAAACCCTACTGGCCTTCACAGGCTCGAAGTCATCTGTATTTCACAAAACCATGCCTAACTGAGGAATATAAAAGTGAACTTACTGGCTCACCATAGTGTCAGTGGCTGAGCCGGGATTTAAACACAGGCACTGCTTTCTCTTTTGTAATGTATATGAAACACGGGAAGGTTCTGCAAATCCTTATGTAAGCCGCGAGGAGATTGCACCTGTTTTTGTTCTGTGCCAAGGAGATTCGTTTACAGCTTCACTCGGCTGCTTTTAGACTTTGGAGACTGGCTGCTTCTGGACACGTTTCACACCCAGTTCATTGTTTGGAATGAATGTCATTTCAAATAGGCTTGTTTGAGAGCTGGTCGAATGACAAGTCACATTCTTTACATTTGTTTGCTTTACAAAGCGCTTAATATTTTCTTTGACATGCTAAAATTGACATATTTTGTAAATACACGAACACCTCTCCGGAATTTCAGTCACACTGAAAGGTAGCATCTTTATTTGGACTGGTGAAGGTGGTGTGCCTGTTTTCACATCGCACCGTGGCATGCACATACGGATGACTAATGTATAGCCACCACCTCGGGGGCTGAAAATGGACTTACAAGGGTGTACACCAAACTTTCGAGGCCTCATTGCGTGTAGCATTGTTGTAATATATTTTTGTGCACGGTGTTGAAACTTTTTTGTGTGCCAGATTATATGTTTTGCGCTACACAATGTGCGAAAATGTTATTTTTTTGCAGTTGTTTTATATAGCACAATTTAGCCTTCCCAGTTTCCCCCAGGTCGGTATTGGGAGATATGGCAAGTGCACAACTCGATAGTGAACATTGTTGCTGCTCATCCAGTGATGCGCGAAGAGTGAAAACCCAGGAGCCAAAACCGATTGCACCATATTTTTCACTTTGAGCTCAAATCGCAGTGAATTCATAGGTCTAGCTGAGCAGTGAAATCACTAACAGCAGTGACTGGACAATAGAAAACTTCCCGCTGACACCTTGAAGGAACTTAGACAACATGCCCTATTGAAATCAATTGTAATTTAATGGCTTTCGGACACTGCCTCAACGAAGTTAAGCGCTCTGCAAATAACCAGATCTATTGATATATTTTATTATTGATTACTCCATTTATCACTAAACATTAGGCCTTCTATAATCTCATAGAAAAACAAGCATTGGCAAATCCAATAGGTCTCGCCTATGATAGAGCTATTGGCTTTGCCAATATGCTTTAGCTATGATGTACACCAGCGTGGCTGCTGTTCAGCATGGCTAAACGTTAGTGGGGTAAAGGAGAGTGGAGTGTCACAAAGCTGGAGTAAAGTGGAGTGTTATGAAGTGGCGTAGAGAGTCGTGTAGTGGGGAAGGGTGGTGTTTTGTGGAGTGGCGGACAGTGGTGTAGAGTAGAGATGAATGGCGTGGAGTGAAGTAGAGTGTCATGAAGTGGCCTAGGCTGGAGTGGTGTATAGTGGAGTAGAGTGTCAGAGTGGAGCAGAGTGTGAAGTGGCATAGAGTGTCGTGGAGTGGTGTAGAGCAGAGAACAGTGTCATAGAGGGTGTTGCATAGAGTGGAGTAGAGTATTGTAGAGTAGAGTGATGAACAGTGGAATACAATGTCATAGAGTGGAGTGGCATAGAGTGGAGTAGTATAGGAGAGTGGAATGGCATAGAGTGGAGTAGGGTGATCTAGTTTGAAGCAGTGGAGTGGAGTCGAGTGGAGTAGTGTGTCATAGAATACAGTGGAGTAAAGGGCACGAGTGGCATAGAAGGAGTTTCGTAGAGTGTCATAGAGTGGAGTAGTGTTATAGAGTTGCACAGAATGGAGTAGAGTGTTGTAGAGTAAAGTGACATAGAGTTGAGTAGAGTTAAGTAGAGTGGTGTAGAGTTTAATGGAGTAGAGTGTCATTGAGTGGAGTATAGTAGAGTGGAGTGGCTAGAATGGAATGGAGTGGACTAGAGTGAAGTGGCATAAAGTACAGGTTTGCAGAGTAGATTGGCGTAGAGTGCATTGGTTTTTGAGTAAAGTGGCATAGAGTCCGTTGGCGTAGAGAGAAGTGATGTAGAATAGAGTGGTGCAGAGTAGACTGCAGTGGGTTAGAGTGCAATGGTGTACAGTGGAGTGGCACAGAGTGGAGCAGCGTGATGTAGAGTGCAGTGGCATGGAGTACAGTGGTGCAGAGTAGACTGTTACAGAGTAGAGTGAAGTGGCATAGAGTGGAGTGGTGCAAGGAGGAGTGGAGTGGTGCAGGGTAGAGCGCAAAGGTATAGAGTAGAGTGGCCTAGATTACAGTGGGATGGAGTAGGCTGGTGTAGAGTGCAGTGACGTGGAGTACAGTGGTGCAGAATAGATTAGTCTAAAATGGAGTGATGCAGAGTAGTGTGGTGTACCGTGTGGTCCATTGGTGTAGAGGGCAGTAGAGTGGGGTAGAGTTGAGTGGTGCAGATAAAAGTGCAGGGGCAAACAGTGCAGTGGCGTAGAGTGCAGTGGTGTAGAGTAGAGTGGTGGTGAGTTCAGTAGCAGAGAGAGCAGTCTTGCAGAATAGAGTGTCATAGAAATAAGTGTCATGAGTGCATTGGCATGGAGTAGAGTGGTGCAGAGTATAGTGGTGCAGTGGCAAAGAGTTCAGTAGTGCTTAGTAGAGTGGGATAAAGTGCACTGGCATGGAGTAGACTAGTGCAGAGTAAAGTAGAGAGGCGTAGAGTGACATGGCATAGATTGTGTGGTGTCAGAGTGCATTAGTGTATAGTAGATTAGAGTGGCGTAGAGTGGATTGATGTAGAATGTATTGGGGTAGAGTGCATTGGCAAAGAGTGCAGTAGAGTGCCATAGAGGTGAGTAGTGCAGAGTAGAATGCAGTGGTGCAGAGTTCAGTAGTGAGAGCTCAGTGGAGCAGAGTGCAGTGGCATATAGTGCAGTGCTAAGTGTCAGAGTGAAGTGGTGTAGAGTAGAGTGGCGTAGAGTACATTAGTGTAGAGTGCAGTGGAGTAGACTGGTGTAGAGTGCAGTGGCATCCAGTAGAGTGTCACAGAGAAGAGTATAGTGGTGTACAGTGCAGTGGTGCAGAGTAGATTGGGGTAGAGTGCATTGGCGTAGAGAGCAGTGGCATAAAGTCGAAGGTCATAGAGTGCAGTGTCATAGAGTGCAGTGGTGCAGAGTAGATTAGAGTGCCTTAGAGTGGATTGGCATAGAGTGCAGTTGCAAAGAGTGCAAGGGTGCATAGTAGAATAGTGTGGAGTAAAGTGCATTGACATAGAGTAGAGTGGTGCAGAGAAGAGAGGCGTCAAATGAAGTAGCTTTGAGTGGAGTGCTGCAGAGTAGAGTGCAGTGACCCAGTGTGGAGTGGCATGGAATGGCGTAGTATGGAGTGATGCAGAGTAGAGTGAAGTGGCATGGAGTGGTGCAGAGTAGAGTGAAGTGGGGTGGTAAAGTGTAGAATGCATGGTGTAGTAGCACACTGCTATTGCAGACAACACATCTTCAATTGAAATGAACATTACATTTGCACAGACATAGTTTTACTGTCCACAAACAATAACGTGTGTAAATGTTATCACCTAAAGTGTATTGATTTGTTTTGATATTAAAATGTTTGCTTCAACCACACTTCAGAATTACCAAAAATTGTGGTTCAATTGTGCTCTCCATATTCTGAAATATCTGAACAGTTGATTTACAGACATTTTAATTTTGTTTTGTGGTTAAAAATAAAAATAACATCGTACAGCACACCCGAGTAGCCAGCATGATTATCACATAAATCCTCTCAATTTGAAGTCAGAGAAAGAAAAGTAAACACTAGGCTCCATGGAAGACAGGGCCTGACATCTGGCCTCTGTCTTTGAATGCATAGCAAATGTGACAAGATAAGAACAAGATTTAAAGGCCCGTTTACAGAAATTCAGTACTGAGGGAAGAATACAGTAACTAAGGTTTTGGGCCAGGGAAGGGACAAACTGAAGCTGGACAACCTAAAACAAATACGACTAGCAGTTACAAACCACAAAGCCAATGGTAAGCAATGGGCAGAATGCATTACCAGGGAAGCTTTCCGAATGAACCCAAGATGTCGTTAGCAGAGCAGACAGCTGTGCTGTCTGGTAGGCTTCGACCTAAAAGGAATGGATGTACTGCATGTGATAAAGTATGCAAAGCTTGTCCTGGCCAATTTTTAAGGGTTGTGGGCAAAGGTCTGTACAACTGGTGTTGGCTACTCACTTCTTACTGATTCTGGTCTCTGGAGTCAAGTGACATACCTAGCTTTGGCAAGTTATTTCATGCAATTGTCTCGGGGGTGCCTAACAGCTTTACTCTGAGTTTCTCAGCACTACCCAAATTAAGATAACACATTGAATGGACAGGGAAACAGTGTGACCTACCACAGGTACCAGTGGAAAGGAATAACACATATTAAGGTATGTAACCACCCAATATAAGGAAGTAGAGAAAGGGACCTAGAAATGTCATAGAAACTCAAGTCACATAATTCTATAAAATTCTGCTACCGTTCTTTTATTATCTTTCTGGGTCCATGAGAACCTAATAAGTTCCATGACCTGCCTAGCTCAAATTAGGAATGTCACACTCTCTTAAGGAGGAGTCAACGATTCAGTGGAATATGCTTCAAACCATTGCCTTCTTTGCTTTAGTACATATCATTAAAATGTGCATGCGTTGCTGGGGCAGAAATGACACCGCCATAGATCTGGAGTACGTGCTCCTTCCCCTCTGTTGATTTGATCCCAACGTTACAGAATGTCACTGCAGGCTTTTTTTGATTTTTTTCTCCTGTAATTACGACAATTACAAATGTTCCCTGAAGTCCCCCTCTGTCATATAGACTCTGGTTGTGAAGTCTGGAGGGCACAGAAAGTGCACCCATTAAGGGAGACTGACCATTGTTCTCTCACCAGGCAGAGGTGGGAGCACTGTATTGTAGTATAAGGGCATGCCTTTTTACCTGTTGTCTTCAAATGAAAGATGCTTACTGGCTTTTCGTGTCAAAAGGTCATGCCATTCTCTCCCATCAGGGCCCTTAACTTCATCCATGTGGAACATAGATGGAGAGTGGTGTGTGAATACCATGCATGTGTGGGGTAGCATCTCTGTGAAGACCGAGTCTCTGTACTTTGCTGACATTACACAGGAATCGATCTTGGAATTCATTTGTGTGGATGGCAACACAATGTGAAGGACTGAGATGAGGTTTCCAAGGTAATTTGTTTGACCGGGGAGCAGGTATTGGAACATTCCCACAGAGATGCCCTGCATCTGGGTGACAATATCTGATGGCTGGGTATTGACATATTCTCTTCTTTCGAGTTTTGCCTCCTGACACCTGCCAGGGCATTCCCAACTCCACCCCTTCATTCAACTGCATACCCTTAACAAAAGATGTGGCTGCGTTGGCAGGCCCAAAGAAACAAAAAGGTAAGAGCTGCCTGGAAGCAGCCTAGGAGTGCACCTGTGGAAAACACCTCTTTACTCGTAGCATACCCTGATCATGTACTAATGCTTCAGATTGTAGGCAGCATCTAAAAAGGAGGAGGGTCCCAAAATGTGAACATTGAATAATAGCTAAGAATAATTACAGGGCAATGGCCCTGCTTGGTGTGTCAGAAATTCACATTACATCCTCGCCAGACCTCCCCATCACAGTCCTTACACACATGAGCGTTAGCTCCTCCCCGCAGACATCCCAAGCTGAAACTCCCCTGCTCCCATCCCTAACCTCCGGGCCATGCCCACATCCTGTGGCCCATAACCCCTGACCTTACCTTCCAACATTCGGTTGTTATTTTCTGCAGATCTGAAGATGCTGGAACTCACTTGGGTACTCGGTTAGTGGGAACGGTTTGCTTCAGTGGCTAATTTTTGTTTGAGTTAAGTCCCTGCTGTAGCGGGATGGCTGAAGGATCTGCTCTGTGCAGGAGGCACAGTATTGAGCGAGATAATTGTCACGCCTAGTGCGCCTGAGGCGTGGTGGTGCGGTGTATGGTAGATTCCTTGCCTTGTCCGACTGCATTTGTTCTCCAATTGCCTCTGGCTTCTGTTGTGGGGAATGGTCGGGATCAGAGGCTTGGTATATGTCTCTGCTGCAGCGGGACCCCCAAGGGCTCTGATCTGTGGGGCCTGGGGCGTGGTGGGTAGTCGCCTCCTCTGCAGTAGAGAGGCACTCGGCGGGTTACTTGTTATTGCTCAGAGGAGTGGCGGGTGTCCCTGCTTCTTTGGGACTGCCTGAGACTCTCTGTCTGGTTTTTACCTGAGGGCGTCAGAGGCGCCGGTTACATTGACATGTGCGGCAGTGCAGGGAAGTGCGCTTCGCAATTACGGAGGCATGGCTGGAGTCCCGGGAAGGGACAGCTGCAGGCTCCGTTCAGTGGTTTCTTGGCACAGTGGGGGGCCCGGAGCTCAGGAGAGCCTATGCCCATACCACCCTGAAAACGCCTTATCTCATCTGTTCTCAGAATTTCAGCAGGGTCGAGCCTAGTTAGTACCTAGGTGGGAGACAACATGGGAATACCAGCTGCTCTAGGCTGTTTCTGTAAGCTTTCTCTGGGAAATTCTAGTCTACTTTTCACCCAAGCGATTCGCAGGAGGGTGTTGTTTAAGGTTTTATAGCATGGAAGTATGGGTCCTGCTCTTTGATTGGCAGGCAGGGTGGTGTGATTCTTCTGCTATGTAGCAATTGGTAGTTTGCACTGGACTGCTTTACTGGTCAATGGGCTGGTATGTATATAAGCAGGATGTGCTTCATCTGGCTTCTGATTCATCATGGATGGAGTTAAGAGATCAGAGAAGTATAAGCACTTGGAGGAGGAGGTGGTTGCTGGGCCTTCCACTGCATCTTCCTTGGCAGATGTTCAAAAGTTGATTGAGGCCGCTGTATCTGCTGCCTTTCCAGCTAGAGAATCCCTGGAATTCGATTATTGGTCTATTTGGTTGGTACCTGGAGGAAATGGTCGGTGGGGGGCTCAAAGTGGGTCACGGTCCTGCTGAGTGAGCTGAGTGCTTCGGCCTCGCCGCCTGAGGGATGTCAGGCTCCATGCTTTATGCAATAGTTTATGAGGAGACTGTTGTCTCCCCGGGGGGATGGGGCAGAGGGCCCTAGAAGGAGGCCAGGTTGGGGTAGGCCTCCCAGTCTGGACCCAATGCCTGAGGGTGGGGGGAGTTGCCCATGGTTTGGGCCAGGTTATTATTCGAAAGGGACAGTTATTGCTCAGGTTGAGGGATGGGGGGAACACATGCAGTGGGATAAACATTAGTGCTGATGGGTGGGACAGGTGGGCGGATGGGCCTGACGGGGGATTGTTGGATGTAATAGTATGCAATGATGACCTCTAATTGGAAATGTGTGACCTGGAACGCCAGAGGTCTGGGTCACGTTCTTAAGAGACAGAGGGTGCACTCCTAACTATGCCAATATGGAGTGTTAATAGCTTTTCTGCAAGAGACTCACACCTGAGGTCCCTGCCTGTCTGCTCTGAGGCTTAGATGGCGGGGCCAGGTATATGCGACTACCTATTCCAGCTATGCAAAGGGGGTGTTGATATGGGTGGCACCCAGAATCCTCTTTGTTGCAAAGGAGGTAAAAATTGAGCCTGAAGGTCGGTATGTTATAGTTACGGGCACGCTAGACACTAGGGAAATATGTGTAATGAATGTGTACACACCCACAACGGACGACCCACTCTTTTATGGCACCATCTTGCGGGTTTTGATGGAGTATGTGCGGGCGGCTGTGATAGTGGCTGGGGACCTAAACTGCGTACTGGATGGGACACTGGACCGATGCCCCCCCAAAGTTAACACCAAACCTGCAATGACAGAGGCACTGAGAGAAATGATGAGAGATGTGGGGCTCCATGATGTGCGGAGACTACGTCACCCTCAAGGGAAGGTGTACTCCTGTCACGTACCGGCAACAGGCACGTATAGTCGCATTGACTACTGCCTGATGTCTGAAATGGCCCTGAAATGGGTGGGTAGTGCTACCTACCTGGCACGTTATATTTAAGATCACTCCCCGCTGCTTATCACACTCCACATGCAGGTGATACCTCCCGTGGTGCCTCTATGGAGAATGAGAGTGGAGGCATTGACAGACCAGGTATTTGCTCATGAGGTCTCCCGAACAGTAGATGGGTATTTTAGAGATAACTGGGGCAGTGCCTCGTTTAGGGCTGTGGAATGGGACGCCATGAAGGTGGTCCTGAGGGGTGAATGCCTAAAAATAACTTACAGAGTTAGACAGCAACTCAATAGACAGCTCGATAGCCTGCAAAAACGAATGGTCCTCTTGGAGCAGGAATTAGTTGAGGAGCCCCTCAGTATACAGTCATGGCAGGAATGTAAAAAGGAGTTATTGGACACCTGGGATAGCCTTGATAAATGTGTGTGCTTCAACTATAGGAAAAGGCTACACAGAGAAGGGGATAAGGTGATCCGCATGCTCGCAATGCTGATTAAAGGCAAAAAAAACATCACACCTATCACAGGATTACGTGATCACCGGGGTAAACTGGTCTCTTCACAGTTGGATATAGCAGAGGTTTTTGCAAAACATCTACAGGGGATCTACACGGCCCCTTCCCTCACGGACTCGGGGGAGATGAGGGCTTATCTTGATAAGAAAGATATGCCATGCCTGACTAGGGTAGTTAGAGATGCTCTGGATGCCCTACTAACCAAAGATGAAATTATAGAGGCAATGAAAACGATGAGAACCATGAAAGCCCCAGGCGATGACGGCTTACCAGCCGAATTTTATCACACTAGGTAGGGTGATCTAGCTGACCGACTACTGGAAGTCTATAATGAGGCATATGAGAGGGGACTGCTGCCCGAGTCGATGAGAGAGCCATTAACAGTCATGTTGCCCAAATCTGACAGGGACAGCTCAGAGGTTTCCGCTTACCATCCTCTGTCTATGTTAAACGTGGATCTGAAAATCTTAAGTAAAATATTGGCCACAAGACTGTTGCCCCATTTACCGCAATTGATTGATGAGAATCAATGGGGATTCATTCCAAACAGGAACACTTTGCATAATTTACGCAGGCTTGCTCTCGTAATGCATTTCCCAACTTTGCAACTGGAGCAATAGGCACTCGCACTATTGGACATCGAACAAGCTTTCGATTCACTATCATGGGATTTTCTCTGGCTGGTTCTACGTAAAGTGGGTGTGGGGGATACTTTTATTAAATGGGTTCAACTGCTGTATAGGGACCCTGCAGCCAGGGTTCGGGTGGGCGGGACCGTATCGAGGAGATTTGGGTTGTGCCGGGGGACGCGCAAAGGATGCCCCCTCTCGCTACTACTTTTCGCTGTGGCTATGGAGCCACTTGCTTGCCGCCTAAGGACGACATTGCATGGATGGGGTATACAAGTTGGGGAGACTACCCACGTGGTCTCCTCTTACGCAGATGATGCACTAATATAACTCAGCAGTCCCAGACAATCTGTCCCTATCATGCTAAAAGTTTTGACTGAATTTGGGGAACATACCGGATTAAAAGTCAGTCGAAAAAAATCCAAGCTATTTCACTTGGAGACCCTGGTGGGGCGACCGAAAACAGATATGCCTCTCCTGGATCTCCTGTGGGAGATCAAGATGGTCCGTTATCTGGGGATCCGGGTCACTTATAGGGCACAAAACATCAAAAGGGAGAATCTGGACAGGATTGTTGAAGGCTTGAAGCATAGAATAATATTCTGGAAGTCACTGCGGCTATCCTTAATGGGTAAAATAGCCTTAACTAAAATGGTCATTCTGCCCTGATGTTTGTATCTCTTCCAGGGGACCCTATTTGATATCCAGAGACGTGTCTTCATGGTCCTAGACAAACTGATAGTCGAGCTACTATGGAATACAGGGAGATGGAGGGTTAGTTTGGCAACATTAAGTGGGTTGGAGGTCCCCTGCTTGGAGTACTGCTTCTTGGCCTCGCAACTCCAACATGCAATCCATTGGTTGGATGACCATGACAATTGGGAACGCAGGCTACTGGGGGGTTTGAACTGGCAATACTCACTCCCTGAGGTGCTAATGATGACATCGAAAGCACCGCAGGGGATGCCTCACATAGTCCGCATGGTATGTGGAGCCTGGGAATGGACAGTTAAAATAGTAATAAGGAGAGCGCCATTCGCTCCTGACATGAATATCTGGTCTCTGTGCCCATTCAAACTTATTGACAACACTATGTCCCTACGAATGTGGAGGGAGGGCGGGTGTGGGGTGCTGGGGACCTCTACCACAATAACCAGTTTATAACTATGACAGACACCTTCAAGACTTTCCAACTGGGAAATGGGCAGTTCCTACAGTACGTTAAAGTAGCAGCGATGGCACAAGAGATTTGGCCTGGGTTCCCGGAGGCCCCTCCAGTCTCCCACACACTGATGACACTGCTGTTGATGTCGGGTGGCCAAAAACTGATATCACACCTCTATAGGGTCCTGAGGGAGGATACTCCCACGACAATGCTCTCGGTACAGGATAAATGGGAGACCCAATTGGAGGTGCCTCTTGTCACACACACTTGGGAACTTACATACGATGGGGTTAAGTCCACCTCCACCAATGCCTGATTTAAACTACTCCAATACAATATAATACATCAGGTCTACCTGACTCCTAAGCGGCTTCACGCCATAGACCCTGAGAAATCATTAAGTTGCCCTAGATGTGGGGAGCAAGGAGCAGATTTCCTACACATGATCTGGAGGTGCCCAGATGTTGATGGATTCTGGGGAACTATAGTCCAGAGGCTCCGCCTGGTTACGGGGTGGGAGGTCCCCAGGGAGATGACCTGTTGTCTTTTGGGCCATTTCCCTTTTTGTAACAAAAGAAAGTTGAGCAGGAAATTCCTCATCATCGGGTTAGTACTGGCTAAACGCAGAATTGTAATGGGGTGGATGTCTCCTCGATGCCCGAAAATAAACGACTGCCTGAAAGATATGGCTGAATGGATTAATGCAGAGGGATGCCATATGAAGCTAACACGAAGGGATGAGAAGCTAGAGGAGGACATGAGAGCATGGGGAGCGATGCTCACCGAATTGCTGACACCACCGGATGAATTACCTCCATAGGCTATAAGGTCACACACTCCAGCTGAGTCTGATGTATGGTACTAGAATGGAACAAATAAGGCCGGTAACACCTGGGTGGAAATCGGGGAGGGCCCTCGACTGCCTGGTGCAGTTGCGCTGTTCTCACAGTAATACTATATTGAATTGTGAAACTCACTCAATATGGGACCTGAGCACGGGGCTGGGAAGGGAGGGGGGTGAGAGTCGAATGATTAGCGAAAAGTAAGAACTAGGTGAGCTCGCACCATTAGCTACAGTTTGTTGTGTAATGTACAATGTACTTTTCACTGAAATGCTAATAAAAACTCTACAAAAAAAAAAAAGGATTTTGAAGTCTTTGCAGTTCCTGAGACTTCTTGAACAGGGGGCAAGCTCTACCTCAAGCCCTTGGAGATACTTTGTCAAGCAGGATACCCACACAGTTCTTCTCCTTAGCAGAAACAGCTACTGCAGGCCTACCCCAGACAGCACACGACAAAGGGGCAGTACTTCTCGTCCAGCTTCTTCCAGCTCTTCTACGTGGCAGAGGTTCCTCTTGAATTCCAAAAGTAATATAAAGTTCAGGGGTCTGGGCCCCAACATTTACAGTCCATTTCTCTTTGTTCTCTGGTGTCAGAGGGGCTCTGTGCACAGTCAAATCTTGTTCTGTCCTCTCTGGTGCAGCTTCCCTGCAGGAGGTGGAGACCACCAAGGAAGACCAGGCCCATTCAGGTGTAAAGGAAATCTGGGGATAAGCGGGTTGAGGGGTCTTTGAAAAGGTCCTTTGCAGAATCCAACCTGGCTGTTAGATCGACAGCATATACCAGTTATCTGGTCCAGTCACAGCTGAAAGACTGTCAATGTATTTCTGAGCAGCTGCTTCAGGAGGAGGATCCCAATGGACACTACCGTCGAGTGTTGGATTTAAAAGCAGTGTCCTTTCAGTGGGGGACGGCTTGATGTATGCCTTTCTTCCGATTGCTTTAATTCAGAGGGTTCTACTGAAGGTCAAGTTGGACAGGGCCTCTGTGCTCCTGGTGGCTGCAGTCGGGAGCAGGCGGCCTTGGTTTTCTCTGTTGTTACAGTTGGCAGTGGGGCCTTTGCTGGAGGCTTTTTGTGGACCCCTGTCCTCTGTCATTTCCAGCTCTGTCTCAGGAGTGTCTGGTCCGGTTGCAACTGGTGGGATGGCTGGTGAGAGGATGAACCTGGTGGCTCTGGTGTGTTCTCCTGAGGTGGCTCTCTTTATTCAGCAGTCTCGTAGACCTTCTACCCTTAAATCTTATGCCCGGCATTGGGTGTCCTTTCAGGGTTGGTGTGCTGATAAGGGCTGGTCCGCCTTGACTGTAGATCCTGTGCATGTCTTGAACTTTCTGAAGGATGGTTTTGAATTGGGCGTGGCGGTTTCCTCCTTAAGGGCTCAGTGGGTGGCTGTGAGGGCTTTTCGGGGTCCTGCATATGATACGGTTGTGACTTTGGTGTCCCGGCTGTTCAGGTGTCTCAAGAAACATGTGGTTAAGTCCTTGACTTGGGTTGGGCTCTCCTCTTGGTGTTGAGGGCGTTACAGTCTGCTCCTTTTGAACCCCTGGAGGAGGTTTCGCTGAGGTTTTTGACTATGAAGGTAGTTATCCTGGTGGCTATTCCCTCGGCCAGAAGGGTTGGGGAATTGGGCTCATTGCTGTGTTTGGAGCCTTTTTTGAATCGGTATCCGATCGGGTGGTTCTCCGGCCTTACCCTTCCTTTGTTCCTCCCTCTTTTCACTGCTCTGAGGAGCTGGTGCTGGCTGTTTTGTGTCCTGATCCTCCATCTGAGGAGGCGGTGCGGGTGCACTGTTTGGATGTTAAGCATTCTCTTGGGGTGTACCTGGTTCGTACCCTCTCATTTTGTTAAGTACATTCCCTTTTTGTTACTTTTGACCTGGCGGGTCAAGGTCTGAAGCCTTCTGTTGCTGCTCTCAGTAGGTGGCTGAGATGGGCTATCTTGGCGGCTTATGAGTCCAGTGGAGTACCGGTGCCTGGGTCTGTGCAGGGTCGGTCAACTTGGGAAACGGCTGCTTCCTGGGCTTGTTTCCATTGGGCTTCTATGGCGGAAATCTGCAAGGCCACCACTTGGAGTGCTCCCCACACCTTTATGTTCCATTACCGCCTGGTGGTGGGTGGTGTTGGGTCTGCCAGCTTTGGGGATGCTGTGTTGCGTTCTGTGCATGGGGTGTAACTTTGCTGCTTGTTGTTCTAATAAACTCTATCTGCAGCTCTGTTGTTGAAGCCGATTCTTCCTTGGGTATCTGCTCATGTGTGTTAGGACTGTGACGGGGAGGTCTGGTGAGGAAGTAATGACCGGCTACTTACTGCTAATATTCTTTACTCCGAGTCTTAGACCTCCCTGCCAATCAATCAATCAATCAATCACGGCATTTATAGAGCGCGCTACTCACCCGAGAGGGTCTCAAGGCGCTGGGGGAGGGGGTAAGTTATTGCTCGAACAGCCAGGTCTTGAGCTGCTTCCTGAAGGAGAGATGGTCCTGGGTTCGCCGAAGGTGAGTGGGGAGGGAGTTCCAGGTCTTGGCTGCCAGGTAGGAGAAGGATCTTCCTCCGGCGGTGGTTCTGCGGATGCGTGGTACTGGTCCTGGTTCCCATCCCTCCCTCCCTGTTTCGAATTCTTGTGCTTTGTGGTACAGGATGTTGGAAGGTAAGATCAGGGGTTATGGGCCACAGGAGGTGGGTGTGCCCTGGAGGGTAGGGATGGGAGCAGGGGAGTTTCAGCTTGGAATGTCTGCGGGGAGGAGATAGCGCTCATGTGTGTAAGGACTGTGACAGGGAGGTCTAAGACTCGGAGTAATGAATATTACCAGTAAGTAACCGGTCATTAACCAGTGCCGTGAGAAACTCACCAGTGATGCTCCAGGCCTGCAATGAGTGATTGCCTACTTTGCTTGCCAAGTTGGTATCTAAACTTAGGTTTTATATCCTTCTGAAAGTACTGCCTGGAACTCACTTGAAGGAAGGAGCCACACTTGCTGTGGAAGACAGTACTGAATGTCATTCTGCAGAAGATAGATGCCCATAAGAGGATCCACACAGCCCAGATGTCCGGTGATCAAAAAGCTATTCAGGATGGACACAGAACCATCAGTTCTACATATGGCACAGGAGAAGGATCAGGTCTACAACGATCTCTGTGGTGACCCCTGTCTATCCCTGGCTCATCCCAAATTCCCATAGTTGCCAAAACCTGACCTTGAGATTGCTTAGTCCTCTATCCTGGCCTGTAAGGGTTTTTTCAGTTTTCCTAGGTGAAGTAGTAGTGAACAGAATCCCACATACTGTGTGTAGATCTGTGCAGTCATTGTAGAGATATTACACTTTGAACCCTACTCGAGTGAGCCTTTTGCGTTGCTGTCTGTGCCCCCCACTCTATAGGCCCCACAAGCAGAGAAAAAAGGCAACTGCATATGGCAGTTTCATTTATAGGTGCCTCTAAAGTTAAGTTTTGAAGTTATCCCCTTTCAAGCTGTCACTGTGTGCCCTAGTGAACCCAGTGTGCAAGACAAACCTTTGGCTCTACCAAACTGCTGCTCTGCCCCGGGAGGTGTACACAATTTTCTCCCTCCTCACTGGGAGTCAGCCTGGAGCAGGTTCTCGCTTCATTTGAGTAGATTTTAATGGGGCCTGAAAGGGCCTGAAAATAGAACGACATAACTTTATTGGCATAATGTGATGCAGAGCTAGACAGGGGAGGCTGTGGTGTGTGCATGAAGCTTCTGTACAGTGCTGCGCCATCAGGGAGTCCCCCTGCCCTTAACCACTTCTGCTCCCGTAACTGTGAACTGCTTTGAGGGAGAAATACATATGGTACCTACTGGACACATCACAATCAGGATTCCGTGCCAACCACAGCACTGAGACCATGCGGATTATCACCACAGACAACATCATAGATACCAAATGCTTTTTTGCAGTCGGCCTGTGTGCGAACACAAAAAAGCTTACTGCATCTGGCCCCAAATGAATACTGAATCTGCTTTCTGACACTCCAACTACTGAATGGTTATTAGAGTTTTCCTAATAGCAATTTGGTATATGTATCAAGCATTCATAAAGTGCGACTACTTGCAGAATACTTGTTTTGCATGTGTAATTCCCCACGTTGCAACCTGTATAAACAGCTCCAGAATACCTCAGCGTTTTCCACAATGGTTGCTTTTGTACATGATGGTGAGGAGAATGAGGATACTAGCTGATTTGCAGAGGAGGAGGAGACAGGAGTGCATGTTTAGGCCTGACTGTTTGCAATTTATTAAGGTATTTTACTAGTAGTATTTTACAACTACAGAGTCCTATCTTTTTCTGTGCGGAGATTCCACATTCGTAAAGAGTAAAACAACTTTGTAAATAGCAAACAATCGTAAACTTACACAAAAGTGTAAGTTCACCTTTGTGAATCAGGCCCTCTGAGTCTGAGGCCCTCATGGTCAAAGCTATTTTGTGGTTGGTAAGGTGCCAATTTGTAAAATCAGAGCCTTTCTGACCGCAAAATGGATTCTTTCTATTCCATTACCGAATCTTACCTAATGGCTGTTTGGGTTTGAGCATAGATACAGAATATGTATTTGCAAGGGGCATGTTAAATGCGCCCTTCCAAATACCAGTTCCTTCATGGGTGTATTAATGATTTGTGACTGAAATCTGGTCATAAAACATTGATATTTTACCGCCTCCTTAAAGGAGGTGGTAAAACATTCGCAAATGGTAAGGGGTCCCAAAAGACCCATTCCCGTTTGTGATGTTCACAAAACCATTATTTAGAAGCAGGCAGTGGTCCACGGGACCTCTACCTGCTCTTAAAAAATGTGTAATTTGTCATGTTTTTTTAAATACAATCAGTTTTCCTTTAAGATAAACTGACTGCCTCAAAAAAAATATGCAATCACGTACATGGTGGTCAACTGTGAATGTAGCCAATCGTAGTAGGTCACAATTTGTGAACTACCTCATAAATATTGATGAAGTGGGTCGAATTGCAACCCACTGATATTTAAAATTTTGCCATCCACCATATTAATACACAGTTCAGTAAGCAACATGCCAAGGGATTCAGTAGAAGTCGGTGGGCAAATTGCGACCACTTCTACAGAATCCATCTATGTACATTCCATTTAAGAAATAGCAATTTGTGATTTGTTATTTGTCTCAATTTACAATTTCTTAAATTACATCTTTGTACATGAGTGCCAGAGTTACTCTTTTTCAATAGACCGAGGAGGTAATCGTTACAAATTCTGGCTTAGCACCGCATTTATATCTGATCTTACAGCTGAATTTAAGATCAGATAAAGACTCTGAGAAGCAATTCAATCCCCATTCACGTGCAGGTATTATGCTCAACCCATCCCTTAGACCCCGGGAGCTACCAAGGTGTGATTGCTGTAGCAATAGAGGTATCACAAAATTCCCTGTCCTGGTTGTTTGGAGCTTTTCTTGATGTAATGCTTATGAAAATTAATTTTCATATTACATTTCCTACAAGTGCATAGGAATTGCAGTTGATGAAGTTAAAATTGTATCTAAGTGTGCAATTTCCCCCTGTCATTGCATGTATTGATGGAACTCATGTTCCAATATGCCCTCCATCTGACAAAGAGCTAATTTTTACAAATAGAAAGAATATACATTTTCTAAACATTCAAGTAGTTTACAAGTTGATATTCTAGATTTTAGTACACATGGCCCCTAGTTCTTGCTTTTTAGCCAACAGAACTTTTCATTCTGGGCCTTGTAGTTTTGCTTTTATCATTATGGGACCTATTACAAGTGTCCTGGATTTTAGATGTAGACAATGTGGTCAGAATTGCTGATTTTGCCCAATATCATCACATCTAAAGCTCCTATTACAAGTTTAAGCTTTTATTCCCCAGCATGCAAATTGTGTTTTTTATCCGAAAAAAAGTAGGGCTGACTGAAGTGTAATACATAAGAGTGGACTACTTGGCAGCTATTCATGTGATTATGTATGCCTGTATGTGACTTCTGTTTGTTGTGCGTGCGCCCTTGTGCTGTCCGTGCCCAAGTGTGCCTGCGTGTATTTCCTGTGTGCAAGCGTGTGTATTGTCCTTGTGGTCATTGCATGGGTTTCTTTGTTTTAGGTGGTTATATGCGTGTTGGTCTTAGTGTGCAGAAAGTCTGTAAGTGTCTTGTTTAGTCTGCAGGTGTGTATGTATTTTTGGATGCATGTTTCTATCATGGATGTCATTTAGGGGGCACCAGGGGTCACTGCTGCGACCACTGGCATGGCCTCTTGTCACCCCTGGCACTGCCTTTGTGAACCCTAGCGTCAGCAGTGGCAAAATAAGTGCCAGGAACAGAAGCAGCTCATCCTTATGGATGTCGGTGGGGGCTTCATTCTCCTTGCTTTTGTTGATTTTTTATTATACTAATAGTGAATACCATTACATTATTCGATATTAGTTTAATAAAAAATGGAGTACAAATAGCTGGAATATGACATTACCTGGCAGCTGAGGTGAGTTAAAAAATTTTTTTTAAATATATGTTGTGTGCGTGCTTGCAGTTTTTAGTGTGTTTATGTATGAGAGGGTGTGTAAGTGTGAATATGTGTGTATGTGTAGACAGAGTGTGTGTGTATGTGTGAGTGTATGTATATGTGAATGTGTGTTTGTGTGCAAGCATGTGTGAGTGAAAGTGAAGGTCAAGGGGCATAGAAGTCACTTCCGCTACCCCTGGCAGTTTGGTGAATTGACTTCCATGGTTTCTATGTGTCCCCATATGTTGTGTGAACATGGCCCTATATGCTGTCTGGTTCAGTGTGATACCTGTTGCCTTTGCAATTGTCAATGCATGTTGAGATTGGAAGCCAACAAGACAGGTTTGTCTAATCTCATTTTCCTAACCCTAAACCTCCGAAGACATACTTGGCAGTCACTAGAATCTGTTCAACTGGTATATGGAATTAACATAATCAACTATTACCTTAATTAATCACCATGTCTAAACACGCTTTGCTTTAATGTGGGAAAATTCTTATTACATTTTCAGGCGACTGCTTGTGAAGGATAGGCAGATGTTCGTTTAGTCTCCATCAGGAAAGGTTATGACCAATTTATGATGTGGGTAACAGAACACTTGTTGTTCCCAGCCTTGGCATGGTGTTCTTCTTTGGGAAAGGGTATACCTCTACAACAGAGGTCTCCAACCATTTCTGTAACATTAGCTACTTATGTTCAATGAAAATCATCCTGGGCTACTTATACGAGTGATGTAAAAGTAAACACATCAACCAAGAGTGTCAGCAGGCTTTGACAATTTGAACTGAAATATTACATGGGTAGTACATACAAACCACAGCTTCAATCCCCTGGCACCAGGGTATAAATATGAGTAATAAATCTCTCCAAATCAAATAATAGTTTTAAACACATTTTGAAAATTCAACTATTTTTCAGCAGATATCAGCTTATGAGTTGCGAAAATACACACATTTGTGTCTTGAATGCATGATTTTCAGTTTTGGTATACATATAATAATTCAACCAAGCAAAAGCTTTGATAGTGTAGGTTGGGCTGCACACAGGAGAGCTACTCATTGGAGACACCTGCTCTATAATCACTGGTCGATGGAGGCTTCAGGTTGACTCTCTCATGTCCCGATTATTCCTTTTCCAACTCATTTTGTAAGCATTCTCTTTCGAGCTTTGAAAATAAGTCTTACCCTTTCATTCAATACTTTTTAAGGTACATTCCTTTTCTCTCAAGTTGTTTGATACTGCCTAGCAACATCACTCTTTGTAGTTTCCATCCCACCGGTGTGGCACTTGTATTTTCTAAGATGCATCACATTTTGCAAGTAGCAGCCTGATTGGACAAAAGCTTCTTTGTGAATTAAAGATTTTATATCCATGAAACCAGAAGCAATCTAAGTAGGTGATGGCGCCTGGGCATACACAGACGGAGAGAGTACCAGCATCCCTCATGAATGGTAATGGCGACACAGTAATAGGCCGAAGTCAGACTGCTTTCATAAGCTGTCTGGATTTAGGAGCAGCAGCGCTGTAATTGGAGGCCATGAATTTAAGCTGGCCTCTATGAACCTGCCAGTTTCTTTCCTTTGCTTGCCCTAAACTCAAGGGGGCTAGTGGAGAGGCGATAATAATGTGCTATAACGTTCATGGGGGTCTGGACCCTCTGGGTCATTAATGCCCGGTTCTCAACAAGTTCAACTTTCTGTTATTTTTGCCTTTGTTGCTCCCGTGCGCTAGAGTCTGTTAAAATGTTTTTGTACAATCCTATTGTGGGGCATTGGCTCCCACTTTGGCAAAAAGAGGTAAACTCAGTGCAAGTGGAGCTGCTCCTGCTCTGACCCAGTGGTAATTAAAACAGACTTTAAAATGGCTCCCTTGCAGTCCTCATATTCATGTCCTCAACGTTATAGGCACAAATTAATCCATTTCTAAAAAAAGGCTGTAAAAAACTTAAGATAATCCATGTCAGAGATACAATTCCAGTTTGCATTTCAGATGTTTTACTTCATCTTGCATTCCCTAAGTGTATTTGCTTTTGCCGAATGTTTTGTTTCTGTAGTTTTTTCTAGGGGTGAGCGGAATTGTTCGTTTCGCCCGCGCATTGGTGGAATTTTGGTCACTCTGCATTTCTCTTTAACGTGGATTTTTGACCAAATTCTGTCAATCACCACATGGAGGAATGTTTCTCCCACGAGGATCCAGAAAAAGCGACCTTGCGAGCGAGATTTGGCGTCCCCTTGTGCGATTTTCTAATGCAGGAGGCCGCAGGCAGTCAAGTGCAGTCACTGTCAGAAGTCTGCCTCTCGAGTAGATTTTCTACTTGAGCGGCAGCAAAATCAACTCGAATGGCCGTACGGTCTTGCTCAATGCATGGTGCGTTTGCACTGATTTTTCAGTGCTGCTTGAGCTACCAGCGCTAAATTGGAGTGCAAGCAGCACGAGCTGCATATTTTCGACCCGTTGTCGGAACTCTGTGGAATCTCATGGAGTTTTTATGTAACTTTGTAGAATTCCGCAGATTGAAACTCCGTGAGTTCCTCCCACCTGAAGTTTGTTTATGCAACATAGAACTTGTTTAGTGCACTCTCTGAACTGCATTGTCCTTTGGTGTCTGGGTGAATTCATGTTGTGTGTGGATGCTCATGACAGTACACAACTGGGATGTCTAGAGAAGAGGCTGAAAGCAGAGCAAGCTTCTTTTAATGCCTGTCAGTCGGCAATAAAGGTGTTATGACTACAATTTCATCTCATTCTCTACCTCTCTGCAGAGCTCAGAGTGATGGTCACAAACGTGACAGTTGAAACTAACATTTTATGCGAACAGTTGATAGAGGTATACATAGCTGTTGACATATTGACAGTATTATTGGATCAGATCTTGATGAAATTAGACCTTGAAGGGGTCTACAATTTGGTTCAAATGAAGAAGCATGATGAATGTAAAACTACCTTTAATACTTGATATGAGCTTTTTGAATATTTGGTCATGCCATCTGGTCTGCGCAATGCCCCTGCCGTATTTCAACACCTACAATACAATAGTTCCCTAGTTATTTATCTAGATGATATCCTTGTGTTTTCAGACATCTTAGAACAACACTGCATCTGTCTCAGAGAGGTTCTGTCCAGACAACCTGGATGTCAAACTAGAAATTTGTTGTTTCGAAACAATTAACTCCACCTTCTTAGTTTCTGTTTTTTATCTCTGTCCAGGGAATCACTATTCATTTGAATAAACTGACAAAAGTACAAGAATATCTCCAGGTGCGCACAAGCAAAGACATTCAAAGGTTCATACTTGGCAAAACCCATCACAGGCAGCAAAGAAATGGGTTTCATTCATTTGGAATTCAGCACAAGAAGAAACATTCTAACAATTAAAGTTTGCCTTTTCCTCTGTACCAATACTTTGTCATCCTGGCATGCAGCTTCCCTTCATAGCGGAAACTGGTACCTCCTCATATGTAATTGGAATAGTACTTTCTGAAAGACATCCTAAAAATGAAAATATGTACCCAGTGGGTCAATAACATTTTCATTTAGTTATACATTTGATACTGTTTGATGAATATGCATCAAATGTGGCAGCCAAGTTACACCCAATGTGGATATTTCAGGTTTAATGAAGATCCAATGGGGGCAGGCATGTTTAAATTGTGGAGGGAGTCAAAATTATTTTTGATTTACTAATAACGTTGGCACCATTTGATAGATCTGTATGGAATTTAGTTGAAACCTAGCCTGTTTACCCTTTTCTTGATATGTTTAAGTTTGTGCATCAAAGGGAGGACAATATAATTGAAGGCTATGACTATAACACTATAAAAGTGTTACTCTATCAAAGTTAACCTATAAAAGTGTTCATTTTATAATACTTTTGGCACTATGTGGTAAATCTGCAAATATTTTTGCAGGATCTTTGAAGAATTTCGTTTCTATTGGTATGCCAAGTTTTTTGTCACTCAATCAATGGTGGGGCAAAATTATAGTGGGATCAACATTTTAATTTGATTATAGTTTGTGCTGCATCGGATGTGGAAGGATTATAGAAAGTTAGATGCAGTGCAGGTATATCAGGTTTTCTGTAGAACCATTAGGGTAAAATAAAAAAGGGCAAACACCTTTTGTTTACTAATAACTTTCGATACTGTGTGAAGAGCAGCATGAATTTTGGCAGAGACTTAGGATCAGATTTTAGGTGTGAAAGACAATACTCAGTCCATCAGGGAACCAAGGGACAATACCTCAGCCAAATTCTGAGATGAACGCTGGCCTAGCAGTCATCTCTGAACATTGAAAGGAATTGCTGTCCCAGTGGTTTATTTCAATGTATAAAATGTTTGGTGGGTGGCTGTCATCGGTTTGGACTGCCATTCATCAAACATATTTTCAAATCAAAGTCTTTGTTTTTCTGAAACAAACTCCCAAAGCAGAAGTTTGTTTCTGAAAAACAAAACAATAATGACCCCAAGATTTTTCTCAGAGTGTGGGGGTCATTATTGTGTTTTCTGTCCCTCATTTCCAGGTTTTTCCTAGCGGTGACTGACAGAAAAAAGACATTAAACCATTCCCTCTAAATTGGTCTGCCAGTATAATGTCTTTCTTCACACTGCCCTTAATGCATTGAGCCATGGTTGGAAACTTCCTGTTAACTGAGGCAACAGGGGACCCATCAACGGAAATCTTAAGGTCTGTCCATCTCTAAATGAGTCCATAATAATCAAACAATGGAGGAGAAAGAAGTATTAGGGGTATGACCACTCAACTTCCAACAACAAACAAACAATCAAAAAAGAGTTGGGTCCCAGAAAAGCCTGTGTTAGTCAGGAGTCTCTAAGGGTTTTTTGAGAGACCCTCACCCACTAAAATTCAATAGTGGCATGCTTCATCATCGGGATGGCACTCGAGACACCTAGGGCCCGATTACGACTTTGGCGGTGTGGCGCTGGGTCCGCCCCGCCGCCCCACAGCCAAAGCTGTGGTCAGGCCGCCCGCCAGATTAGGAGTTTCCTCCCGTCTGGCGGGATTTGTTTTTGATGTTCCCAAGGCGGTGCACTGAAAATGGGTACCGCAATGGGACTGCCAAAAACAGTTCTTACACGGCATGGACTGAAAAGTCCATGCCGTGCAGGAACTGGTGTGCATGCACACAAGGGCACACATGTTGTGCCCCCTGTTTGCATCCACAGGGTGTGAGGCATTAGGGGGCCATATAGGGCTCCCTTTGTTTCCTCTCCATCACAGTTTTAATGGCGGTGGAACAGTCATGAAAACCATGTCAGAGAGGAAACTTATAACAAGTTTGGGGGACTGTGGTGGTCCCGCCAAGCATAATACTGCCTCCTGACTGTCGCTGGATTCAAGCTAGCCTGGTTGATGAGGGGTGTTACCCCGAAACCGGTCCCAGGATTCTTGTTTCCGGTCCAGGGAAGACCTGGCTTGGAAGTTCGGGCTGGGCTGTTCCCATGAGGCACAGGGTCAAGACTGATTTGCATATAGCTGGGTCTGAACTGGGGTGGCGAAGTGAGCTAAAGAACGATGATGGATTCAACCCAGATCTGTGACTGAGGGTGAGTGTCTGAAAAGTTTCAGCGCTCCGTCCATTATCTCCTTGTGTTTGCTTTGTCACAGCAACACCAGTGAACGGTGGTTCCCTGGCAGCTGCGGCGTGGCTGTGGTGGTCCCACTGCCCATATCGTAATAGGGTGGTCGGGAGACAGCCACTGCTGTGCCCCCACAAGTCTGGTGGTCCGTGGACCGCAAGACTCATAATCGGGGCCCTAGTGTGACTGAGTGGGCTCGACCTCCTGGGAGAGTGAGCACTTCTAAGTGTGAGAATTCGTGGTATATGTGTAAGGTGTCTTAAAATTACCTCAAGTTCCATATTAGATTTATTTAATTCTTGGGAACCTTGGTAAGGATAAAAACAAGGCAGGATGTAATTTGAGGACATATCAATGGTCCCTTACATCCACAGTTAATCGCGGTTGACATGTTTCAGCCACCTTAACCCAACCGGGTCTCGTGGCTTTCCTCAGGTACTTTTTAAGCAGACCCCATTCCCGAGTCTAACTATGGGAAAAGTATCCTATACCTAGAGTGTCAGTGATCCATATTTGTGACCTGAACGTGAATTCTAGAATGAATCTTGTCATTCATGCAAGTAATTAACTTACAGTTCCTTAGGGTACATTTGCCCAATACCTCTATAGGGGGCTCGTTATGGCCCCATATGGTAACAACAGAGGCGGGCAGACCCTGTAGTCGCACATTAACCAAGGGTACCAGCCCGATCGTCTGACCTAGTATTACCTCCTAGCCAGGCTAGGAAGATCTGCAGAGCCGACAGATCTCCTGCTGAGATCTGATTGACTGACACCACATAACCAGGAAGTGGTAACAGCTATCTTAGGACTCAGTCCCAAATCCTAACTAAAAAGCAAAAAATAGACCTAAGGGGGCGGATTAGGGTCACCTTGACCCCCTTGGCCTGTTGGTAGGGTTCCAGAGGGACCCTGCCTGGGGCAAAACATTTTTTTTACATTTTGCAGTAAATTCACAGATGATCTGCGAGTCCATGGTAAATTATTTTGAAAAAGCGTGGGCTCCGCTCCATTTCTATTAATAACCACTCCGGGGTGGGCCAGGGCCCGGGGGGAGGTGCAGCTTACATTTTAGGGGGAGGGATGTGCATGGTCTCCCAACCCAATCCCCAAGCCTGATAATTTAAATAAAGATGAGGGGGCCAGACAACCTCCATTCCCTAGCCAAGAGAGGCACCGAGGACCCCATCCCTTGGGGCCGATGATTTCAATAAAGGGGAAGGGGAGCATTGCCCCCCTCCCCAAGCCAGGAGAGGCCTGGGCCTGGCTCAGTGACTGTGTCCCAGAGCCCCCAACCCCAGGACGCCATTATTTTTCCCTGACTATGGGCGTAGACAGGGAAAATGCAGTGTTTTCCCACCTGGCAGGAGCACAAAGCTGCTCCTCCCTAGTGGGAGAAGAAAACATTTTTCTACCTGTGATCTCAGGAAGGAAAATGCATTGAATTGCTACCACCCCGAGGGAGCAAAAGAAAACTGCTTCCACTGGGTTGGGGCAATGACGACTTGCACTGCACCAGCAATGAGTGCAAGCAGGGGAGCCAGCAAACTGCTGGGGCCCTGGCCCTTCTTCCGGCCCCCAACATGAGACTAGCTGTGGGGTGCCCCAGGTGGGTAACTGGGCAGCCTACGTAAAAGAGAAACATGTTGGCTCCTGCAGGAGGAGTGAGCTGGTGGGGCTGAGGAGGTCCTGGGCCTCCTTCTGCACCCCCCAATGTGGGACTAGCTGTGTCATGTCCCGGGTGGGCTCTGGGTCATGACACTTTGGAATTAAAAAAAGTACAATGCTGGCTCCTTCAGCAGTAGAGAGCTGTCGGGCCGTGGGAGGTATGGCCTCCCCATGGCCTTCAAAAAGAATAATGGCCTGGGTTGCCCAAGGTGAGCACCGGGGCAACCCTTAAATTAAACAAAAAATGCTGACTCCTGCATGGCCCCATAGGGCCTCTTGCAGGGAGCCACAGGGGACCTCGGTCCCCCCACCCCACAGCTCCCTATACAGAAAAAACTGTGGGTCTGCCGAAGGGACTGGGATAACCAGAAAATCTTTTATTTTTAAACTAAAAGTGACTAATAAATGAGTGAAATGAAATGAAATTTGTACTTGTAAAGCGCACTGTTACCCTAGGGTGTCCTGGCGCTGTACGCATACTGCTGTGGAACCCTTCCTGTCTTTTCCCTGTGAAATGTCCACTCCTGGGCACCCCCAAGGTGAAGCCAGGCATCCCAGCGCTGGTGGGGCCGTTGGGGAGATTAAGCAAGCTATTGCCCAGAGTTGCAGAGTGGGACCCATGATTAGAATAGGCCCGAGGCGAGAATTATCAGGTCCGAGGAAATTGAGCCCAAGAACCGTCGAGGTGGGAATTGAACCCTGGTCCCGGGCCAGATCTCTGCATCAGGGTCTGCCGCTCTAACCATTGAGCCACACTTCTCCACACCTGATCATTTATTATTCACTGCTCCTTCAAGGAGTGTCCCATAATGCCTTGGGAAGGCAATGTGCATGTATTTTGGTTTTAGTAATGTCCCTAAAAGGGCCAGTGACATTACCCAAAAATGTTTTAATGTTGGGTGGGGTTTTCTGCAGGACGTTCAGCAGCCTCCCAGCAACACTAGAATTAAAAATGCAAGTGTCCTTGGTGTTTCAAACCATGTCCCCAGGAGAATTTACCATTTTTTTATAAGCATTTCCCAGGCTGGAGCTTTTGCTCTACAGCTGGGACTGCAGTGCCCTTATTTAGTTATTTTGTGGGATGTGAAATGTTAAAAGGTAGACTTAAAGACATGTTAGTTTTTTTCTTGAAGAAAAAATTAATATACCTCTGAATATTTATTTTTCCACCAAAATGTAATAATAAAAACTATGTAAAAAGGGTCACAGACATGTAGTTTAATAAAACGTTATTAAATATGTTTTAAGTAAGCAATAACAAAAAACATTTCATTCTGTGTATTATTGAAATATACATTTGATTAAAAGTATTGGTATTTTTTAGAGAAAGATGATAAATCTGCTTGGGTGCAGGATGCGGGTGGGAGGGGGATGGGGCTGCCTGCAAAAGGGGGGGGGTTGGCTGTGGTGCCTGGCCACAGGCCAAAGCCTGTGACAAACACCCCAAAGCGCATGGCCAAAGACCATGTGCAGCGTGGGGTTGGCTGCCTGCGGGGCATTTACCCAGCGCCATACATTGCTAATTGCCCCACATATTACATACTCATGATATCTTCTATGACATCATTGATAATATCACTGCAGCATTTGCAATGAAATTATTGATGAGAAAACGGTGCATGGCGGGTGTGTGAGCTATAGTTATTTGAGATAACTATAACT
This sequence comes from Calotriton arnoldi, assembly GCA_963921515.1. Lineage (NCBI taxonomy): Eukaryota > Metazoa > Chordata > Amphibia > Caudata > Salamandridae > Calotriton > Calotriton arnoldi. The sequence continues at coordinate 94,738 of CAWUFW010006313.1, read as the reverse complement.
ATAACTGGTGAATTTCTAGGGCTTTTAGATGTAAAAATGTTACATTGTTACTGAACATTTCACCAGACTATAATATTGCTTTGTTTTTTTTTCATTCAGTGAAACTATATATCTAGATAGACAGACAGTTAGACAGATAGACAGATAGACAGATAGACAGATAGACAGATAGACAGATAGATAGATAGATAGATAGATAGATAGATAGATAGATAGATAGATAGATAGATAGATAGATAGATAGATAGATAGATAGATAGATAGATAGATAGATAGATAGATAGATAGATAGATAGATAGATAGATTGCAGAGTGGCAGTAGGCACTCTGTAGTTATAGGTAAAATTCCCAGGTATAGGAATTCCTTAGATGTTTGCTTGCAAATAACTTTGCCCCTGTTTGACGAATCTCCACAAAATTTTCCAGACTTATTGCTTTTTTTCAAATTGGCAGAGGATGAAAAGTTTCACTGTCATTGGTCAAGGGTTTGCAAAATAAAAGGGAGTCCCAAAATGCATTGGGGCAACAAAGAATTTTTCCATTGACTTTGTACTCAAGCATAGTGGTCAGATGCCCAGTAGTTTTTACCTTATAAGGCATTTAAACTTAGTGATATCTGTTGTCACTGTAGTTTCACAAAATGTCACGGTATTTTGTGAAACTACAGCAGTGCATAGTGATGACAAGGCAATAGGTGATTGGCTAATGACTGCCTTTACAAGATAAAGGCAGCCATGTTGTTTTATGGCCACTTTCCCTGTTTTATGGGTTAGGGCCTTAGATATAGGTAAGTATTAGGTTTGATAATTTTCCCCTACCTATTACCACTTAATTAAAGCAGTTATAGGCAGTACAAATTATTTCAAAGTTTCTATATATTTAAAAAAATATATATATACGGAATACCCCAGTACTTCCTAGTAAATATCACCGTACTTTAAAAAAAATCTTTTACAAATAAATATGTAAAGAAATTGAAAATACACTGTACTACACTATGGAGGTCATTAGGATGGCGGACGGACTTGAGTCCGTCCGCCATCCTGTGGTAAACCGGGACCGTCCGCAATACATGTGGCGCACCCGCATACCAAATCAGGATGTGACCGCCACCATGGCGGTCGCATTTTGGTATTTAACATTGCGGAGGATGCTGCTCGCAGCAGCACCCGCCTCGAAGCGAAAAAGCCATGTTGTGCATTTCACTGCACTACTTGGCGAGCACCACACGGTGCCTGCCACTTGGTGCAGTGAAATGTAGTGGGGTACCATGGGTACCCCGTGCACCCACACCTCCCCCCAACACAAGGTGGTCTTGCAACGGGCCCCCGGAGGCATTCTCCACCAGCCTTTCCATGGCGGCAGCGCCGCCATGGAAATGCCGGTTTTAGCCATCATCATAATTTGGTGGACGGTGCCTGCTAGGCACCGCCACCATTTTATGGTCCCTCGACCGTCCGCCAGGCAATCTGAATGATTGCTTATGGCGGACGGTCTTTCCGTCCGCCGCGGTCAGGAAACGATTCCCACCCCCATCCTAATTGGGCGTTGGGAATATCGCGGTCCGATGGCGGAAGGACCGCCACTGCATGGCTGGAGGTGGCGGTCCTTCCGCCATCCTAATGAGCCCCTATATTTGACAAATATAGTATACTACAGTGCATTTTTAATTTTTACAATATTTAATTCTTTACAAGAAAGTCTGTAGAGTACTGCAGTAATATCTATAAATTACTGTGCTACATAATTTTTTTTTAAAGCTGTTCTCCTTAAAGTGGTGTCAAAATACATATAAAAGTTTAAATACATTTCTTTTCCTATTACCACTTTAATAAAGTGGTAATAGGTAGAGAACAACAATAAAACCTACTACTTACCTATATCTAAGGCCCTAAACCAGAATGCAGCAAAAGTGTACTGAAAACTACTTGACTGCCTTTTACATTTTGCAAAGACAACCATCAGCCAATGAGATACTGCCTTCTCATTGGCATATACCATGGTATATTGTGAAGTTACTGTGGTATACCACAGCACAAGGTATAACTATGTATTATAACACATATAACTATCACAATACTTACTCTAGTTGCACCTACTACCAAACATTGACATTTACACCTTATAATATATATTCCTGCCAGATTACATCTACATCCGTTCACTCATTTTGATGCTAAGTGTGTTTCAAGTATCACACTCTACTCTATGCCACTCCACTCCACTCCACGCCACTCTACACTACACTACTATACGCAATTACAGTCTACGGCACTCCACTCAATGTCACTCCACTATACTCCGCTCCACTCTAAGCAAATCCACTGTATGCCACTCCACTATACTCCGCTCCACTCTAAGCGAATCCACTGTACGCCACTCCACTCTATCCCACTTCACTCTAAACACCTCCACTCTATACAACTCCACTGTACACTATTACCCTCTCTCCACTCAATTCTATCAATGAATCACTCAGGATTTGTAGAGCGTGGCTTCATCACCCGAAAGGGTCTCTAGACGCTGGGAGAACATGCTGCCTGTTCTCCTATTGGTTGAACATCTAGGTCTTGAGGTCCTTCCCGAACTGCTGGAGCGATGGTGAGGCTCTGAGGTGCACGGGGAGGTTGTTCCAAGTCTTAGCTGCCAGGTGGGAGAAGGAGCGGCCTCCACTGTTCGTCCAGCGGATGCATCGAGTGGCTACTAGGGAGAGGGATTTGGAGCGGAGTTTCCTGGTAGGTTGGTGGAAATTCATTTGATTGTTGAGGTATGCAGGTCCTTTGTTGTGTAGTGCCTTGTAAGCGTGGGTGAGCAGCTTGAACTGGCATCTCGTCATGACTGGTAGCCACTACAACACTACAGTTTAAGCCACTCCACTATTCGGCCATCCACTCTATGCCACTCCCCTCTACGCACTATATGCAACTCCCCTGTACAACACTACCCTTTACACTATTCCACTTTATGCCTCTCCTGTGTACCCACTCCACTGTGCACTATTCCACGGAACTCCAATCCACTCTATGACACTCCACTGTACGCTATTACACTGTACACCAATCCACTGTATGCCACTCTACTGTACATAGTCTTGTCGCCTCACTTGTCACACTACATTAACTATAACTCACTACTTCTCCAAGCACTAGTTATACCATTGCATATTACATCACTTGTACATGTGAAATCACAGCATTCATAACAACTCATCACATTTTAAATAACTTAATTTCTGAGAACACAGAGCATGGTAGACTGGTGAGTTATCGTTAATGTAGTGTGGCGAGTGATGCGACAAGACTGTGTAAGGAGGTGCGTAACATATTATATTGAAGGTGGTGCATACATTACAAATCTAAGTTGTAAATGGTGGTGCATAAATTCTGAATTTAGGTTATAACTTTAGAATTTCCAATGCTTTTATAGTTTAAGGCTGGTTTGTATAGACAGAATAAATGTCTATGTCAATGTTTATGTGGGGATACTTGTAGAGCGCACTGCTACTCCTCCTGGCACTGAAGCTGAGAGCTAGAAGCAAGGAAGAAAAGGTTAGGGACAGGAGAAAAGCCAGGTTTTCAGTTTTTTACTGAACAGGGGTATGGATTCAATGTTTCTCAAATGAAGGGGCATTTTGTTCCAGTGGAAGGGTCCAAGGTAGGAGAGAGCCTTACCTCCTGACCTAGTCTTTTTAAAACGGGGAATATTAGCTAGCAGTAGATTAGAGGAGCGAAGATTTCTACGTGGGGTATAGAAAGAAATCCTGCGTTTAAGGTAGGCTGGTCCTGCCACGTATAGGGCTTTATGTGTGGCGAGCAGAGTTTTAAAGATTATTCTTTTCCTTACAGAGAGCCAATGAAGGCTCCTCAGAAGGTGGGACACATGCGCTTTTCGAGGGAGCTCAAAGATGGTACGGGCTGCTGCATTCTGGACAAGCTGAAGTCTGTCCAGCAAAAAGCTAGGCATGCCTAGCTAGAGTCCGTTTCCGTAATCCAGCCTGGATATGATCAGGGCTTGAATTACCTGTTGTCTGGTAGCTCTGGACAGAAAAAACAAGAACTTCCGCAGAAGACGCAGCAGAGCAAAACAAGTGCCTAATACTGCATTAACTTGAGCGCGTAAAAGCAGCTGGTTATCCAGTTTAAACCCCAGATTTTTCACCAATAGGTTATTCACCGCAGGGGCGGGAACATCCATAGGCCAGAAGACCTGCAGAGGGGTCTCAGCATCCTTGCCAAAAAAGAGTAGTTCAGTTTTTCCCGCATTACATTTCAATTGGTTCATGGCCAGCCAACCGAAGACAGCTAGGAGGCAAGAGCTGATTAACGTACCCGGGTAGGGCTCGTTTTCCTTCCATGTGAACAATAGCTGTGTGTCGTCTGCATAGGACACAATCTTAGCCCCCAATGATTCGACCATAGCAGCTAATGGTGTGAGGTAGATGTTAAACAGGGTCGGACTCAAGGCCGAACCCTGTGGGACCCCCACCTTCAATGAGCGAGAAGAAGCTGAGTAGGGATGACACCAGACCTCCTGCCCCCTCCCTTCTAAAAAGGATGCCAGCCATTTCCATGTCAAACCCCTGATGCCAACCTCGTGGAGCCGAGTCAGAAGCATTTGGTGCGACACCGTATCGAAGGCGGCCCATAGATCTAACAAGATCAGCAACGCCCTCTCGCCTGCCTCCTCACTCAACCGGATGGAATCAACCACTTCTAATAGAGCAGTTTCGATGCTATGATTAGGGCGAAAGCCCGACTGACTAGGGTGAAGTAGGCAGTTCTTTTCCAGAAAAGATGATAGCTGCTGGTTCACATGTTTCTCCAGGAGCTTCGAGAAGGCCGGGGGCAGGGAGATCGGCCTATAATTGGCAGGATCAGAGGGATTAGCCAGGGCCTTTTTTATCAGTGGGATGACCATAGCCTGTTTCCATTTAGTGGAGACTGTGGCAGAGGGAGGTATTCAATAGCTGGTTCATGTGAGGATTGATTGCCCCCGCTCCTAGTACCAAAATAGATGTGGGGCGGGGTCCAATGGAGAGCCGGATTTAAGGCATTTTAGGGCCTTTAAAGAGTCCTCCAGGGAGATGGGGTCGAAGGAGTTCAGGGAACATACTTCCATGTCGTTGAGAATATCTTGGGTATTGGCCCCCTCTAAGGCCGGCCCTAGTATACCATAATCCACCACGGGAGGAGGGAGGCTGGCCTGGATAGACACAATTTTTTCTTGGAAAAATGAGGCAAGCGTCTCACACCATTCCTCAGAGGGTGGTTTCATAATGGAACTGGCATCCGGCACGGAAAAGGACTTCACAATTTTGAAGATTTCTCTAGAGTGGTTGCCAGCCTTTTGGATTCTGGCCTCGAAATAGTTTTTTTTAGCTATTTTAATTTCTTTATAGTAATTCCCTAGTTCTGCTTTATAGCCTGCTTTGGCTTCTGGACAGTAATTTACCCTCCATAGCCTCTCTTTACGTTTTCAGGCTAGTTTCAATTTTTTTAAGGAGGGGTGAACCAAGGACTAGGCACTTTTGATCGAAGCTGTTTGGTGCCGCTTTCCGGAGCCAGAGAGTGACAAGCAGACTTAATCCAGTCCTCAACCAGACCTACATCAACGCTTATCTTGCCAGTCAAGGAAGGACTTGTGGCTTCAAGCTTATTAGTCAGAGAGTCAGATTTGATTTTGCCGAGAGCACTGACCATACGGAGGGAGTTGCTCCCTTTCGATGGGATGTTACTAAATTTTGGCCATTTGAACCTAAGGAGAAAATGATCGGACCAGACCAAAGGCACGGGAGAATCAACATCAAGGGGAACTGACGTGAATATTTGGTCCAGCGTATGTCCGGCCAAGTGAGTCGGGGCACTAGTGGAAGGCATAAGGCCCATGGCCATGCAGCTCTCCATCAGAGTGTGGCTCTCCTTTAACTGATCACAGTCCATGTGCAGATTAAAACCCCCCAGCAGGACACAGTGACCGTATCTCAGAGCCAGAGGAGATACCATTTCACAAAGAGCCAAAACGAATCCTGCAGATGTGCCCGGGGGTCTATATATAAGGCCTCCGGACATTGATTGTTTGGGAGAAAAAGCTAACGTAAATCCCAGTATCTCTGCCATCTCCAGGTTCACCTTGGGCAGCTGGGTCAGGGTATAACAGTCTTTAAAAATAATAGCTGTCCCACAACCTCTGCCCCCATTTCTATCCTTCCGTACAATTTTATAGCCCTCAGGGATAGCTGTCCAAATATCAGGTTCCGACGAGTCCGTAAGCCAGGTCTCTGTTACAAACAAAGCATCAAGGTCTTCCTCCCCAAGGAAGACCTTGATGCTAAATAAAGTGTTCCTAACTATAAGTTAGTTTTAACGTTAGTCATTGAAATTATATATATATATATATTCACTGAAAAAACCATAGGTTTCAGACACGTTATAGTTAGAAATTAGCATTTAAAAAACCTTTGAAATTCACTGAAAAAACCATAGGTTTCAGGCACGTTATAGTTAGAAATTAGCATTTAAAAAACCTTAGAAATTCACTGAAAAACCATAAGGTTTTAGGGACAGTTATAGTTAGTTGGACATTGCACTCGTACAAAACCCGTGAAATTCCCCCGTTATAGTTAGTTCAGGTAACTATAACTCGCGCCCCGCAATGCACTGCTGATGACATCACATATTACATCACTCATGACATGGTCAGTGACATCACTGATGACATCACTGATGACATCTCAAATGACATCACTGATGACATCACTGATGACATCATCCAGTGACTGTGTGTTTCTGTAAAGTTTAAATATGTTTAATATATATAGGGAAAGGCGTATTGAAGAATGAGTGGGTGTGTAAGCGCCTGAATGGATGATTTAGTAGGTGCGTGACTGAGTCTATAAGTGAGTGATTAAACGTATCTTACTGGATGCATGGGTGAGTGACTAAACTGTGTGAATGTCTGCATCCGTCTGTCTGTTGTTGTGTAAGCAACTGCATGGGTTTCTGACTAGCTAAATGAGTGTCTATATGGGTTATGGATTGGTTCTCTGAGTATCTGTATGGGTGCCTCAGTGTTTGTGTGGGTGGGGTGTGTGTGACTCTGTGCATAGATGTGTGAGTGGGTGATTCACTGGGTGCATGGTTTCAAGAGTGCGTCTGTGATGGACTGTATGGGTGGGTGAGTGTGTGTATGGGTGTGTTAGTGATTGAATGTATATCTCAGTGGTACATGTGTGAGTAACTACATATGTGAAAGGCAGTATATATGTGTGTTGGAGTATATAAATGGCTATAAGTGAGAGTGTGTGATTGTGAGAGTGGCTATATGGATGAGTGTGTGCTTGCATCAGTGATTGCATAGGAGCGTAAGAATGTGCTAGTATTTTTATGAGTAAGTGAGCTGGTGTGTATAACTGTATAGGTGAGTAAATTGGAGTGTGATTAATTATTTGCATGACTGACTAGGTGTGTGAGTACCTCTATGGATGAGTTGCGTTGTGTGAGTGTTTATATAGGTGTATGAGTGCATATGATAGTCCTGTACTGAGTGACTGTAAGTATGAGTGACTGTACGGGTGAGTGAGTAGATGTGTGTGTGTAGACCTAAGAATCAGTGAGTGGGTATGTACTTATTGGTATTGGAGTGTGTATGGTTTTGAGAATGGCAGTCTGTAATGTAGAGTGGGTGTATCAAAACTTATATTAGGGTGTGAGAAGATGCATTAAATTCTCACATGGATGATGTCATCAGTGATGTCATCAGTGATGTCATTTGAGATGTCATCAGTGATGTCATCAGTGATGTCACTGACCATGTCATGAGTGATGTAATATGTGACGTCATCAGCAGTGCATTGCGGGGGCGCGAGTTATAGTTACCTGAACTAACTATAACGGGGGAATTTCACGGGTTTTGTACGAGTGCAATGTCCAACTAACTATAACTGTCCCTAAAACCTTATGGTTTTTTCAGTGAATTTCTAAGGTTTTTTAAATGCTAATTTCTAACTATAACGTGCCTGAAACCTATGGTTTTTTCAGTGAATTTCAAAGGTTTTTTAAATGCTAATTTCTAACTATAACGTGTCTGAAACCTATGGTTTTTTCAGTGAATTTCAAAGGTTTTTAAATGCTAATTCCTACCTATAACATGCCTGAAACCTACGGTTTTTTCAGTGAATTTCAAAGGTTTTGTAAATGACAATTTTTAAATGTATTAATTGTTATATTTATTTTTTTCATACTGATTTACTACATTTTTAGAAACAATTTTTTTTTACATATTTTATTTTTTAAATTACATTGTAATTACATTATACATTACAAAAAATACTTTCTCAGAATGAATTACTTTAGTTTAAATACTTTGCACATAGGCAATAGACTTTTAAGTACAGTAGTTACAGTTGTTGCAATGGGCAACACATTTTCAAACACAATGCAACATTCAGCTCAATGTGAATTTCTAGTTAAATGCAATTAGTTACTTTATGGATTACTTTTCTAACCACAGGACTGGATCCTAGATTCAGTCCTGGGACATCTCCTGTAAACAGTTGAGTAAAAGCATTTTGGTTACAGTAGTGATTTTTAAGGAATATTATTGTATTTTAAAAGTTGACACTTAGAAACTTTTTCTCATAGAATCACCAATGTTATCCTATGGAAGGAAATTCACTTAGCAGGTAAAAACTGTTATCTTTACTTTTTCTTACTCAGTGTTGGATCCTGGATCCAGCACTGGTGCATCTCCTGTAAACAGTTGAAAGAATGCGTTTAAGTCATACAGGCGATTTTTAAGGAATATTTGTAGTTTGTGAAAATCGACACTTTGAAACTTTTCTGCTGAAAACCAGACAATGGATTCCTATGGAAGAAAATATAAGTTACTGGTAAGTACGGTTAAAATTACTTTTCAGGGTCAGTGCTGGGCTAAAAGATGCAGCACTGAGGTCTCTCCTGATAACAGGTGAGTAAATCGGAATTCGTATTTCGGCTGATTTTAGAGGAATATTTGTATGTTTCAAAAATCAACACAGAAACTTTTTCAGCAAAAAGCAGGCAATGATATCCTATGGAAGGAAATTCAAGTTACTGGTAAGTACGGTTAAAATTACTTTTGAGGATCAGTACTGGGCTGAAAGATGCAGCACTGAGGTCTCTCCTGATAACAGGTGAGTAAATCGGAATTCGTATTTCGGCTGATTTTAGAGGAATATTTTAAAGTTCCAAAACTCCACACTTAGAAGAATTTCCAAGTGAAACCAGTCAATGTTAGCCTATGGAAGGAAATTCAAGTTACTGGTAAGTACGGTTAAAATTACTTTTCAGGACCAGTACTGGGCTGAAAGATACAGCACTGAGGTCTCTCCTGATAACAGGTGAGTAAATCGGAATTCGTATTTCGGCTGATTTTAGAGGAATATTTTAAAGTTCCAAAACTCCACACTTAGAAGAATTTCCAAGTGAAACCAGTCAATGTTAGCCTATGGAAGGAAATTCAAGTTACTGGTAAGTACGGTTAAAATTACTTTTCAGGACCAGTACTGGGCTGAAAGATACAGCACTGAGGTCTCTCCTGATAACAGGTGAGTAAATCGGAATTCGTATTTCGGCTGATTTTAGAGGAATATTTGTATGTTTCAAAAATCAACACTTAGAAACTTTTTCAGCAAAAAGCAGGCAATGATATCCTATGGAAGGAAATTCAAGTTACTGGTAAGTACGGTTAAAATTACTTTTGAAGATTAGTACTGGGCTGAAAGATGCAGCACTGAGGTCTCTCCTGATAACAGGTGAGTAAATCAGAATTCGTAGTTCGGCAGATTTTAGAGGAATATTTGCACAATGGTGAAGGGAGGGGGCGGGGCCTGAGGTGACATCTGTGCAAACGTGCCCCGTGGCGCGTTTTAAGTTGGGGGATTAAGTCCCCTTGAATCATGAGGGTCCCTAGGGGCCAACTAGCCCACCAGGAACCTCCAGTATGGGCCAGGGGGCTGCATTGCAGAGACGTGTAGAGAGGCCACACCCCTTTTTACACCTCTCTGCAACGCAGCTCTGTGGCGCTTTCTGGATGTACCTGTTGGGCTAGCTGGCCCCAGGGACCCTCAGGATTGAAGGGGATTTAATTCCCCATCTTAAAACACGCCATGGGGCCTGTTTGCACACATGTCACCTCAGGCTCCGCCCTCCCTTCACCACTGTGCAAACGCGCCCGTGGCGCGTTTTAAATCGGGATTAACTCCCCTTGAATCCTGAGGGTCCCTGGGGTGCAACTAGCCCACCAGCTACCTCCATTAAGCGCCACAGAGCTGCGTTGCAGAGAGGTGTAAAAGGGCGTGGCCTCTGTACACCTCTCTGCAAGGCAGCCCCTGGCGCATACTGGAGGTTCCTGGTGGGCTAGTTGGCCCCAGGGACCCCCAGTATTCAAGGGGAATTACTTCCCCTTCTTAAAACGCGCCAGGGGGCGTGTTTGCAGAGTACTGCAGGGAGGGGGGCGGGGCCTCCAGCACGATGCCTTTTTTAAAAAAATTTTTATGGGAGTGGGGCTGCGTGGCCCCCCTTCCCTCGGCCACTTTTGGCCCCGGGGACCCCATCCCCCGGGGCCTGGGCATTTTTTTTTTGTTTTATTTTTAAAAAAAAAACGGGAAGGGGGCCGCGTGGCCCCCTTCCCTGGGCCTCTATTGGCCCCGGGGACCCCATCCCCGGGGCATGCCCTCTTTTTAAATAAAAAATATGGAGGGGGCTGCGTGGCCCCCCTCCTCAGGCCATTTAAGGCCCCGGGGACCCCATCCCCGGGGCCGGCCTTGCCCTTATTTTTTTATTTTTTTATTTTTTTTGATTTGGGGAGGGGGCTGCGTGGCCCCCTCCCGGGCCACTTATGGCCCAGGGGACCCCATCCCCCGGGGCCTGGCCTCTGGTTGGGGACTGTGGGGGTCCCCAAACCCCCACAGTCCCGCCGGCTCCCCGTGTCCTAGGGAGCCGGCATTCCTTTTCCACATGGGGAGCAGCTAACATGCTGCTCCCCGTGTGGAAAGCAATTGGTTTGCATTTTGAAAGAGAGAGCAGGTTTCCTGCTCTCTCTTTCAAAATGCAAACCAAGTTTGCTATGACAGGACGGGAGCCGCGAGGCTCTCGTCCTGTCATAGCAAACTACAGTGTCCCGGGGGTAGGCACCCCGGGACACTGCAGGAGCCGGCCCTGGGGTGTGGCGGTCCCCAGGGCCATCAAGGGCTCCGGGAGGGGGGCCGCGCGGCCCCCCTCCCTACATTTTGAAAGCCTTGGGGAGGTGGTGGTCCCCGGGGCTTGGGGGTCCAAAACGGACCCCCATTTTCAATTTTCTTAGTGCCCCGGGGAGGTGGTGGTCCCCGGGGCATGTGGGGCTGGAGCCCCCCACACAGGTTTAAAAAAAAAAAGCCCCGGGGAGGTGGCGGTCTCGGGGGCTGCGGGAGGGCTCAGAGCCCTCCCGCACCATTAATGATAAAGCCCCGGGGGTGGCGGTCCCCGGGGCTTGGGGGCCCTTAGAGGCCCCCCATACATAAAATAAACCCCCCAGCATGCCCCCGGGACTTGGCCCACCCGGGGCAAATTAACATCAAAGCGCGGGAGACCGTGCTTCGATTTTTTTTTTTTTCCGGCAGGATCCGCGCTCCCTGAGCGCATCCTGCCGATTTTTTTTTGTTAAAAATGCTTTTTTTTGCCCAGGGGGTCCTTGTGGGACCCCCTGAGCAGGCCTAGGGGGTTAGGGTGTTTCTACCCTGCCCCCTTTGTGCGTTTTATGCACTTGTTTCTTTTTTTTTTCTCGGCGGATCCGCGCACCCTAAGCGCATCCCGCCGATTTAAAAAAAAAATATGCTTTTTTCTGCCCAGGTGGTCCTTGTGGGACCCCCTGAGCAGACCTAGGGGGTCAGGCTGTTTCTACCCTGCCCCCTTTTTGCGCTTTGCGCACTTGTTTCTGTCCCTGGTTCTACCGAGGGACAAAATGGCTGCCAACACTTCCTGAATCGGAATGTTGACAGCCAGCTGACAGCCAATTAGCATGCAGCTCGTGATCGGGAGGGTACGCGGATCCGACGCGCCCATAGATATATATGTGATTTTAATTGTGAATTTCTCAGGAACTACTGAACGGATTTACACCATTTTAGCAAAAGGCACCAGTCTGAACCAAGGGCTACCTCTTTGCCAAATTTAGGGTAATTCCGTTCAGCAGTTCGGGCTGTAGCTGCGACTAAAGGTTCCTATGGAAAAATGAATGGGGAAAACGCGTTTTGGGACCCCCCTTTTTCTCGGCCCCCGCTTGACGTATCACCCCGAGACTTTCAGGGTAGGAGCGGACCGGAGCGCCCCAACAAGTTGGAAGCTTTCGCGAAGATTCATCAACCGGCGCCAACGTTATTGCAAATAGAATGTCGCGGATTTCCTATGGATAATAGGTCCTAACTATAACTATCTACTGGCGACCGCCAGTAGATATATATATATATATATATATATATATATATATATATATATATATATATATATATATATATATATATATATATATATCCAGAAAGCTGCTTCTCGCCTCCCGCAGGTATCTCTTCAGCAAAGCAGACACGGACCCATGATTGCGTGCTTTAAAGTTGTGGTTTAATGTCGGCCATTACGCGTTTCAGTCCAGAACGGACCTTGATCACATGACAACGCTGTTGAAAGTCAAAGACCATTTAAAGTGCTACCTTCTGACACGTGATTGATGATGTGCAATAGAACTAAAAGAGACATTTCTTACATTCAATACATGGGTCGAGTCAGCACTTTCAATAAACCAAAGCAGGGAAACCTTTACCACCTGTCTTTGTTAATAACATGTCTTAAATACGTTTAAAATCAAAAGGAATAGTCACAATTGATAATATTGTATAAATAGCCTATAGAAACGTTCAAATAAATAACCAAAAAATTAATAATTATATTAGTTGAACCATACGTAAAATGTAAAAATACATATCAAATTTTTTTTTTTAAATGTTTCTAAAAAAACGGCTTTTTCAATAAACGATATATAAAATAGTGTTATTATATAAAAGATTATAGGATCAATCCTTGATTCGACATATACTGGGATATTTGCATCAATGCACTGTATTGTACCTTAGAATGTAACTGGACACCATGATTCTCCGTTCTATATAAAATCTATGTAAAGTGCTATGTGCTGCCTAAAGTGATTGACACAATTCCGCAATCATCTTACTCATTTGGATTTCAACGAATAAAAGATTTCAGTGCTAAACAATATAGTGCATCTAAGAGTAGCTAGTTAAAAAACCATTATGTTTACTGGTTCAGGTGAATTGGCAGCTTCCTATTTAGGTCACTAATGTGATTTCCATAATGGTACTATTCTATTTATAAAAAAAACATTTTTAAATAGAATAAATATAGAAAAACCGAGGGAAATTAATAAAACTATACAGATCTGTAAAAAATGTGCTATAGTTTTTGTTTCTCTTTTATCTCTTTGTTTCTTTTTTTCTCTCTTTTCCCTCTTTTTTTGACCTCTGGAAAAGGGCGCACAGTGGTTAGGGATGGGCAGGGCATGTTCTATAAGCAAGTATATAAATCCTCTGTATTATTTAATCCTCCTGGGGACTTACTGTCCATATTGAGAATATATCGCGTCTCTAGTTTTCTGAGCTGGTAGTCCCTGTCGCCGCCTCTTTTAGTTTTAGGTATGGAATCAATTACAAAATACGAGAAGTCTTTTAAGTTGTTATTGTGGACTTCTCGAAAGTGTCTGGCGACAGGGTAAGTAGGGTCACAGTTGTTAATGGCCCTTATATGTTGCAAAATTCTTTTGCTCACCGGTAGCTTAGTGCTACCAACATATCTGAGTTGACATGTGCATTCCAGCACGTAAATTGCGTATTCCGTTTTACAATGGAGGGGTTTGTTAATTTTTACCTCTTTGTCACAAAAAGCGGTGGAATAGCTTTTTCTGTTCACGCCATACTGGCATGCCTTACATGTTTTACATTTTGTGAATCCATTGGGAACATTCAACCAATTAGAATATATATATATATATATTCGAACAGTTATTTGGCTCTCCCCACTTCCCAGCCGGCGAAGAGAGAGTCACGAACTCCAGTTTAGTGTGGCAGATTTTAGGTCTTTATTATTATAGCCAAATGACGCGTTTCGGACAGCAAGGTGTCCTTGTTAACACATATATATATATATCTCACAAAAAAACTAAAGGTTGCAGGGACATTATATTTAGGTCCAGAATTTACTTGCACAAATCCATAGAAATTCAGCAGTTATATTTACCTGAGCATATACATATATATATATATATATATATATATATATATATATATATATATATATATATATATATATATATATATATATATATATATATATATATATATATATATATTATATCCACATTAATCCTTTCAGATTATAGAAACCGCACTCACAAAGTGTAGTCTTTTCCAATTAATTTATTTTCCACAAAGTATCCAGTTAGAGGAACAACCGACGCGTTTCGTAAACACAGTTTACTTGATCACGGTTAACATGTTACTTTTGAATCCTCCAATTAATACACTTTTCCAACAACATGTGATCTCTGACATCATCATTTTCGATCAAACCCTCCATGTTGAATTGTGGGATATGTAGTCAATTGTTTAAACTAAAAGTGAGAACATTTATAATTACCCATATTTTTTTTTAAAATACCTAAAAATCACCCTATTTGTGTACATTACTTCAGCTGATCTTACAAAATTATTCTACGTTTTTTATATATATATATTTTTTTATATAATTTCTTCAGTGCCTTTACATACATTTTTATATATATATAATATACAAAAAGAGTTGCCTCTAGGAGGGATGCATACCCAGGTGGAAATTACGCCAAAGCAAGGGCACACGCCATGAACAAAGTCCGTTTCTGGTTTCCTGCCAGACGCGTTTCGGGACAACGCCCTCTTCAGTGGCAGACCATATGGCGTGATGGCGTGCGGCAACCACCAGTAAATCCCCGTAATAATTATGCTTAGGTGAACCACCTGAAGCAATGCTTCCTGGGACTGGTGGTTCAGTAAAACCCAAGTGGGTCGCCGCCGGCACTCACATTAAAAAATGTCTTTAAAAGGATTGCCAATGTTCGCGCCGGCACCCACATACACATACATATATATATCCATGCTTATGGTAAAATGTTATGAATGTTAAATATTATAAATATATTGTTAACAAGAACTACTCATGGAATAATATTATCTATATTCGATATATGTAAACAATTTTGAATGAATTATGTCCTGAAGCCTAATGATCAAAATTATAACTAATAAAGTACAGTGTGCTAACAAAGTGCAAACAGTGCACTAAAGTGCTCAAATACAGAAGCCTTATAGCAGCATCACTCATTAATCATTCACATTATAGCAAAAATGCATTTGTCCCTCCACTTTTTGTTGATAAAGTACTCATTCTGTTGTAAGATGGCATATACCAGTTTGGACACAAATATACATTATTTATTCTCAATCTGATTAATTTTGATAGTAACCCTATGATTTATCTAACTACCCGTGCTTGGTTTAAAATGCTAATGCATGAATAAAATAGATAAAGTGACTCGTGCCTGATGACATCATAAAAAACCTTAAGCTGTGAACTTTCTTCTGAATTCCTATGGCACAATTAGACACAATACATTATTGGGATGGACTATAGTAAAGCCTGATTCAGTTTCTGCCATGAAATATCTAGTTTATTCCCCCAAGGTTATGATCATAAAAAATTATGTAGATCCTCACTCATGTTGAGCCCATTAGGTATCTTCGAATCCAGCTCTAGAATAAATTTAGATTCCAGTTGTCTTAATAACTTTTCCCTGTTGCACCTTCTTCTTAAAACTGGAACTGCCCCTGGCACAAAATATTTGAGATTGTTCAAATTGTTATTGTGGACCAATTTAAAGTGTTGTGCAACAAGGTAGGATGGATCGGAGTTTACTATGGCCCTGAGGTGCTGTAATATTCTGCTGTATACCTGTAGCTTTGTGCTTCCCACGTATTTTAAACCGCACAGGCACTCAAGCACGTAAACAGCATACTCAGTTCTGCATGCATAGTGACCCCTGATATTGACTGGTTTCTCCGTGAATGCTGGTTTATAACTGATCATATTGACACCAAATTTACATGCTCGACATGAGCTACATTTAAAAAAATCCGTTTTTGGGGGACAGCTAATTCAGGCTGGAACCTAATTCAGGGCTGCTGCTACCCAAAGAATTTTGCATAGATGGTGCTCGTCTGAAAGTCAGTGTGGGTTTGTCGGGGAGGACTTGACCCAATGTGATATCTGTCAGAACAATGGGCCATTGTTTATTGATAATTGATCTTATTTGTCTCTCCTGTTTGCATAGATATATGTGTGTGTGAGTGTTTATATATGTATATATGTCTCTCTATATATATATTATCTACTGGCGGTTGCCAGTAGATAGTTATAGTTAGGACCTATTTTCCATAGGAAATCCGCAACATTCTATTTGAAATAACTCTTGCGTCGGTTGACGAATCTTCGCGAAATTTCAATCTTTATGGCCCGCTCCGGTCCGCTCCTACCCTGAAAGTTTCGGGGTGATTCATCAAGCGGGGGCCGAGAAAAAAGGGGGGTCCCAAAACGTGTTTTCCCCATTCATTTTCCCATAGGAAACTTTAGCCACAGCTACAGCCCGAACTGCTGAACGGAATTACACCAAATTTGGCAAAGAGGTAGTTCTTGGTTCAGAAAGAACCCTTTTTGTTAAATGGTGTAAATCGGTTCAGTAGTTGCTGAGAAAATCAAAAGTAAAATCACATATATATCTATGGCCGCGTAGGGTCCGCGTACCCTCCCGATCACGAGCTGCATGCTAATTGGCTGTCAACACTCCAAATCAGGAAGTGTTGGCAGCCATTTTGTCCCTCGGTAGAACCGAGGCAGAGAAACAAGTGCGCAAAACGCACAAAGGGGGCAGGGTAGAAACACCCTGACCCCCTAGGTCTGCTCAGGGGTCCCACAAGGACCCCGTGGGCAGAAAAAGCATTTTCTTTTTTTAAATCGGCGGGATGCGCTTAGGGTGCGCGGATCCCGCCGATAAAAAAAAAACATCGCAAGTGCGCAAACGCACAAAGGGGGCAGGGTAGAAACACCCTGACCCCCTAGCTCTGCTCAGGAAGTCCCACAAGGACCCCCTGGGCAAAAAAAAGCATTTAAAAAAAAAAAAAAAACGTCGGGATGTGCTTAGGGTGTGCGGATCCGCCGATAAAAAAAAAAAATTCGCAAGTGCGCAAACGCACAAAGGGGGCAGGGTAGAAACACCCTGACCCCCTACGTCTGCTCAGGGGGTCCCACAAGGAGCCCCTGGGCAGAAAAAAGCATTTTTAAAAAAAAAAAATCGGCGGGATGCGCTTAGGGTGCGCGGATCTTGCCGTAAAAAAAAAAATCGAAGCGATGCTATTTTGCCCCCGTGTGGGCCAAGTCCCGGGGGCATGCGGGCGGTGGGTTTACAGTTAATGGGGGGCCTCTAAGGCCCCCCACCCCCGGGGCTTTCTAATAAAAATGGTGCGGGAGGGCACTGTGCCCTCCCGCAGCCCCGGGACCGCCACCCCGGGGCTTCTTTTTTAAATTTTAAATACCTGTGTGGGGGACTCCAAGCCCCCACACGCCCCAGAGACCGCCACCTCCCCGGGGCACTAAAGATTTAAATATGGGGGTCCGTTACGGACCTCAGAGCCCCGGGGACCACCACCTCCCGGGGCTTTGAATAAGTTGGGAGGGGGCCACACGTCCCCTCCTGGAGCCCTTGATGGCCCTGGGGACCACCACCCCCAGGGCCGGCTCCTGCAGTGTCCCGGGGTGCCTACCCCCGGGACACTGTAGTTTGCTATGACAGGGCGGGAGCCTCGCGGCTCCCGTCCTGTCATAGCAAACTGCTTTGGATATTGGAAGAGAGAGCAGGAAACCTGCTCTCTCTTCCAATATCCAAAGCACATTGTTTTTCCACATGGGGAGCTGCATGTTAGCAACTCCCCATGTGGAAAAGCACTACCGGCTCCCGCAGGATGCGGGGAGCCGGCAGGGTCCGTGGGGGAGTTGGGGTCCCCCCACGGACCCCAAAGGATAGGGCCAGCCCCAGGGGATGGGGTCCCCAGGGCAAGTAGTGGCCTGGGAGGGGGCCACGTGGCCCCCCTCCGCAAAAATAATAAAAAATTAAAATTAAAAAAAAAGGCCGGCCCCGGGGGATGTGGTCCCCGGGGCCAATAGAGGCCTTAGGAGGGGGTCCACGCAGCCCCCCTCCTCCAAAATTATTTTTTTTAAAGTGGCCATGCCCCGGGGGATGGGGTCCCCAGGGCCGTAATAGGCCACGGGAGGGGGGCCACGCGGCCCCCTTCCCCTACAGTATTTTTTTATTTTTTTTTAAAGGAAAAAGGCCTTATACCCTGGGGAATGGGGTCCCCAGGGCCCCAAAAAGTAAAAGAAGGGGGCCACACAGCCCCCTTCAAAAAAACAAAAAGAAAGAAAAGACGCGATCGAGCGTCAGGCCCCGCCCCTCCCTTAACCACTCTGCAAACGCGCACTGTGGCGCGTTTTAAATTGGGGAAATAATTCCCATTCAATACTGGGGGTACCTGGGGGCCAACTAGCCCACCAGGTACCTCCAGTAAGCGCCACAGGGCTGGGTTGCAGAGAGGTGGTCCAGGCCACGCCCCTTTTTACACCTCTCTGCAACGCAGCTCTGTGGCGCTTACTGGAGGTACTTGGTGGGCTAGTTGGTCCCCAGGGACTCTCACGATTCAAGGGGACTTAATCCCCCAATTTAAAACACGCCACGGGGCACGTTTGCACAGTGGTGAAGGGAGGGGGCGGGGCTTCAGGTGACATGTGTGCAAACAGGCCCCGTGGCGCGCTTTAAGATGGGGATTTAAATCCCCTTCAATCCTAAGGGTCCCTGGGGGCCAACTAGCCCACCAGGTACCTCCAGTAAGTGCCACTGAGCTGCGTTGCAGAGTGTTGTAAAAAGGGGCGTGGCCTCTGAACACCTCTCTGCAACGCAGCTCTCTGGCGCATACTGGAGGTACCTGGTGGGCTAGTTGGCACCTAGGGACCCTCGGGATTGAGGAGGAATTAATTCTCCAACTTAAAACGCGCCACAGGGCGTGTTTGCAGACATGTCACCTCAGGCCCCACCCCCTTCCTTCATCATTGTGCAAATATTCCTCTAAAATCAGCTGAGCTACGAATTCCGATTTACTCACCTGTTATCAGGAGAGACCTCAGTGCTGCATCTTTGAGCCAAGTACTGATCCTGAAAAGTAATTCTAACCGTACTTACCAGTAACTTGAATTTCCTTCCATAGGCTAACATTGACTGGTTTCACTTGGAAATTCTTCAAAGTGTGGAGTTTTGGAACTTTAAAATATTCATCTAAAATCAGCTGAACTACGAATTCCGATTTACTCACGTGTTATCAGGAGAGACCTCAGTGCTGCATCTTTGAGCCCAGTACTGATCCTGAAAAGTAATTTTAACAGTACTTACCAGTAACTTGAATTTCCTTCCATAGGATATCATTGCCTGCTTTTGCTGAAAAAGTTTCTGTGTCGATTTTTGAAACATACAAATATTCCTCTAAAATCAGCAGAACTACGAATTCCGATTTACTCACCTGTTATCAGGAGAGACCTCAGTGCTGCATCTTTGAGGCCAGTACTAATCCTGAAAAGTAATTCTAACCGTACTTACCAGTAACTTGAATTTCCTTCCATAGGATATCATTGCCTGCTTTTTGCTGAAAAAGTTTGTCGATTTTTGAAACATACAAATATTCCTCTAAAATCAGCAGAACTACGAATTCCGATTTACTCACCTGTTATCAGGAGAGACCTCAGTGCTGCATCTTTGAGCCCAGTACTGATCCTGAAAAGTAATTCTAACCGTACTTACCAGTAACTTGAATTTCCTTCCATAGGATATCATTGCCTGCTTTTTGCTGAAAAAGTTTGTGTCGATTTTGAAACATACAAATATTCCTCTAAAATCAGCAGAACTACGAATTCAGATTTACTCACCTGTTATCAGGAGAGACCTCAGTGCTGCATCTTTGAGCCCAGTACTGATCCTGAAAAGTAATTTTAACCGTACTTACCAGTAACTTGAATTTCCTTCCATAGGCTAACATTGACTGGTTTCACTTGGAAATTCTTCCAAGTGTGGAGTTTTGGAACTTTATAATATTCCTCTAAAACCAGCCGAACTACGAATTCCGATTTACTCACCTGTTATCAGGAGAGACCTCAGTGCTGCATCTTTGAGCCCAGTACTAATGCTGAAAAGTAATTCTAACCGTACTTACCAGTAACTTGAATTTCCTTCCATAGGATATCATTGCCTGCTTTTTGCTGAAAAAGTTTGTCGATTTTTGAAACATACAAATATTCCTCTAAAATCAGCAGAACTACGAATTCCGATTTACTCACCTGTTATCAGGAGAGACCTCAGTGCTGCATCTTTGAGCCCAGTACTAATCCTGAAAAGTAATTCTAACCGTACTTACCAGTAACTTGAATTTCCTTCCATAGGATATCTTTGCCTGCTTTTTGCTGAAAAAGTTTGTCGATTTTTGAAACATACAAATATTCCTCTAAAATCAGCAGAACTACGAATTCCGATTTACTCACCTGTTATCAGGAGAGACCTCAGTGCTGCATCTTTGAGCCCAGTACTGATCCTGAAAAGTAATTCTAACCGTACTTACCAGTAACTTGAATTTCCTTCCATAGGATATCATTGCCTGCTTTTTGCTGAAAAAGTTTGTGTCGATTTTTGAAACATACAAATATTCCTCTAAAATCAGCAGAACTACGAATTCAGATTTACTCACCTGTTATCAGGAGAGACCTCAGTGCTGCATCTTTGAGCCCAGTACTGATCCTGAAAAGTAATTTTAACCGTACTTACCAGTAACTTGAATTTCCTTCCATAGGCTAACATTGACTGGTTTCACTTGGAAATTCTTCCAAGTGTGGAGTTTTGGAACTTTATAATATTCCTCTAAAATCAGCCGAACTACGAATTCCGATTTACTCACCTGTTATCAGGAGAGACCTCAGTGCTGCATCTTTGAGCCCAGTACTAATCCTGAAAAGTAATTCTAACCGTACTTACCAGTAACTTGAATTTCCTTCCATAGGATATCATTGCCTGCTTTTTGCTGAAAAAGTTTGTCGATTTTTGAAACATACAAATATTCCTCTAAAATCAGCAGAACTACGAATTCCGATTTACTCACCTGTTATCAGGAGAGACCTCAGTGCTGCATCTTTGAGCCCAGTACTGATCCTGAAAAGTAATTCTAACCGTACTTACCAGTAACTTGAATTTCCTTCCATAGGATATCATTGCCTGCTTTTTGCTGAAAAAGTTTGTGTCGATTTTTGAAACATACAAATATTCCTCTAAAATCAGCAGAACTACGAATTCAGATTTACTCACCTGTTATCAGGAGAGACCTCAGTGCTGCATCTTTGAGCCCAGTACTGATCCTGAAAAGTAATTTTAACCGTACTTACCAGTAACTTGAATTTCCTTCCATAGGCTAACAGTGACTGGTTTCACTTGGAAATTCTTCCAAGTGTGGAGTTTTGGAACTTTATAATATTCCTCTAAAATCAGCAGAACTACGAATTCCGATTTACTCACCTGTTATCAGGAGAGACCTCAGTGCTGCATCTTTGAGCCCAGTACTAATCCTGAAAAGTAATTCTAACCGTACTTACCAGTAACTTGAATTTCCTTCCATAGGATATCATTGCCTGCTTTTTGCTGAAAAAGTTTGTCGATTTTTGAAACATACAAATATTCCTCTAAAATCAGCAGAACTACGAATTCCGATTTACTCACCTGTTATCAGGAGAGACCTCAGTGCTGCATCTTTGAGCCCAGTACTGATCCTGAAAAGTAATTTTAACCGTACTTACCAGTAACTTGAATTTCCTTCCATAGGCTAACATTGACTGGTTTCACTTGGAAATTCTTCCAAGTGTGGAGTTTTGGAACTTTATAATATTCCTCTAAAATCAGCCGAACTACGAATTCCGATTTACTCACCTATTATCAGGAGAGACCTCAGTGCTGCATATTTGAGCCCAGTACTGATCCTGAAAAGTAATTTTAACCATACTTACCAGTAACTTGAATTTCCTTCCATAGGATATCATTGCCTGCTTTTTGCTGAAAAAGTTTGTGTCGATTTTTGAAACATACAAATATTCCTCTAAAATCAGCAGAACTACGAATTCCGATTTACTCACCTGTTATCAGGAGAGACCTCAGTGCTGCATCTTTGAGCCCAGTACTGATCCTGAAAAGTAATTTTAACCGTACTTACCAGTAACTTGAATTTCCTTCCATAGGCTAACATTGACTGGTTTCACTTGGAAATTCTTCCAAGTGTGGAGTTTTGGAACTTTATAATATTCCTCTAAAATCAGCCGAACTACGAATTCCGATTTACTCACCTGTTATCAGGAGAGACCTCAGTGCTGCATCTTTTAGCCCAGTACTGATCCTGAAAAGTCATTTTAACCGTACTTACCAGTAACTTGAATTTCCTTCCATAGGATATCATTGCCTGCTTTTTGCTGAAAAAGTTTCTGTGTCGATTTTTGAAACATACAAATATTCCTCTAAAATCAGCAGAACTACGAATTCCGATTTACTCACCTGTTATCAGGAGAGACCTCAGTGCTGCATCTTTGAGCCCAGTACTGATCCTGAAAAGTAATTTTAACCGTACTTACCAGTAACTTGAATTTCCTTCCATAGGCTAACATTGACTGGTTTCACTTGGAAATTCTTCCAAGTGTGGAGTTTTGGAACTTTATAATATTCCTCTAAAATCAGCCGAACTACGAATTCCGATTTACTCACCTGTTATCAGGAGAGACCTCAGTGCTGCATCTTTGAGCCCAGTACTAATCCTGAAAAGTAATTCTAACCGTACTTACCAGTAACTTGAATTTCCTTCCATAGGATATCATTGCCTGCTTTTTGCTGAAAAAGTTTGTCGATTTTTGAAACATACAAATATTCCTCTAAAATCAGCAGAACTACGAATTCCGATTTACTCACCTGTTATCAGGAGAGACCTCAGTGCTGCATCTTTGAGCCCAGTACTGATCCTGAAAAGTAATTCTAACCGTACTTACCAGTAACTTGAATTTCCTTCCATAGGATATCATTGCCTGCTTTTTGCTGAAAAAGTTTGTGTCGATTTTTGAAACATACAAATATTCCTCTAAAATCAGCAGAACTACGAATTCAGATTTACTCACCTGTTATCAGGAGAGACCTCAGTGCTGCATCTTTGAGCCCAGTACTGATCCTGAAAAGTAATTTTAACCGTACTTACCAGTAACTTGAATTTCCTTCCATAGGCTAACATTGACTGGTTTCACTTGGAAATTCTTCCAAGTGTGGAGTTTTGGAACTTTATAATATTCCTCTAAAATCAGCAGAACTACGAATTCCGATTTACTCACCTGTTATCAGGAGAGACCTCAGTGCTGCATCTTTGAGCCCAGTACTAATCCTGAAAAGTAATTCTAACCGTACTTACCAGTAACTTGAATTTCCTTCCATAGGATATCATTGCCTGCTTTTTGCTGAAAAAGTTTGTCGATTTTTGAAACATACAAATATTCCTCTAAAATCAGCAGAACTACGAATTCCGATTTACTCACCTGTTATCAGGAGAGACCTCAGTGCTGCATCTTTGAGCCCAGTACTGATCCTGAAAAGTAATTTTAACCGTACTTACCAGTAACTTGAATTTCCTTCCATAGGCTAACATTGACTGGTTTCACTTGGAAATTCTTCCAAGTGTGGAGTTTTGGAACTTTATAATATTCCTCTAAAATCAGCCGAACTACGAATTCCGATTTACTCACCTGTTATCAGGAGAGACCTCAGTGCTGCATCTTTGAGCCCAGTACTAATCCTGAAAAGTAATTCTAACCGTACTTACCAGTAACTTGAATTTCCTTCCATAGGATATCATTGCCTGCTTTTTGCTGAAAAAGTTTGTCGATTTTTGAAACATACAAATATTCCTCTAAAATCAGCAGAACTACGAATTCCGATTTACTCACCTGTTATCAGGAGAGACCTCAGTGCTGCATCTTTGAGCCCAGTACTGATCCTGAAAAGTAATTCTAACCGTACTTACCAGTAACTTGAATTTCCTTCCATAGGATATCATTGCCTGCTTTTTGCTGAAAAAGTTTGTGTCGATTTTTGAAACATACAAATATTCCTCTAAAATCAGCAGAACTACGAATTCAGATTTACTCACCTGTTATCAGGAGAGACCTCAGTGCTGCATCTTTGAGCCCAGTACTGATCCTGAAAAGTAATTTTAACCGTACTTACCAGTAACTTGAATTTCCTTCCATAGGCTAACATTGACTGGTTTCACTTGGAAATTCTTCCAAGTGTGGAGTTTTGGAACTTTATAATATTCCTCTAAAATCAGCAGAACTACGAATTCCGATTTACTCACCTGTTATCAGGAGAGACCTCAGTGCTGCATCTTTGAGCCCAGTACTAATCCTGAAAAGTAATTCTAACCGTACTTACCAGTAACTTGAATTTCCTTCCATAGGATATCATTGCCTGCTTTTTGCTGAAAAAGTTTGTCGATTTTTGAAACATACAAATATTCCTCTAAAATCAGCAGAACTACGAATTCCGATTTACTCACCTGTTATCAGGAGAGACCTCAGTGCTGCATCTTTGAGCCCAGTACTGATCCTGAAAAGTAATTCTAACCGTACTTACCAGTAACTTGAATTTCCTTCCATAGGATATCATTGCCTGCTTTTTGCTGAAAAAGTTTATGTCGATTTTTGAAACATACAAATATTCCTCTAAAATCAGCAGAACTACGAATTCAGATTTACTCACCTGTTATCAGGAGAGACCTCAGTGCTGCATCTTTGAGCCCAGTACTGATCCTGAAAAGTAATTTTAACCGTACTTACCAGTAACTTGAATTTCCTTCCATAGGCTAACATTGACTGGTTTCACTTGGAAATTCTTCCAAGTGTGGAGTTTTGGAACTTTATAATATTCCTCTAAAATCAGCCGAACTACGAATTCCGATTTACTCACCTATTATCAGGAGAGACCTCAGTGCTGCATATTTGAGCCCAGTACTGATCCTGAAAAGTAATTTTAACCATACTTACCAGTAACTTGAATTTCCTTCCATAGGATATCATTGCCTGCTTTTGCTGAAAAAGTTTGTGTCGATTTTTGAAACATACAAATATTCCTCTAAAATCAGCAGAACTACGAATTCCGATTTACTCACCTGTTATCAGGAGAGACCTCAGTGCTGCATCTTTGAGCCCAGTACTGATCCTGAAAAGTAATTTTAACCGTACTTACCAGTAACTTGAATTTCCTTCCATAGGCTAACATTGACTGGTTTCACTTGGAAATTCTTCCAAGTGTGGAGTTTTGGAACTTTATAATATTCCTCTAAAATCAGCCGAACTACGAATTCCGATTTACTCACCTGTTATCAGGAGAGACCTCAGTGCTGCATCTTTCAGCCCAGTACTGATCCTGAAAAGTAATTTTAACCGTACTTACCAATAACTTGAATTTCCTTCCATAGGATATCATTGCCTGCTTTTTGCTGAAAAAGTTTCTGTGTCGATTTTTGAAACATACAAATATTCCTCTAAAATCAGCAGAACTACGAATTCCGATTTACTCACCTGTTATCAGGAGAGACCTCAGTGCTGCATCTTTGAGCCCAGTACTGATCCTGAAAAGTAATTTTAACAGTACTTACCAGTAACTTGAATTTCCTTCCATAGGATATCATTGCCTGCTTTTTGCTGAAAACGTTTCTGTGTCGATTTTTGAAACATACAAATATTCCTCTAAAATCAGCAGAACTATGAATTCCGATTTACTCACCTGTTATCAGGAGAGACCTCAGTGCTGCATCTTTGAGCCCAGTACTAATCCTGAAAAGTAATTCTAACCGTACTTACCAGTAACTTGAATTTCCTTCCATAGGATATCATTGCCTGCTTTTTGCTGAAAAAGTTTGTCGATTTTTGAAACATACAAATATTCCTCTAAAATCAGCAGAACTACGAATTCCGATTTACTCACCTGTTATCAGGAGAGACCTCAGTGCTGCATCTTTGAGCCCAGTACTGATCCTGAAAAGTAATTCTAACCGTACTTACCAGTAACTTGAATTTCCTTCCATAGGATATCATTGCCTGCTTTTTGTTGAAAAAGTTTGTGTCGATTTTTGAAACATACAAATATTCCTCTAAAATCAGCAGAACTACGAATTCAGATTTACTCACCTGTTATCAGGAGAGACCTCAGTGCTGCATCTTTGAGCCCAGTACTGATCCTGAAAAGTAATTTTAACCGTACTTACCAGTAACTTGAATTTCCTTCCATAGGCTAACATTGACTGGTTTCACTTGGAAATTCTTCCAAGTGTGGAGTTTTGGAACTTTATAATATTCCTCTAAAATCAGCCGAACTACGAATTCCGATTTACTCACCTGTTATCAGGAGAGACCTCAGTGCTGCATCTTTGAGCCCAGTACTAATCCTGAAAAGTAATTCTAACCGTACTTACCAGTAACTTGAATTTCCTTCCATAGGATATCATTGCCTGCTTTTTGCTGAAAAAGTTTGTCGATTTTTGAAACATACAAATATTCCTCTAAAATCAGCAGAACTACGAATTCCGATTTACTCACCTGTTATCAGGAGAGACCTCAGCGCTGCATCTTTGAGCCCAGTACTGATCCTGAAAAGTAATTCTAACCGTACTTACCAGTAACTTGAATTTCCTTCCATAGGATATCATTGCCTGCTTTTTGCTGAAAAAGTTTGTGTCGATTTTTGAAACATACAAATATTCCTCTAAAATCAGCAGAACTACGAATTCCGATTTACTCACCTGTTATCAGGAGAGACCTCAGTGCTGCATCTTTGAGCCCAGTACTGATCCTGAAAAGTAATTTTAACCGTACTTACCAGTAACTTGAATTTCCTTCCATAGGCTAACATTGACTGGTTTCACTTGGAAATTCTTCCAAGTGTGGAGTTTTGGAACTTTATAATATTCCTCTAAAATCAGCCGAACTACGAATTCCGATTTACTCACCTGTTATCAGGAGAGACCTCAGTGCTGCATCTTTGAGCCCAGTACTAATCCTGAAAAGTAATTCTAACCGTACTTACCAGTAACTTGAATTTCCTTCCATAGGATATCATTGCCTGCTTTTTGCTGAAAAAGTTTGTCGATTTTGGAAACATACAAATATTCCTCTAAAATCAGCAGAACTACGAATTCCGATTTACTCACCTGTTATCAGGAGAGACCTCAGTGCTGCATCTTTGAGCCCAGTACTGATCCTGAAAAGTAATTCTAACCGTACTTACCAGTAACTTGAATTTCCTTCCATAGGATATCATTGCCTGCTTTTTGCTGAAAAAGTTTGTGTCGATTTTTGAAACATACAAATATTCCTCTAAAATCAGCAGAACTACGAATTCAGATTTACTCACCTGTTATCAGGAGAGACCTCAGTGCTGCATCTTTGAGCCCAGTACTGATCCTGAAAAGTAATTTTAACCGTACTTACCAGTAACTTGAATTTCCTTCCATAGGCTAACATTGACTGGTTTCACTTGGAAATTCTTCCAAGTGTGGAGTTTTGGAACTTTATAATATTCCTCTAAAATCAGCCGAACTACGAATTCCGATTTACTCACCTGTTATCAGGAGAGACCTCAGTGCTGCATCTTTGAGCCCAGTACTAATCCTGAAAAGTAATTCTAACCGTACTTACCAGTAACTTGAATTTCCTTCCATAGGATATCATTGCCTGCTTTTTGCTGAAAAAGTTTGTCGATTTTTGAAACATACAAATATTCCTCTAAAATCAGCAGAACTACGAATTCCGATTTACTCACCTGTTATCAGGAGAGACCTCAGTGCTGCATCTTTGAGCCCAGTACTGATCCTGAAAAGTAATTCTAACCGTACTTACCAGTAACTTGAATTTCCTTCCATAGGATATCATTGCCTGCTTTTTGCTGAAAAAGTTTGTGTCGATTTTTGAAAAATACAAATATTCCTCTAAAATCAGCAGAACTACGAATTCCGATTTACTCACCTGTTATCAGGAGAGACCTCAGTGCTGCATCTTTGAGCCCAGTACTGATCCTGAAAAGTAATTTTAACCGTACTTACCAGTAACTTGAATTTCCTTCCATAGGCTAACATTGACTGGTTTCACTTGGAAATTCTTCCAAGTGTGGAGTTTTGGAACTTTATAATATTCCTCTAAAATCAGCCGAACTACGAATTCCGATTTACTCACCTGTTATCAGGAGAGACCTCAGTGCTGCATCTTTGAGCCCAGTACTAATCCTGAAAAGTAATTCTAACCGTACTTACCAGTAACTTGAATTTCCTTCCATAGGATATCATTGCCTGCTTTTTGCTGAAAAAGTTTGTCGATTTTTGAAACATACAAATATTCCTCTAAAATCAGCAGAACTACGAATTCCGATTTACTCACCTGTTATCAGGAGAGACCTCAGTGCTGCATCTTTGAGCCCAGTACTGATCCTGAAAAGTAATTCTAACCGTACTTACCAGTAACTTGAATTTCCTTCCATAGGATATCATTGCCTGCTTTTTGCTGAAAAAGTTTGTGTCGATTTTTGAAACATACAAATATTCCTCTAAAATCAGCAGAACTACGAATTCAGATTTACTCACCTGTTATCAGGAGAGACCTCAGTGCTGCATCTTTGAGCCCAGTACTGATCCTGAAAAGTAATTTTAACCGTACTTACCAGTAACTTGAATTTCCTTCCATAGGCTAACATTGACTGGTTTCACTTGGAAATTCTTCCAAGTGTGGAGTTTTGGAACTTTATAATATTCCTCTAAAATCAGCAGAACTACGAATTCCGATTTACTCACCTGTTATCAGGAGAGACCTCAGTGCTGCATCTTTGAGCCCAGTACTAATCCTGAAAAGTAATTCTAACCGTACTTACCAGTAACTTGAATTTCCTTCCATAGGATATCATTGCCTGCTTTTTGCTGAAAAAGTTTGTCGATTTTGAAACATACAAATATTCCTCTAAAATCAGCAGAACTACGAATTCCGATTTACTCACCTGTTATCAGGAGAGACCTCAGTGCTGCATCTTTGAGCCCAGTACTGATCCTGAAAAGTAATTCTAACCGTACTTACCAGTAACTTGAATTTCCTTCCATAGGATATCATTGCCTGCTTTTTGCTGAAAAAGTTTATGTCGATTTTTGAAACATACAAATATTCCTCTAAAATCAGCAGAACTACGAATTCAGATTTACTCACCTGTTATCAGGAGAGACCTCAGTGCTGCATCTTTGAGCCCAGTACTGATCCTGAAAAGTAATTTTAACCGTACTTACCAGTAACTTGAATTTCCTTCCATAGGCTAACATTGACTGGTTTCACTTGGAAATTCTTCCAAGTGTGGAGTTTTGGAACTTTATAATATTCCTCTAAAATCAGCCGAACTACGAATTCCGATTTACTCACCTATTATCAGGAGAGACCTCAGTGCTGCATATTTGAGCCCAGTACTGATCCTGAAAAGTAATTTTAACCATACTTACCAGTAACTTGAATTTCCTTCCATAGGATATCATTGCCTGCTTTTTGCTGAAAAAGTTTGTGTCGATTTTTGAAACATACAAATATTCCTCTAAAATCAGCAGAACTACGAATTCCGATTTACTCACCTGTTATCAGGAGAGACCTCAGTGCTGCATCTTTGAGCCCAGTACTGATCCTGAAAAGTAATTTTAACCGTACTTACCAGTAACTTGAATTTCCTTCCATAGGCTAACATTGACTGGTTTCACTTGGAAATTCTTCCAAGTGTGGAGTTTTGGAACTTTATAATATTCCTCTAAAATCAGCCGAACTACGAATTCCGATTTACTCACCTGTTATCAGGAGAGACCTCAGTGCTGCATCTTTCAGCCCAGTACTGATCCTGAAAAGTAATTTTAACCGTACTTACCAGTAACTTGAATTTCCTTCCATAGGATATCATTGCCTGCTTTTTGCTGAAAAAGTTTCTGTGTCGATTTTTGAAACATACAAATATTCCTCTAAAATCAGCAGAACTACGAATTCCGATTTACTCACCTGTTATCAGGAGAGACCTCAGTGCTGCATCTTTGAGCCCAGTACTGATCCTGAAAAGTAATTTTAACAGTACTTACCAGTAACTTGAATTTCCTTCCATAGGATATCATTGCCTGTTTTTTGCTGAAAACTTTTCTGTGTCGATTTTTGAAACATACAAATATTCCTCTAAAATCAGCAGAACTACGAATTCCGATTTACTCACCTGTTATCAGGAGAGACCTCAGTGCTGCATCTTTGAGCCCAGTACTAATCCTGAAAAGTAATTCTAACCGTACTTACCAGTAACTTGAATTTCCTTCCATAGGATATCATTGCCTGCTTTTTGCTGAAAAAGTTTGTCGATTTTTGAAACATACAAATATTCCTCTAAAATCAGCAGAACTACGAATTCCGATTTACTCACCTGTTATCAGGAGAGACCTCAGTGCTGCATCTTTGAGCCCAGTACTGATCCTGAAAAGTAATTCTAACCGTACTTACCAGTAACTTGAATTTCCTTCCATAGGATATCATTGCCTGCTTTTTGCTGAAAAAGTTTGTGTCGATTTTTGAAACATACAAATATTCCTCTAAAATCAGCAGAACTACGAATTCAGATTTACTCACCTGTTATCAGGAGAGACCTCAGTGCTGCATCTTTGAGCCCAGTACTGATCCTGAAAAGTAATTTTAACCGTACTTACCAGTAACTTGAATTTCCTTCCATAGGCTAACATTGACTGGTTTCACTTGGAAATTCTTCCAAGTGTGGAGTTTTGGAACTTTATAATATTCCTCTAAAATCAGCCGAACTACGAATTCCGATTTACTCACCTGTTATCAGGAGAGACCTCAGTGCTGCATCTTTGAGCCCAGTACTAATCCTGAAAAGTAATTCTAACCGTACTTACCAGTAACTTGAATTTCCTTCCATAGGATATCATTGCCTGCTTTTTGCTGAAAAAGTTTGTCGATTTTTGAAACATACAAATATTCCTCTAAAATCAGCAGAACTACGAATTCCGATTTACTCACCTGTTATCAGGAGACACCTCAGTGCTGCATCTTTGAGCCCAGTACTGATCCTGAAAAGTAATTCTAACCGTACTTACCAGTAACTTGAATTTCCTTCCATAGGATATCATTGCCTGCTTTTTGCTGAAAAAGTTTATGTCGATTTTTGAAACATACAAATATTCCTCTAAAATCAGCAGAACTACGAATTCAGATTTACTCACCTGTTATCAGGAGAGACCTCAGTGCTGCATCTTTGAGCCCAGTACTGATCCTGAAAAGTAATTTTAACCGTACTTACCAGTAACTTGAATTTCCTTCCATAGGCTAACATTGACTGGTTTCACTTGGAAATTCTTCCAAGTGTGGAGTTTTGGAACTTTATAATATTCCTCTAAAATCAGCCGAACTACGAATTCCGATTTACTCACCTATTATCAGGAGAGACCTCAGTGCTGCATATTTGAGCCCAGTACTGATCCTGAAAAGTAATTTTAACCATACTTACCAGTAACTTGAATTTCCTTCCATAGGATATCATTGCCTGCTTTTTGCTGAAAAAGTTTGTGTCGATTTTTGAAACATACAAATATTCCTCTAAAATCAGCAGAACTACGAATTCCGATTTACTCACCTGTTATCAGGAGAGACCTCAGTGCTGCATCTTTGAGCCCAGTACTGATCCTGAAAAGTAATTTTAACCGTACTTACCAGTAACTTGAATTTCCTTCCATAGGCTAACATTGACTGGTTTCACTTGGAAATTCTTCCAAGTGTGGAGTTTTGGAACTTTATAATATTCCTCTAAAATCAGCCGAACTACGAATTCCGATTTACTCACCTGTTATCAGGAGAGACCTCAGTGCTGCATCTTTCAGCCCAGTACTGATCCTGAAAAGTAATTTTAACCGTACTTACCAGTAACTTGAATTTCCTTCCATAGGCTAACATTGACTGGTTTCACTTGGAAATTCTTCCAAGTGTGGAGTTTTGGAACTTTATAATATTCCTCTAAAATCAGCAGAACTACGAATTCCGATTTACTCACCTGTTATCAGGAGAGACCCCAGTGCTGCATCTTTGAGCCCAGTACTGATCCTGAAAAGTAATTTTAACAGTACTTACCAGTAACTTGAATTTCCTTCCATAGGATATCATTGCCTGCTTTTTGCTGAAAAAGTTTCTGTGTCGATTTTTGAAACATACAAATATTCCTCTAAAATCAGCAGAACTACGAATTCCGATTTACTCACCTGTTATCAGGAGAGACCTCAGTGCTGCATCTTTGAGCCCAGTACTAATCCTGAAAAGTAATTCTAACCGTACTTACCAGTAACTTGAATTTCCTTCCATAGGATATCATTGCCTGCTTTTTGCTGAAAAAGTTTGTCGATTTTTGAAACATACAAATATTCCTCTAAAATCAGCAGAACTACGAATTCCGATTTACTCACCTGTTATCAGGAGAGACCTCAGTGCTGCATCTTTGAGCCCAGTACTGATCCTGAAAAGTAATTCTAACCGTACTTACCAGTAACTTGAATTTCCTTCCATAGGATATCATTGCCTGCTTTTTGCTGAAAAAGTTTGTGTCGATTTTTGAAACATACAAATATTCCTCTAAAATCAGCAGAACTACGAATTCAGATTTACTCACCTGTTATCAGGAGAGACCTCAGTGCTGCATCTTTGAGCCCAGTACTGATCCTGAAAAGTAATTTTAACCGTACTTACCAGTAACTTGAATTTCCTTCCATAGGCTAACATTGACTGGTTTCACTTGGAAATTCTTCCAAGTGTGGAGTTTTGGAACTTTATAATATTCCTCTAAAATCAGCCGAACTACGAATTCCGATTTACTCACCTGTTATCAGGAGAGACCTCAGTGCTGCATCTTTGAGCCCAGTACTAATCCTGAAAAGTAATTCTAACCGTACTTACCAGTAACTTGAATTTCCTTCCATAGGATATCATTGCCTGCTTTTTGCTGAAAAAGTTTGTCGATTTTTGAAACATACAAATATTCCTCTAAAATCAGCAGAACTACGAATTCCGATTTACTCACCTGTTATCAGGAGAAACCTCAGTGCTGCATCTTTGAGCCCAGTACTAATCCTGAAAAGTAATTCTAACCGTACTTACCAGTAACTTGAACTTCCTTCCATAGGATATCATTGCCTGCTTTTTGCTGAAAAAGTTTGTCGATTTTTGAAACATACAAATATTCCTCTAAAATCAGCAGAACTACGAATTCCGATTTACTCACCTGTTATCAGGAGAGACCTCAGTGCTGCATCTTTGAGCCCAGTACTGATCCTGAAAAGTAATTTTAACCGTACTTACCAGTAACTTGAATTTCCTTCCATAGGCTAACATTGACTGGTTTCACTTGGAAATTCTTCCAAGTGTGGAGTTTTGGAACTTTATAATATTCCGCTAAAATCAGCCGAACTACGAATTCCGATTTACTCACCTGTTATCAGGAGAGACCTCAGTGCTGCATCTTTCAGCCCAGTACTGATCCTGAAAAGTAATTTTAACCGTACTTACCAGTAACTTGAATTTCCTTCCATAGGATATCATTGCCTGCTTTTTGCTGAAAAAGTTTCTGTGTCGATTTTTGAAACATACAAATATTCCTCTAAAATCAGCAGAACTACGAATTCCGATTTACTCACCTGTTATCAGGAGAGACCTCAGTGCTGCATCTTTGAGCCCAGTACTGATCCTGAAAAGTAATTTTAACAGTACTTACCAGTAACTTGAATTTCCTTCCATAGGATATCATTGCCTGCTTTTTGCTGAAAAAGTTTCTGTGTCGATTTTGAAACATACAAATATTCCTCTAAAATCAGCAGAACTACGAATTCCGATTTACTCACCTGTTATCAGGAGAGACCTCAGTGCTGCATCTTTGAGCCCAGTACTAATCCTGAAAAGTAATTCTAACCGTACTTACCAGTAACTTGAATTTCCTTCCATAGGATATCATTGCCTGCTTTTTGCTGAAAAAGTTTGTCGATTTTTGAAACATACAAATATTCCTCTAAAATCAGCAGAACTACGAATTCCGATTTACTCACCTGTTATCAGGAGAGACCTCAGTGCTGCATCTTTGAGCCCAGTACTGATCCTGAAAAGTAATTCTAACCGTACTTACCAGTAACTTGAATTTCCTTCCATAGGATATCATTGCCTGCTTTTTGCTGAAAAAGTTTGTGTCGATTTTTGAAACATACAAATATTCCTCTAAAATCAGCAGAACTACGAATTCAGATTTACTCACCTGTTATCAGGAGAGACCTCAGTGCTGCATCTTTGAGCCCAGTACTGATCCTGAAAAGTAATTTTAACCGTACTTACCAGTAACTTGAATTTCCTTCCATAGGCTAACATTGACTGGTTTCACTTGGAAATTCTTCCAAGTGTGGAGTTTTGGAACTTTATAATATTCCTCTAAAATCAGCCGAACTACGAATTCCGATTTACTCACCTGTTATCAGGAGAGACCTCAGTGCTGCATCTTTGAGCCCAGTACTAATCCTGAAAAGTAATTCTAACCGTACTTACCAGTAACTTGAATTTCCTTCCATAGGATATCATTGCCTGCTTTTTGCTGAAAAAGTTTGTCGATTTTTGAAACATACAAATATTCCTCTAAAATCAGCAGAACTACGAATTCCGATTTACTCACCTGTTATCAGGAGACACCTCAGTGCTGCATCTTTGAGCCCAGTACTGATCCTGAAAAGTAATTCTAACCGTACTTACCAGTAACTTGAATTTCCTTCCATAGGATATCATTGCCTGCTTTTTGCTGAAAAAGTTTATGTCGATTTTTGAAACATACAAATATTCCTCTAAAATCAGCAGAACTACGAATTCAGATTTACTCACCTGTTATCAGGAGAGACCTCAGTGCTGCATCTTTGAGCCCAGTACTGATCCTGAAAAGTAATTTTAACCGTACTTACCAGTAACTTGAATTTCCTTCCATAGGCTAACATTGACTGGTTTCACTTGGAAATTCTTCCAAGTGTGGAGTTTTGGAACTTTATAATATTCCTCTAAAATCAGCCGAACTACGAATTCCGATTTACTCACCTATTATCAGGAGAGACCTCAGTGCTGCATATTTGAGCCCAGTACTGATCCTGAAAAGTAATTTTAACCATACTTACCAGTAACTTGAATTTCCTTCCATAGGATATCATTGCCTGCTTTTTGCTGAAAAAGTTTGTGTCGATTTTTGAAACATACAAATATTCCTCTAAAATCAGCAGAACTACGAATTCCGATTTACTCACCTGTTATCAGGAGAGACCTCAGTGCTGCATCTTTGAGCCCAGTACTGATCCTGAAAAGTAATTTTAACCGTACTTACCAGTAACTTGAATTTCCTTCCATAGGCTAACATTGACTGGTTTCACTTGGAAATTCTTCCAAGTGTGGAGTTTTGGAACTTTATAATATTCCTCTAAAATCAGCCGAACTACGAATTCCGATTTACTCACCTGTTATCAGGAGAGACCTCAGTGCTGCATCTTTCAGCCCAGTACTGATCCTGAAAAGTAATTTTAACCGTACTTACCAGTAACTTGAATTTCCTTCCATAGGCTAACATTGACTGGTTTCACTTGGAAATTCTTCCAAGTGTGGAGTTTTGGAACTTTATAATATTCCTCTAAAATCAGCAGAACTACGAATTCCGATTTACTCACCTGTTATCAGGAGAGACCCCAGTGCTGCATCTTTGAGCCCAGTACTGATCCTGAAAAGTAATTTTAACAGTACTTACCAGTAACTTGAATTTCCTTCCATAGGATATCATTGCCTGCTTTTTGCTGAAAAAGTTTCTGTGTCGATTTTGAAACATACAAATATTCCTCTAAAATCAGCCGAACTACGAATTCCGATTTACTCACCTGTTATCAGGAGAGACCTCAGTGCTGCATCTTTCAGCCCAGTACTGATCCTGAAAAGTAATTTTAACCGTACTTACCAGTAACTTGAATTTCCTTCCATAGGATATCATTGCCTGCTTTTTGCTGAAAAAGTTTCTGTGTCGATTTTGAAACATACAAATATTCCTCTAAAATCAGCAGAACTACGAATTCCGATTTACTCACCTGTTATCAGGAGAGACCTCAGTGCTGCATCTTTGAGCCCAGTACTGATCCTGAAAAGTAATTTTAACAGTACTTACCAGTAACTTGAATTTCCTTCCATAGGATATCATTGCCTGCTTTTTGCTGAAAAAGTTTCTGTGTCGATTTTTGAAACATACAAATATTCCTCTAAAATCAGCAGAACTACGAATTCCGATTTACTCACCTGTTATCAGGAGAGACCTCAGTGCTGCATCTTTGAGCCCAGTACTAATCCTGAAAAGTAATTCTAACCGTACTTACCAGTAACTTGAATTTCCTTCCATAGGATATCATTGCCTGCTTTTTGCTGAAAAAGTTTGTCGATTTTTGAAACATACAAATATTCCTCTAAAATCAGCAGAACTACGAATTCCGATTTACTCACCTGTTATCAGGAGAGACCTCAGTGCTGCATCTTTGAGCCCAGTACTGATCCTGAAAAGTAATTCTAACCGTACTTACCAGTAACTTGAATTTCCTTCCATAGGATATCATTGCCTGCTTTTTGCTGAAAAAGTTTGTGTCGATTTTTGAAACATACAAATATTCCTCTAAAATCAGCAGAACTACGAATTCAGATTTACTCACCTGTTATCAGGAGAGACCTCAGTGCTGCATCTTTGAGCCCAGTACTGATCCTGAAAAGTAATTTTAACCGTACTTACCAGTAACTTGAATTTCCTTCCATAGGCTAACATTGACTGGTTTCACTTGGAAATTCTTCCAAGTGTGGAGTTTTGGAACTTTATAATATTCCTCTAAAATCAGCCGAACTACGAATTCCGATTTACTCACCTGTTATCAGGAGAGACCTCAGTGCTGCATCTTTGAGCCCAGTACTAATCCTGAAAAGTAATTCTAACCGTACTTACCAGTAACTTGAATTTCCTTCCATAGGATATCATTGCCTGCTTTTTGCTGAAAAAGTTTGTCGATTTTTGAAACATACAAATATTCCTCTAAAATCAGCAGAACTACGAATTCCGATTTACTCACCTGTTATCAGGAGACACCTCAGTGCTGCATCTTTGAGCCCAGTACTGATCCTGAAAAGTAATTCTAACCGTACTTACCAGTAACTTGAATTTCCTTCCATAGGATATCATTGCCTGCTTTTTGCTGAAAAAGTTTATGTCGATTTTTGAAACATACAAATATTCCTCTAAAATCAGCAGAACTACGAATTCAGATTTACTCACCTGTTATCAGGAGAGACCTCAGTGCTGCATCTTTGAGCCCAGTACTGATCCTGAAAAGTAATTTTAACCGTACTTACCAGTAACTTGAATTTCCTTCCATAGGCTAACATTGACTGGTTTCACTTGGAAATTCTTCCAAGTGTGGAGTTTTGGAACTTTATAATATTCCTCTAAAATCAGCCGAACTACGAATTCCGATTTACTCACCTATTATCAGGAGAGACCTCAGTGCTGCATATTTGAGCCCAGTACTGATCCTGAAAAGTAATTTTAACCATACTTACCAGTAACTTGAATTTCCTTCCATAGGATATCATTGCCTGCTTTTTGCTGAAAAAGTTTGTGTCGATTTTTGAAACATACAAATATTCCTCTAAAATCAGCAGAACTACGAATTCCGATTTACTCACCTGTTATCAGGAGAGACCTCAGTGCTGCATCTTTGAGCCCAGTACTGATCCTGAAAAGTAATTTTAACCGTACTTACCAGTAACTTGAATTTCCTTCCATAGGCTAACATTGACTGGTTTCACTTGGAAATTCTTCCAAGTGTGGAGTTTTGGAACTTTATAATATTCCTCTAAAATCAGCCGAACTACGAATTCCGATTTACTCACCTGTTATCAGGAGAGACCTCAGTGCTGCATCTTTCAGCCCAGTACTGATCCTGAAAAGTAATTTTAACCGTACTTACCAGTAACTTGAATTTCCTTCCATAGGCTAACATTGACTGGTTTCACTTGGAAATTCTTCCAAGTGTGGAGTTTTGGAACTTTATAATATTCCTCTAAAATCAGCAGAACTACGAATTCCGATTTACTCACCTGTTATCAGGAGAGACCCCAGTGCTGCATCTTTGAGCCCAGTACTGATCCTGAAAAGTAATTTTAACAGTACTTACCAGTAACTTGAATTTCCTTCCATAGGATATCATTGCCTGCTTTTTGCTGAAAAAGTTTCTGTGTCGATTTTTGAAACATACAAATATTCCTCTAAAATCAGCAGAACTACGAATTCCGATTTACTCACCTGTTATCAGGAGAGACCTCAGTGCTGCATCTTTGAGCCCAGTACTAATCCTGAAAAGTAATTCTAACCGTACTTACCAGTAACTTGAATTTCCTTCCATAGGATATCATTGCCTGCTTTTTGCTGAAAAAGTTTGTCGATTTTTGAAACATACAAATATTCCTCTAAAATCAGCAGAACTACGAATTCCGATTTACTCACCTGTTATCAGGAGAGACCTCAGTGCTGCATCTTTGAGCCCAGTACTGATCCTGAAAAGTAATTCTAACCGTACTTACCAGTAACTTGAATTTCCTTCCATAGGATATCATTGCCTGCTTTTTGCTGAAAAAGTTTGTGTCGATTTTTGAAACATACAAATATTCCTCTAAAATCAGCAGAACTACGAATTCAGATTTACTCACCTGTTATCAGGAGAGACCTCAGTGCTGCATCTTTGAGCCCAGTACTGATCCTGAAAAGTAATTTTAACCGTACTTACCAGTAACTTGAATTTCCTTCCATAGGCTAACATTGACTGGTTTCACTTGGAAATTCTTCCAAGTGTGGAGTTTTGGAACTTTATAATATTCCTCTAAAATCAGCCGAACTACGAATTCCGATTTACTCACCTGTTATCAGGAGAGACCTCAGTGCTGCATCTTTGAGCCCAGTACTAATCCTGAAAAGTAATTCTAACCGTACTTACCAGTAACTTGAATTTGCTTCCATAGGATATCATTGCCTGCTTTTTGCTGAAAAAGTTTGTCGATTTTTGAAACATACAAATATTCCTCTAAAATCAGCAGAACTACGAATTCCGATTTACTCACCTGTTATCAGGAGAGACCTCAGTGCTGCATCTTTGAGCCCAGTACTAATCCTGAAAAGTAATTCTAACCGTACTTACCAGTAACTTGAACTTCCTTCCATAGGATATCATTGCCTGCTTTTTGCTGAAAAAGTTTGTCGATTTTTGAAACATACAAATATTCCTCTAAAATCAGCAGAACTACGAATTCCGATTTACTCACCTGTTATCAGGAGAGACCTCAGTGCTGCATCTTTGAGCCCAGTACTGATCCTGAAAAGTAATTCTAACCGTACTTACCAGTAACTTGAATTTCCTTCCATAGGATATCATTGCCTGCTTTTTGCTGAAAAAGTTTGTGTCGATTTTTGAAACATACAAATATTCCTCTAAAATCAGCAGAACTACGAATTCAGATTTACTCACCTGTTATCAGGAGAGACCTCAGTGCTGCATCTTTGAGCCCAGTACTGATCCTGAAAAGTAATTTTAACCGTACTTACCAGTAACTTGAATTTCCTTCCATAGGCTAACATTGACTGGTTTCACTTGGAAATTCTTCCAAGTGAGGAGTTTTGGAACTTTATAATATTCCTCTAAAATCAGCCGAACTACGAATTCCGATTTACTCACCTGTTATCAGGAGAGACCTCAGTGCTGCATCTTTGAGCCCAGTACTAATCCTGAAAAGTAATTCTAACCGTACTTACCAGTAACTTGAATTTCCTTCCATAGGATATCATTGCCTGCTTTTTGCTGAAAAAGTTTGTCGATTTTTGAAACATACAAATATTCCTCTAAAATCAGCAGAACTACGAATTCCGATTTACTCACCTGTTATCAGGAGAGACCTCAGTGCTGCATCTTTGAGCCCAGTACTGATCCTGAAAAGTAATTCTAACCGTACTTACCAGTAACTTGAATTTCCTTCCATAGGATATCATTGCCTGCTTTTTGCTGAAAAAGTTTATGTCGATTTTTGAAACATACAAATATTCCTCTAAAATCAGCAGAACTACGAATTCAGATTTACTCACCTGTTATCAGGAGAGACCTCAGTGCTGCATCTTTGAGCCCAGTACTGATCCTGAAAAGTAATTTTAACCGTACTTACCAGTAACTTGAATTTCCTTCCATAGGCTAACATTGACTGGTTTCACTTGGAAATTCTTCCAAGTGTGGAGTTTTGGAACTTTATAATATTCCTCTAAAATCAGCCGAACTACGAATTCCGATTTACTCACCTATTATCAGGAGAGACCTCAGTGCTGCATCTTTGAGCCCAGTACTGATCCTGAAAAGTAATTTTAACCATACTTACCAGTAACTTGAATTTCCTTCCATAGGATATCATTGCCTGCTTTTTGCTGAAAAAGTTTCTAAGTGTCGATTTTTGAAACATACAAATATTCCTCTAAAATCAGCAGAACTACGAATTCCGATTTACTCACCTGTTATCAGGAGAGACCTCAGTGCTGCATCTTTGAGCCCAGTACTGATCCTGAAAAGTAATTCTAACCGTACTTACCAGTAACTTGAATTTCCTTCCATAGGATATCATTGCCTGCTTTTTGCTGAAAAAGTTTGTGTCGATTTTTGAAACATACAAATATTCCTCTAAAATCAGCAGAACTACGAATTCCGATTTACTCACCTGTTATCAGGAGAGACCTCAGTGCTGCATCTTTGAGCCCAGTACTGATCCTGAAAAGTAATTCTAACCGTACTTACCAGTAACTTGAATTTCCTTCCATAGGATATCATTGCCTGCTTTTTGCTGAAAAAGTTTGTGTCGATTTTTGAAACATACAAATATTCCTCTAAAATCAGCAGAACTACGAATTCCGATTTACTCACCTGTTATCAGGAGAGACCTCAGTGCTGCATCTTTCAGCCCAGTACTGATCCTGAAAAGTAATTTTAACCGTACTTACCAGTAACTTGAATTTCCTTCCATAGGCTAACAATGACTGGTTTCACTTGGAAATTCTTCCAAGTGTGGAGTTTTGGAACTTTATAATATTCCTCTAAAATCAGCCGAACTACGAATTCCGATTTACTCACCTGTTATCAGGAGAGACCTCAGTGCTGCATCTTTCAGCCCAGTACTGATCCTGAAAAGTAATTTTAACCGTACTTACCAGTAACTTGAATTT
This sequence comes from Calotriton arnoldi, assembly GCA_963921515.1. Taxonomy (NCBI): domain Eukaryota; kingdom Metazoa; phylum Chordata; class Amphibia; order Caudata; family Salamandridae; genus Calotriton; species Calotriton arnoldi. The sequence continues at coordinate 53,086 of CAWUFW010006313.1, read as the reverse complement.
CCTTCCATAGGATATCATTGCCTGCTTTTTGCTGAAAAAGTTTCTGTGTCGATTTTTGAAACATACAAATATTCCTCTAAAATCAGCAGAACTACGAATTCCGATTTACTCACCTGTTATCAGGAGAGACCTCAGTGCTGCATCTTTGAGCCCAGTACTGATCCTGAAAAGTAATTTTAACCGTACTTACCAGTAACTTGTATTTCCTTCCATAGGAATCCATTGTCTGGTTTTCAGCAGAAAAGTTTCAAAGTGTCGATTTTCACAAACTACAAATATTCCTTAAAAATCGCCTGTATGACTTAAACGCATTCTTTCAACTGTTTACAGGAGATGCACCAGTGCTGGATTCAGGATCCACCACTGAGTAAGAAAAAGTAACCATAACACTACTTACCTGCTAAGTGAATTTCCTCCCATAGGATAACATTGGTGATTCTATGTGAAAAAGTTTCTGTGTCAACTTTTAAAATACAATAATATTCCTTAAAAATCACTACTGTAACCAAAACGCTTTTACTCAACTGTTTACAGGAGATGTCCCAGGACTGAATCTAGGATCCAGTCCTGTGGTTAGAAAAGTAATCCATAAAGTAACTAATTGCATTTAACTAGAAATTCACATTGATCTCAATGTTGCATTGTGTTTGAAATTGTGTTGCCCATTGCAACAACTGTAACTACTGTACTTAAAAATCTATTGCCTATTTGCAAAGTATTTAAACTAAAGTAATTCATTCTGAGAAAGTATATTTTGTAATGTAATGTATAATGTAATTATAATGTAATTTAAAAAATAAAATATCTAAAAATAAATAGTTTAAAAAAATGTAGTAAATCAGTATCAAAAAATAAATATAACAATTAATACATTTAAAAATTGTCATTTACAAAACCTTTGAAATTCACTGAAAAAAACCATAGATTTCAGACATGTTATAGTTAGGAATTAGCATTTAAAAAACCTTTGAAATTCACTGAAAAAACCATAGGTATCAGGCACGTTATAGTTAGAAATTAGCATTTAAAAAACCTTACAAATTCACTGAAAAAACAATAGGTTTTAGGGACAGTTATAGTTAGTTGGACATTGCACTCGTACAAAACCCGTGGAATTCCCCGTTATAGTTAGTTCAGCTAACTATAACTCGCGCCCCGCAATGCACTGCTGATGACGTCACATATTACATCACTCATGACATGGTCAGTGACATCACTGATGACATCACTGATGACATCTCAAATGACATCACTGATGACATCACTGAAGACATCATCCACGTGATAATCTGATGCACCTCCTCACACCCTAATATAACCTTTGATACACCCACTCTAAATTACAGACTGCCATTCGCAAAACCATAGACACTCCAACACCAATAACTACATACCCACTCACTGATTCTTAGGTCTACACACACATCCACTCACTCACCCGTACAGTCACTCATACTTACGGTCACTTAGTACAGGACTATCATATGCACTCATACTCCTATATAGACACTCAAACACCGCCACTCATCCATAGAGGTACTCACACACCTAGTCAGTCATGCAAATAATTAAACACACTGCCATTTACTCACCTATACAGTTATACACACACCAGCTCACTTACTCATACAAATACTAGCACATTCTTACGCTCTTATACGATCACTGATACAAGCACACACTCATCCATACAGTCACTCTCACAATCACACACTCTCGCTTATAGCTATTTATATACTACAACACACATATATACTGCCTTTCACATATGTAGTTACTCACACATGTACCACTGGGACATACATTCACTCACTAACACACTCTTACACACACTTACCCACCCATACAGTCTATCACAGATGCACTCTTGAAACCATCCACCCAGTGAATCACCCACTCACACATCTATGCACAGAGTCGCACACACCCCACCCACACAAACACTCAGGCACCCATTCAGATACTCAGACAACCAATCAATAACTCATATAGACACTCATGTAGCTATTCACAAACCCATGCAGCCACTTACACAGCAACACACAGACGGATACAGACATTCACCCAGTTTAGTCACTAACCCATGCATTCAGTAAGATACGTTTAATCACTCACTTATAGAGTTAGACACGCACCTACTAAATCATCCATTCAGACACTTATACACCCACTCATTCTTCAATACGCCTTTCCCTATATATATTAAACATATTTAAACTTTACAGAAACACACAGTCACTGGATGATGTCATCAGTGATGTCATTTGAGATGTCATCAGTGATGTCATCAGTGATGTCACTGACCATGTCATGAGTGATGTAATATGTGACGTCATCAGCAGTGCATTGCGGGGCGTGAGTTATAGTTAGCTGAACTAACTATAACGGGGAATTTCACGGGTTTTGTACGAATGCAATGTCCAACTAACTATAACTGTCCCTAAAACCTATGGTTTTTTCAGTGAATTTGTAAGGTTTTTTAAATGCTAATTTCTAACTATAACGTGCCTGAAACCTATGGTTTTTTCAGTGAATATATATAAATATATATATATATAGATGTGTGTGTTTATATATGTATGTATATTGATATATGTATCTGAAAAAATAATGCGCCAGTATACAGACACAAAGATCTCACACTCCACAGTTGAAAGTTTCAAAGGTTTATTGGCAACGCATCTTACGCATTGTATTTGCTCTGATACGTGCGCTCTGCCATCTGCAGGCTCTTTGTGCTACAATCCTGCAAATGCTATCACAGAACTCTGTGTCCAATACTGAGAACAATAAAATGTATCACTGCACTTGTACTTAACGTCTTTTCCTTTTCTCCCTGATGCATATGTGATTTTCATGTGCTTTTCTTTGCGCTTTAATTTCTATTATAATTTTAATACATGCCGAGGCTGTAAAAAAAAAGCCTTTTTCCCCTCATGTAAAAAGTGTAAGATGCAAGTCTGTTTTCATCTCTTTGACAGCTAAGAGTAACCATGTGTGCTGGTGACAGTTGACGACTTGTGTTCAGCATTTTCCACACAAGATTTTTGGCTCTGCAGAAAGTTTCCAACAGGTCAAATATTCTACATAGTAGATTCTAAAGGCCTCATCTATGAAAAATGGCACATCGCTGGGCAAAAGCAGCGATGCAACACTTTTCATAGCGCCATCCTTGTGACACCATTGATGCGCTGTATGGAGCTCCATGGCGCAAGGATTCAACAGATACGTCAGGATGGTGGCGCAATAATGACATTGCTTGAGTGTGTCGGATAACTGACGCAACTCTAGCAATGTGTCATTGCACATGGGCGAGTCCACTGTGAAATGCCTTGCGTCCCTCCTTATGCCTGCTTGAAGCAGGCGTGAGGATTGTGAAGCAGTCAAGTCGTAGGAGTGCTGCAGTAAAAATCTCATAGATTTCACTACACCACTTCTACATGGATTTTTTACAGGGGAACGCCCACCCTGCATACATTATCCCTGAGCAGGTATAATGTAGTGCAGGCCTTTGAAAAGTGGCGCATCTGCCTAGATGCATCACTTTTTAAATAGGGCGCAGTGTGGCGCATTGATTACACCGCCGCAGTGTCACTGTAAAGTGATGCAACAGCGGCACAAGGCCTTCATAAATAAGGCCCTTAGTATTTTAAGTAAACTTGAGTTATTAGACAAAATTGTCTCAGCATTACAATTTCTACTTAACATAGAAGACTGTGTGCACCAGGTATTAACCTATGTACATGTGCTTGTTTTGCTTCACCAGATGTGCTATCTGTAAAGTTTTCACCACAATGTGAAGGCTGAAGGGAGTATGATCTTTAGCACCTTCAGACCTTGGTTATTTTAAGTGAAGAGTCTTTTTTGCCAAGTGTTGCACAGAGTGTACTCTGTTCTTAGTAGATACTTTTCAATACTCAGTAGTATATTTCTCATGAGATTTCCACTGTCTGCAAACAGTGTGGTAAAGAGTGAACACTGTTTACAGTACCCACTTTTCTACTCATTTCTCAGTGTAGGTTCAGTGACAGTCAGGGGATTTAATACAGATAAAATCTGTTCATAGTAGGGCATTAATTTTGGATCAGACATTGAGTATTTTGAGGAACTTGGCTTTCTCTGAACATTTGTATACATATTGAACATCGTGTGCATTGATGGTTTCCCATACATATGCGGTTGATTGTTAAGGTGAACTAGGCTACCTGTGAAGTGTATGGTATAGCATCAATTTTGCATATAACACAATCAATCAATCAAGAATTTTGTAGAGCGCACTACTTACCCGCGAGGGTCTCAAGGCGCTGGGGAATAAGGGGGGGGGCCGCTACTGGTCGAACAGCCAGGTCTTGAGTAGCCTCCTGAAGGTCAGCAGGTCTTGGGCCTGTCGTAGGCTGAGTGGAAGGGTGTTCCAGGTCTTGGCGGCGAGGTGGGAGAAGGATCTGCCGCCGGTGGTTGTTCTTTGGATGCGGGGGACGGTGGCGAGGTCGGCGGAGCGGAGATGGCGGTTGGGGATGTAGAAGAAGAGTCGTCTGTTGAGGTAGGCTGGGCCGGTCTTGTGGAGTGCCTTGTGTGCGTGGATGAGGAGTTTGAAGGAGATCCTCTTGTTGACGGGGAGCCAGTGCAGGTTTCTCAGGTGGGGGGTGATGTGGCGTGGTACGCCGAGGATCAGGCGTGCAGAGGCGTTTTGAATGCGTTGCAGTCGTTTGATTAGCTTGGCCAGGGCTCCCGTGTAGAGGGCGTTTCCATAGTCCAGTCTGCTACTGACGAGGGCCTGGATGACTGTTCTTCTTGTATCTGTCGGGATCCACCTGTAGATCTTGCGGAGCATGCGGAGGGTGTTGAAGCAGGAGGAGGAGACTGCGTTGACTTGCTTGGTCATGGAGAACGTTGAGTCGAGGATGACTCCCAGATTGCGTGTGTGGTCGGTGGGTGTCGGGGCTGCCCCCAGTGTCGTTGGCCACCAGGAGTTGTCCCAGGCTGAAGGGTTGGAGCCGAGGATGAGGACCTCTGTCTTGTCCGTGTTCAGCTTTAGTCGGCTGCTCTTCATCCACTCGGCGACGGCCTTCATTCCTTCGTGGAGGTTGGATTTGGCGGTGAGGGGGTCCTTGGTGAGGGAGAGGATCAGTTGAGTGTCGTCGGCGTAGGAGATTATGTTGAGGTCGTGCTGTCGGGCGATGTGTGCGAGCGGGGCCATGTAGATGTTGAACAGTGTCGGGCTGAGGGAGGATCCCTGGGGTACGCCGCAGATGATCTCGGAGGCTTCGGAACGGAATGGGGGGAGGCGGACGCTCTGGGTTCTGCCGGAGAGGAAGGAGGTGGTCCATTCCAGGGCCTTGTCTCGGATCCCTGCATCGTGGAGGTGTGTGCGTAGTGTGCGGTGGCAGACAGTGTCGAAGGCGGCGGAGAGGTCCAGGAGGATGAGGGCCGCGGTCTCACCGTTGTCCAGCAGGGTCCAGATGTCGTCGGTGGCGGCGATGAGGGCAGTCTCGGTGCCTTTGTTGCTGCGGAACCCTGACTGGGATGGGTCCAGGATGCTGTTTTCTTCGAGGTATCGGGTTAGCTGTCTGTTGACGATCTTCTCGATGACCTTGGCTGGGAACGGAAGCAGGGAGATGGGCCGGAAGTTCTTGAGGTCTCTCGGGTCCGCCTTGGGTTTTTTGAGTAGTGCGTTGATCTCGGCGTGTTTCCAGCTCTCAGGGAAGGTCGCGGTCTCGAAGGAGAGATTGATGACGTTGCGCAGGTGGGGTGCGATGGAGCTGCTGGCTTTGTTGAAGATGTGGTGCGGACAAGGGTCTGACGGGGAGCCGGAACACATGCTTTCTACACCTAAGGGAGTTTTATCTGTGATGGCATTATTAATGCTTCATATTATTCTGAGCTATTCTGCCTTACTTTAAGGCCTCTAATGCCATACTAATTCATTGATCAATATGTGCAAAGATGAAGCTTGGATGATATCGACAGTGATGTCATAAATGATGTCATAGAACATGTCATGACTGATGTAATGTGTGAGGTCCTAAGTAGTGCATGGCAAGGGCGCAAGTTATAGTTAGCTCCACTGACTATAACTGGTGAATTTCTGTGTTTTTTTTTAGCTCAAAATGTTAATGTTGTCACTGACATATTCACCTAACTATAATTACTTTCACCTTTGTTTTTTTTGTGAATTTCTAGTTTTTTTTAACTTAAAGGAATATTTCCATACTATACGTAAAGCCAACTTCATCCTGCACACAGCCTTCAGCCAAGCCCTGCAGCCAAATCCCCTGCAGGAGGTCAAACCCATGCTGTGCATGACTTTTGCCTTGCGCAGCATAAGTGTGACCCTCGGGCACCAGGGACCCCATCCAGGGCAAAATACAAGAAAAAAGGGGAGGGGCAGCATCTCCCCTCCCCAAGCCTTATTAGTACCCGGGGAATCCCATCCCTCAGGGCTATACCAATACATAAGGGGAGTGGGCTGTGTGGCCCTCCTCCCGCAGCCTCATTAGACCCTGGGGACCCCATCCCCCTGGGCCCTATGTATTTTAATTGGGAGGAGGAGGACAGTGCCTCTTTTCCCGAGCCTTATTAGGCCTTGGGGACCCCATTACCCAGAACCCTATGTATTTTAAAGGGGAAGGGGGCCATGTAGCCCCCTTCACGAGCCTTATAAGGCCCTGGGGACCCCATCCCCCAGTAAGGATTTTGTATTTTAAAGGGGAGAGGGGCCACATAGGCTCCCTCCCAGAGTGCATTATGGCCCTGGGGATCCCACCCCCCAGGGCCATATATATTTTAAAGGGAAGGGGCAGCTTAGTCCCCTAAAGCCTCTTTAGACCCTGGGGACCCCATCCCTCAAGGCCTTCTATTTATAAAGGGGAGTGGGCCATGGGCCCACCCCCGGAAAGCCCACCCCAGGGGCTGAAACATATATATTTTAAAGGGGAGGGGGCCACACGGACCACCTCCCTGAGCCTTAAGAAGGACTGGGGGACCCCATCCTCCAGGGCTGCTGCTTAACTGAAAGGGGAGGGGGGTACGTGGCCCCCTTGCCTGAGCCATTTTCGGCCCGAGGGCCCCATCTCCCGGTGCCCCAAACACTATTTAAAGGTGAGTGCCCTGATGCCACCCATGGCACCCACGATGCTCAACGTTAGGGGCCGCGGGGAGAGCTCCAAGGGCCCTGTGGCACCAGCTGGCTCCCCACATGCTTCGGACGCCGGCATTACTCCCTCCAGCAGGGAGCAGGTACATTTCTTTATTCTTGCAGCTCCCCTCCAAGACATATATAATAGTAAATAAGTGGGTTTTGCTAGGAGATTGTTATTGAAAGCAGTGCCTCTGTGTTGTACTCATACTTCTTATGTCTATCAGCTTCCTGCACACTCACATTTCTTGTGTCTTCTGGCTTCCTACTAGGTTTGCTGTCCCTTCTGTTACCTTAACCTCTCATGGACTCCTGTACCCTGCCTTCCTGCTATGCTTCAAGCCCGGCTGCAAGCCCCTGGTCCCACGACTGTGCCTTTGAGATCCCTCACCGTTTAAGATGGCTCGATCAGAACAAAGGCGGTGCTGTTCATTCTAGGCTGAAGGTGCTGAAGTCAACGTACAAGGTTATTGTAGTCACACCTACACACAAGCCTGCGTGCCAGCGACAATTATTTTAATAACACTTAATACCCGCCTTTGCATGAGTCTGTTTTAAAACAATTCCTTTAGCAGGTAAGCCTATGTTTAAATAACTGCGGGAAAGTTCTACTGACATCTAAGGTCACGGTATGTAATTCCTTTAATGACAGCTGGGCCGCAGTTTTCCTCAGATTGATTTTCCGTGGGCCAGTCAATCACTTAGGCAGGGGCTCCACTGCACACTCCACCAGCGAAGGCTGAGTCTACAGAAAGAAATAAGAAAATAAAAAATAAAACGAAAGCAGATATTGGCGGCCCACCAGCCCTGGCACTGAAGAGGACTATCTTTCACCAGATATGCTCATGTGCACAAGCACAATGTTTTCCCTCATAGTGAAGAGATCCTAATGCTAAAGTGGGAAGAGGTGGGGCCCGTGCTATTATGCATTTTTTTGAAAAACGTGAGGCTGGCAAGAGAAGTAAAGCTGTCTCTAGGGCAGTCGTAAAAATGCCACTTCCAAATTTAGCAATGGAAAAAATGGGCCAGCTAGGCAGCTTTACCATTGTCATGGAGAGTACCACAGATGGTGGGTGTAGTTTTCTTTGCACAGCATGTACGTCCGTATTTATTTGCATTCAGTCACCGAGCAGAAGACACAAAAGGCTGTTTCGCTAATTGTAGAACTCACGATTCAGAACATACATGTAAGCTCGAAGGGGCTTATTTACAAGTCCCTTGCGCCACCGGTACGTCACTTTTTCCCATGTTAAAAGTGACGCACCGAAGGCGCAAGGGGCTTTTAAATAAGCCCCGACATATTTAACTCCCTCTCTCAATTATAGTCTTAAGGCGGTTTTGTATTAAACATCTAATTACTAATTAGGCGATATGTCTGTATGTTTGAAATTTACATGAACTGCAACTCTCCTTTATCATCAAGAACCATTGCCAGGAACAAGGTATAAGTTGTCATTATTTCTCCTGTAATTTGCACCTTCTCTATGACATCCCAAGTCTAATGTAAACAGAACAAGAGTGCTTGTGGGAAGGATGGTAGTTAGAAAGAGGGAAATATTAGCCTTAGTATCTTTATTACAATCACGTTTTCTTTCCACTACCTGGAAAACATAAAGATTATTTAAAGGCAAGCAGTAGGACATTATGCAAGTTCAAACTTAACAATCACATTGCAACCTATACTCTTGAGTTTTTAAAACAAAAGCACGCTAATGCTCTAAGTGCCTGATCTAGAGTTTGGCAGATGGACCAACATTCCTCCATCATGGAGGGACTGATTCATCCATCATTCCAGCAGATATCCATCTGCCATATTTAGGGTTTTGCCTGATGGGCTGCCATCCATCATGCTGGAAGATGGTCTGTTAGCTGAACTTCTTCAGACCTCCGTTGTCGGTGTCCCTGTCTACCATCAGCTGACTCCACTGCATCAACATTGGTATGGCAGACATGCCACCATATTTAGAGTTGTCTGCCATCAAAGTGGCATTGAAGGATACTCATAGCAGAGGACAGCAATGGCAGACTGGGTTTCTCACAGCAGAGGCATCCATTAGTAAGCACACACCTGATGAAAATCTACTCACAAACAACACATGCAGCTCACAAGACAAAAGACACTCCTCTCACAAAACCAAGCACCAGCAGTCTTCTTTTTTTTAAAATATCTGGAAGAAGACAGTCCAGGCTCTCTGAAAATTAGTTTACTGTCATGGTGGATGAGATAATTATGGTTGAGTCCCAGTTGTTTGGAACACTGGTTCAGGAACAAACCATGGCCAGAGAATGGAAATGTGGGCCAGAATCGTTGATAAGGTGAATACTGTCTCCAACTCCAGATGCTCACAAGAGGGCATCCCCAAGTGGGGGAATGACCTGCAGGGGAGATTCTGTTCCCTCTCTTTGATAGCACACCTAGAGGCCCTGGTAACCAGTGGTGCGTCTCTCAGAACCCTCAATCTCATGTCATCAGAGAAATTATTGCAGTAGCGGCTCCTCCGCTAAGGTGGAGAAGAGTCACCCCACTGCTCTGCGAGTAGCAGTTAAAGGAAAACTAAAATGATAATAGCCAACATTATTATCATTTTAGTTTTCCGTTTCCTGGTGCGGGGTGGGACTGACAAAGCAGGGGCCAGGGGAAGGAGTGGTTTGCCCACTCCAAGTGCGCATGAATTCTGACCGGCTGTCTCAGGCCGGCCAAACTGTCATGCGCACTTTACATGTTCTCCACCCAGGCTGCATTACAGCCTGGGTGGAGAACATACCCAGGCTTCCATTCCCCATCTGAGCGTGGAACCACAGCGCTCACACCAATCACAACACTGCATTGCAGCGTTGTGATTGGCTAAGGGGAGTCAGGATCCTGGGTGCTTCCTGGTTCCTGCTGTCGAGGAGACGAAGAGGAGCGAGAGGCGGCTGCCGGCCGGCCTGCAGCTAAGTGGTTTTTTTTCATTTACCACCTCCACCCTCCCCCCACCCCCTGCCCCCGTTAAACAGTGGAAGCCACTGAGTTATTGTCCATAATCCACAATGAAGGTATCATGGAAATTCCAGGAGGAGGGTAGACCAACACTACCTTTCACAAAATAGTTAACTCACCCTCTCTGCCTTTTCACACCCTTAATCCATAATAAAATCGCTAAACTCATGACAAACTATTCATACAAGTATGCTCAATGATGTCTGTCACAACTCACTACATTCTCTTTAACACAACTCATAGAGAAAACAAAAGCTAACAGGAGTGTTCTTACATTTGGACAACACATCACACACCCCATATGTATAGATAACATCTATCAAGTTACTACAATGTAAGCTCTACCCACGCTTATCAGATTTACATAACACACATAGGGGCTGATTCCGATCTCGGCCGGTAGGGCACCGAATCGTATTGGGCTTAACCGGATCCGATTCGGAGCCCTCATTCCCGACCGATTCGTACGTGCGTCCGGCCGAGCGAGTACGATGCGAGCGCACGCGAAATCGCCGACCGACTCGTACGCGGGTCCGAACCGCTCCGACCGACTCGCACGGACACGACTCGCACAGCGCAATGGAGACGTTCCCCGGCCGGGCAAGTACGATGCGCGCCGCGAGCAGTCCGACCGACTCGCGCCGTCCGGCTCGAAAGAGCAGTCGGAGCCGGACTTTGGGGGTCCGTGTCGGACTCCCCTGTACGCGTAGCCGCGCGAGTCACACACAGGGGGGACCCATGGGTCCCCCCTACCTGTGCATGTACACTGCGAGTCGCATCGAGGTGTACCCGCTGTAGGGGGCGCCCTTGTTCGCCTCGCACCCATTGAGTCAATGGGAGCCCGTGTACGCATTGTACGTCCGGCTCCCATTGACTTCAATGGGAGTCCGACCGACTCGAGTCCGATTGCATGCGTGCGCATCGTACTCATTCGGTCGGACTGCCAGGGTCCGATTTGGTCGGAAATCTCTCCGGGTCCAGCTCGGTCGGAGTGATTTCCGGCCTGAATCGGAATCGGCCCCATTGTCTCTATTGATCTGATACAACATAAAATATAATTTGTGAAAATAGAAGTTTGAAAAGATGAATCCATGTCACCAGGACTACAATGTTCCAGTTTGTTCAGGGATGTAATTAAAATTTTCTTAATGCACAAGCAAACATAATTTTAATGAAACCTAAAAACTAAAGAGTGAAAAAATGAAGTCACAGTGAAGTTTAGCCATTTTGTTTAATAAGTAGCACTCAATATTTACACACATTATCCTCACACATAACATTGAGTCGGTTGGTCCTTGAAAAGTGCAAGGACTACTTATTTTTATTAAGCGGTAATAAAGTGATGTAAAATGTTCTGAGCCCGCTGACCAGAATGGTTCAGTTGTCTCACTCAACTTTGGTACAACTTATCTCTGCTAACAACAGATTATAAGTGGATGGGGAAAAAAATACTGTCATAGGTAGTATGCTAGAAATGAGGGGTAGTGGTGCACTTTCACTGGCTAGTAATCTAGCTACAGACCCAATTTAACAAAAGCGGGTTGGAGGAGTGACAGGAGATCAGCTAACCTAGATGTCTTTCAATCTCTCCTGCATATTGTCTAGCAAAAATGTTATTTTTTATCTTTTAAATATTATTAATATAGCATTGTTATTTTCAGTACAAATCATATGAACTCATTCTGAGTGTGCACTTTTTAAATGAACAATTAATCCACTTATGAACCGTTGTCTGGAAAAGGACTGTAATTAATTTTTCGCTCATGTTTGAATCCTCATCCAACATGCAAGTTAGCATATTTTCAGAAAGTATTAAATTATTTTTAATTCTAATTTATAAAATAATGAGTATAATTATTAGGAGTTACGGCCTTTCCCTTATAAAATGATTTAAATGTTACATTGATGTTTTATGTAAACATACATACTTCTCTAGAAATTTCACATATTTGCCAACCATGCATTTTATACACACAATTCATATTTCATCACACAAAATTGTTAATTATTGTCATCTCAGTATATCGATCTCCATCTATAATGGCTTGTTACATTTGCAGTTTAGTAGAAGTGTTATACATCCAAAAGCCCAGAAAGGAGAAGGATACATCAGCAATGTGTACAAGCACTTGTCTACAGGGAGAAAATGCATTAGAAAGTACAGAATTACAAATAAGGTATTATGAGGCATATTGATAAAGAAATTATTACATTTACAAAGCAATATATAATGTGATTCCACCTACTCGGAAGGTATAAAGTCAGTGATACATTTAGTTAGAAACTGGTTCTCCAAATACATTCGCAACACAAATGGTAGTCTCAACGACACATTGGGCTGCCCTAATTCTTTAACAAAAAAATTATCCTCAGGTGTAGTCATAAACTAGACCAAATTTCAAGAGATATACTACAGTTGGGATCATCAAGTCATAGTTCCAGACTTTGGCATACACTCAAAATGTATCATGTACCTTACATGAAACTCATTTACATTGGCATCACTTCATGACTCAGTGGAAATGTACCTCTATTTTTTTCGGGAACATTTCACCAATGGCCATGCAATTTTCACTGCAGATCTTTTGATGATCATTATGTGTGCAACACTCCAAAGCAGCCACATATGACTTGCTAGTGACCCAGCAGATGCCATAATGAGATACCCTGGAAAAGGATTAAGCAGAAATGTTAATATGTTTGTGACAAAGGGCCACATGTACAATCATTAGGAATGTCGATTTCCTAATTGCGATTCTCTCCAAATCGCAATTAGTAAATCGGTTTTCCTACTGTAGGATGCTCATTGAGTTTCATTTAGGGATTCCTTGTGGGTCGCAAATCAACTACCTCATAAATATTAATGAGGTAGGACACAGTTGGTGACCTATGAGGAATCAAAGCCATCACTGGAATGGCGGCCTACTGTTACCAAATTGCATTTTGTACATTTGAAAAAGCATTTGTCCGGTCGCAAATGCTCTGATTCTGCGAATCAGGCCATTTGCAACAGAAAAAATGCTTTGTACATCTAGACCAAACTTCATCAATTTTTTCCTGATTTGTGTGGTTTCGATATCCCCTGGGAGGTCAGCTGCTGAACCTGACTCCTTGAATCTTGAATGGATGAAGAGTTACTCAATCCACCAGCTCCAAAAACAAGTTTTACCTTCATTAATTTTTAGCATTATTTATAAGTGAACATGAATACCAAAGTATGCACATTACTGGAAATATTAGTGGAAATTACACACCACCATTACATGATTTGAAAATGTTATATCATCTGTCAAGGTCATTTCTACAAGAGTTTGTTATTGTGAACGTGCAAATGTATAGATTACAGTGGACCCCGGCGTGGGAGGATGTAATCTCCCTCTACGCAGATGATTTTCTCTTCTATTTAGAAGACCCGCTGTCATGGCTGCTGTGGCTCTGTGGGGAGCACACTGGTGCAGCCATGGCCTGGAGAGAGTTTCCAGTGAGCAGGGCTTGATCTAGTTCTTGCAGCTGCGTCCTGTCCATCAGAGGCCCGACCCCCAGAAGCCTGCACATTGTTGCCTGCAATTACTATATACCTGATTTATGATAAATACCTGTGCCAAGCCTTCTTGAACCTAATTCCTTGCATACAGCCCTTCTTCCTGACATGCCCTAGAGTACTGGTGCCTGCTAATTTTGGCTGCTTCCTGACTTCCTGCATTCATCAATGTGCCTCAGAAGGATACTGGGGAACTGTCAGACAAAAGTTTTAAAAACACCTTACCAGCAGAGAGCTGTTAGTACAAAGTAATAAGGTGCAAAGGATAAATGTTGTATGGATATATACTTACCGTCATGGATAGCTTTTATCTGTGGATCTCTATTTCTGGATTCGGAAGATCCTGAAAGTTGAAGACATTACATGTGATTAGGAAAAGTGTGTTTATTCCAAGACTATTGCTTAAAACGTTCTTCTTGAAAATCTGAAGACTTTGATTTGAATTTGTTGTGATTCAGCATTTATGTATTGTTGGCTCCAAAAAGGGAAGTTTTTTAGGGAAATATCAAATAATTCCCAAGTACATATCATGGTAAATAGTCCTCCCTGATTGATATAACAGGTCATCAGGAGGTCCCCAAAAGAATGGTTATTTTACAGTAGATATTATGCGCATAAATTATCACCTGGTTGTATTATTTGTTTTTTGCAGGAGTTACTGAAATCCTATGTTATTTTTCCTTAAGCCCAAGGTGAGAAAAAAGGAAAGTTTTTGGTTAGCTGGACAATAGGGGACAGTGTTAACCTGTAAAGACCCTGTATTAGAAGTACCCTATCGTCTATACAAACTTTTTTTGTTTTGTTGGCTGCACATATACAAATTCCAATAGTGACCTAAGAGGGATCCAGTGTGAAGTACCTACACTAAGATGGACCAGGCTCAACAGAGGATGTTATTCATCTTTTTGTTACGAAGAAGGAGACTCCAGATGCAGGTAAGTGACACTCTTTATTTATGGCCTCCACAGTTCCAGCAACAACCAGCTTCAGGTAAGTTAACCTCCGCATTCTCTCCCTCGCCCCTCAGAGTAGTCTATCAACATTCTAAGGCAGTCTCACAGCCAACAGCAGGGCAGTACCAAATAGGGAAAGGGGGGGGTGAGAGGGAGAAGGAATACAAGGAAAGTCCTATTAAACTGACAACCAAACTAACAGTAAACAGTGAATAAAGATAATATTAGATAAGAGAATATAACACATCTTCCTCCCATAAAATTGAGGAAGAAATTTACGAGGATCATGACAAAGTCTTCATGCCATTTAGGCATTACACTGAGGGGCCGATTCCGATCTCGGCCGGTAGGGCTCCGAATCGGATCTGGCATAACCGGATCCGATTCGGAGCCCTATTTCCCGACCGATTCGTACGCGCGTCCGGACGAGCGAGTACGATGCGAATTCGCCGACCGACTCGTTCGGGCGTCCCAACCGCTCCGACCGACTCGTTCCCGGGTCTAACCGCACCGACCGACTCGCTCGGACACGACTCGCACCGCGCAATGGAGACGTTCCCCGGCCGGGTAAGTACGATGCGCGCCGCGAGCAGTCTGACCGACGCACGCCGTCCGGCTCGAAAGAGCAGTCGGAGCCGTTCTTCGGGGGTCTGTGTCGGACCCCCCTGTACGCGTAGCCGGGTGAGATGCACACAGGGGGGACCCATGGGTCCCCCCTACCTGTGCGTGTACGGCGTGAGTCGCTTCGCCGCGTACCCGCTGTAGGGGGCGCCCTTGTTTGCCTCGCACCCATTGAGGCAATGGGAGCCCGCGTACGCGTTGTACGACCGGCTCCCATTGACTTCAATGGGAGTCCGACCGACTCGAGTACAATAGCATACGGATGCATCGTATTCGTTCGGTCGGGCTGCACGGGTCCGATTCGGTCGGAAATCTCTCCGGGTCCGGCTCGGTCGGAGAGATTTCCGGCCCGAATCGGAATCGGCCCCTGAGTCTCTTTGTTGTCCCTTGGTGGTAGAGCGGGCAATCTCATGGAAGACTCGTAGAGGAGGAGCTTCCAGCTGGCGCGTCGTCCGGAGCAGGAGCTCTCGCTAGTCTATCCAAGCTCCAGTTTTGACCATTCTCAAGGATCACGGTATTCTGTTTGATTTTCACGATCTTTTTGGGATCATAGAACTTGGATTTGTTTTCCCCACCGTGTGTGGGTCTTTTTATGGATACCCAGTCTCCTACGGCCCACCTTTGATGTTTGGTCCCGTGTTTGCAATCATAGTAGCGCTTGTGCTTGGCTTGATGCGTAGAAACCTTGGATCTTGCCACTCTGGCATCTTGCTCCACTACTTTCCCCCCACCAATCCAGTTAAGAAAGAATTTGGTGCTGGGTTTTCTCACTTTGAGAGACGAGAATGGGGAGATGCCCGTGACTTGATTGGGAGTAGTATGGTATGCCCACAACTTGTCTTGTAGAGCCCGTTCCACTGGTAAGTGGTTGATGCAAGCAAGTTGGATGTTCTCTTTGATCATCCTGTTGACTCTTTCGACCAGTCCGTTGGCACGAGGACAGTAAAGGGCAGTATTGAGATGTGTGATGGCTAGGTTAGATAAAAAGGTTGTCATAGCTGTGGAAGTGAACTGCACAACGTTGTCAATAACAATGCTTGAAGGAATGCCTTCTGAGGTGAACATGGCCCGTAGGAAATTAACCAGTGTCTCAGTTGTGGTATGGTTCACCATCCTAATGACCACACAGTGAGAGAGATAATCGGTTAGTACAAAGGCAAATTTTTTTGTGACCCCTTTTTTGTTGATTGGGCCAATAATGTCTAAGGCTAGTTTATCCCATGGTTTGTCAGGGATGGAAAGAGGGGATAAAGTATCTTTTTGGGTTAGTTTAGATTTGTCGCTATTGGCGCACACGTAGCAGTTCTTCACTTTGGCTTCCACCAGCGAATCCATGTTCGGCAACGAATAATGTTCCCTGAGTCTGGATTTGGTCAAACTTCTTCCTAGGTGACCCTCATGGACAAGATCAATGATTTTGTCTCTAAACCCTGCGGGAGGTATTATTTTGTTGTTCCTCCAAATGCGGTCCTGGTGTAGGTTGATTTCCTGTTGAACTTCCCAAAAATTACTTCGTTCTTGATCGACTTCATTTCATGCATTTGGCCAACCTTGTAAAATGTAATTTTTGAGTTGGGTCAGGGTGGTATCTTGACTCAGGCTTTCAGCCCACTCTGTAGAGCAAATGGTAGAAGAGTGGATTTCTAAAATGGGGTACTCCATGGTTTCGTAATGTTCCTCCACATCTAAGGGTGCTCTGGAAAGGAAATCAACAGCTGAGTTGAGATCACCTGTGACGTACTCTAGTTTAAAGCAGAAACCTTCTAACCCCAAGACCCATCTGGCCACCCTGGGTGTGCTATTGAGTGTACCCTTTGGATTGAACATAAAAATTAAGGGTCATGTGGTTGGTACGCACAATGAATTCGATTCCCCATAGATAGAACTTAAAGTGCTTGATCGCCTAGAAGCACGGAAGTGCTTCTTTCTCCACCACAGAGTAATTTTTCTCAGAGTTGCTAAGGGTGCATGAGGCAAAGGCCACGATGCGTTCTTTACCTCCGATGACTTGAGACAGTGTGGCACCAAGACCCTTGTTGCTTGCATCAGTGGTGAGTATAGTTTTTCTGCACGGATCGAAATTGCATAAGTAAGGCGCAGAGAGAATGGCACACTTGACTTTTTCAAAAGATAATTGGTGCTCATCTTGCCAATTGTATGGTGTGTGGTTTTTTGCAAGTTCTCTGAGGTTGTTAGTTAAGTTGGCAAAGTTCTTGACATACTTTGCCATGTACTCTGCAAGGCCTAAGAATGATAGGAGATCTTGTTTAGAGGTAGGCGCAGGAGCTTTCTCTACCACGTCAATTAGGCTCATCTTAGGTTTGAATCCGTCTTTAGAAATAGTGTGGCCAAGGTAATCCACTGCTTCCACCCCAATTTGGCTTTTTCTTCTTTGAGTGTCAACCCGCCTCTTTGAATTTAGAAAGAACCTGTTTTAGGGAGTCATCATGCACCTCAGTGGTGGCTCCGTATAGTAAAACATCATCCTGGAAGCATAAGGTCTTGGGTATGCCGTCCAAAATACGTTGCATAATCTTTTGAAATACTGCAACCGCTGAGGCTAACCCAAAAGGCATTCTGCAGAACATGAACGATCGCAGGGGAGTAGTGAAGGCTGTAAGCTCCCTGGAGTCAGGGTGTAATTCCACCTGGTGGTATTCCATCGAAAGGTCAAGGACACTGAAACACGATTCTTCCCCCATGGTGCTTAGAATTTCGTGGATGCGAGGCAATGGATGTCTCTCAATGAGGATATTATCATTAAAATCTCTAGGATCAATGCAAAGTCTAGTGTCTTTTCCATGAGCTTTCTTGGCAATGACAACAGTGGGGTGTGCAGACAAAATATCGAGTTGGAATTATCGAAGTACAGGAATATCGAGTCCTAAATATCGTCAGTGGGAAATATCGACAGCAAAAATATCATGGTCAAGAATATCGAATTTAAGGTAAGAAATATCGTTTTTAAATATATAGAAGTCAATAATATCGTTTGCAAAAATATAGTTGTTTAAAATATCGATTTTTTAATTAGTGTTATGTATTTTAGTATATATTTTAAATGTATGTGATGTATTTTTTTGTATAAGTTTCGTTTATGTTTTTTAATATATGTGTTAAATTTTATTTTAATTAAATTTTGTGTTTTTTTGTTCCGTAGCGGGTTGTGGGTTTATAGGGGAATAGGGTGGGAAGTAATTTAATTATGATAAATTAATGATAGTTTTTATTTATTAATATTTATTTAATTGATATTTTATAGTGTTAATTGTGGGAAGTAATTTATTTTTAATTGAATATTAATTTTTTGTTAATTAACATTAATTAATTAATTGATACTTAATATGGAAATGGTGTAATTAATTTTAGGTGTGGGTTGTGGGGTTTATAGCGGTATAGGGTGGGAAGTAATTTAGAGGCCGATTATGATGGCGGACGGACTGGAGTCCGTCCGTAATCGTGGTTGTGACCGGGACCGTCCGCAATACATGCGGCGGTTCCGCACACCCAATTAGGATGTGACTGCCACCATGGCGGTAGCATTTTGCACTTTAACATTGCGGTGGATGCTGCTGACTGCAGCACCCGCTGCGATGATCAAAATGCATGTTGTGCATTTCACTGCACTACGTGGCAGGCGCCACACGGTGCGTGCCACTTGGTGCAGTGAAATGTAGGGGGGTACCAGTGCACAAACACCACCCCCAGACACAAAGGGGGCCCGCAACGGGCCCCTAAAACCAATCCCTGCCAGCCTTTCAATGGCTGTTTACCTGCCACGGAAACGCTGGCTAAAGACAGCATCCTAATTTGGTGGACGGTGCCTGCTAGGCACCGCCACCATTTTATGGATGCAGACCGCTCCGCCAGGCAATCGGAACGATTGCCTGTGGCGGTTCGCAGTGTGGATCCGCCCGCCATCCTAATCTGGCAGGCGGTAAATCCACGTTCAATGGCGGACGGATCGCCACCGCACGGCTGGTGGTGGCGGTCCTTCCGCCATCGTAATCAGCCCCTTAGTTTTCATAAATTATTAATTAGTTGTTAATTAATATTAATTAATTGAAAATTAAATATTGAAATTGTGTAATTAATTTTAGGTGCGGGTTGTGGGGTTTATAGGGATATAGGGTGGGAAGTAATTTATATTTAAGTAATTAATAATTAGTTGTTAATTAACATTAATTAATTGAAAATTAAATATTGAAATTGTGTAATTAATTTCAGGTGCGGGTTGTGGGGTTTATAGGTGTAAAGGGTGGGAAGTAATGTAATTTTAATCAATTAATAATTAGTTGTTAATTATTATTAATTAATTAATTAATTGAACATTTAAATACTTAAGTTGTTTAATTAAGTTTAGGTGCGGGTTGTGGGGTTTATAGGGGTAAAGGGTGGGAAGTAATTTATTTTTAATTAATTAATAATTAGTTGTTAATTATTATTAATTAATTGATTGAAAATTAAATATTGAAATTGTGCAATTATTTTAAGGTGTGGGTTGTGGGGTACATGGGGTAAAGGGTGGGAAGTAATTTATTTTTAATAAATGAATAATTAGTTGTTAATTAATAATATTTCATTAATTGAAAATTAAATATGAGAATTGTGTACTTAATTTAAGATGTGGGTTGTAGGGATTAATGGGGTAAAGGATGGAAAGTTAATTATTTTTTATGTGTTTTAATTTATTTTTAATTAATAATATTTATGTATTTGATAATTAATTATGTTAATTATGGAAGTACATTTTATTTTTAATTTAAATGTGGGTTGTGATATGTGTGGTGTTATAGGGTAGGATGTAAATAAGATAAATGTATGTAATGTTTTTGTTTATATTTTGTAACTAAAAATATTTCTTTGTTTGAAAAATATTTTTATATTTTATTTAATATAATATTTGTAGGTATTTGTGATATGTAATTAACATTATAAAATGTTTTTATTATTTTTAATATTAAATATATTTGTATTTTTATGTTTTACATATTTATATATATTTTTAATTTATTTTGTTTTTCAAATATTTTTTGTTGTTTGAATTGACTGTAGTGGGAATAATACATTTAATCCCTCCGCTATCCAACACTTTCCCTACTGTTGCACTCACTGGAGTGGGAATAGCTATTTTTACCCCTCCGCTATCCAACACTTTCCCTACTGTTGCACTCACTGGAGTGGGAAATTTAAGTTTAAAGATTTCTAAATAGTTTAACGTTTTAACTTATAATAGAATATTTTCTTTTATTAGATTTTATGTTATTGGTATATATTTATATATATATAGAAACAAAGAAACTCCTTCCAAAAATCCTGGGCCCGTAGAGGGGTGGTACGATGCCGGCGGAGAAAACCGGTAATACACATAAATTCAAACGGGGTTACCAATCGTGCTCTCAGGTTGTCGCAATAATCCAGACAGAATGCCAAAGTTAGAATTGGGGGTTTATTAGCTTCATAAACGGAGGGTTTATATATATATATATATTTCAAAATGATGTACATTTTTATATAATTATGGAATTATACAAAAAATTTAAATTAATAGTTTATTAATTGTTTTAAAGTAAATGTATATATATATTTAAATAATTATGTATGTGTTTAACTTTTTTTAATTAAGTTTGTTATATTTGTTAAAATGTATATTAAATCTACTTTATTTTTTTTAAATTAATTTTATTATTTAATACATTTAATATTTATTATTTTATTATATATATATAAAAATCGATATTTTGTACAACTATATTTCTTACATTGATATTTTTTTTCTCGATATTTTTGTACTTACCTGTTTAAGTATAGGGAGTCGATATTTTTACATTCTATTTTTTTTTTCGATATTTTTAACATCTATATTTTATACTTCGATATTTTGTCAGTGAACCCAACAGGGGCAACCCATTCGGAGCAGTCAATGGGTTGGATGATGCCTAGGCTTTGTAATCTGACTAACTCTAGTTTGAGCGGTTCCCACAAGAGGTGCGGTATGGGTCTTGTCTTGTGAACTACTGGTTTGGATTTGGGTTTTAATGTTATCCTGTGCAGGAAGTGTTTAAGAAGACCTAATTTATGCGTGAACACCTCAGGGAACTGATGGCAAATCTCTTTGCCTGCCACAGAGCGGTCTATGGCGAGCACCTGTTTTAGGTTATTTGGGTCAAGAGTAATTCCTAACTCCTTCTGATGCTGCCAGCCAAGGAGGTTTGACCCTTCTTCAACTACGTTATACCTTACCCAGGGTGGAACGGTCCTTAAATGTGATACATGATTTGACCATGCCTCTTAAAGGGGAGATGTCAGCAGACAGTAAATCTCTTTCTTCGCAAATATTCATATTCTTGAAATCAGAGAAATTAATGAATGCGAATGGCGAGCATGAATCAGTGAAAATGTTAATAAATTTGCCATCCAAACCTATATCACATTGGGGATATTTAACTTGGTGTAAGGTGTACCCCCCTAGACTCATGAAAATAATTTTCTTTACAGATTGGGGTCTAGCATCAGTGACATCGTTAGCCTCAACACACCCTAGCTAAGTGACCTTTGTTGTTGCACTTTCTGCAAGTAGAGGTCCTAGCTTGGAAATTGGGATGGTTGGCCAAATGGTTACTACTGCCACAGTGGTAACATTTGAGTTTACTGACTTCAAGATCATATACATGGTCGGGATTCTTTTCAAGTTTCAATTTGCATACAGTATCATCAACAGAGAGGTTGGGAATTTCTGACACCTGCTCATTATTGACAGGGGATTTCATTTATTTTATGCAAATAGCAGTATGTTCAATGGATTTTGCCAATTCGATAGCGTTGTGAAGATTGGGTTGTTTCTGCAACAGTTTCTCTTGTATTTTCATGTTGTTGGTGCACCTTACTAGTTGGTCTCTTATGAGCGAGTCCTTGAGTTCCCCGAATTCACAGAGTTCGCTCCACCCCCTTAAAACAGCTACGTAAGCAGTAATACTTTCTTGTTTACCTTGAACCATGCTTGTTGGACTTGGCCCTTTTTGCAGGGTCATCCCTGAACGTTTTGCCTTCCTCCTGGTATTTTTTCTGACCTGGTGTTGGTGGTTTTAGGACTCTGGGCACTTTATCACTGCTGTGCAGTGTAAAGTGCATGTGCTCTCTATGGTAAAACATGGTAAGATTCGTCTACACCTGTTTGGTGTATTTAATTTACCTATCAGTCCCTTGTAAAGTGGTATCTCAGATACCCAGGGCCAGTAAATTAAATGCTACTGGTGGGCTTGCAGCGCTGCTTGCGCCACCCACCAAAGTAGCTTTTCAAACTTGTCTCAGACCTCTGCCATTGCAGGGCCTGCGCGCAGTTTACTGCCGCTGTGATGTGGCACATAAAGTGGGTGCCACGTCTGTGACTCCCCTTTTATCACATATCAGTCACCCCTAAGGTAATCCCTAGTTAGCTCTATGGGCAGGGTGCAATGTAGGTAAAAGGTAGGACATGTGCCTTAACTGTGTGGCATGTCCTGGTAGTGACAAACAGGCATTTTGGTTTCTCACTACTGTGAGGCTGCCCTCTCATAGGAATGCATGGGGGATTCCCTGATAAGTGTTTCAGTGGTAATTCCTGATCTGAGAGGAGTAGCGTGATCAAGTTTGGTATGTTTGGAATAGTGGTAATAAATGCTGCGTAATGTTGTGCGCCGATTTATTGTCACTATTTTAGAAATGCCACTTTTAGAAGTGGGCATTTCTGGGTGCTATGTGTCTTTGTGCCTGCCTGATGTGTATTGCATGTCTGGCTCTGGAGTGACAGGGGCTGGGGAGGTGCAGTGGCTCCAGAGGGGCTGGGTGAGTCAGTGCTAGGCTGAATAGGCTAATCTGCATTTGGAGTAGTGGGAGGAGTAGCCCCTGACCCTGAATAGATCTGTGCCTGCCTTGTACAATGCTGGCTCCGCCACCCTGTGGTGTGTCTTGGGCCAGGAGCTACACTGTCAATGGGGACTGTTGTGCGCTTGTTAAGTGTCCCCCAGAACTGGTTTGAACTGGGCCCCCAAGCCCTGTGCCAGGGCAGAACAAAGAACATAACTGGTATAAATATTGGGGCTGTGACCCCATGGAGTGTTGTAGATGCTTGGTGCTTACTTGGGGCCGGCAGGCTGCTGGTCTGCCAGGAGGAACCGCCACCGGGGGACTGACCTGCTGCCCTGCTTGGCAGCTGGAGGATCTGCTGTCTGCCCAGGAGACCCGGTGTGCTGGCCTGCCTGTGCACTTCTGGAAAAGAAGTGCTGCCTGTTCCCTGGTGGTGTCAGCAGGTGTGAGCGCCTTGCGAGTGCTGTGCTGTACCTCCCCTCACTGATCGAGGGGTGGTGGGCACTTTGGCCCAACCCAGGAGCAACAGAATGGGAAGTGATGCATTCCTGTACCCCTGACAAGAGGGGGTCCTGCCCACTAGAAGCGCATGGTGGGCACCTTGCGTGCCGTCCCTCTGAGCCAGAGACGTGGGTTCTTTTTACGGTCCACGGGGAAAGCAGTCCGCGAACTGGAAGTCAGGCAAGGAGTGCCTGACTGTGGGTGGGGCTGGCCAAAGGAAACAGAGCCGGAGCAAGAAGTCAGGCGGAGGACGCCTGGTCGTGGGCGGGGCTCCCGTGAGGTAGAGAGAGCCCCGCATGCTGCCCGAGAGTGAGGCCCACTGGTATCCGAGAAAGAACGGCATTGCCAGGCCATCGGAGGCCAAGACCGGGCTCCACGACCCCGCAGGGGTGAGTCCCAAGGATTTGGCTTCACCCGAGACGCGGGTGAGTGTGCTGGGAACCAGGGCAGGAGAGGAAACCGCGCTAAAAACAGAAGACAGGCAAAGATTGCCTGGTTGAGGGCGGGGCTCCCGTGCCGAGGGGGGGGGAGCCCCGCGGGCCGGCAACCGAAGATGGAGCCTCGCGGGCTCCCTGCTGCTGTGTTCTCCCTGTTCCCGGCTGTTGCCTGCCACATAGAGAAGCCATGGTGAGTGGGGCTGGCAAGGCACACTGTTGGTGCCAGTTTCTCACAGCTGCGCCACCAGATTGCGGGCAGCTGCAACGACGGGGGCATTTCTTTTACATAAGAGAAACAAGGGTGAGTTGCATCCTCGCCCCCATTAGAGTACGGGCCGGTGGAGGCCTCGTGATAGGAGAGCCCTGACTTTTGGGACAGAGGGCATTACGGGACAGCCCAGACGGCCCCCGAGGGAGGCCAGTAGGCCTAGAGTTCACCTTGTGTTCTGGTGGGGCGCAAGGCCCTAAGGTGATGTGTGCACCTTACTAGTGTTACTGTGGTGCACTGCTGATTTAGGATAAATGTCTAACAATGCTCTGCATAATGTGGTTGTGCTAAGTGTACCCTATGGCCATTAGTTACTGGCTGCTTCAGTATTTGTGTGTTCCCTCTATAAGTGTTCATGATAGGGCACGGTGGGTGTGAGGTTGTATGCCTAAGGCGTTTTGCTAAGTGCACCCTTACCAGTATATACTGGTTGTTTTCACTACCTGTAAGTTGTGATATGATGACAGTGGCCCCATTGGCCCTGTAATGTATATAATCCCCTGTAAAGTCATACCTAGTGCCAGGTGGCACAGTGTATATATGTGATTATGCTCTGATGTGTTTTATGAATAATACAAAGGCTATTTGTATATAACTTTGTGTGGAGTTTCTTTTGTGGTGTGCCTAGTGTGTCGCTACTGTGTGTGTGTGTTGCGCAAACGCTTTACACATTGCCTCTGGGATAAGCCTGACTGCTCGTGCCAAGCTAGCAAGGGGGTGAGCAGGAGTTATCTTCAGCATGTAACTCTCTTGCTCTGACTAGAGTGGTGGTTTCTGCCTGGCTTAGGCGCATGCCCTAGCCAACCAGAAATCCCATTTCTAACACTGCTGAAAAACTTGTGGTGTTCTAATACAATATTAACCTTGTCTCCGAAGTGTATTTTTAGTTTAAGTAGGGATATAACGTATACAACAACTTCATCATGATCAAAGTTCTGACCTTGTACCAGGTCTGGTAATGTGTCAAAGATCTTCCTGCTGTGGGTACCAAGGTTGTGTAGCAAAATATGTTGTTTCCTCACAGAGCTAAATTTCTCCCCCCACCCCCAAATTGCTATTAAATAGGATTCGAAGATTTTCACCCACTCCTTCCAGGGGTTGTTAGGCTCCCCGAATGGTGGTGGTTGAGCCATAATGGCGGCCATGTTGATAGCAGGAAATAAAGGTAATTAGAGGAAGGAGTGAAGAGAAAATTAGTGCTCATCGCTGCCACACAGGCGCCAAAATGACAGAATTGGAATGTGTGTATCATTGCAAGTACTCGTGATACACGTAATGGTGTGCGACTGTGCGTATCACCGTAAGAATTAAAAATTGCATGCTCGGGCCAGGATGACAGGCATGAAGTGTGCGTATCACTGAAGACAATTGTGACACACGTAAAGGTGTGCGTATCACCGTGTTAAATATTACTGCGAGGATCCATGTAGAAGAATAAAGGAGTATTGAGAGTGTGCGTATCACTGAAGGTAATTGTGACACGCGTACAGGTGTGCGTGTCACTGAGTCAAAATGACAATGCGATCAAAGGATTGAAGTGTTTAGAGAGTGTGCGTGTCACTGTAGATATCTGCAACACGCATAGAGGTGAGTGCACCTCTGTTGTCCCCAAATATGGAAAAGCCAGGGGAGAGAGGTTTTGTGCGCCGCCTGAGAGGAGGGCTATGAGCAGGCTGGAAGGGCGTGGTGGCAGGCTGTGAGGAATGTCTATGCTTGTTCGAGCCAGATGACAGGAACGAAGTCTCTGCATGAGAGGAGTGCTATGAGTAGGGTGGAAGGGCGTGGCGGCAGGCTGTGAGGAACGCCTTCGCTCATTCGAGCCAGATGACAGGAATGCTGGAGGGAGGTCCTGGTACAGCGAAAGCCCCCGGAAGAAGAAGGCCAGTGCCCTGGGGAGGAGGAGTGTGAAGGCTTTGGAGAGGAAAGCGCAGGAGTGTCCAAGGCAGGGCTTCAGACCAAGCCCAGGGAGCTTCCTCGTACAAGTATGAAAAACTGAGAGACCTCCCCGGGGAGTCAACCAAAGAAGCGAAGGGCAGCCTGTGGGTAATTGTCACGTCAAGGGCTGCAGGGCAGAAGTGGAAAGCGGACAACCTGGAGATCAGATGAATTCAGCAACAAATTGAAGGACTCAGGCAGACCGAGTACATGAGGGTCCCCAAGTGGTGTAAACAGATAGAGAGTACCTTAACCTTGTGGGCCACAAGGTGAATGAATGAAAAGTGTACGAAGCTGAGGTGGTGGATGCAGCCAAAAGGGAAGACGGTCCGTACTGCTCCCTTTTGCAGACCAGTCGTCGCCAGTGTTACAAAGAAGGAGACTCCAGATGCAGGTAAGTGACACTCTTTACTTATGGCCTGGAACAGTTCCACCAACAACCAGCTTCAGGTAAGATAACCTTTGTGTTCTCTTCCTCGCCCTTCAGAGTAGTCTATCAACATTCTAAGGCAGCCTCGTGGCCAACAGCAGGGCAGTACCAAATAGAGAAGGGAGGGGGGTGAGAGAGGGAGAATGAACACAAGGAAAGTCCTATTAAATTGACAGCCAAACAAACAGTAAGCAGTGAATAAAGATAGCATTAGATAAGAGAATATAACACATTTCTCAATCCACTTCCCCTTTCCCCTGAGGATTGGCTCAGTTTGAATCTTTTGATAGAATTCAGGCAGTGTCAGTTGGCTGGCACTGGTAACTTGCTTCTGGAATTATATTGCGCTCCTACAAGATCACACAACCTAATAAAGTAAATTCCTTTTTCACTCTAAATCCAGAATGCTAGAGACCCTGAACACACACATTTGACAAATTTTCGAGGGTGGATATTGATTGGGGTAAGTCAGTGACATTGACCCCATTAACCCTTGACAACGATGAGGCACCTTTTATGGGATGGGGGATCTCCAAGAATAGCTTTGTCAGTCCTGACAAAGAATCAACTATCCTACTGGGCAGCCCAGTTATTATTGGTAAATGAATAAGCCTTCGCCTCACAACAGGAGCCAGCGCTGTATAGTAGGTGCTGTATAGTAGGTGCTGATTCAGGTGGGAACTGTCTCACCTGACAGGGTTGGTGGTTAAAACATTGAAGAAAGCTACATGGAGATTGGGATGGGAGCAGAAGGTCATGTTGGAGACCCATCTATGGGAACTGAATGCTTTAGCAGACCTGCAGATGCTGAAGAGAAGGAGAGAGTGGGAAATGCCAGGGATATCAAAGTTGTGTGACATCTAGAACTAATGGGGGCTTTTCCAATTCAGAGAGCTGCAAAGACAATATGACCTAGCAGAAACACAGCTCCATAAGTGCACACAGGTGAAGCACTCTCTGGCAGAATATAGGAACAGGTTGCAAGACATATCCGAGGAAACACCACTGGAATATTGAATACTAATTGTATCCCTTCACTAACACGCCATTTTACAGATATAGAGAACACCTGTATGAAACATCCAGGTCACACTGGCCACACTGAAAGACAGGTGGGGACGATTTAGGATCGAAGATGAGGATTGGGGTGAGGCATGCTGGTGCATGAGGGAGGTGGCTATGAGAGCCGGTACACTGAGCATACTACTCGAGGACCAGACTGCATCTAAGTGGAGCAGGGGAACAGAGGGCTGTCTGAGAGACTGTGTTCAGCGTGGCCTGCTTATACACACACCATGGGAATGCCCGTTCATACAGCAATTTTGGTTAATAGTGGGCCGTCGGATCTCTTCTGCAATGGAGAATCCCCATTGGTGACATTGTGTATCGGGGTGGAGCATACCATGTCAACATACCCATAACTGTGGTGTAATATGGCCCTTATGCTCACTAGAACAGACAAAGTCATCCTGTGGGACAGCTCGCAGGTTCAAGAGTGGAGCAGTGGGTGGCAAACATGGACTTGCGTATGCTGGCAGAGAAGTCAGTATACAAGGCAAGTGGCCTCAGAATTTCAATAAAGTGTGGGGCCTATGGAAGGAATTCTGAGAAACAGACTGAACCAATTATTGGTGAGGACAATGCTGATGTGGGCATTCAGAGGATGTAGAGAATTCTATTTAATATTGGGAGTCTCCCAAGCTTATTTAGATTTCCAGATGTGACAATGTACTTTGCACCTAAATCATATCAGGTTGTGATTTTGTTCACAATAGTTGTCATAATTTGGATTAAAACTGAACATTCAATAAAAAGATATTTAAAAAAAATAAAGTGTTTATGCCATTCAGAGTGGGAGTGTATGTGAATATATTTAACTTCATTTTTTGTGATTAAATGTAGGAATAACTTGAGATATTGGGGATCATATATATTTCATGAAATACATTGTGTATGCCTACGCCTAGGTTAAGGATATGATTGCAATGCCTGGGATATGAGTGTGTCCAGCCCTTGATATTATGTGCCAGGTTTAAAGACACAACATATCAGTAACTTGATAGTGGACATATATTCTGGGGTGCATGGTTAAATCATATGATTGTGTAGTGAGTAGTAAGTGGGATGAAGTTTTGTCTCAGGATATTTGTGTGATTTATACCAAACACTGCAAAGTGAAAATATTGTTAGTATACATTTATTTTGGAAAACATTTAAAGCAGTTTATCTATAGAATGTTAGCATTGTATGTTTGTGTGGCTATGCAGATGTGTTAAAAATATGCAATCACTTACTGACCTGAAGTGTGAGGGGTTATGAAACAGTATTAGGTGACTATTTAATATGGGTATGTAGTGTGAGACGTTGTTTTACAGGAGGACATGGTAAATCGATGTTAGATTTGGTTTGGTGTACATGAAGGTAAGTTTAGAACCATTCATATTCAACATAGTGCTTTGTTAAAAAAAGTTTAAAAAGTTGTATTTGCCTACTGTTTCATTGTGCTTTGTGTTGTTGTTCTACTACCACTGCAAGGTAGAGTCCCAGGCTTTGGTGTAACAGGGATATATTGACTGAGTAGGTTTTGTGGTTTTAGTGGGCAGGGTTTGGCTATTTAAGGTCTTTTTTCTCTAACACAGCTGTGGAGAATAAGCATTCATGTTTCCATCAACATAAAGTATACTTTAAATATGGTGGATGGAATAGTGGCTTTCTGACACTCCCTCTGTTGTGTTTAGAGTATACCAACCTCAGTGGAGGAAGTGAAATGAGGTGGAGGTGGCAGACAGTTGACAGTCTTTCATCCGTCAAACCGCCCTAATCTAAATCTGACGGATGGACCGCCGTGGTGGCAGACAGGTAGATAGGCAGTTTTGGATGGCCCATTTGCATCTGCCAAACTTTAAATCGAGCCATAAATTTTAATAAACATATTCAGAAAGTTTATGCTCCCTGATTTTTCCTTTTGCATACCCCAAGACAAATCCATTACTTTATTCCTAAAAAGAAATGGGCACTTATGGTAGGTCCATTCATTCTCTCTCAGCTGGGCTATGAGAACACAACCTACCTTGGTGCAGTTGAAAAACAATGTAGAAAATGTCAAAGCGCTCAAATTATAATTGTAAATGGAGCTATGAGTGTATGACCACATCTCAGATGTCTGGAAGGCCTTACACCCAGCTTCTCATTAAGGAAAGAATTCTGATATAAGTTACTATGTCTTATGCAATGGGCTGTCTATTCCACTGGCCCCAAACTTCTCTCTGATCTGATTGAGAAAGATGTATTATAATCTACATTTCACTCTCTCGTGAAGACCCTTCAGCAAAGGAAAACACACTGTACAGGCAGGTCTTTATGAGTAATGAGTCCCCAACTCTGGAATGCTCTTCCTTTGCACTTGTTTATCCTGACTGACTACAAGTCTTTCAATGAGGTACCAAAAATGCACTTTTTCTGCTAGCTTTTCCTTTTGTACCTGTTTCTTTCCCTTTGTGCTGGTGTCATTTGCGTGATTTGGGTTGTCTTTTGTACATTTTATTGCTTTGATGCCTTTGATAACTGTGCTCTTTAGAAATAAATGAAATACATAAATACATAAACAAAAAATGCTTAACTCTTCTCTTATGCCTACTGAACTCATACTGACCACCCTTTCCAGCGCTACCTCAACAGACCTTTGAGTATTTTCATCTAAACTTTCCCTTTTCAGTAATTTGTGTTCATATATGGAATGCTGTTTCTCTTGTATGCCTTTTGTACTGCTTTGATTGGTTTAAGATTTCATGCTTCTGTGTAAGTAGCAAACGACATCCTGCACGTAAATAAGCTCTTTGCTCTGCCATACAACTTCATTAATTTATTTTGCCTAAAGTATGCAAAGGGTTATAGTTGAGTGTGATATTTATTTCGGCATGATGCAGAAGAGGACATGTGTGGACCTGTTTTGGGGAAAGCTGTGTAATATGTGGCACTTTCATTGTTCAGCTGAATTGTGTGTGCTTCTTTCACAATAGCTGAATGTCTAGTGC
Organism: Calotriton arnoldi; assembly: GCA_963921515.1. Lineage (NCBI taxonomy): Eukaryota > Metazoa > Chordata > Amphibia > Caudata > Salamandridae > Calotriton > Calotriton arnoldi. The sequence continues at coordinate 22,406 of CAWUFW010006313.1, read as the reverse complement.
TTTGTCAGCAACTGGCTGAAAAGCCCGAGATGTCATTACTTAGCTTAAATAACTCAGTCGAGATGTCAATAAGGCCAAAGGAGATGAAAATAAATTTACAAAAATAATACGATATGTAAATGAAGAAAAATATAGTACAAGATTTGATAAAAACCAACAACTTGAGTAGCAATGAGGACATGCCACAAACACAGAATCTTTGATCCATGGGCACTAAGAATCTACCTTGATAATGTAAGTGATTTACCTATTGCTTTTCCAAGTACATTTGCTAAGACCAAGAGGAAACTTGTGGTCAGATGTAGGAATGTGCATTTTCTGATCACAAACCCTGCAATTCAGTAAATCACAGGGTTTGCAACATGATTTTTTTTCCGACTACACTAAACCCATTTAGCGATTCAGTGACAGCTTACCGAATTTCCATATGGGTTTAGGAAACCATCAGGAATCTCTATTTAGAAGGGGCATGTTTAGGGCATTCCTTCGGAATAGTGATTCCTTTTGGTACGTATTAATATATGTGTGGGTTGCAATTGAAATATAGTTGCAAAACATTAATACTTTATTGACTACTGAAAGGTAGTGGTAACCTTTTTGTTAACCGGAAGGGGTCCCTTGGGAATGGTCAAAGATTTTTTGGGAGTGCCTACTATTAAAAAAATTGTTCTAAACTTTTCTTTTTTTGTTAAACACATCCTGTTTTCACTTAAGTTAGATGGACTGCATTTTAAAAAACAACAACATTGCTTTATTTAAAAGAAATCACAGACATAATGGTCTGCTGTTGCCAGCAGGCCACCATCCCTGTGATGGCAGCGAATCATAGTGGGTTGCAATTTGCAGTCTACCCCATTAATATTCATGAGGTAGGTCGAATTGCGACCCTACTGCAATCTGGTATTTTGTGAACTGGAACTGACCTAATAGTACATAGGTTGGTTTGCAAAATACCATATGATTCACCAAATGTTTGTGCAAAAATTGTGACCACTTTATGCAAACTCTTAGTTTATCTGGCCCATGATTTCATTGCTACTGATCATATACATTTTTTTCCCAGTGGTTCCTTATCTATATTCAACAATTCACAACAGGTTATCATTATTCAGAACTTTCCCCTGTGGTTTGTGCCGCTGCCTCATGTATGCAATCAATAAGAACAGTTGTTGTCCTTGACCATCAGCGCCACCAGGCAATGTTTACATAGTTACTCATAGTAACTACTAAACAATGATGAACCAGAATTCCAAGTATAGAGTTGCATACAATAATTTCCTCACAACGAATGAGTTACAGCATTCCAGGAACACTCAAACCTTCATCTAGCATGACTAAGAGCCCGATTACGAATGTGGTGGTGTTGGAGCAGGCCGCCACGCTACCACCCCGCTCCCACACCACCAAACAGGGCTGCCGGCCACCTGCCAGATTACTAGTTTCCTCGTGGTATGCTGGGCGGTCCATTGGCGTTCCAACGGCTGTGCCTTTCAAAAAGGCACCGCAATGGGAGCGCCAAAGCTCGTTTGTGCACGGACCAAAATGCACAATGCTGTGCATTTTGTACCATGCAGGAACTGGGGCTGCACACATACAGGGGGGCACAACATGTGCTCCCCTGCATGCACCCCCCTGCACAGAGGCACAAGAGGGCCCTGTATGGGTCCCCAGAGTTACCTCACCGCCACTTTTTCCATGGTGGGCTCACCACCACCCTTTCCATGGCAGGCTCACTGCCGGTGATAGGGTCGCAGTGAGGAAACTCGTAATATGCCTGGAAGTGCTGCAGCGGTGGCGCCAAGCATATTGAAGCCTCACACCATCACGCCGGACCATTTTGGGACCGGGCAACCACCAGGGATCACGGCGGTCCCAAAACGGTCCATTCGCCGTCCTCCTAACACGGCAGTCAGACCACTGGTGCAGCGTTCCCCAACCACCACTGCACCTCCACCACAGGTTTGGCGGTCCTCTGGACTGTCAAACTCATAATCAGGCCCTAAGATTCCCAGTTGAGTAGACCATCCTGCAAGAATTATAAAGAGCCACTATTCTGAACACAGACAGCAGTGAAATGTTCTATGCCAATAGCAATTGTGTATTACCCTCAAAGAGGCTTGTCATCAGATTTGGATTCTAAATTGGGTTTACTTTAGTCTAGTGTTTCTCAGGATTGATTTCACACTACCCATGCAGCTCTCCCATTGATCGTAAGACAACTCTTGATTCAAGTAATTTTCCCACTCTTTTTTAGCACACCCAGTTGTGTGTCCCACTGAGGCACCGGAGTGTTGTATAGACACGTTAATGCGTTCCTATCTTTCATACCCAAGAGCACATGTAACAATTACAAAGTATTAGACACCTCATGTGCATTGCCCCAGATCCCCTGAGCCTTCTTATGCACCAGATCATTATATAGTTAAAAATTACCTGGCCCTAAATTGTATACCTCCCTCACATTATCAAAAGATCCTAATGAATCATTGTCAAAGATATCATTCAAAATAATTAGGCCTGCATCTGTCCAGGGGAGTCCATTATGAATCACTTTCAGGCTTGCACAGTTGGGCAGAGACCATAAGTACGGTTCGGGTGTGCATGGTGCCAGTATAGATTTCACCTGTAAATGTTTTCCATCACCATCATGCCATCTTCGTAAGCGTGTTACCTGAAATATTTCCTGCCTCTCTTCTGAGTAAGGATTCCTGTCTGTTGTTCCTCCATCTCTGCAACTATATCCTCCATGTCGGGGCTAGATGTGTCACTCAGCCATCTCATTGGCTATTGTAGTTGTGACTCAGCTGGGTACTCCTAACCCACCTTCTGACAGGGTGGCAGATACTTTCATTATGGGCATTCTGCATCTCCCTGGCCCCCATATCAATGAGATGAGTAGCATTTGCAGCTTCTTAGTATAACATCTTCTTGAGCATCAGTGGTAGTGCCGCACAAAATACAATAATCTGGGCAGAAGCAGCATCTTATACAATGGTACCCATCCCATTGGTGACAATGGGAGTTTGTTCCAAAAGGGTACTGACTGCCGCACTGCTATCACCACTCCACCAGGTTCCCATCAATTAAATCATTCTCACTGTGATAAATATTCACTCACAAATATTTAAAAGTATCAAATTTCCACTCTACGGTAAAACCATACATTCGGTTAAAAGCCCCATGGTAGGTAACAGTTGACGCTGATCAACCTACTGTTTATCTAAGGGGAACAAACATGATTTGTCCCAATTTATTTTGTATCCAGAAATCATCCCAATTTTTTTTAACAAGTCTATAAATAGCTGCAAATTATTACTGTCTTCTTGGAAGTACACTAATGCAGCATCTGCATATAATGATATGATGTGCCACCTACCTTCAACATTTAGCCACCCATCTGGACCCTTGGAATGCAGCAAACATGCCAAAGGTACCATGACAAGTAAACAAATTATTGGTGACGAAGGGGACACTGGTCAGGTGCCTCTTTGAATGTGTAAAATCTCCAATATAACCGTGGACATGCAACCTCTCACCACCTTGTCAGAGTACAGCTGTGGTACCCAGCGCAGAAACATAGGCCCACCTCTTCCCATTTTACAAAGCACTTCCATCAGTATGGTCAACCTAAAGCTTTGAAAGCCATTTGCATGTCTAATGAGGCCCCCAATGCCTGGCTTCATGCTGTCTGGTCCAAATAATGACCCTGAAACAGCTGCCACAGTTTAAGGAAGGTATTTCTGCTTGGGATAAAGCTATTTTGTTCTGACTGAACTACTGTTTGCTCTATGTATACCAGTCGATTCCCCAACACCTTCCCCAGAACCTTATAGTCCAAATTTAGTAAGGCCAAGGGGCGATAGAAGTTCACATTTAGAAGGTCTCTGCCTTGCTTCAACAATGCCGCCCTCATTGATGCTGGTAAAATCTCTTTTTCCTGTTCCTGTTGTGTATAACTGCAATAAAAGAGCTGCCACATATGAGCTATATGCTCCACAGAACTCAACAGGTAGGCAACCTGTTCCAGGGGTCTTGCCTCTTGCTATCTGCTTACACGCCAATTCTTTTTGCCCACTCTGCCACATCAGATTGGACCCATGCATGTGCTAGGTACTCTCTGAACTGGAACACAAGCAACTCAAGACCAATTTCACCCATTTGGGTTACTTCAATCAGGTGCAGCTTGATTCCGGTGGCATAGAGAGCATGAGACCAAGTCTGGGCATCCCTGTCGCACTTAGGGCTTCACAATGAAGAATACAAAAAAGCAAAGGATTAAACTCTTGAATTAATCTCAGCCACTGGCAATTGCTAGCAGCCACACGCTGCTAGTAATTGCCAAACATCTCCAGGGAATTATGTGGCTACTAGGCAAAAGCCTGGTTAGGATCTGTTTTGTGCCTGTCAATAGACACAGGTCAGAAGTGTCCACTAGATGTTTCCAATGGTTGTAGAACTAATGACAATTTGAGTAGGAGAATCAACTGCTTCAGGAAATTACATTTAAATCTGGAGAACATAAACTGTTGTTGTTTGCTCATGACAGGATTTTCTCACTTTTTGATCCAGACAGGTCCCTTCCCTCATTGATGAAGATACTTGACTGATATCGGACTGTATGACATACAAAAGGTGAGCAAAAGAGGGAATATACACCAAGGTCGTCCTCCACTCAAACAATCATTCTTAACAAAAAACCCTTGGCATGGAAACCACGATAATACATACTATGTCACTTTCGGGATCCTCCTATTCCACTCTTATTCAGGTAAGGACTGGCTCTAGTGTTAATCAAGAAGCAAACCTCCGTGAGTGTGTTGTTTTAAAAATAGGAACTAAGCATATGAGAGAGTCTCAAATAGCAACTGCCAAGGAGAGATTGGCAGGTTCTCACCAATTTGCTCACTTTATTATCATTAGCAACTCTCCTATGCAATAAAAGGAACCAATATCCGAACAAGTTCAGAAGAATGTTTTGTGTGCGTTGTAATCTATTTGATTGTGTTAAGTGTGCAACCTATCGCAACAACCACACGAGCTCCCCTGAGAGGGATAAGAAAAATTCTTCCTCACAAGAAAAGAGTTAAAAATGAGTTGTGAAGGCAGTAAGCATATGTCTTTAATTATTGATGCCCACACTCATAGTTGGTGCGATAGGTTGCACACTTAACACAATCAGATTACAACGCACACACAACATTTTTCCGAACTTTTTCAGGCTTTGGTTCCTTCCATTGCATAGGAGAGTTGCTGATGATGTACCTTTCAGAACTAATTTTTAACTCTTCTTGTGAGCAAGAATTTTTCTCCTCCCTCTCAGGGGACCTCGGAGGGTTGTTGCGATAGGTTGCACACTTAACACAATTAGATAGATTGCAATGAACACAAAACATTCTTCTGAACTCGTTCTGGTGTTGGTTCCTTCTGTTGCATAGGAGAGTTGCCGATGATGTGCCTTTCACAACTCATTTTTAACTTTTTTCTTGTGAGTAAGAATTTTTTTCCTCCTCTCAGGAGACCTGAGGGGGTTGGTGCGATAGGTTGCACACTTAACACAATTAGATCCAGTACAATACACACACAGCATTCTTCTGAACTTGTTTTGGTGTTGGTTCCTTCCGTTGAATAGGAGAGTTGCCGATGATAATAAAGTGAGCAAATTGGTGAGAACCTGCCAATCGCTCCTAGGTGCTTGCTTACGTGAGGAACTCCCTATGCTTTTCTCCACATGGCTTTTTCCCATGGGTTTTACATCTTCACTTTGTCTACCTCTCGGCACCGGACTAAGGGCTCGATTTGGAGATCGGCGGCACAACCGTCGGACTGCCATTGCATCCAGACAGCCACATTACGACAACACTGCCGTCCTGGCGGTGTTGTGTCAGCGGTGCAAGGGCATTCTTCGGCTCACAGAGAGCCTGAAGCATATGCTGCCACTGTGGCAGCACTGCTTGCACATCAGTGCACTGTGTGCCATGCACCATGTTGTGCATGGCACACAGTGCACGCACAACAGTGCAAGCAGAGGGGGGCACAACATGTGACCCAATACACATGGACTAAAACATCCTGGGGCACTGTTTAGGTCCCCTTTTCCTGCCTTTCACCCAACCTGTTCATGATGGGGTCCACGCCATGAACAGTTCATTGAAAAGCCGGTTGTAATCTGGATGGTGGTGGCGGCAGATACCGCTTTCTTCACCGCCGCTCTGTCAGGATCCTGGCAGTGGTGATGGTCTTGAGTCGTGCTGGTGGCAGGGTGAACTGCCAAACTCGTAATTGGGCAGTCAAACCGCCGAGGTTGCAGTGGTCAGTACCGCCACCTTGGGTACAGCTTGTGTGTCTTGGGACTGTCGTACTCGTAATCAGGTCCTTAGTTTCTCTTTTTTAAAAGACAACAAACGCACAGAGGTTTGCTTCTAGATTAACATGAGAGCCAGTCCTTACCTAAATAAGAGTAGAATAGGGGGCCCCCTTAATTGACAAAGTATGTATTGGTCATGGTTGCTATGCCAAGGTTTTTTGTTAAGAATTATATATGACTGTATCCAGCTTTAAAATCAATTTTGATAAATCATAGTAGCTCCCCATTAATTTGACTGAGGATGACAAAAGACAGGTCCAGCCTCAAGCTATACTAAAAGAGGCTCAAAAGTCAGTTAAGTGTCAGATTATAAATCTGACCTTGAAGGTGAGGAGAATAAAGAAGACAAATTACTAGCACTATGGCTGCCCATCCAACCAGACCTGGTGAGTTAGTGCCACCTATATGTATCAGGTTGATGACGTATTGCAGAAAATTAGATTACTATAATCCTATGATTATCATATATTTTCTAGCCCTTCCTGTTACAATATAGGAGAGAACTCCAGTTGACCTCTGCGAGAGGCACGTTTAGCAAGTGGAGTCTCCCAGATTCAAAACATCTTTATTGAATGTCCCATGTTGCAAGGCAATGTATGGTTTTCCTGATACATCCTGCTATTATACAGTGGCCCAGTTAAGCAGTGTTGAGGAATGGACACCAAGAGACTAGCAAGCCCTGGGACCTTATGGCCTTAGCAGTGGTGGTGCAGGTACTATGGAACATCTTGCTTTTATCTAAGAACAGTAGAGTTTCTAACCTACAGCATATAGCCAGATAAGCAGCACACAGTTAGGGCTGTGGAATTTAATTGCCCTGCCCTCTCATGCCTCTGCACTCTGATCAGGATTTTTCACCTCCATGTAGTGACTCGACATCCAGAGGTTGGATGGAGGATGACAGCAGGACAACAGCAAACTTGCTTGATGAATTTGACATCATGCGGTTTGAGAGATGTACATCTCAGTTTGGATTACCAGGAAATGAAGTCTTAGGTTATTGCCAAATATGCCATTTGTTCCTAAACCTGGGGATAAGACAGGTTTTGGCCAGAGTGAAGACGAACTTTAAAATATAGACATCCATGGCTTATGGTACAAAGGGAATAGTATTCTCTATGTGTAAAGGTTTGAATACGTTTATGATACAGTCTGCAAATACATGGTAAAGTGGGAGAGATCTGAAGTGGGAGAACTCTTTGGATGAGTGTTCCCCAATACTGGGCGATACTATGTAAAACAATGTGGCCGTCCAGCACAGTAAATCAATGCATTAAACTATGATGGGTGGTACTTGATCCTGGATCAAATTAAAATAATGCACTCTGACCCTCTCCCCGCCAGAACCTTCTACCAATAAAAGTTATCTGGCAAGTAGGCTAGAGCTGGGAAGGAAAGAGGGAGGGGTGCCAGGTAGAAGGCACTCATGTGACCACATTTTCAAGTAGAGTTCTTAAAATATCTGCTAGCAGAGGCCCCTATTGTGTTGGAAAATACAATAAAAGCGACCTTTCTTATTGTAAGATGATGAGAAAGCAGGCAATAAATGATTTTAATGAGCTTTCAGTAATGCCAAATGCACCCAGATTTAGACTGGTAGTGCTTTGCACAGCACATACTTTAGTACAATATGCTCAAAGAAATCATGAGTATTCAAAAGAAATCTTAAATACCTTCAGGAACATTGTAGATAGTCTGAACACTATCTAAATTGCACTGAAGACATAGGTCAAATCATTCACCAGCTTACCTCATTTTGACACACGAATCCATTGTTTCAAGAATATAACCAAATACCTTTAGAAGGATTTCAAAAGCACCCTAGGAGGGGAGGTGTACCAAAGCACAAAACAAGTTAGTGGCAGCAGCTCAATATTTCTCTTTTAAATAGCCCACAAATGAGTCCCTGTCTGTGTGACTTGGGGGCATATTTTCAACGGCCAGCGATAATTATCGCTGGCCGTGCGTAGCGACGAATTCCCTACCGCAGGCTATCTCTGGAATTTATCGCCCTGGTAGCGCGTTATTAACAACGCGTTTCTCCAGGGCGATAAAAATTCCAGCGATGTTCCCTGCAAAACAGCGATAACCTTGCTGATACGACCCGGTGGTCGTATCAGCAGAATCCACCCCCTATGTTAGGGATGGCTAAGTCAGGATTTTAGCAGACGTTAGATTTTGGCAAAACGGCCGTTTCGCCAAAATCTAACCTCTGCTAAAATCATGTGGGCTGCCTTGTAAATATCGCGATGTGAACATCAGCGATATATGCAACATAGTCCATCCGGGGTGCGCTCAGTAACGCCACTTTGCATCTCATTAGAGATGCAAAGATGGGCGTTGGGGGAAAGGGTGATAATGCAAGGATTCACGCGATAGCGTGATCCTTGCTGATTAGGCGAGTAAAATTATCGCCGCTTTTCGTCCGAAAACGGAAAAAAAAGCGGCGATAATTGTTTATCGCCTCGTTGATAATATGCCCCTTGATTCCTACAAGCAATCAACAACCTCGGGTAGGTCCTTGGTGGCTTCTATTAGAGGCTCCTTCAAATTAGAAAGAAAATAAGGTCCTGTTTTAGAGCACAGCAGAAAGAATGCGCCATCACAAAGGCGATGGAGTATCCTTTCCTTCTTACTGATGGTCTGCCTGTCTCATTTAAAGTCGGGCGGGCCTTCGGTATGTCAGTGAACTACTCTGCCTCCCTGCTGACATATTCCTCTGACGCCTAATGGAGAAGGGGATGAAATAAGTTTTGCCATTTTCTCACCCACCCTATTTAGAGTGCGCAAACAGATGGCAAGTTTTGCTTACTGCCATCCCAAACGCTGTGGTAATTGAAAGTAACAGCATTTCAATTAACCCCCGATTAACCCCCAGGCCATTTGAAAAAACTCCGATGGCGAGGAGGTCATTGCATTTTTATTTTCAAAAATGAAATCCTGCTTTGGAATTTTCTTTTGAGAATAAAATACGAAATTGAAAGTGTGCAATACGGCTCTGTCATGTTTACGGAGCCATAGGGCACACTTTCAGTCCATTGACATGAACTACCATGATGGTGGTTCATGCAAAAGTAAGAGATGTCTGCTGGGGCAGTGGACATCTCACCTGTCTGGGAGATGGATAAGAGTACTCCGTCGCCCCGCTGGAGTAACCTCACTCTAAATCGAGCCCAAAGAAAGTGACCCATGCGATTGCTTGACCAGGGCAAATGAGACATTAGGCAATCCGAATGTGCACTCAATCATCCTAAAATACACCCAAATGTAGGCGGTGACAGTAGGTAGGGTGTTTCACCAAAATATCGAATAAAGAATAATGTTGGACAAGAATATTATACTGTGATATCAAGCCTGTTGTGGAGTTTAATGTTGCAGATAAGAACATATTTTTTAGGTGTTTTTAATATCCTTGTTAATAATATTGTGGCTTAAAATATTCTTGTATATAATATTATTATTTTATGCTATGTTTTTGTTTATTTTTATTTTTATTAGTTTAACTTTTTAGTAGAGGGATGTGTGGGTTATAGGTGAATATGGTAGGGAGTTTTTTTTAGTTGTGCTTTTAAAATGTATGTATTTTGTCGTGCTGTTTTTAAATATTTAATGAATACTTACAAATTAATATATACTTTTACATTTTTGGTATGCTGTTTTGTTTTTGTGACATCTTTTAGGAGTGAGTAGTATGGCTTTTTGGGGGAACTGGGACTGGATTGTTTAATATTGTTTTTTTATTCAATACATTTATTACATTTTATAATGCTTTATACTTTTATATTTCTGCACATTTTTAGTATTTTTTAATATTTGTATATATATGCTTTCTTTCTGTATTATTTGATAATTACTGATGTGTTTATTAATACTTGGAATTAAGAAATAAAAAAATTAAGTTAATAATATTTGCTAATGTTACATTAATCTTTTTATTGTATTTTATTTTTAGAATTAAAACTTTAGGAAATGTATATTTTTTAATTTGCAAGTTGCTCATTTATTCATCCATCACAATTATATTTCTTAATTTATTAAACTTAAAGTGCAGTCCATTTTTTAATGTGTAAAAATTATTTTTCAATGTAAACGTTTTGGTATTTAGATACTGTTTTAAAAATGCATTGGGTTTTTTCTTGTTTTGATGATTTATTTACTATTTAAATTTTCATCTATAAGTTTTGTATAGAATTAAAACTATTTTTGCTTTACTTTGTAAGGTTTTATTATTTTAAGCTATGGTTTACATTATAGTGGGAGTATTGTACCACACGCTACCAATGTCAAACACTTTCCACAATGTAGCTTAGATTGGAGTAAAAATAGTTAATCTGTTCCCCTCTAAATCTAACACTTTTTCCAATTGGTTTAGATTGGAGTGGGAATAGATCTTTTACCCCCCTCGAAGTCCAATGCTTTCCCTGATGTGGCTAAGGGCCTTGTTATGACTTTGGTGGTCTCGAAGGGGGGCCGACACGCTGCCACCCCACTCTGAGACTGCCAAAGCCATTAACGACCACCAGCTGGAGTACAACTTATTTTTACTCTGCCAGGCGGTTCTTTAGCAGTCCCACTGCGGTGCCCTTGAAAAAGGCACTGCAATGGGCGCGTCAAAGGCAGTTCCTTCAGGGCATGGACTGTCAAGCCCATGCCCTGAGGGAACTGGGGGGCAAGCACACAGGTGAGAACAACATGTGCCCCCCTGAATGCACCCCATGGCGCAGAGGCACAAGGGGGCCTTTGTTTCCTCACTGCCACACTTTTCATGGCGGTCACACCGCCATGAAAAGTGTGGCAGTGAGGAAACTCTTAATATGCTTGGCGGTGCCTCATCCAACCGCCACAGTCATAATGCGGCAGGTGGACTGGCAGTCTGGCGGTCTGCAGACCGCTAGCATGGGTTCTCGTAATAAAGGTCTTATGTTGGAGTGGAAATAGTAAATCTATCTCGCTTACAGTCCAACACTTTCCTCAATGGGGCTTCAGATGGTGTGAGGATAATAAATATATTTTCCTCAAAGTACAGCACTTTCCCCAATATGGTTTTGATTGAGGTGGGAATAGTACATCTAACCCTTCGATGTTCAATGTTTTCCCCAATGTGGCTCAGTTTGAAGTGGGATTAGTAAATCTATCCCCTTAAAATCTAGCATTTCCCCAATGTGGCATAGATTGGAATGAGAATAGTTCACTTACTATCCGTAAAATCAAATGCTTTCCCTATTGTAGCTTAAATTGGAGTGGGAATAGTATTCTACCCCTCTTAAAGCCCAGCACTTTTTTCAATGTGGTTAAGGTTGGATCAGGAATACTAAATCTATTGCCCTCAAAATCCAACACTTTCCCAAATGTGGATGAAATGGGGTAGGAATAGTAAACTTACCCCCATAAAGTCTAATGCTTTCCCCAATGTGGCATAGATTGGAGTGCATATAATAAATCAATGCCCCTCAAAGTCCAACATTTTTCCAATGTGGCTTAGATTGGAGTGGGAATAGTAAATGTACCCCCTCATTAAAGTTCAATGCTTTCCTCAATGTGCCTTAAATTGGAGCGGGAGTAGTAATTCCCCTCAAACTCAAACACTTTTCCTATCGTGACTTAGACTGGATTGGAAATATGATTGATACCCCTGTCAAAGTTCAATGTTTTCCCCAAAATCATTTGAATTGGAGTGGGAATAATGTTTTTTCAAGTTATGTAGGTAGGAATAGTTTTATATGTGAACAGTAAATAGTTCAGAACATGATTTCATTTACGTTTTAGATCTTGATGTGAAAATTCAAGAATGACAGTCTGTGTTTGACAGGTAAGTATTATTTATTACATTCATTTATTTTTCTAACCTATAAAGTTCTGTACTTCCTACGTTTTTGTATATTTTCGTTTATGAACCCATTTGCTGCTAGGCCTTTTTCCCCCTTGTGGTAATCCTTTTTTTGGCTAATTGGGGTAGTTTGCGCTTAGGCCCTGTAACCTTTTGTCCACAAAAGGTACCCGCACCAAATTTGTGTCCTTTTCTTCCAACATCCAGAGAATTCTAAAAGTACCCAGGGTTTGTGGATTCCCCTGGAGGGGACAGCGAAATTAGCCAAAATACAGGAACATTTTGTATTTTTGGGGAAAAAGTGCTGCAGAAGAAAGCGTCTGTTCTTTTCCCTGCAAATGGTATCAATGAAGGGTTTGCGGTGATAAAATCACCATCTTCCCAGCTTTAGGAACAGGCAGACTTTTGTCAGAAAACCAAAGTTTTCTACACAGTTTTGGCATTTTTAGAGCACGTATTTTTCCTATTTTTTGTGCTTTCAACCTCCTTCCAGTTAGTGGTAGAAATGGGTATAAAACCAATAAAGGATCCCAAAAAGCTGTACATTTCTGAAAAGTAGACAACATTTTAAATTCAGCAAAGGGTCATTTGTTTAGATCCTTCAAGGTTTTCCTATAGAAACTAACATTTAAAATAAAACAATATTGAAATTTATTTTAAAAAACAGCCATTTGTACCTACGTTTTCATCTGTAACTTCTTCTAAGTATGGCAGATTTTTTAAAGCAGTATAGCGTTACGTCAGCTGGACCCTTCTGATTGCAGGGATATATAGGACTGTAGGTTAACTAAGAACCTGAGGTACCCAGAGCCAATAACTGAGCTGCGCCTTGTGATGGTTTTTCATTGTGTACCAAGTATACAGCAATTCATTTGGTATTTTTTTTTTATTTTACAGAGTTTTATATAGCGCGAACTTGACCCGAATCGGGTATCAGAGCGCTTTACATAGCACCAGTTGCATTACATGAGGACACATTCATTTATTTATTTATTTTTTTTGTTTGGCACGGGGAGATTAAGGGGTCGATTCCGATTCGGGCCGGAAAAAGCACCGACCGACTCGGATCCGGAAAAAATACCGACCGACACGTACCAGTGGCGCCCGACACGCCAAGTACGATGCAAGCCGCGATAAATCCGACCGACACGTCAGGAAACCAAGCCGACCGACCGAGCCGCTCGGAAAATAGCAATCCGGCCGGAAAACACGCGAATCCAACCGACCGACACGCACCCGGAACAAATCCGACCGAATCGTACCCGCCAACTCCAACCCGCAAAGTACGATGCAAGGCGCGAAAACACGACCGAGTCGGACGGAGGACAAGCCGCACGACCGACACGCATACAAAACCGAGCCGAAGCAACACAATACACCGCGACCGACGCGTACGCAGCATACAAAACTGCACAAACACAGCGTGAACGAAACGGAAAACACCGTACGAGACCAATGCAGGGTCCGACTCGGTCACAAGAACGTTTCCAACATACACAAACAGCACAAAGGAAAAATCAACCAAAAAAAGGCCAAACAAGCAATTACCAAGCCAATAAATACTGGGGGGTGGGGACAGAGAACAAAGACACACCCACAACTCCACCTATATAAAGGACACAAATCACTACCATGAGCCTTTGCAAATGCCATTTCACTGCCAGCACCCAAGAGAAAGCAACCACACACCCACAGCTCATCCCTCACACAAGCCACACACCATCAGCACACCAACAAATACCTACCTCACATACACCCAGCAAAACACACACTCACACACCCTCACCTGCACACCAACACACACATCACTCACCATCACCACCCATCACCATGCCCCCAAGAAGAATCCCAAGTTCCTAGATTGTGAATTGGAAGTCCTGGTAGACGAGATCCTCAGGGTGGAGCCACAGCTGTTTGGCACTCTGGTCCAACAGACCCCCATGTCGCAGAAAACCAAGATGTGGGAGAGGATCATCAACAGGGTGAACGCCCAATCATCATGTCGGCGCACAAAGACGGACATCCAGAACAGGTGGTATGACGTGCGCAGGAGGGTACGGGACCTGCTGAAGATAGACTACATCAACAGCCAACATACCGGCAGTGGCCCTCCTGCCAAGCCAATATACCTCAGGCCCTGGGAGGAGAAGGTGCGGGCCATCCTTCCGCCAGTGAGCGTATATGGACTAGAGAACATCCCAGAGCCTGGTGAGTACACAACAAATGTACACAATAAACTGCCACAAAACACACACATCACTGTCAAGGGGAGAGTCAAACCATGCACACATAGCAATTACACAGCAACTAGAACAGAATCATCCCAAAATGTGTATGTCAGTCAGATAAACACAACACATGCCATCAAAAAAGTCACATCCAACTGTGCCAACACATGTACAAACACAACCACAACTACAGCTAGGCAGTGGCACAAATAGAACTAACACACACATCCACACATGTAGCCACCACAACAACACCAACACACAGTGAAGACCACTCAAAGGAAGGAATTCTGTGTATGCTGGCCAAGTCAGTGTAGCCAATAGCATCATGGGAGTCGCAGTCACACATATTGCCCCCCCCACAACTGTCCCATCAACACCACCCTGAACCATGCTCACATCACAGGGAGTGAGAAGGACTCACAAGATGGCTGACACTGGCTACTGCTGTGGGGAGCACAAGGCCCTGCTGCCAACTGTGCACCAACAAACAGCAGGACACCACTGACTGACATCCTGAGAGACAACTTACACTCCCTGCAATGCAAGCACGTTCCATGGTGGGCTATCTGGCTGGCTGGGTGGGAAGGGGGACTTGCAGCACTGACTATAGTCACCAGCACCTCCCCTCCACCCCCCCAACACAAACTCCACAGTACCCACCTGGTAGAATGCAATGCCCTCCATCCTAACACAAGATCCCACAAAGCACCACCACCCTGGGTTATGTTGTGTGAAGCACAGGGACACTCTTGGGACTCTTAGCCAAACAACTGCCAGGACAACACTCCCAGCCATCCTGTCAGCACAGCCAGCCCACCCCACAGGGAAGCAGAGTCAAAAGGAAGGAAGCATGGGCATGCTGGGAAGGGGGTGGAGGCAATAGCATGATGGGAGTCGTAGTCACAGACATAGCTCACCCCCACAACTGTCCCATCAACACCACCCTGAACCATGCTCACATCACAGGGAGTGGAGAAGGACTCACAAGATGGCTGACACTGGCTACTGCTGTGGGGAGCACAAGGCCCTGCTGGCAACTGTGCACCAACAAACAGCAGGACACCACTGACTGACATCCTGAGAGACAACTTCCACTCCCTGCAATGCAAGCACGTTCCATGGTGGGATATCTGGCTGGCTGGCTGGGTGGGAAGGGGGACTTGCAGCACTGACTATAGTCACCAGCACCTCCCTCACCCCCCCAACACAAACTCCACAGTACCCACCTGGTAGAATGCAATGCCCTCCATCCTAACACAAGATCCCACAAAGCACCACCACCCTGGGTTATGTTGTGTGAAGCACAGGGACACTCTTGGGACTCTTAGCCAAACAACTGCCAGGACAACACTCCCAGCCATCCTGTCAGCACAGCCAGCCCACCCCACAGGGAAGCAGAGTCAAAGGAAGGAAGCATGGGCATGCTGGGAAGGGGGTGGAGGCAATAGCATGATGGGAGTCGTAGTCACAGACATTGCTCAGCCTCACAACTGTCCCATCAACACCACCCTGAACCATGCTCACATCACAGGGAGTGGAGAAGGACTCACAAGATGGCTGACACTGGCTACTGCTGTGGGGAGCACAAGGCCCTGCTGCCAACTGTGCACCAACAAACAGCAGGACACCACTGACTGACATCCTGAGAGACAACTTACACTCCCTGCAATGCAAGCACGTTCCATGGTGGGATATCTGGCTGGCTGGGTGGGAAGGGGGACTTGCAGCACTGACCATAGTCACCAGCACCTCCCCTCACACCCCCCAACACAAACTCCACAGTACCCACCTGGTAGAATGCAATGCCCTCCATCCTAACACAAGATCCCACAAAGCACCACCACCCTGGGTTATGTTGTGTGAAGCACAGGGACACTCTTGGGACTCTTAGCCAAACAACTGCCAGGACAACACTCCCAGCCATCCTGTCAGCACAGCCAGCCCACCCCACAGGGAAGCAGAGTCAAAAGGAAGGAAGCATGGGCATGCTGGGAAGGGGGTGGAGGCAATAGCATGATGGGAGTCGTAGTCACAGACATTGCTCAGCCTCACAACTGGCCCATCAACACCACCCTGAACCATGCTCACATCACAGGGAGTGGAGAAGGACTCACAAGATGGCTGACACTGGCTACTGCTGTGGGGAGCACAAGGCCCTGCTGCCAACTGTGCACCAACAAACAGCAGGACACCACTGACTGACATCCTGAGAGACAACTTCCACTCCCTGCAATGCAAGCACGTTCCATGGTGGGATAACTGACTGGGTGGGTGGGTGGGTGGGTGGGAAGGAGGTCTGGCTGTCAACCAAACACAATCAATGCAGACCATGTTCACACCCCAGAGAATACATAGAAATGCCCAAATAATGCAGGACAATGTGCCACACCAATATCAACCCCTGACTGTGACGACTTAGGACAATACAATGTACAGGCCCGCACCCCGAGGCACAGTCACAACTGTCAGGTGTGTCAACCACTGATGCCTGCAGAAACATGACATACATTGTTTGTGTCTCCCAAAAACAGGTGATGATAGGGACACAGCAGCAGACGCTGAGGAGTCCCAGTCCCAGGCTCAAGAGGATGCCGAGCTCACTGGCGTCGTACAGCCTCTGTCCTCCTCGGACGATGAACAACCTGGCACATCCGGTGCAAGTCAACATGCTGCACCAGCAGGACCACCAGCTGCAGCACCAGCAGGTCCACCAGCTGCACCCCTGCACCCACCCCCTCCAACGACTGTCACCACGAATACCATCCCTGCCGACATGGACAGAATAAGGAACAACACCAGCGCAGTGACCCTGGACCAACCTGGGGCCATGGACACCACCACCACCACCAACCCCCAAGGTGGACCAGGGTTATCTGTGCGTGCAACTGCACACACTGCACATGTCAGCAGGGGTGGTGGGAGGGGTGGGAGACAGAGGTCGCTGCTTGCAGACGTTGCTGGTGTGCATGAAGACCCACAACTGGTACGCATAGCTGATGCGTACCAGTCCAGCACCGAGAGAGCTCAGCCAGGTAGTGGGGCTCCTCAGAGACATCAAACAGCAGCAGGCTGCCCATCATGCCCGCTTGGACTCCCACATGTCCCAAGTGGAGTCACACATGTCACGTGTGGACTCCCACATGTCACGTGTGGACTCCCACATGACCCGCGTGGAGTCCAAGTGGGATGTACTACATGAGATGACGGCGGTGCACAGGGACATTTTACAATGCCTCCGCCAGATGAACAGCAACCAGTCCACACCTCCCTGTGTGCCAACAACATCTGGTACCGAACAAACTGCAACTGCCACAGGGAGGGAGGAGGACTCTGGCGGAGAGTCCCCTGCACCGCAGCAGCCTGCACTTGAGGGCCCCCCCAAGAAGAGGGGTCGTCCGAGGAGGGGAAAGTGAGAGGCTGATGGCCAAGCGCAACTCCCAGGAAGCCTGAACCTGTTCTGGATTTTCGCCTTTGTGCACAGACTGTTCACCCTGTTGATGGCAACACTACTCCCACACATTGCATGGGGAGTATAAGTTGGAACAATGTGTCAGACAACAGTGGCCCCGATACTGGGGATCCTGTCTACCTGGACTTTCTATTCATCTAGGAACTTGGGATTGCAAGATTCATGTACAGCACAATCCATCCTATGCACTATTATCACAATAAACACACTAATACACCATACTTGCCTCTGTCGTGATTCCAACGTGGGTGCTGTTATGGGGATGATGAACTGCAAAATTACACAGTGTATGCGAACTGCAACAGCAAGGACAACACAGGCATGTGAGTACAGGCAACGTGACACATATGAGGGAGACACACCACCAGGGCTACACAACACATACACACCTAGGCCATCTGACTCATTGCCTACACTGATGTTGCCAGGAAGACGGTGCAATGCACAGACACCACACCCATTCCCAGTTGTAGTCAAGTAGCCCACAGGTGCAGTAAGCAAATGGCAGTCAAATGTGTGACCACAGACAACGCACATCACTAAGTGAAGCACAGGTTTATTACACAGTAGCAACATACCGTAACCACTACAGATGCAAGGTAACCCCACCTGGTAGCGGGCACACAGTCAACAACTGTAGACAGAAGGAAGTCCATGGGTGTGGCGCACATCACCTGTAGGGACACAACAGCTACCAGCCTGGATGTGCAATCACGTCGTCGGTGGACACAGTTGACCAAACGAATCTGAAAGTACCCTGTGAAGGACAGAAATGACACACAGTCAAAAGCAATGCAGTACAGGACAGAACAGCAAAACTCATGCACAATACATGTTACAAGATACCCACCCAGAACCAAGTTAGCATGTCAACACTGTTGGGGAGTACAGCCCACCTGTCACCACACATCGCAACACACATCCTGTCAAGTAGCCCATGGACACACTCCAACAGCACCAGAGCACCACCCACACATCATGCCAACTCACATCATTGACATGACACCTCAGGATACTCACATTCAGCTAAAGAAGTTGGTGATGAGCTGTGTGCGGACATCACCATCACCATCATCATCATCATCGTCACTGGCATCGTGGTCCAGGCCAGGATCCTCCACAGGTGGCGGATGTTGGTCATCGTCATCCTGGATGAGAGGCAACTCCTTCCGCACTGCCAGGTTGTGGAGCATGCAGCAGACGATGATAATCTTGCACACTTTCGCAGGGGCATATGGGAGGGACCCTCCGGTCTTGTCCAGGCAGCGGAAGCGGCTCTTCAGGAGACCAAAGGTCCGCTCAATCACTCTCCTGGTCCGACCATGTGCCTCATTGTAGCGCATCTGGGCAGGTGTCACAGGGTTCCTGAGGGTGTCAGCAACCACGGCATGTTGGGGTATCCCGAGTCACCTACGGACAGACAAGTGCACATCAGCTGACTTGGAAAAGTGGGCGGAATACTACAGATCAGATCACACACAATGGCACAAAGTCAGTACACACCGACAAGCCAGGCACGCTGGTTCTGCATCTGTGCCATCAACCTGGGGATGCGACTACTCCACATCACAAAGGCATCGTGTGCTGAACCAGGGAAACGGGCACACACGTGTGTGATGGTCATGTCTGCAAGACACACCACCAGTGCATTGACCGAGTGGTAGTGCTTGCGGTTCCTGTAGGCCTGCTCCTGGGCCTGTGGTGGTACCAAAGCCACATGTGTCCCATCAATGGAGCCAATGACATGCGGCATCCTCCCCAGGGCATAAAAGTCACTCTTCACGTCAGTGAGTCGTCGCAGTCTAGGGAAATAGATGTACCGGTTCAGGAAGAGCAACATTGCCGCCAAAACATCGCGGAGCACACGGCTGAACATGGTCTGTGACATCCCACCAGCAGACGCCACAGTATGTTGGAAGGTACCGGTGGCAAAGAAGTGTAGGGCTGCCATCACCTTCACCTTGGGGGTCAGCGCTGTAGGATACGGCCAGCCAGGCTGCAAATGTGGGGACAACTGCACTGCAAAATCCTCAATCAGCTGCCTGGTGAAGCGGTACCGTCGGATGCTGTCCCGTTCCACCATCGTTGCCAGGTCTGGGAATGGCCGATGGACAGCAGGAGCCCTGCAGTGCAGAGGAGAAGTAAGCAAGATCGTCAGTCACCCCACATATGCGGCATTGAACACACTCAAGATCCCAACATACATCATCATGAGGCACAACTACATGAAGTGTGCAGTACCGGAACGACATTTATGGTACATACATGGCCAACATCTGTCAACACGGTCCTACAGGTGGCATCAATTTGTCCCTGTTTGGCCCATTGGATATCATGATGCTGTGTCACAGTCACCCCCCCAGTGACATGTGAGGACAGATGTGCCCCAGGCACCACAGCTCAACGACAGGCACATTCCCAGGGACCCTGTAATGCCACATGGACACTGGCATCACCTGGAGTATCATGTGTACACCACAACAAAACAAACATGACCCCCACAGGTAGTGGCCACACTTGCCATGGCAGGAGAGCCATGGACGTCTGTGACACACACGCACAACATCAGAGTCCATGCACACACAACGTGGATGTGGAGACTGTCTCCCATTGTGCACATGAAATCAGAGACATTGTAAACACTACATGCACAAAGACTGTGGAGGGCCATCACTATTGTGCCACTGGGACACCCTGGCTCAAACATACCGTCCCACATGGGACTCCACGGGGTATGTGACATGACATACACAAACACCACTGTGAAATGTGACCATGGCACATGCACAGATATGAACAGTTGCACATCACAGTGGTCACGTACACGTAACACCCATGATCCTGTCCCCATGAACACGTGCACAGCCTGGGGGTGGCTGCCCACAGGTGACACCCACAGGACAACATGTACACCAACATACACACAATAGGAAATGCAGCCTTACATGCCTTATGATAAGGTTTGGACAGGCTGTCGTGATGTAGGTGTGCCCCTCACTCCCTGGGAGCTATCTGTGGCTGGCATATGTCCATCTGAGACAGGCATGCTGACATATGCCAGTCACATGTACAGTGATGCGCTTGTACTGCAATGGACCGATCGGTGCCTCCGGCCGCCCATTGCATTCAATGTGTGTGGGTACGCGTTGTACCCCTGTGCAGCGTTGAACAGCAATGGACCGATCGGTGCCTCCGGCGGCCCATTGCATTCAATGTGTGCGGGTACGCGTTGTACCCCTGTGCGCGTTGAACAGCAATGGACCGATCGGTGCCTCCGGCCGGCCCATTGCATTCAATGTGTGCGGGTACGCGTTGTACCCCTGTGCGCGTTGTACTGCAATGGACCGATCGGTGCCTCCGGCCGGCCCATTGCTTTCAATGTGCGCGGTGCAGCGTTGTACCCCTGTGCGCGTTGAACAGCAATGGACCGATCGGTGCCTCCGGCCCGGCCCATTGCTTTCAATGTGTCGGGTACGCGTTGTACCCTGTGCGCGTTGAACAGCAATGGACCGATCGGTGCCTCCGGCCGGCCCATTGCATTCAATGTGTGCGGTGCACGCGTTGTACCCCTGTGCGCGTTGAACAGCAATGGACCGATCGGTGCCTCGGCCGGCCCATTGCATTCAATGTGTGCGGGTGCAGCGTTGTACCCCTGTGCGCGTTGTACTGCAATGGACCGATCGGTGCCTCCGGCCGGCCCATTGCATTCAATGTGTGCGGGTGCAGCGTTGTACCCCTGTGCGCGTTGAACAGCAATGGACCGATCGGTGCCTCCGGCCGGCCCCATTGCTTTCAATGTGTGCGGGTACAGCGTTGTACCCCTGTGCGGCGTTGAACAGCAATGGACCGATCGGTGCCTCCGGCCGGCCCATTGCATTCAATGTGTGCGGGCACGCGTTGTACCCCTGTGCGCGTTGAACAGCAATGGACCGATCGGTGCCTCCGGCCGGCCCATTGCATTCAATGTGTGCGGGTACGCGTTGTACCCCTGTGCGCGTTGTACTGCAATGGACCGATCGGTGCCTCCGGCCGGCCCATTGCATTCAATGTGCGCGGTGCAGCGTTGTACCTCTGTGCGCGTTGAACAGCAATGGACCGATCGGTGCCTCCGGCCGGCCCATTGCATTCAATGTGTCGCGGTACGCGTTGTACCCCTGTCGCGCGTTGATACTGCAATGGACCGATCGGTGCCTCCGGCCGGCCCATTGCATTCAATGTGTGCGGTGCAGCGTTGTACCCCTGTGCGCGTTGGAACAGCAATGGACCGATCGGTGCCTCCGGCCGGCCCATTGCATTCAATGTGTAGCGGGTACGCGTTGTACCCCTGTGCGCGTTGAACAGCAATGGACCGATCGGTGCCTCCGGCCGGCCCATTGCATTCAATGTGTGCGGGTGCAGCGTTGTACCCCTGTGCGCGTTGTACTGCAATGGACCGATCGGTGCCTCGGCCGGCCCATTGCTTTCAGTATGTGCGGGTACGCGTTGTACCCCTGTGCGCGTTGAACAGCAATGGAC